>CM055116.1:602648694-603326371 GCA_029206835.1 Rana muscosa | reverse complement strand
GTCGTAGTCGATGACGTCACCGCGTATGCTCCATTCAAAGAACCGCGGGTTCTTTGAAACGAGCGTGTGTACACTCGGCCGGGACAATTTTCTTGTCCAGGAATCTCGTCGAAAAAAACGACATGTTTTTTTCGACGAGAATCTTGGCCGTGTGTACGAGGCCAGAGTCTCATTTCATTTCAGTTAGATAGAGCAGACAGGCAATTCAGGTAGCTGCAGTCAATGTATTTAGTATATATATATATATGCATCCCAGGCGTTGTTTGTGTATATATATATACATATATACATACACACTCTGTATTCAGTTTAGCTAGATCTCACTGCAGAGTGTTCCTGTTATTCTCACTGCAGTATATTAAGTCAGTGTACTGTATACTAGGCTCAGTGTGCAGGTAAAGCTGACTGCAGACCATCCCTGTTCTCTTCCTAATAATACAGGCAGGCAGTTGATTGAGCTAAGCTGCAGTATATTAAGTCATTATGCTGTATACTGGGCTCAGTGTGCAGGTAAAGCTGACTGCAGGCCATTCCTTGTGTACCTATTCCTTTCCAATACATCAAATACAGTATGTCTGGAAGGCCAACAAGGAGAGGCAGACACTCACAGGCCAATAAAAAAAGGCAAGCAAGCTCTGTGTCTAGAGGCACACGTGCTGGTCGTGGACACGGTGCATCCTCATCATCACGTGGCCATGGGGCACGATTGTCCTTTTTTTCGGCAGCTGGCCGTGTTGAGCCGCAACATGCAGAAGAGTTGGTAGAGTTGATGACCAAGCCGTCCTCATTCTCCTCATCCTCTGTCACCCAGGCTATCTTGGCTGCCAATGCAGGTGCCAAAGCGGCCTATTCCATCGGCTCAAGGTCATCAGTTACTCCTTCCCTAGGCCCACCATCATGCACGGAGGAGTCCCCCGAACTGTTCGACCACAGTGTTGGGTACATGCTGCAGGAGGATGCGCAGCATTTTGAAGGCTCCGATGATGGTACCCGGCTTGAGGAAGGAAGTAACGTGAGCCCAGAGAGAGGGGATGCCCAAGAAGGAGAACAAACTGGTAGTCATGTTCCCCCAGCTACAGCATACTGCCAGGTTTGCTCCAGTGACGAGGAGGGAGGGGATGATGAGGTCACTGACTCTACGTGGGTGCCTGATAGGAGGAGGAGGAGGAGGAGGAGGCACATCTCCAACAAGGCAGGATTCCCTCCAGGGGACAGCTTAAGGGCAGCCAACCGACTGCATCACACCGCAGAGCTCCGCATGTGCAGGGCGCTGCTGAATCTGCGCATTTTTCCAAAAGTTCTTTGGTGTGGGCTTTTTTTCAGATGTGTGCAGCAGATCGCACCATTGTTATTTGCAACATATGTCTGAAGCGTACCAAGTGTGGCCAAAACAGCAGCCGCTTGGGAACCACGTGCTTGACCAGACATATGTCAACCTGCCATGCAGTCCATTGGCAAGCGTACATAAAAGACCCACACCAAAGAACAAAGCGGACCTCTCCTTGCTCCTCACCAGCTGGGATCTCCTACCCCACTATACCTTCAGTCCTCTCAGAAACCTGCACTGAGAGGCATGAAGGTGTAGAATTAGGTGTGCCACTGCCAAGTACTTGCGGGCAATTTGCCATCGGTACACCAATGTCCGATTGTACCAGGCAAATTTCCCTGCCCCAGTTGCTACACCGGCAAAAGAAATTCGCTCCCAGCCATCCACTCCCAGGGGTTGAATGCTAGCTTGGCTAAATTGCTAGCACTTCAACCGCTGCTTTTTCAGTTGGTAGACTCTGCCCCCTTCTGTGAGTTTGTGGAATGTGCGGTACCTCAGTGGCAGGTTCCCAAACGCCACTTTTTTTCCCGGAAGGCGATTCCGGTTCTCTACCGGCATGTAGAAGGCAATGTCTTGGCCTCGCTGGACAGGGCGGTCAGCGGTAAGGTGCATATTACTGCTGACTCACGGTCCAGCAGGCATGGACAGGGACGTTACCTATCTTTCATGGCGCACTGGGTGACTCTGCTGGCAGCTAGGAAGGATGCAGGACAGGGTGCAGTAGTGTTGGAGGTTGTTGCGCCACCACGCCTCCAAAATGCTACTAGTGGTGATTCTGACACACCTCTCTCCTCCAACCCTCCTCTTCTTCCTCCATGGCCTCTTACTGTGCTGATTTGTCCTCGGAACCAGCAGTGCTCCGTAGGCGTTCAAGGGGCTACGCAAGTACGCAGGCAAAAAGATGCCATGCTGTTAGGATTAAGTTCACCTGCTGGTGGCACTATCCTGCTCTGGGCTGTTTGCTGCAGTTCCAGTGTCCACCAGCAGGTGTCTCCCAGGACCCAGCAGGCTATTGTAATCAGGCTAATTAGTGTTCAGCTGCCTGGAGGCTACTTGAGGCTTCTCCTCCCTTCCCCCGATGCGTCACGATCTTGGCCCCTGCCTTGCTGCTGATCCTGTCTGCAACCCTCTGCTCTGTCCCCAGCCTTTATCCCCCTTCCTTGCAACCTTGTATTCCTTGTACCCTTGTCCCTAGCTTGGTCTGTATATTTAGTTGTTCAGTAGTGATGAGCCGAACACCCCCGGGTTCGGTTCGCACCAGAACCCGCGAACAGACCGAAAGTTCGCACGAACTTTAGAACCCTATTAAATACAATTGATGCGAACGTTCTAAATCTAAAGTGCTAATTATAATGACTATTATGCATGTTATTGTCCTAAAAAGGGTTTGGGAACCCGGGTTCTGCACCAGGGGACATGTATCAATGCAAAAGTTTTAAAAACGGTCGTTTTTCGGGAGCAGTCATTTTAATGATGCATAAAGTGAAAAAAAAAAAAGTCAAATATTCCTTTAAATATCGTACCTGGGGGGTGTCTAAAGTATGCCTGTGAAGTGCCACGTGTTTCCCGTGTTTAGAACTGTCCCTGCACAAAATTACATTTCTAAAAGGAAAAAAAAGCCATTTAAAACTGCTTGCGGCTTTAATGTAATGTCTGGTCCCGGTAATATGGATGAAAATCTTTAAGAAAAATGGCATAGCTACCCCATCACACCCCCCCCCTACCCCATCCCATTACCAGCCCCTTTGGGTCTTGTATGGATATTAAGGGGAACCCCTCACACAAAATAAAAAAGGCCCTATATACTCTGAACAGCCGTATACAGGTGGTGCATACAAGACAGGGACTGTAGGTTTGTTCTTATGTAGAATCTGTTTGTAATTTTGAACAGGTACATTGTTTAAGTGTAGCTCCAGCCAAAAAATCTATTTTTAAGCTTTTTGGAAAACATAGGGAAGGGTTATCACCCCTGTAACATTTGTTTTGCTGTCTGTGCAGTGTGCACCTGTTCAGAACAGTTCACCTCACTTTCCGTCCTAATGACAAATGTTTTTTGAAAATTTGGGGTTTTTATTGAAACAAGAATTGGTGATAAAGCATCAGTGCAGAGGAGACACTTTTTTTCCCATATTAACTCTTACAGGAGAGAATTTCCCTTCCTAGGGGTAGATTTCCTCTCACTTCCTGTTGTATCCTTCCGTTTGCAAGGAGGAGTCGTTTGTAAGTTGGATGTTTGAAAGTAGGGGCCTGCCGTATATACTCAGCTGAAATTTGCCCCTTACATGTTGGTGTTGCCACAACACTGTGAGCCCTCACAGTTACTCTTGGTTGGCGCATGAATGGGCCCTGCTGTGAATTATTAGATCAAGAATTGTAATTGCATGCCCATGCTGAACAGGGGCTGAAAAAATAGGATTTTTATAACAGCTTACCTGTAAAATCCTTTTCTTGGAGTACATCACGGGACACAGAGCGACATAGTCATTACTAATGGGTTATATAGATACCGTCAGGTGCTGGCACTGGCAACTTCCAAAACCGGAAGTACCCTCCCCTATATAAGCCCCTCCCATCCGGGAGCACCTCAGTTTTGTAGCAAAGCAATAAGTGTCCCTAAAGAGGGGCGGGAGCTCTGTGTCCCGTGATGTACTCCAAGAAAAGGATTTTACAGGTAAGCTGTTATAAAAATCCTATTTTCTTTCTCGTACATCACGGGACACAGAGCGACATAGTCATTACTAATGGGATGTCCTAAAGCAATGCCAAATGAGGGGGGGGATACACCATATATAAGCTGAGCGCTATCAGACATGAGGATCTTTTGCGGCCTGCAACACACTGCGCCCAAAGGCGACATCCTCCTGACTTCTAACGTCCACCTGGTAGAACCTAGTAAACGTGTGTACCGAAGACCATGTTGCGGCCTTACAGATTTGAGCCAGGGAGGCCTGGTGATGCACTGCCCATGAAGTTCCAACTGCTCTCGTGGAGTGCGCCCTAACTTTGAACGGAGGCGGTCTACTTCTCAGGCCATAGGCTTGTATTATGACCTGTCGAATCTACTTGGCTAAAGTAGATTTTGACGCTGCCTGACCCTTTCTGGGGCCTTCCGGCAGAATAAACAAAGTATCCGTTCTGCGAATCTGAGCAGTGGCTTTTAGATAAGCTTTAACTGCTCTTACTACATCCAAAGAATGCAATAACTTTTCCTCTACCGAAGTAGGTTTGGGGAAAAAAAGAAGGAAGAACCACATCTTGGTTCAAATGAAACCTCGATACCACCTTAGGAAGAAAGGCTGGATGAGGACGTAACACTACTCTGTCCTTATGGATAACCAGATATGGCTCCTTACAGGACATAGCTGCTAATTCCGATACTCTTTTAGCCGAACAAATGGCTACTAGAAAAATCAATTTCCTGGTGAGAAGCACCAAGGAAATATGCTGTAATGGTTCAAATGGTTGTTTCTGTAGAACCGACAGAACCAAGTTTAGATCCCATGGACATATGGGAATATTAACCGGAGGACTAATACGCCTCACTCCTTGTATAAAGGCTTTGACTAGTGAATGCGAAGCCAAGGGCCTTTGAAAAAAATATTGACAAGGCCGAAATCTGACCCTTGATAGTACTCAAGGCAAGCTTCCTATCTACAGCCCACTGTAGGAAGTCCAGAATCCTACCTATTACGTACTTATGTGGAAGCCATTTCTTGGCCTCACACCACGCGATGTACGCCTTCCAGATTCTACAGTAGATCTGCCTGGATACCGGCTTCCTGGCATTGATCATGGTAGATACCACAGCATTAGAGAGCCCTCTCTTTTTTAGAATGTGGGCTTCAATAGCCAGGCCGTCAAACCTAGGGCTGGTAAAGAAGGGTGGTATATCGGTCCTTGCGAAAGCCGGACGACGTGGGAGAGTCCAAGGACTCCCCACTGAAATTTTACAATCTCCGCGTACCACGCTCTTCGGGGCCACGCTGGAGCCACCGGAATCACTGGTTTCTTTTCTACCCTGATTCTGCGGAGTAATCGCGGTAACCATTGTGGCGGTGTGAATGCATATATCAGCTTGAACTGATCCCAAGGGAACACTAGGGCATCCGAGCCGCAAGCTAGGGGATCCCTTGTCCGAGAGACAAACCTGTCCCCCTTTGCGTTGAATCTGGATGCTAGAAGATCTACATCCGATGTTCCCCACCGCTGACATATTGTCCAGAAAACCTCGGGGTGAAGGGACCCTTCCTCTGGGCCTAATTGCTGGCGACTTAGAAAGTCCGCCTTCCAATTCTCCACTCCTGGAATGAATACCGCAGATATGGCTGGGACATATTTTTCTGCCCATTTCAGGATGTAATTTACTTCCCTCTGGGCTGCACGACTCCTGGTGCCCCCCTGATGATTGATATATGCCACTGCTGTGGCATTGTCTGATTGAATTCTGACAGGGGACCCTTGGAGTTTGGATGTCCATGCTACTAGGGCATACCGGGCTGCTCGTATCTCTAAGAGATTGATGGGCAGGGCCTTTTCTGCATCCGACCATCTGCCCTGGAGAGACTATTGCTCCAGTACTGCTCCCCAGCCTATAAGGCTGGCATCTGTAGTGACCACCTTCCAAGAAATCGGACTGAAGGATTTCCTTTTCTCCAGATTCTGGGGAACCAACCACCAACGGAGGCTCTTGCGAACGGAAGGGGACAAGGACATCGTAAGTCCAGGGCCTGAACTTTTTTGTTCCAGGCTGACAGTATGGCCCCTTGCAAATTCCTTGAATGGAATTGACCGTAGGGTACTGCTTCGAATGATGCCACCATTTTTCCCAGCAGCCTCATATACAGGCGTATGGACGGCTGTCTTTTTTGTACCCACTAAGTGGATCAAATCCTTCAAAGACAACACCTTTCCTCGAGGCAAGAATATTTTTCTCTGGCCTGAATCCAACCTTAGCCCCAAGTATTCCAGACTTTTGACTGGTTTTTAGGGCTGACTTGTCTCGGTTGATAATCCAACCGTGAGATTCCAGATACTTGATCGTCTTGTGAACGACCACGTCTAGTTTTTTCACTGAGTGGTCTATCAGCAACAAGTCATCCAGATATGCCATTATCATTACACCTTGTGTTCTTAGATTGGCCAATAAAGGGCCAGAATTTTTGTAAACACTCGTGGTGCTGTGGCCAAACCGAAGGGTAAGGCTCTGAACTGAAAATGGCGCCCTTCTACTGCAAAGCGTAGAAATTTTTGGTGGACTGGAAAGATGGGAATGTGCAAATAAGCATCTTTGATGTCGATCGTGGCTAACCAATCCTCCCCTTGTAGGGCAGTGGCCACCGATCGGATCGACTCCATCGGAAAGTCCTGATATACAGGAATTTGTATAGCCCTTTTAGAATTAATATGGGCCTCCCGTCCGCGTTTGCTTCGGGACTGTAAAGAGGTTTGAGTAAAACCCGAACCCTCATTCTTCCAGGGGAACCTCCATAATTACTCCTTGGAGCAATAGTTGTTCTAGTGCCAACAGGAGGGACTCTCTCTTCCGGGGATCCCTTGGCACGTTTGACCTCAAAATGGGAAGGAGGAGAGTCTTTTAACTCCAAACTGTATCCCAAACCTACTGCGGAGAGCACCTATCTGTCTTGATCGTGTCCCGCCAGGTCTCTTGCGAACAACTGGAGTCCTCCCCCCACCCGACTGAGTGGGGGCTTCAATGAATTTAACTTTGGGGGAGGTTTTGTACCTCCCCTGACCCAGGGTTTCTCATTACCCTGCTACTGTCCCTGTTTTTTACCCCCGGGATTTGACCGAGGAGGCCGTCGGAACTGTTACACAGCCGATGCCCCAGGGACTGGAGAAGCAGGCCTCTTAAAGAGGGACCTCTAACTCTGCTTTTAACCGGCAAGAGCGTATTTTTACCGCTGGAAATTTTCTGGATATATTTGTCCAGGTTTTCCCTGAATAAGCGTTCACCATGAAATGGGACGCTAACCAGCCATTCTTTACAGGGAGCTTCAGCAGACCAGTTTTTGAGCCATAGGAGCCTACGCATATGTACTATAGACAGCGTAAGGCGGGAGGCCTGATGGACTGAATCCTCTATGGCGTCAACCGCAAAGCCTAAGGCTCTAGGTAGATCAGCTAGGGCAAAGCCTGCTGATCTGTCAAGTCCCTCAAGACCTGTTTCAACTGATCCTTCACTGCTTAGCAGACCCCAATAGCTGCTACTGCTGGTTGTATCACCAAGCAGATTTTCATAAGGACTCCAATCTTTTATCTATTGGGTTCTTGAACATTTGGACATTATCCACTGGACATGTCAGTGATTTATACATACAAGAGATGGCTGCGTCCACTGTAGGGACCTTCCATTTTTTTTTTTTTTTTTTGATGAACTTATCCTCCATGGGATAGACCACCGGAAATCTCTTGGGGGAATAAATATTTTCTCAGGACGTTCCCAATCCTGGTAAATGAGCCCTTTCAGTAAAGGGTGAAGTGGAAAAGAACAAACAGTCTGGGGGCTTCTAGCGACCCCAACGAGGATACAGTAGTGGTTGATGGTTCCGCAAGGTGCATTTTTAAATGCTGATCGGACCATGTTAGTCAGAGACTGAACCCATAATCTTTCAGCTTGAGATGCTGAGAAAAAGGTTCCCCCACTGTTGATTCCTCTATAACAGAATCAACCTCATCCTGATCCCCTTCAGGCAGGTCGATCCCTGTATGGGACTGTTGCTCTGCTAACAGGCACTCTGAAGGAGGAGACGGAGATCGGGCGTGCTTTCCCTGACAGGGAGGCAGCGATAAATGTTGACAATCTCTCTCTAATCCTCCCAGAGCTGAGGAAAAAACCTCCTCTGTTACATACACAGGAGCAGGTGAACTGAGGACAGCCACAGTACCAAGTACCCCTGCGGGGTCTCTACGGTCACTTACCTCTGAACTTCAGGGGAGACTGGTGCAGCAGAAGTATGCCCAAGATCCTCAGAGCCCGATGAGACCCCCTTCGCTTCCTGGAAGATTCAGTTCCGGAGCTTCTGGATGGCATATTCCTAAGCCTAAAGCTGAGGTATTCCAGCCGTAATACACCACTTTTACTGAGAATAGTCTAGCACAATTGCTGCTATATCACAGTTGGTGTCTACTAATGTGCCTTTCTAGGGGATGCCTGTATCAACCGCTTGCTGTATGCCTTTAAATGTTGCCAGCTCTGTCTCTGTACTTCATAGCCAGCTCACTACAATATTGTGGTTTTTTTAAAACTGCTGGGACGCCCGCACATGCGCAGAAGCGCTGCGGCGCGCACAGAGCGTCATCCCCCAGGCTCCGCCCCCTTTCCCGGCTCACCTCTATATATAGAGGCGCGTGCACGCGCACGCACGCGGCCACGTGCGCCTTCGGCGCTAATTTCAAATATGGTAACAAGGGACAGGAGCCAGGGCCCCTCTTTGCCGCAGGCCGTGGGATGGACGAGCACTGCAACATGGCAGAGGAAGCAGTTTCCTATAAGAGAACTCCCCATCTGCCTGGACTTTGCTCTGCTGAGAAGAAGCTAGTCCACATGACAAGAAAACATTCCACAGCGGCCTCTAGTGGACAAACACAGGTACCGCAGTCTAATATATTAAATATATATATATAATTTTTTTTTTTTTCTTGACCACCATTAAAAATTATTACATTTTTTTAGTAGTTACAGGCATGCACAGAATTTTGCGGGAATACCATTAGGTAACAGACAGAAAGACAAATTAGGCTTGGGGGTCCCCCAATAGAACCAAGTTCCTGGGGGCCCCCACTTACCTGTTCCCCGCCGCAGGACTTTGTTTGGTCCACAAAAAGCCCAAACTTCACCTATCACGGCAGGCATTGTAATCAAACCTTCAGGGACCGGGTTCCCAAGGATTCCACTCCCCTGGACCTGTATAGCACCCTGCACAGAAAACATCTTGGTCGTGGGTATGACCAGAGCTCTGGATCCCAGGGTCCAGCTCTCCTAAGAGAAGCATTACAGGCAAAACCTTGCTCTTCTCTGCAAGGCCCGGGTACCGACCGTTTAGCTATGAAGCTTTTTTGGTCGGATCCGGAATAGCTTACTGAGGCCCAAAAGAACCTGTACGCAAGCTCAGTGAAAAACACATGTTTCTTCTTGGCCAACACCTTAGACACTGGCAAAAAACTGAGGTGCTCCCGGATGGGAGGGGCTTATATAGGGGAGGGTACTTCCGGTTTTGGAAGTTGCCAGTGCCAGCACCTGACGGTATCTATATAACCCATTAGTAATGACTATGTCGCTCTGTGTCCCGTGATGTACGAGAAAGAAATTGGGCCTTTGGTGGTGGTGGTGGTGGTGTTGACACAACACTGTAAGGCCTCACAGTTACTCTTGGTGGGCGCAGGAATGGGCCCTGCTGTGAATTATTAGATCAAGAATTGTAATTACATGCCCCTGTTAAACAGGGGCAGAAAAAATGGGCCTTAGGCACTGGTGCCACAACACTGCAACCCCTCACAGATACTGTACTTGGAGAACAGCAATGAGCTCTGTTGCAAAGTATTGCATCAAAAATTTTAATTACACGCCCCTGTTAAACAGGGGCTGAAAAAATAGGATTTTTATAACAGCTTACCTGTAAAATCCTTTTCTTGGAGTACATCACGGGACACAGAGCGACATAGTCATTACTAATGGGTTATATAGATACCGTCAGGTGCTGGCACTGGCAACTTCCAAAACCGGAAGTACCCTCCCCTATATAAGCCCCTCCCATCCGGGAGCACCTCAGTTTTGTAGCAAAGCAATAAGTGTCCCTAAAGAGGGGCGGGAGCTCTGTGTCCCGTGATGTACTCCAAGAAAAGGATTTTACAGGTAAGCTGTTATAAAAATCCTATTTTCTTTCTCGTACATCACGGGACACAGAGCGACATAGTCATTACTAATGGGATGTCCTAAAGCAATGCCAAATGAGGGGGGGGATACACCATATATAAGCTGAGCGCTATCAGACATGAGGATCTTTTGCGGCCTGCAACACACTGCGCCCAAAGGCGACATCCTCCTGACTTCTAACGTCCACCTGGTAGAACCTAGTAAACGTGTGTACCGAAGACCATGTTGCGGCCTTACAGATTTGAGCCAGGGAGGCCTGGTGATGCACTGCCCATGAAGTTCCAACTGCTCTCGTGGAGTGCGCCCTAACTTTGAACGGAGGCGGTCTACTTCTCAAGCCATAGGCTTGTATTATGACCTGTCGAATCCACTTGGCTAAAGTAGATTTTGACGCTGCCTGACCCTTTCTGGGGCCTTCCGGCAGAATAAACAAAGTATCCGTTCTGCGAATCTGAGCAGTGGCTTTTAGATAAGCTTTAACTGCTCTTACTACATCCAAAGAATGCAATAACTTTTCCTCTACCGAAGTAGGTTTGGGGAAAAAAGAAGGAAGAACCACATCTTGGTTCAAATGAAACCTCGATACCACCTTAGGAAGAAAGGCTGGATGAGGACGTAACACTACTCTGTCCTTATGGATAACCAGATATGGCTCCTTACAGGACATAGCTGCTAATTCCGATACTCTTTTAGCCGAACAAATGGCTACTAGAAAAATCAATTTCCTGGTGAGAAGCACCAAGGAAATATGCTGTAATGGTTCAAATGGTTGTTTCTGTAGAACCGACAGAACCAAGTTTAGATCCCATGGACATATGGGAATATTAACCGGAGGACTAATACGCAACACTCCTTGTATAAAGGCTTTGACTAGTGAATGCGAAGCCAAGGGCCTTTGAAAAAATATTGACAAGGCCGAAATCTGACCCTTGATAGTACTCAAGGCAAGCTTCCTATCTACAGCCCACTGTAGGAAGTCCAGAATCCTACCTATTACGTACTTATGTGGATGCCATTTCTTGGCCTCACACCACGCGATGTACGCCTTCCAGATTCTATAGTAGATCTGCCTGGATACCGGCTTCCTGGCATTGATCATGGTAGATACCACAGCATTAGAGAGCCCTCTCTTTTTTAGAATGTGGGCTTCAATAGCCAGGCCGTCAAACCTAGGGCTGGTAAGGAAGGGTGGTATATCGGTCCTTGCGAAAGCCAGACGACGTGGGAGAGTCCAAGGACTCCCCACTGAAATTTTACAATCTCCGCGTACCACGCTCTTCGGGGCCACGCTGGAGCCACCGGAATCACTGGTTTCTTTTCTACCCTGATTCTGCGGAGTAATCGAGGTAACCATTGGCGGTGTGAATGCATATATCAGCTTGAACTGATCCCAAGGGAACACTAGGGCATCCGAGCCGCAAGCTAGGGGATCCCTTGTCCGAGAGACAAACCTGTCCCCCTTTGCGTTGAATCTGGATGCTAGAAGATCTACATCCGATGTTCCCCACCGCTGACATATTGTCCAGAAAACCTCGGGGTGAAGGGACCCTTCCTCTGGGCCTAATTGCTGGCGACTTAGAAAGTCTGCCTTCCAATTCTCCACTCCTGGAATGAATACCGCAGATATGGCTGGGACATATTTTTCTGCCCATTTCAGGATGTAATTTACTTCCCTCTGGGCTGCACGACTCCTGGTGCCCCCCTGATGATTGATATATGCCACTGCTGTGGCATTGTCTGATTGAATTCTGACAGGGGACCCTTGGAGTTTGGATGTCCATGCTACTAGGGCATACCGGGCTGCTCGTATCTCTAAGAGATTGATGGGCAGGGCCTTTTCTGCATCCGACCATCTGCCCTGGAGAGACTATTGCTCCAGTAATGCTCCCCAGCCTATAAGGCTGGCATCTGTAGTGACCACCTTCCAAGAAATCGGACTGAAGGATTTCCTTTTTTCCAGATTCTGGGGAACCAACCACCAACGGAGGCTCTTGCGAACGGAAGGGGACAAGGACATTGTAAGTCTAGGGCCTGAACTTTTTTGTTCCAGGCTGACAGTATGGCCCCTTGCAAATTCCTTGAATGGAATTGACCGTAGGGTACTGCTTCGAATGATGCCACCATTTTTCCCAGGAGCCTCATATACAGGCGTATGGACGGCTGTCTTTTTTGTACCCACTAAGTGGATCAAATCTTTCAAAGACAACACCTTTCCTCGAGGCAAGAATATTTTTCTCTGGCCTGAATCCAACCTTAGCCCCAAGTATTCCAGACTTTTGACTGGTTTTTAGGGCTGACTTGTCTCGGTTGATAATCCAACCGTGAGATTCCAGATACTTGATCGTCTTGTGAACGACCACGTCTAGTTTTTTCACTGAGTGGTCTATCAGCAACAAGTCATCCAGATATGCCATTATCATTACACCTTGTGTTCTTAGATTGGCCAATAAAGGGCCAGAATTTTTGTAAACACTCGTGGTGCTGTGGCCAAACCGAAGGGTAAGGCTCTGAACTGAAAATGGCGCCCTTCTACTGCAAAGCGTAGAAATTTTTGGTGGACTGGAAAGATGGGAATGTGCAAATAAGCATCTTTGATGTCGATCGTGGCTAACCAATCCTCCCCTTGTAGGGCAGTGGCCACCGATCGGATCGACTCCATCGGAAAGTCCTGATATACAGGAATTTGTATAGCCCTTTTAGAATTAATATGGGCCTCCCGTCCGCGTTTGCTTCGGGACCGTAAAGAGGTTTGAGTAAAACCCGAACCCTCATTCTTCCAGGGGAACCTCCATAATTACTCCTTGGAGCAATAGTTGTTCTAGTGCCAACAGGAGGGACTCTCTCTTCCGGGGATCCCTTGGCACGTTTGACCTCAAAAATGGGAAGGAGGAGAGTCTTTTAACTCCAAACTGTATCCCAAACCTACTGCGGAGAGCACCTATCTGTCTTGATCGTGTCCCGCCAGGTCTCTTGCGAACAACTGGAGTCCTCCCCCCACCCGACTGAGTGGGGGCTTCAATGAATTTAACTTTGGGGGAGGTTTTGTACCTCCCCTGACCCAGGGTTTCTCATTACCCTGCTACTGTCCCTGTTTTTTACCCCCGGGATTTGACCGAGGAGGCCGTCGGAACTGTTACACAGCCGATGCCCCAGGGACTGGAGAAGCAGGCCTCTTAAAGAGGGACCTCTAACTCTGCTTTTAACCGGCAAGAGCGTATTTTTACCGCTGGAAATTTTCTGGATATATTTGTCCAGGTTTTCCCTGAATAAGCGTTCACCATGAAATGGGACGCTAACCAGCCATTCTTTACAGGGAGCTTCAGCAGACCAGTTTTTGAGCCATAGGAGCCTACGCATATGTACTATAGACAGCGTAAGGCGGGAGGCCTGATGGACTGAATCCTCTATGGCGTCAACCGCAAAGCCTAAGGCTCTAGGTAGATCAGCTAGGGCAAAGCCTGCTGATCTGTCAAGTCCCTCAAGACCTGTTTCAACTGATCCTTCACTGCTTAGCAGACCCCAATAGCTGCTACTGCTGGTTGTATCACCAAGCAGATTTTCATAAGGACTCCAATCTTTTATCTATTGGGTTCTTGAACATTTGGACATTATCCACTGGACATGTCAGTGATTTATACATACAAGAGATGGCTGCGTCCACTGTAGGGACCTTCCATTTTTTTTTTTTTTTTTGATGAACTTATCCTCCATGGGATAGACCACCGGAAATCTCTTGGGGGAATAAATATTTTCTCAGGACGTTCCCAATCCTGGTAAATGAGCCCTTTCAGTAAAGGGTGAAGTGGAAAAGAACAAACAGTCTGGGGGCTTCTAGCGACCCCAACGAGGATACAGTAGTGGTTGATGGTTCCGCAAGGTGCATTTTTAAATGCTGATCGGACCATGTTAGTCAGAGACTGAACCCATAATCTTTCAGCTTGAGATGCTGAGAAAAGGTTCCCCCACTGTTGATTCCTCTATAACAGAATCAACCTCATCCTGATCCCCTTCAGGCAGGTCGATCCCTGTATGGGACTGTTGCTCTGCTAACAGGCACTCTGAAGGAGGAGACGGAGATCGGGCGTGCTTTCCCTGACAGGGAGGCAGCGATAAATGTTGACAATCTCTCTCTAATCCTCCCAGAGCTGAGGAAAAAACCTCCTCTGTTACATACACAGGAGCAGGTGAACTGAGGACAGCCACAGTACCAAGTACCCCTGCGGGGTCTCTACGGTCACTTACCTCTGAACTTCAGGGGAGACTGGTGCAGCAGGAGTATGCCCAAGATCCTCCGAGCCCGATGAGACCCCCTTCGCTTCCTGGAAGATTCAGTTCCGGAGCTTCTGGACGGCATATTCCTAAGCCTAAAGCTGAGGTATTCCAGCCGTAATACACCACTTTTACTGAGAATAGTCTAGCACAATTGCTGCTATATCACAGTTGGTGTCTACTAATGTGCCTTTCTAGGGGATGCCTGTATCAACCGCTTGCTGTATGCCTTTAAATGTTGCCAGCTCTGTCTCTGTACTTCATAGCCAGCTCACTACAATATTGTGGTTTTTTTAAACTGCTGGGACGCCCGCACATGCGCAGAAGCGCTGCGGCGCGCACAGAGCGTCATCCCCCAGGCTCTGCCCCCTTTCCCGGCAACCTTCAGGGACCGGGTTCCCAAGGATTCCACTCCCCTGGACCTGTATAGCACCCTGCACAGAAAACATCTTGGTCGTGGGTATGACCAGAGCTCTGGATCCCAGGGTCCAGCTCTCCTAAGACAAGCATTACAGGCAAAACCTTGCTCTTCTCTGCAAGGCCCGGGTACCGACCGTTTAGCTATGAAGCTTTTTTGGTCGGATCCGGAATAGCTTACTGAGGCCCAAAAGAACCTGTACGCAAGCTCAGTGAAAAACACATGTTTCTTCTTGGCCAACACCTTAGACACTGGCAAAAAACTGAGGTGCTCCCGGATGGGAGGGGCTTATATAGGGGAGGGTACTTCCGGTTTTGGAAGTTGCCAGTGCCAGCACCTGACGGTATCTATATAACCCATTAGTAATGACTATGTCGCTCTGTGTCCCGTGATGTACGAGAAAGAAATTGGGCCTTAGGCACTGGTGCTGGTGCCACAACACTGCAACCTCTCCCAGATACTCTAGTTGGAGTGCAGGAATGAGCCCTGCTGCAAAGCATTGCATAAAAAATTGTAATTACATGCCCCTGTTAAACAGGGGCTGAAAAATTGGGCCTTAGCCACTGGTGGCGGCACCCAGAAACAAAAATGTTCTTCCAAGCTATCATCATCAATCGGATCATTGAGGAGGAGGAGGATAGTCAGTCAACATAACAGGACAGTCTCTCAGCATCAGCATCAGTCTTGGGATGAGCTCGGTGTTCGAGTCGAACATAGGTTCGACTCGAACATCGGCTGTTCGCGCGTTCGGCGAACAACGAATGATTTGGGCCGTTCGCGCCAAATTCGAGTGACGCGAACGGCCCACAATACACTGCGCCATCGCAGTGTAATCCCGGCGCTGTGATTGGCCAAGCATGCACTGTGACCCTGCATGCTTGGCCAATCACAGCGCCGGCAGCGAGGAGAGCAATGATTGGCCACAGGCAGGATGCCTGTGGCCAATTATAGCTGAGGGGGTTTAGTACACGCCCCGCGCTATAAAAGGCCGCCAGCACGGCGGCCTCGTGTAGTTTGTTCCGGAGCAGGGAAAGTGAATGATAGGCAGGGACAGTGTCAAATCCATTCTTTGCTAAACCTTGTGTGTAGGGACAGAGAAGGATAGGCAGGGAGAGTGTCAGTGTCATATTCTTTGCCAAACCTTGTGTGTAGGGAGAGAGAAGGATAGGCAGGGAGAGTGTCAGTGTCATATACTTTGATAAACCTTGTGTGCAGGGAGAGAGAAGGATAGGCAGGGGACAGTGTCAGTGTCATATTCTTTGCTAAACCTTGTGTGCAGGGAGAGAGAAGGATAGGCAGGGAGAGTGTCAGTGTCATATACTTTGATAAACCTTGTGTGCAGGGAGAGAGAAGGATAGGCAGGGGACAGTGTCAGTGTCATTGTTGCTAAGCCTCCTGCACATTATACACCTGAAGTTAGCCCGTATTGCTGCTTTTTCCTGGTGTGTTACACCAACAGGATTTTGCGGCACTTACAGCGGGCGGAGTGTGCCTCCTGACCATATTACACCTGAACTTAGCCTGTATTGCTGCTTTTTCCTGGTGTGTTACACCAACAGACATTTGCGGCACTTACAGCGGGCGGAGTGTGCCTCCTGACCATATTACACCTGAACTTAGCCTGTATTGCTGCTTTTTCCTGGTGTGTTACACCAACAGACATTTGCGGCACTTACAGCGGGCGGAGTGTGCCTCCTGACCATATTACACCTGAAGTTAGCCTGTATTGCTGCTTTTTCCTGGTGTGTTACACCAACAGGCATTTGCAGCACCTACAGCAGGCGTAGTGTGATTCCTGCAAAATATACTCCTGAAGCTAGGCCTTATTGCTGGTATTCCCATTTCCCTGCAGGCCATTAGAATGTCTGGAAGGCAAACAAGGAGAGACAGTCAGGAGCCAATAAAAGAGGGCAAGCAGGCTCTGTGTCTAGAGACAACAGTGCTGGTCGTGGACGCGGTGCATCGCCATCAGCACGTGGCCATGGGACACGCTTGTCCTTCTTTTCGGCAGCTGGACGTGTTGAGCCGCATCATGCCGAAGACTTGGTAGAGTGGATGACCAAGCCCTCCTCATCCTCTCTCACCCAGGCTCAGGGTACTGGCAAAGCAGCTGCCAAAGCGTCCTCTTCCCTGGTATCAATGTCATCATCAGTCACTCCTTCCCTAGACCAACCATGTCCTCCTGAGGAGTCCCCCGAACTGTTTGAGCACAGTGTTGGGTACATGCTCCAGGAGGATGCCCAGCGTTTCGAAGGGTCTGATGATGATACCCAGCTAGAGGAAGGCAGTAGCGTGAGAGCAGAGAGAGGGGATGCTCAAGAAGGACACCAATCTGGCAGTCATGTTCCAGCAGCTGCAGCATACTGCCAGATTGGCTCCAGTGATGAGGAGGGAGGGGATGATGAGGTCACTGACTCCACGTGGGTGCCTAATAGGAAAGAGGAGGAGGAGGATGAAGAGGAGGCACATCTCCAACGAGGCAGGATGCCCTCGGGGGGCCAGCGTAAGGGCAGCACACCGACGGAGTCACACCGCAGAGCTCTGCCTGTGCAGGGCGCTGCCTCTGCCCGTTATTCAAAAAGTTCTTTGGTGTGGGCCTTTTTTGAGTCGAGTGCATCAGATCGCACAGCTGCTGTTTGCAACATATGTCTCAAGCGTATATCGCGTGGCCAAAACATCACCCGCTTGGGCACCACATGCTTGACCAGACATATGTTGACCTGCCATGCAGCTCGTTGGCAAGCCTACCTTAAAGACCCACACCAAAGAACAAAGCGGACCTCTTCTTGCACCGCATCAGCTGGGATCTCCAACCCCACTATACCTTCAGTCCTCTCTGAAACCTGCTCTGAGAGGAATGAAGGTGTAGAATTAGGTGTGTCACAGCCAAGTACTTGCGGGCACTCTGCTAGCAGTACACCGACGTCCGATTCTAGCAGGCAAATTTCCCTGCCCCAGCTGCTGGACCGTCGAAAGAAGTTCACTCCCAGCCATCCACATGCCCAGCGGTTGAATGCTAGCTTGGCTAAATTGCTAGCGCTTCAACTGCTGCCTTTTCAGTTGGTAGACTCGGCCCCCTTCCGTGAGTTTGTGCAATGTGCGGTTCCTCAGTGGCAGGTTCCCAAACGCCACTTTTTCTCGCGGAAGGCGATTCCGGCTCTCTACCAGCATCTGGAAGGCAATGTCTTGGCCTCGCTGGACAGGGCGGTCAGCGGTAAGGTGCATATTACCGCTGACTCATGGTCCAGCAGGCATGGACAGGGACGTTACCTTTCTTTCACGGCCCATTGGGTCACTCTTTTGGCAGCTGGGAAGGATGCAGGACAAGGTGCAGTAGTGTTGGAGGTTGTTCCACCGCCACGCCTCCAAAATGCTACTACTGGTTGTGACACACCTCTCTCCTCCACCCCCTCCTCTTCTTCCTTCGTGGCCTCTTCCTGTGCTTTGTCCTCGGAACCAGCGGTGCTCCGTAGGCGTTCAAGGGGCTACGCAAGTACGCAGGCAAAAAGATGCCATGCCGTGCTTGCGCTGGTGTGTTTGGGGGACAGGAGCCACACTGGGGCAGAGGTTCTGTCTGCTCTGCAGGGGCAGGCCGAGAGGTGGTTGACACCACGCCAGCTTAAGCCAGGAATGGTAGTTTGCGACAATGGCACCAACCTCCTCTCCGCTCTCCGACAGGGACAACTGACCCATGTACCCTGTGTGGCTCACGTCCTTAACCTGGTGGTGCAGCGGTTGGGCAGGTACCCAGGCTTACAGGATGTCCTGAGGCAGGCCAGGAAAGTCTGTGTGCATTTCCGCAGATCTTATAATGCCAGTGCTCGCCTGGCTGAGCCGCAAAAGTAGTTGAACCTGCCCAAGAACCGCCTTATATGTGACATGCCCACCAGGTGGAACTCAACGTTGGCCATGCTGCAGCGGCTGCACACGCAGCAGAGGGCCATCAATGAGTACCTGTGCGACTACGGCACCAGGACAGGGTCAGGGGAGCTCGGTTTTTTTTCACCACGCCAGTGGGGCATGATCAGGGATGCATGCACTGTCCTGGCACCATTTGAGGAGGCCACGAGGATGATGAGCAGTGACAGTGCATGCATCAGTGACACTGTACCTCTTGTCCACCTGTTGGAACATACGCTGCGTGGAATAATGGACAGGGCACTTGAGGCAGAACAGAGGCAGGAAGAGGACTTCCTTGCCTCTCAAGGCCCCCTTTACCCAGACAGTGTTCCTTCTGTCCCACCCATCGCACAGGAAGAAGAAGAGGAGGAGAAGGAGGAGGAGGAGGATTGTGTCAGCATGGAGGTGGAGCCTGGCACTCAGCATCATCAGCAGCAGTCTTTTAGGGATGATTTACAGTCCCAAGAAACCAGTGGACTTGTACGTGGCTGGGAGGAGGTGGCTGCGGATCATGTCGTCCTTAGTGACCCAGAGGACTCCGAACCGAATGCCTCAGCTAACCTACGCTGCATGGCCTCCTTGATCCAGCAAAGTCTGCGGAAGGATCCTCGTATTCTTCGGATCAAGGAGAGGGACCATTACTGGCTGGCCACTCTCCTTGATCCACGGTACAAGGGTAAGGTTGCAGACCTTATCTTACCGTCGCAGAGGGAGCAGAGGATGAGACAACTCCGGGAGGCCTTGCAGAAAGGTCTGTGCAACGCGTTCCCAGAGACTGGTGTTGTAATATTAATATATATGTGTATGTATGTTATATATATTGTGTTATATGTATGGCACGATATATATGTGTTACATACAGGCATTCAAGATTACACCTCAATGGGTGTTTGTTGATCACACATATCAGTGGGGCCAGATAACAGCTTTGATGTGTTAATCTTTTGCAAGCCTACCTAGATGTGTGAGGTGGCCGGTTAACCTAATTGAACATTTCAAAGGGTTCAAAGTGTATATTGTTTAGGACCAAAGAAAAGGTATTTATTGATGGTAATTAGACTTGAGGGGGTATTCATGGGAACCCCCCCCCCCTCCAGGGTGAGACCAGTATTTTAGACATTCAAGCTGGCATTCAGTCTGCTCTAGTCTTGTCACTCTGCATGGATAGGAAAGAACAGATCTAGGAGACATGGAATTTTGAAATATATGTAAACTCTGATTGGATCAGTTGTCATCTGTGCAAGCATTGGGCTTTGTTCTGTATTGGAAGTCAATAAAGCGCAATCTCTGGAGAACGTGGGTGTATGCTGCGGGAAACATAACTTGTATACATCATCTTAATAACCTAAGTATTGGGTCATCGGTGGACTATATACTAGATCACTACAACTGGGAGGTTACAAACTCCTGGTCCTGGACAACAAGTTGCTGAGGCTTCGGTCAGTCAAAGAAGGAGCGGTGGGGAAGGTGGCCGTCTGACCGATGCGTTCAGACAATTCTTTAGTCCGCAGCCCCAAGGTATGATCGGTTCCAGCAACCATCGCCAGCGTCTGATATACATGGTGCAGGAATACCTAGGGGCAAGGTCAGACTTGGACACCTTCCCCACCGAAAATCCTCTGGCTTACTGGGTCTTGAGGATGGATCACTGGCCAGAGCTTGCACAGTATGCAATTGAGCTACTGGCCTGTCCTGCATCCAGCGTTCTTTCAGAACGCACATTCAGTGCTGCTGGAGGATTTGTCACGGATCACAGGGTGCGCCTGTCCACCGACTCAGTTGATCGACTGACCTTCATAAAGATGAACCAGTCTTGGATCACCACCAGCTACCAAACACCTGAAGCTGATATAACAGACTAATTTATTTTCAAATGTCACATCCCTTCAAGACTGATGCTGATGCTGAGAGACTGTCCTGTTATGTTGACTGACTATCCTCCTCCTCCTCAATGATCCGATTGATGATGATAGCTTGGAAGAACATTTTTGTTTCTGGGTGCCGCCACCAGTGGCTAAGGCCCAATTTTTCAGCCCCTGTTTAACAGGGGCGTGTTATTACAATTTTTTATGCAATGCTTTGCAGCAGGGCTCATTCCTGCACTCCAACTAGAGTATCTGGGAGTGGTTGCAGTGTCGTGGCACCAGCACCAGTGGCTAAGGCCCAATTTTTCAGCCCCTGTTTAACAGGGGCGTGTAATTAAAATTTTTGATGCAATACTTTGCAACAGGGCTCATTGCTGTGCTCCAAGTACAGTATCTG
Source organism: Rana muscosa (assembly GCA_029206835.1). Taxonomy (NCBI): domain Eukaryota; kingdom Metazoa; phylum Chordata; class Amphibia; order Anura; family Ranidae; genus Rana; species Rana muscosa. Next base: position 603,305,302 of record CM055116.1, on the reverse strand, counting down.
TGAGGGGTTGCAGTGTTGTGGCACCAGTGCCTAAGGCCCAATTTTTCTGCCCCTGTTTAACAGGGGCATGTAATTACAATTCTTGATCTAATAATTCACAGCAGGGCCCATTCCTGCACCCACCAAGACTAACTGTGAGGGCTCACAGTGTTGTGGCAACACCAACATGAAAGGGGCAAATTTCAGCTGAGTATATACGGCAGGCCCCTACTTTCAAACATCCAACTTACAAACGACTCCTCCTTGCAAACGGAAGGATACAACAGGAAGTGAGAGGAAATCTACCCCTAGGAAGGGAAATTCTCTCCTGTAGGAGTTAATATGGGAAAAAAAGTGTCTCCTCTCCACTGATGCTTTATCACCAATTCTTGTTTCAATAAAACCCCCAAATTTTCAAAACACATTTGTCATTAGGACGGAAAGTGAGGTGAACTGTTCTGAACAGGTGCACACTGCACAGACAGCAAAACAAATGTTACAGGGGTGATAACCCTTCCCTATGTTTTCCAAAAAGCTTAAAAATAGATTTTTTGGCTGGAGCTACACTTCAACAATGTACCTGTTCAAAATTACAAACAGATTCTACATAAGAACAAACCTACAGTCCCTGTCTTGTATGCACCGCCTGTATACGGCTGTTCAGAGTATATAGGGCCTTTTTTATTTTGTGTGCGGGGTTCCCCTTAATATCCATACAAGACCCAAAGGGGCTGGTAATGGGCTGGGGTAGGGGGGGGGGGGGCTGTGATGGGGTAGCTATGCCATTTTTCTTAAAGATTTTCATCCATATTACCGGGACCAGACATTACATTAAAGGCGCAAGCAGTTTTAAATGGCTTTTTTTCCTTTAGAAATGTAATTTTGTGCAGGGACAGTTCTAAACACGGGAAACACGTGGCACTTCACAGGCATACTTTAGACACCCCCCCCCCCAGGTATGATATTTAAAGGAATATTTGACTTTTTTTTTCACTTTATGCATCATTAAAATGACTGCTCCCGAAAAACGGCCGTTTTAAAACTTTTTTTTGGATTGATACATGTCCCCTGGTGCAGAACCCGGGTTCCCAAACCCTTTTTAGGACAATAACATGCATATTAGTCGTTATAAATAGCACTTTAGATTTCGAACGTTCGCATCCATTGTATTTAATAGGGTTCTAAAGTTCGTGCGAACTTTCGGTCCGTTCGCGGGTTCTGGTGCGAACCGAACCCGGGAGTGTTCGGCTCAGCACTAGATGTGACATTTGAAAAAAAATTAGTCTGTTATATCAGCTTCAGGCGTTTGGTAGCTGGTGGTGATCCAAGACTGGTTCATCTTTATGAAGGTCAGTCGATCAACCGAGTCGGTGGACAGGCGCACCCTGTGATCCGTGACAAATCCTCCAGCAGCACTGAATGTACGTTCTGAAAGAACGCTGGATGCAGGACAGGCCAGTAGCTCAATTGCATACTGTGCAAGCTCTGGCCAGTGATCCATCCTCAAGACCCAGTAAGCCAGAGGATTTTCGGTGGGGAAGGTGTCCAAGTCTGACCTTGCCCCTAGGTATTCCTGCACCATGTATATCAGACGCTGGCGATGGTTGCTGGAACCGATCATACCTTGGGGCTGCGGACTAAAGAATTGTCTGAACGCATCGGTCAGACGGCCACCTTCCCCACCGCTCCTTCTTTGACTGACCGAAGCCTCAGCAACTCGTTGTCCAGGACCAGGAGTTTGTAACCTCCCAGTCTCTGGGAACGTGTTGCACAGACCTTTCTGCAAGGCCTCCCGGAGTTGTCTCATCCTCTGCTCCCTCTGCGACGGTAAGATAAGGTCCGCAACCTTACCCTTGTACCGTGGATCAAGGAGAGTGGCCAGCCAGTAATGGTCCCTCTCCTTGATCCGAAGAATATGAGGATCCTTCCGCAGACTTTGCAGGATCAGGGAGGCCATGCAGCGTAGGTTAGCTGAGGCATTCGGTCCGGAGTCCTCTGGGTCACTAAGGACGACATGATCCGCAGCCACCTCCTCCCAGCCACGTACAAGTCCACTGGTTTCTTGGGACTGTAAATCATCCCTAAAAGACTGCTGCTGATGATGCTGAGTGCCAGGCTCCACCTCCATGCTGACACAATCCTCCTCCTCCTCCTCTTCCTCCTCTTCCTGTGCGATGGGTGGGACAGAAGGAACACTGTCTGGGTAAAGGGGGCCTTGAGAGGCAAGGAAGTCCTCTTCCTGCCTCTGTTCTGCCTCAAGTGCCCTGTCCATTATTCCACACAGCGTATGTTCCAACAGGTGGACAAGAGGTACAGTGTCACTGATGCATGCACTGTCACTGCTCACCATCCTCGTGGCCTCCTCAAATGGTGCCAGGACAGTGCATGCATCCCTGATCATGCCCCACTGGCGTGGTGAAAAAAACCCGAGCTCCCCTGACCCTGTCCTGGTGCCGTAGTCGCACAGGTACTCATTGATGGCCCTCTGCTGCGTGTGCAGCCGCTGCAGCATGGCCAACGTTGAGTTCCACCTGGTGGGCATGTCACATATAAGGCGGTTCTTGGGCAGGTTCAACTCTTTTTGCAGCTCAGCCAGGCGAGCACTGGCATTATAAGATCTGCGGAAATGCACACAGACTTTCCTGGCCTGCCTCAGGACATCCTGTAAGCCCGGGTACCTGCCCAAGAACCGCTGCACCACCAGGTTAAGGACGTGAGCCACACAGGGCACATGGGTCAGTTGTCCCTGTCGGAGGGCGGAGAGGAGGTTGGTGCCATTGTCGCAAACCACCATTCCTGGCTTAAGCTGGCGTGGCGTCAACCACCTCTCGGCCTGCCCCTGCAGAGCAGACAGAACCTCTGCCCCAGTGTGGCTCCTGTCCCCCAAACACACCAGCGCAAGCACGGCATGGCATCTTTTTGCCTGCGTACTTGCGTAGCCCCTTGAACGCCTACGGAGCACCGCTGGTTCCGAGGACAAAGCACAGGAAGAGGCCATGGAGGAAGAAGAAGAGGAGGGGGTGGAGGAGAGAGGTGTGTCACAACCAGTAGTAGCATTTTGGAGGCGTGGCGGCGGAACAACCTCCAACACTACTGCACCTTGTCCTGCATCCTTCCCAGCTGCCAAAAGAGTGACCCAATGGGCCGTGAAAGAAAGGTAACGTCCCTGTCCATGCCTGCTGGACCATGAGTCAGCGGTAATATGCACCTTACCGCTGACCGCCCTGTCCAGCGAGGCCAAGACATTGCCTTCCACATGCCGGTAGAGAGCCGGAATCGCCTTCCGTGAGAAAAAGTGGCGTTTGGGAACCTGCCACTGAGGAACCGCACATTGCACAAACTCACGGAAGGGGGCCGAGTCTACCAACTGAAAAGGCAGCAGTTGAAGCGCTAGCAATTTAGCCAAGCTAGCATTCAACCGCTGGGCATGTGGATGGCTGGGAGTGAACTTCTTTCGACGGTCCAGCAGCTGGGGCAGGGAAATTTGCCTGCTAGAATCGGACGTCGGTGTACTGCTAGCAGAGTGCCCGCAAGTACTTGGCTGTGACACACCTAATTCTACACCTTCATTCTTCTCAGTGCAGGTTTCAGAGAGGACTGAAGGTATAGTGGGGTTGGAGATCCCAGCTGATGCGGTGCAAGGAGAGGTCCGCTTTGTTCTTTGGTGTGGGTCTTTAAGGTAGGCTTGCCAACGAGCTGCATGGCAGGTCAACATATGTCTGGTCAAGCATGTGGTGCCCAAGTGGGTGATGTTTTGGCCACGCGATATACGCTTGAGACATATGTTGCAGACAGCAGCTGTGCGATCTGATGCACTCGACTCAAAAAAAGTACACACCAAAGAACTTCTTGATTAACGGGCAGCGCCCTGCACAGGCGGAGCTCTGCGGTGTGATTCCGTCGGTGTGCTGCCCTTACGCTGGCCCCCCGAGGGCATCCTGCCTCGTTGGAGATGTGCCTCCTCCTCTTCCTCTCTCCTATTAGGCACCCACGTGGAGTCAGTGACCTCATCATCCCCTCCCTCCTCATCACTGGAGCCAATCTGGCAGTATGCTGCAGCTGCTGGAACATGACTGCCAGATTGGTGTCCTTCTTGAGCATCCCCTCTCTCTGCTCTCACGCTACTGCCTTCCTCTAGCTGGGTATCATCATCAGACCCTTCGAAACGCTGGGCATCCTCCTGGAGCATGTACCCAACACTGTGCTCAAACAGTTCGGGGGACTCCTCAGGAGGACATGGTTGGTCTAGGGAAGGAGTGACTGATGATGACATTGATACCAGGGAAGAGGACGCTTTGGCAGCTGCTTTGCCAGTACCCTGAGCCTGGGTGAGAGAGGATGAGGAGGATGAGGAGGGCTTGGTCATCCACTCTACCAAGTCTTCGGCATGATGCGGCTTAACACGTCCAGCTGCCGAAAAGAAGGACAAGCGTGTCCCATGGCCACGTGCTGATGGCGATGCACCGCGTCCACGACCAGCACTGTTGTCTCTAGACACAGAGCCTGCTTGCCCTCTTGTATTGGCTCCTGACTGTCTGCCTCTACTTGTTTGCCTTCCAGACATTCTAATGGCCTGCAGGGAAATGGGAAAACCAGCAATAAGGCCTAGCTTCAGGAGTATATTTTGCAGGAATCACACTACGCCTGCTGTAAGTGCTGCAAATGCCTGTTGGTGTAACACACCAGGAAAACACAGCAATACGGGCTAACTTCAGGTGTAATATGATCAGGAGGCACACTCCGCCCGCTGTAAGTGCTGCAAATGCCTGTTGGTGTAACACACCAGGAAAACACAGCAATACGGGCTAACTTCAGGTGTATAATGTGCAGGAAGCACACTCCGCCCGCTGTAAGTGTTGCAAATGCCTGTTGGTGTAACACACCAGGAAAACACAGCAATACGGGCTAACTTCAGGTGTATAATGTGCAGGAGGCACACTCCGCCCGCTGTAAGTGTTGCAAATGCCTGTTGGTGTAACACACCAGGAAAACACAGCAATACGGGCTAACTTCAGGTGTATAATGTGCAGGAGGCACACTCCGCCCGCTGTAAGTGCTGCAAATGCCTGTTGGTGTAACACACCAGGAAAACACAGCAATACGGGCCAACTTCAGGTGTATAATGTGCAGGAGGCACACTCCGCCCGCTGTAAGTGCTGCAAATGCCTGTTGGTGTAACACAGCAATACAGGCTAACTTCAGGTGTATAATGTGCAGGAGGCACACTCCGCCCGCTGTAAGTGCTGCAAATGCCTGTTGGTGTAACACACCAGGAAAACACAGCAATACGGGCTAACTTCAGGTGTATAATGTGCAGGAGGCACTCTCCGCCCGCTGACAGTGCTGCAAATGCCTGTTGGTGTAACACACCAGGAAAACACAGCAATACGGGCCAACTTCAGGTGTATAATGTGCAGGAGGCACACTTCGCCCGCTGTAAGTGCTGCAAATGCCTGTTGGTGTAACACACCAGGAAAACACAGCAATACCGGCTAACTTCAGGTGTATAATGTGCAGGAGGCACACTCCGCCCGCTGTAAGTGCTGCAAATGCCTGTTGGTGTAACACAGCAATACAGGCTAACTTCAGGTGTATAATGTGCAGGAGGCACACTCCGCCCGCTGTAAGTGCTGCAAATGACTGTTGGTGTAACACACCAGGAAAACACAGCAATACGGGCTAACTTCAGGTGTAATATGATCAGGAGGCACACTCCGCCCGCTGTAAGTGCTGCAAATGCCTGTTGGTGTAACACACCAGGAAAACACAGCAATACGGGCTAACTTCAGGTGTATAATGTGCAGGAGGCACACTCCGCCCGCTGTAAGTGCTGCAAATGCCTGTTGGTGTAACACACCAGGAAAACACAGCAATACGGGCTAACTTCAGGTGTATAATGTGCAGGAGGCACACTTCGCCCGCTGTAAGTGCTGCAAATGCCTGTTGGTGTAACACACCAGGAAAACACAGCAATACGGGCTAACTTCAGGTGTAATATGATCAGGAGGCACACTCCGCCCGCTGTAAGTGCTGCAAATGCCTGTTGGTGTAACACACCAGGAAAACACAGCAATACGGGCTAACTTCAGGTGTATAATGTGCAGGAGGCTTAGCAACAATGACACTGACACTGTCCCCTGCCTATCCTTCTCTCTCCCTGCACACAAGGTTTGTCAAAGAATATGACACTGACACTCTCCCTGCCTATCCTTCTCTCTCCCTGCACACAAGGTTTAGTAAAGAATATGACACGGACACTGTCCCCTGCCTATCCTTCTCTCTCCCTGCACACAAGGTTTAGCGTTGTTTTTCTTGACGAGATTCTTGGACAAGAAACTTGTCCCGGTCAAGTTTACACACGCTCGATTCAAAGAACCCGCGGTTATTTGAATGGAGCGAACGCGGTGACGTCATCGACACATTCGATGCCGTCGCCGCCATCTTGCTACACCCTATCTATGCCTAGGAAGCTACCGCGCATGCGTCAAAGTCATTTCGAGCATGTGCGGGCTTCCCGGCGAACAGGTAAGTGTACACACACACACACACAATTTTCTCGTCGAGAAACAGGCTGACGAGAATCTCGACGAGAAAATAGAGCGCAGGTTCTCTATATTTCTCGTCGAGATTCTTGTCGGTTTTCTCGACGAGAAACCATACACACAAACAAATTTCTCGACAAGACAGCTATCTTGGCAATTTTCTTGTCGCTTCTTGCCGATAAACTCGTTCGTGTGTACGAGGCTTGACACTCTCCCTGCCTATCCTTCTCTCTCCCTGCACACAAGGTTTAGCAAAGAATATGACACTGACACTCTCCCTGCCTATCCTTCTCTCTCCCTGCACACAAGAATAGCACAAAGAATATCAACACTGTCTCTGCCTATCCTTCTTTCCCTGCGCCGGAACACACTACACAAGGCCGCCGCGCTGCCGGCCTTTTATAGTGTGGGGCATGTGCTAAACCCCCTGAGCTATAATTGGCCACAGGCAACCTGCCTGTGGCCAATTATGGCTCTCCTAGCTGCCGGCGCTGTGATTGGCCAAGCATGCGGGGTCACAGTGCATGCTTGGCCAATCACAGCGCCGGGATTGCACTGCGATGGCGCAGTGTATTGTGGGCCGTTCGCGTCACTCGAATTTGGCACGAACGGCCCAAATCGTTCGATGTTCGCCGAACGGTCGAACAGCCGATGTTCGAGTCAAACGTATGTTTGACTCGAACACCGAGCTCATCCCTATTGTTCAGGTTCAACAGCTCTTGTTAGTGGGGTTTTCGGTTAGTTCATGTTTTCTGTGTGCTGTGTTCTTTGTTTGCTATTTTTCACTGTAAATAAATATCACTTTTAATATATATCCTTTGTTTGGTCTCAGTTCCCTTGTGTAGCTACGTGTCTGGTGGTCTTAGCTGCTGATCCTGACATAATCGTGATGTCCACCAATGACCAGATCAGCTACACTTGGGGACTGAGAGCCAGTTGCTTGGATTTTTGCTTTTCCTTTCACAATGTTGAGAGTGCAGGTTATTTGCCGTGTGCAACTTGCAGTAGTGGATAATAGGATTTTTATAACAGCTTACCTGTAAAATCCTTTTCTTGGAGTACATCACGGGACACAGAGCGACTTGGTCATTACTAATGGGTTATATAGATACCATCAGGTGCTGGCACTGGCAACTTCCAAAACCGGAAGTACCCTCCCCTATATAAGCCCCTCCCATCCGGGAGCACCTCAGTTTTGTAGCAAAGCAATAAGTGTCCCTAAAGAGGGGCGGGAGCTCTGTGTCCCGTGATGTACTCCAAGAAAAGGATTTTACAGGTAAGCTGTTATAAAAATCCTATTTTCTTTCTCGTACATCACGGGACACAGAGCGACTTGGTCATTACTAATGGGATGTCCTAAAGCAATGCCAAATGAGGGGGGGGATACACCATATATAAGCTGAGCGCTATCAGACATGAGGATCTTTTGCGGCCTGCAACACACTGCGCCCAAAGGCGACATCCTCCTGACTTCCAACGTCCACCTGGTAGAACCTAGTAAACGTGTGTACTGAAGACCATGTTGCGGCCTTACAGATTTGAGCCAGGGAGGCCTGGTGATGCACTGCCCATGAAGTTCCAACTGCTCTCGTGGAGTGCGCTCTAACTTTGAACGGAGGCGGTCTCCTTCTCAAGCCATAGGCTTGCATTATGACCTGTCGAATCCACCTGGCTAAAGCAGATTTTGACGCTGCCTGACCCTTTCTGGGGCCTTCCGGCAGAATAAACAAAGTATCCGTTCTGCGAATCTGAGCAGTGGCTTTTAGATAAGCTTTAACTGCTCTTACTACATCCAAAGAATGCAATAACTTTTCCTCTACCGAAGTAGGCTTGGGGAAAAAAGAAGGAAGAACCACATCTTGGTTCAAATGAAACCTCGATACCACCTTAGGAAGAAAGGCTGGGTGAGGACGTAACACTACTCTGTCCTTATGGATAACCAGATATGGCTCCTTACAGGACATAGCGGCTAATTCCGACACTCCTTTAGCCGAACAAATGGCTACTAGAAAAATCAATTTCCTGGTGAGAAGAACCAAAGAAATATGCTGTAATGGTTCAAATGGTTGTTTCTGTAAAACCGACAGAACCAGGTTTATGTCCCAAGGACATATGGGAATATTAACCGGAGGACTAATACGCATCACTCCTTGTATAAAGGCTTTGACTAGTGAATGCGAAGCCAAGGGCCTTTGAAAAAATATTGACAAGGCCGAAATCTGACCCTTGATAGTACTCAAGGCAAGCTTCCTATCTACAGCCCATTGTAGGAAGTCCAGAATCCTCCCTATTACGTATTTACGTGGATGCCATTTCTTGGCCTCACACCAGGCGATGTACGCCTTCCAGATTCTATAGTAGATCTGCCTGGATACCGGCTTCCTGGCATTGATCATGGTAGATACCACAGCATTAGAGAGCCCTCTCTTTTTTAGAATGTGGGCTTCAATAGCCAGGCCGTCAAACCTAGGGCTGGTAAGGAAGGGTGGTATATTGGTCCTTGCGAAAGCAGGTCCGGACGATGTGGGAGGGTCCAAGGACTCCCCACAGACATTTTTACAATCTCCGCGTACCATGCTCTTCGGGGCCACGCTGGAGCCACCAGAATCACTGGTTTCTTTTCTACCCTGATTCTGCGGAGTAATCGAGGTAACAATTGTGGCGGTGGGAATGCATATATCAGCTTGAACTGATCCCAAGGGAACACTAGGGCATCCGAGCCGCAAGCTAGGGGATCCCTTGTCCAAGAGACAAACCTGTCCACTTTTGCATTGAATCTGGGTGCTAGCAGATCTACATCCGGTGTTCCCCACCGCTGACATATTGTCCGGAAAACCTCGGGATGAAGGGACCATTCCCCTGGGCATAATTGTTGGCGACTTAGAAAGTCCGCCTTCCAATTCTCCACTCCTGGAATGAATACCGCAGATATGGCTGGGACATATCTTTCTGCCCATCTCAGGATGTAATTTACTTCCCTTTGGGCTGCACGACTCCTGGTGCCCCCCTGATGATTGATATATGCCACTGCTGTGGCATTGTCTGATTGAATTCTGACAGGGGACCCTTGGAGTTTGGATGTCCATGCTACTAGGGCATACCGGGCTGCTCGTATCTCTAAGAGATCGATGGGCAGGGCCTTTTCCGCATCCGACCATCTGCCCTGGAGAGACCATTGCTCCAGTACTGCTCCCCAGCCTATAAGGCTGGCATCTGTAGTGACCACCTTCCAGGAAATCGGACTGAAGGATTTCCCTCTTTCCAGATTCTGGGGAACCAACCACCAGCGGAGGCTCTTGCGAACGGAAGGGGACAAGGACATTGGTAAGTCCAGAGCCTGAACTTTTTTGTTCCAGGCTGACAGTATGGCCTTTTGCAACTTCCTTGAATGGAATTGACCGTAGGGTACTGCTTCGAATGATGCCACCATTTTTCCCAGCAGCCTCATGCACAGGCGTATGGATGGCTGTCTTTTTGTACCCACTAAGTGGATCAAATCTCTCAAAGACGACCCCTTTTCTTGAGGCAAGAATATTTTTCTCTGGTCTGAATCCAGCCTTAGCCCCAAGTATTCTTAGACTTTTGACTGGTTTTAGGGCTGACTTGTCTCGGTTGATAATCCAACCGTGATATTCCAGATACTCGATTGTCTCGTGAACAACCACTTCTAGTTTTTCCACTGAGTGGTCTATCAGCAACAAGTCGTCTAGATATGCCATTATCGTTACACCTCGTGTTCTTAGATTGGCCAATAATGGGGCCAGAATTTTTGTGAACACTCTTGGTGCTGTGGCCAGACCGAAGGGTAAGGCTCTGAACTGAAAATGGCGCCCTTCTACCGCAAAGCGTAGAATTTTTTTGTGGGCTGGAAAGATGGGAATGTGCAAATAAGCATCTTTGATGTCGATCGAGGCTAACCATTCCTCCCCTTGTAGGGCAGTGGCTACCGATCGGATCGACTCCATCCGGAAAGTCCTGATATGTAGGAATTTGTTTAGCCCTTTTAGATTTAATATGGGCCTCACGTCCCCGTTTGGCTTCGGGACTGTAAAGAGGTTTGAGTAAAACCCGAACCCCCATTCTTCCAGGGGAACCTCTATAATTACTGCTTGGAGCAATAATTGTTCTAGTGCCAACAGGAGGGATCCTCTCTTCTGGGGATCCCTTGGCACGTTTGACCTTATAAAGCGGGAAGGAGGGGAGTTTTTTTAACTCCAATTTGTATCCCAGATTTACTGCGGAGAGCACCCATCTGTCTCGGATCGTGTCCCGCCAGGTCTCTATGAACAACTGAAGTCTTCCCCCCACCCGATTGAGTGGGGGCAACCCTTCATGCATTTGACTTTGGGGGAGGTTTTGTACCTCTCCTGCTCCAGGGCTTCTTGTTACCCTGCAACTGTCCCTGATTTTTACTTCCGGGATTTGACCGAGGAGGCCGTCGGAACTGTTTCACAGCCGATGTCCTAGGGACTGGAGAAGCAGGCCTCTTAAAAGAGGGACCTCTAACTCTATTTTTAACCGGCAAAAGTGTACTTTTACCGCTGGAAATTCTCTGGATATATTTGTCCAGGTCTTCCCCGAATAAGCGTTCACCATGAAATGGGAAGCTGACCAGCAATTTTTTACAGGGAGCTTCAGCAGACCAGTTTTTGAGCCATAGAAGCCTGCGCATATGTACTACAGACAGCGTAAGGCGGGAGGCCTGATGGATTGAATCCTTTATAGCGTCCACCGCAAAGCATAAGGCTCTAGGTAGATCAGCTAGGGCAAGAGCCTGCTGATCTGGCACGTCCCTTAAGACCTGTTTCAACTGATCCTTCACTGCTTGGCAGACCCCAATAGCTGCCACTGCTGGTTGTGTCACCAATCCTGCTGTAGAGAAAGCAGATTTTAATAAGGACTCCAATTTTTTATCTATTGGGTCCTTGAACATTTGGACATTATCCACCGGACATGTCAGTGATTTATTCACACAAGAGATGGCTGCGTCCACTGTAGGGACCCTCCATTTTCTGATGAACTTATCCTCCATAGGATAGACCACCGGAAATCTCTTGGGGGGAGTAAATATTTTGTCAGGATGCTCCCAATCCTGGTAAATGAGCCCTTCCAGTAAAGGATGGATCGGAAAGGAACAAACAGTCTGGGGAGCTTTTAGCGACCCCAACGAGGAGACAGAAGTGGATGATGGCTCCGCAAGTGGCATTTTAAATGCTGATCGGACCATATTAGTCAGGGACTGAACCCATAACCTTTCAGCATGTGATGCTGAGAATGGCTCTTCCACTGTTGATTCCTCTACAACCGAATCGACCTCATCCTGATCCCCTTCAGGTAGGTCGATCCCTGTATGGGACTGTTGCTCTGTTAACAGGCACTCTGAGGGAGGAGACGGAGATCGGGCGCTTTTCTCCTGTGACAGGGAAGCCGCGATCAATGCTGACAATCTCTCTTCCAGCCCTCCCAGAGCTGAGGAAAAAACCTCCTCTGTTACATACACAGGAGCAGGTGAACTGAGGACAGCCACAGTACCAGGTACTCCTGAGGGTGCTCCACGGTCACTAACCTCTGATTCTTCAGGGGAGACTGGTGCAGCCGAAGCATGCCCAAGATCCTCAGAGCCCGATGGAGACCCCCTATTCCTCCTGGAATTTCTAGTCCCGGAGTTTTTAGACGGCATATTCCTAAGCCACAAAGCTGAGGTATTCCAGCCGAAATACACCAGTTACTGACAATAGTCTAGCATAAATGCTGCTATAAGAAACAGTTGGTGTCTACTAATGTGCCTTTCTAGGGGATGCCTGTATCAACCGCTTGCTGTATGCCTTCTTTAAATGTTGCCAGCTCTGTCTCTGTACTTCATAGCCAGCTCACCACACAAAATTGTGGTTTTTAACATGCTGGGACGCCCGCACATGCGCAGAAGCGCTGCGGCGCGCACAGAGCGTCATCCCCCAGGCTCCGCCCCCTTTCCCGGCTCACCTCTATATATAGAGGCGCGTGCACGCGCGCGGCCACGTGTGCCTTCGGCGCTAATTTCGAAAATGGAAACCAGGGACAAGAGCCAGGGCCCCTTTGCCGCAGGCCGGGGGATGGACGAGCATTGCAACATGGCAGAGGAAGCAGTTTCCCATAAGAGAACTCACCATCTGCCTGGACTCACTCTGATGAGAAGAAACTAGTCCACATGACAAGAAACGTTCCACAGCGGCCTCTAGTGGACAAACACAGGTACCGCAGTCTAATATATAAAATATATATATATAAAAAAAAATTATTTTTTTTTTTTTTTCTTGACCACCATTAAAAATTATTACATTTTTTTAGTAGTTACAGGCATGCACAGAATTTTGCGGGAATACCATTAGGTAACAGACAGAAAGACAAATTAGGCTTGGGGGTCCCCCAATAGAACCAAGTTCCTGGGGGCCCCCACTTACCTGTTCCCCGCCGCAGGACTTTGTTTGGTCCACAAAAGCCCAAACTTCACCTATCACGGCAGGCATTGTAATCAAACCTTCAGGGACCGGGTTCCCAAGGATTCCACTCCCCTGGACCTGTATAGCACCCTGCACAGAAAACATCTTGGTCGTGGGTATGACCAGAGCTCTGGATCCCAGGGTCCAGCTCTCCTAAGAGAAGCATTACAGGCAAAATCTTGCTCTTCTCTGCAAGGCCCGGGTACCGACCGTTTAGCTATGAAGCTTTTTTGGTCGGATCCGGAATAGCTTACTGAGGCCCAAAAGAACCTGTACGCAAGCTCAGTGAAAAACACATGTTTCTTCTTGGCCAACACCTTAGACACTGGCAAAAAACTGAGGTGCTCCCGGATGGGAGGGGCTTATATAGGGGAGGGTACTTCCGGTTTTGGAAGTTGCCAGTGCCAGCACCTGATGGTATCTATATAACCCATTAGTAATGACCAAGTCGCTCTGTGTCCTGTGATGTACGAGAAAGAAAAGGATTTGTGTCATTCACTTTGGCAAGATCTCATTGAGGAAGAGCTGCTTGAAGGGATTTTGACTGCACATGCCTTAGCCGTGGAGGGGAGATTTTCATTTGGTGAAGTATAACCTTTCATTTTGTCTGTTCTGAGCTACTATCTCAGGGCCATGATAATTTCACTACTCCATTTACTTTGTACCAGGCTGGATTTTTGGGTTGGTTGCTAAAACATTGTGCAGGTTAGTTTCTCCAGCAGTATGCAGCCAATTCACAACAGGTGGTGTTGGAATGTATTCCTTCTGAGCGCCGTTTAATTGAGCAATGTGAGCAAGGAAGAGACAAATTGACTTTAGTTAAACCTCTATTACAAGCTTGGTCTGAGATCATGTCCCCAGTGCTAGATGAGTCACATAAGTACCCTGCCACCAGTAAGCACACTCCCCCTGTATGCAATCCATCGAAAGCTCCCCCTGCAGTGCCGTTACCCATAGCAACATCTCAGGCCTCTTCCTGTATTTCTGATAGTCTTCCCTCTATTTTTCCTAGTACTGTTACTACCTTTCCATCAGCAGTAGAGTCTGGTCAGCACAAGGCAACTACGTGCAGGACTCTAATACCTAAGCCAAAGAAAAATAAATAAAGCTTGTCTCCTGCTCTTATACTGTAACTGTGCCACTATCCATGCTGACTGCTGATGCGATCCAGTCGTCCTCCATGCTGACTGCTGATGCGATCCAGTCGTCCTCCATGCTGACTGCTGATGCGATCCAGTCCTCCTCCTTGCAGACTGCTGATGCGATCCAGTCCTCCTCCTTGCAGACTGCTGATGCGATCCAGTCCTCCTCCTTGCAGACTGCTGATGCGATCCAGTCGTCCTTCATGCAGACTGCTGATGCGATCCAGTCGTCCTCCATGCAGACTGCTGATGCGATCCAGTCGTCCTCCATGCAGACTGCTGATGCGATCCAGTCGTCCTCCATGCAGACTGCTGATGCAATCCAGTCGTCCTCCATGCAGACTGCTGATGCGATCCAGTCGTCCTCCATGCAGACTGCTGATGCGATCCAGTCGTCCTCCATGCAGACTGCTGATGCGATCCAGTCCTCCATGTTGCCGCCTACTGATGCGATCCAGTCCTCCTCCATGTTGCCACCCGCTGCTGATGTCCATGCCTCCTCCATGTTGCCGCCTGCTGCTGATGTCCATGACTCCTCCATGCTGATGCCGCCTGCTGATGATGGTGTCCATTCCTCTTCCAAGCTGCCGCTGGTGTACATTCCTTCTCCATGCTGCCGTCTGTTGCCAAGCCTGCTGCGGCTGACCTGCCATCTGTTGCCAAGATTGCCACGGCAGGTTCCCGGGCTGCTGCTGCCCAGCTTGACTATGCTGGTTCCCGGGCTGCTACCCAGTCTGATGTGCCCACTGCCCAGCCTGTTGATCTGGTGTCTGCCGCCCCTCTGGACTATGCTGATTCCCGGGGCTGCCGCCCCTCTGAACTATGCTGATTCCGGGGCCGCCGCCCCTCTGAACTATGCTGAATCCGGGGCTGCCGCCCCTCTGAACTATGCTGATTCCAGGGGTTCCCGCCCCTCTGGACTATGCCAAATCCCTACTTGCGGTTAAGCTGGACTCTGACAGGGTAAAACTCCCACATTCTGCTGTGTCTGAGGTTTCTAAAAATCCAGTGTTGTGGCCTAAAGGGGTTGTCTTTGTGGGTTAAGATCCCTACTTTTGCTCTTCCCGAGTTCTTTTTGCAGCCAGAGGATCCTGTTGTGCCAAGGTCAGGAGGTCCAGATCTCCCCTTTGAACTTGAGAGCCAAATCTGCTGTTACAGCCCCGTTAGTAGAGGTCCCATGGGAAGTGCTGCTTTGTCCTGACCCAGGGGTCATCTCTGCGATCCCATGTACATTTGGGGACCCGATTGGGGTAACCTATGCACTGGCTAGACCCGAGGGACTGGTACAGTACAGAGCGGCCTCTAGCAACAGAGGGAGAGAAGGTCCAATCGTGAAGGAATGCCCTGACATCAGGGTACCTACACGGACCAGGGACTCTGGCATTGGGCGGTCGGGTGTCCTTTGGTGTCCCGGCATTGGGACGCAGGCTGCTTTTAAGAATATGCCTTTGGTGTTGCGCCTCATTAGGAATCTGACCAGTAGAGAACCCAGACAGTTTTGGGACCCTGGCAGGAGGGTTCTCACCAGGCCTTCAGACATAGACAGTGGAGTGCTCGGTCAGCTTGCAGACCCTGGTGGTGGGGCCCTATGGCGCGTCTAGAGGCCTCTCCTTAAGGGTGGGAATCTGTTAGGATTAAGTTCACCTGCTGGTGGCACTATCCTGCTCTGGGCTGTTTGCTGCAGTTTCAGTGTCCACCAGCAGGTGTCTCCCAGGACCCAGCAGGCTATTGTAATCAGGCCAATTAGTGTTCAGCTGCCTGGGGGCTACTTAAGGCTTCTCCTCCCTTCCCCCGGTGCGTCACGATTTTGGTCCCTGCCTTGCTGCTGATCCTGTCTGCAACCCTCTGCCTTGCTCTTGCCTCCCTCTGCTCTGTCCCCAGGCATTTCCCCCCCTTCCTTGCAACCTTGTACCCCTAGCTGTGTGTGTGTGTGTGTGTATATATATATATATATATTTAGTTGTTCAGGTTCAACAGCTATTGTTAGTGGGGTTTTCGGTTAGTTCGTGTTTTCTGTGTGCTATTTTTCACTGTAAATAAATATCACTTTTAATATATATCCTTTGTTTGGTCTCAGTTTCCTTGTGTAGCTACGTGTCTGGTGGTCTTAGCTGCTGATCCTGACACATGCGGTGCTTGAGCTGGTGTGCTTGGGGGACAGGAGCCACACTGGGGCAGAGATTCTGTCAGCTCTGCAGGGGCAGGCTCAGAGGTGGTTGACGCCATGCCAGCTTAAGCCAGGAATGGTGGTTTGCGACAATGGCACCAACCTCCTCTCCGCCCTCTGACAGGGACAGCTGACCCATGTGCCCTGTTTGGCTCACGTCCTTAACTTGGTGGTGCAGTGGTTCTTGGGCAGGTACCCGGGATTACAGGATGTCCTTAGGCAGGCCAGGAAAGTCTTTGTGCATTTCCGCCGGTCATATAATGCCAGTGCTCGGCTGGCTGACCTCCAAAAGAAATACAACCTGCCCAAGAACCGCCTAATCTGTGACATGCCCACCAGGTGGAACTCAACGTTGGCCATGCTGCAGCGGCTGCACATGCAGCAGAGGGCTATCAATGAGTACCTGTGCGACTATGGCACCAGGACAGGGTCAGGGGAGCTTGTTTTATTTTTTTTTTGCCACGCCAGTGGGGCATGATCAGGGATGCATGCACTGTCCTGTCACCATTTGAGGAGGCCACGAGGATGGTGAGCAGTGACAGTGCATGCATCAGTGACACTGTCCCTCTTGTCCACCTGTTGGAGCACGCGCTGCGTGGAATAATGGACAGGGCACTTGAGGCAGAACAGAGGGAGGAAGAGGAGTACTTCCTTACTTTTCAAGGCCCCCTTTATCCAGACAGCGTTTCCTGCGGGCCTGCCGATCACACAGGAAGAGGACGAGGAGGAGGATTGTGTCAGCATGGAGGTGGAGCCTAGCACTCAGCAGCAGTCTTCAAGGGATCATTTACAGTCCCCAGAAACCCATGGACTTGTACGTGGCTGGGAGGAGGTGGCTGCGGATCATGTCGTCCTTAGTGACCCAGAGGACTCCGGACTGAATGCCTCAGCAAACCTACACTGCATGGCCTCCCTGATCCTGCAAAGCCTGCGAAAGGATCCTCGTATTCCTGGTATCAAGGAGAGGGATCATTACTGGCTGGCAACCCTCCTTGATCCACATTACAAGGGTAAGGTTGCGGACCTTATCCAGCCGTCGCAGAGGGAGCAGAGGATGAAACATCTTCGGGAGGCCTTGCGGAAACGTTTGTGCAACGTGCTTCCAGAGCCTGGGAGGTTACAAATTCCTGGTCCTGGACAACGTGTTGTTGATCTCTTCGGTCAGTCACAGACGGAGCGCTGGAGAAGGTGGCCGTCTGACCGATGCGTTCAGACAATTTTTTAGCCCGCAACCCCAAGGTCTGATCAGACGCTGGTGATTGGTTGCTGGAACCGATTTACATGGTGCAGGAATACCTAGGGGCAAGATCAGACTTGGACACCTTTCCCACCGAAAATGCTCTGGGTTACTGGGTCTTGAGGATGGAATCACTGGCCAGAGTTTGCACAGTATGCCTGTCCTGCATCCAGTGTTCTTTCGGAACGCACATTCAGTGCTGCTGGAGGCTTTGTAACCAATCACAGGGTGGGCCTGTCCACCAACTCGGTCGATCAGCTGACCTTCATAAAAATAAATCAGTCTTGGATCATCAGCTACCAAGCGCACCTGATGCTGATGTAACCGAATGTTTTTTTTTTGAATGTGAGATCCCTTCAAGACTGCCTATGCTGATTCTGAGTGACTATCCTCTTCCTCCTCAATGTTTATGTTGATAGCTTGTAAGAACATTTTTGGTTCTGGGCACCGCCACCAGTGGCTAAGGCCCAATTTTTCTGCCCCTGTTTAACAGGGGCGTGTAATTACAATTTTTGCTGCAATACATTGCAGCAGGGCTCATTCCTGCGCTCCAACTACGAGTATCTGTGAGGGGTTGCAGTGTTGTGGCACCAGTGCCTAAGGCCCAATTTTTCTGTCCCTGTTCAACAGGGGCATGCAATGACAATTCTTGATCTAATATTTCACAGCAGGGCCCATTCCTGCGCCCACCAAGAGTAACTGTGTGGGCTTACAGTGTTGTGGCAACACCACCACCACCAAAGGCCCAATTTTTCTGCCCCCTGTTCAACAGGTGCATGTAATTACAATTCTTGATATGATATATAACAGCAGGGCCCGTTCCAGCGCCCACCAAGAGTAACTGTGAGGACTTAGTATTGTGGCACCAGCACCACCATCACCAAAGGCCCAATTTTTCTGCCACTGTTCAACAGTGGCATGTAATTACAATTCTTGATATAATAGTTCACAGCAGGGCGTTCCAGCGCCCACTAAGAGTAACTGTGAGGGCTTACAGTGTTGTGGCAACACCAACACCTAAGGCCCAAATTTCTGCAGAGTACATAGGGCAGGCCCCTACTTTCAAACATCCGACTTTCAAACGACTCCTACTTACAAACGGAAGGAGACAACAGGAAGTGAGAGGAAATCTACCCCTAGGAAGGGAAATTCTCTCCTGTCAAGCCTCGTACACACGACCGAGTTTCTCGGCAAGAAACGACAAGAAAACTGCCGAGAGAGCTTTCTTTCTTGCCGAGAAAACCGTTCGTGTGTATGGTTGATCGTCGAGAAAACTGGCCAGAACCTCGACGAGAAAAATAGAGAACCTGCTCTCTATTTTCTCGTCGAGATTCTCGTCAGCATGTTTCGACGAGAAAAGTGTGTGTGTACACTTACCTGTCGCCATGGAAGCCTGCGCATGCTCAAAATGACTTTGACGCATGCGCGGTAGCTTCCTAGGCATAGGTAGGGTGTAGCAAGATGGCGGCGACGGCATCGAATGTGACAAGCGCACGCTCGTCATAGTCGATGACGTCACCGCGTTCGTTCTATTCAAAAGAACGGCGGTTCTTTGAATGGATCGTGTGTAGACTCGGCCGGAACAAGATTCTTGTCCAAGAATCTCGTCAGTTAAAACGACTATTTTTTTTCTGACAAGATTCTCGGCCGTGTGTACGAAGCTTAAGAGTTAATATGGGAAAAAGGTGTCTCCTCTCCGCTGATGCTTTATCACCAATCCTTGTTTCCCTAAAAACCCAAAATTTTCTAAATCCAATTGTCATTGGGACAGAAAGTGAGGTGATCTTCTGAAATCTTCTGAACAGGTGCACAGACAGCAAAACAAATGTTACAGGGGTGATAACCCTTCCCTATGTTTTCCAAAAAGCTTAAAGATAGATTTTTTGGCTGGAGCTACACTTTAAAAATGTACCAGTTCAAAATTACAAACAGATTCTACTTAAGAACAAACCTACAGTCCCTGTCTTGTTTGCACCGCCTGTATACTGCTGTTCAGAGGCCCCATGCCTTTCCTTTTTTAATTTGGGTGCGGGGCTCCTCTTAATATCCATACAAGACCCAAATGGGCTGGGGGGGGTGGGGGTACCCATGCCATTTTTCCCAATGATTTTCATCCATATTGCCGGGACCACACATTACATTAAAGCCGCAAGCAGTTTTAAATGACTTTTATTCCTTTAGAAATGTCATTTTGTGCAGGGACAGTTCTAAACACAGGAAATGTGCCACTTTACAGGCATACTATAGACACCCCCCCCCCCCCCCCACAGGCACGATATTTAAAGGAATATTTCACTTTTATTTTTTCACTTTAAGCATCATCAAAATCACTGCTCCTGAAAAATCGGGCGTTTTAAAACCTTTTTTTTGCATTGGTACATGTACCCTGGGGTGAACAGGGGGGTGTTCGGCTCATCCCTACTCGCGGCTATAATGAATTGTTGGGGTCCCGGCAATACAGATAAGTCATTGAAAAAAACGACATGGGTTCCCCCCCCCAGTCCATTACCAGGCCCTTTGGGTCTGGTATGAATATTAAGGGGAACCCCGAACCGAAAAAAAAATGCATGGGGGTCCCCCAAAATTCCATTACCAGGCCCTTCAGGTCTGGTATGGATATTAACCACTTAACGACCGCTCACTGTACATATACGTCGGCAGAATGGCACCTGGAGGCACAATCACGTGCATGCCTTCGTATGGGTGGGGGGTCCGATCGGACCCCCCTCCGGTACAGTGAGCGGTGGTTTTCTGTTCGGAAGTGATCCGTGATGAGGGGGCGGCCATCGGTTTCTAACCACCCCCTTGCGATCGCTCCCGGTGAATGATATGCTTCCTCTGTTGTGTAAATGTAAAAACAGGCAGAGGAAGTGATGTCATCTCTCCTCGTGGCGGTCTTTTCGATCCGGTGCGAGGAGAGAAGACATCTCACAGTAAGTGCACCAACAGCCCACTGACACCAGCACACGTAGGCACACTTTTCACCCCCCAGTCACCCCCAGATCACCCCCCAGGTCAGCCCCCAGTCACAGTGTCCCTGATTGCAGTGATCATTTATTTACTGATCACTGCATTTAGTGTCATCTGTGACAGTAAAAAGTTGCAGGGCAGTTAGGTTTAGGCCCCTTTAGGTCCAGGGTAGCCCCCTAACCCCCCCTAATAAAGGTTTAACCCCTTGATCGCCCCCCAGATAACCCTTTCACCCCTTATCGCCAGCGTCACTAAGCAATCGTTTTTCCGATCGCTGTATTAGTGTTGGTGGTGCCCCTAGGTAGCAAGTTATTTTTTTTAGGTTCGCCGCAGATTTTTATAGCGTCAGGTACCCCCATATATCATCTAATAAAGGTTTAACCCCTTGATCGCCCCTAGAGTTAACCCTTTCACCAGTGATCACTGTATAAGTGTCACTGGTTAGCCAGTTAGTTATTTAGGTTACCCGTCAGGTTTTTATATATCGTCAGGTACCCCCATATATTACCTAATAAAGGTTTTAACCCCCTGATTGCCCCTAGTTAACCCTTTCACCAGTGATCACCGTATAAGTGTTACGGGTGACACTGGTGGGTTAGTTTGCTTTTTATAGCATCAGGGCACCCGCCGTATATAACCCAATAAAGGTTTAACCCCCTGATCGCCCGGCGGGTGATATCAATTAGGTTTTAGCACCAGAGAGGGTCTGCGTCACCCCAGGCAGCGTTAGGTTAGTACCAGTAACGCTAACACCAACGCGCAAAGCATACATCTCCCTTAGTGGTATAGTATCTGAACAGATCAATATCTGATCTGATCAGATCTATACTAGCGTCCCCAGTGGTTTAGGGTTCCCAAAAACGCAGTGTTAGCTGGATCAGCCCAGATACCTGCTAGCACCTGCGTTTAGCCCCTCCGCCCAGCCCAGCCCAGCTAAGTGCAGTATCGATCGATCACTGCCACTTACCAAACACAACACACATAACTGCAGAGTCAGGCCTGATCCCTGCGATCGCTAACAGTTTTTTTTTGTAGCGTTTGATATATTTGCTGATGACAGTCAGGTGCTTTTTTACCTGTGAATCTTACTAGTGTACCCCTAAATTTAGAGCCCAAAATGGCAAATCGAAGGTACACTAGTAAAGAGGCCTACGAGATTCTAAGCATGACAGATAGTGAAGAGGAGGTCACGTATCTGTCAGATTCAGGCTCAGAATATCTTCCTGTAGAAGACAGCGGCTCCATGCCAGATAGCACTGACGACGAAGATGATGAGGTCCCTGCTAAGGTCAGGCGCACCCGATCCCGATCTTCTGAGGTTGTTGAGGAGCAAGAACCGCAGGGCTCTCGTATCATGGAGCAGAGTAGTACTAGCGCCGCTATTCCTTCTGGTGAACTGGCAAGCACCAGCGGCCTAGTACAGCCTGGGCGTACATCCAGCACTGCAGTATCACTTGGTGACGTGGCGAGTCCCATAAGTGCAGTTCAAGCTGGCGAGGTGGCAAGCACAAGTAGTGTCCCGCTGCCACCAAGAAGAAGACAAAGGCAGGCCCGTCGTGCCCATAGTACCCTTCCTGCAGAATTTGCCTATCCTGATTGGAATTCGCCTATTCTTATTGGGTCCCCACCACTTCTGCAGAACCCGTACTTCCCCCATTCCCTGGCCAACCCGGAATTCAGGTGGGAACGGCTGATTTTATGCCACTTTATTTTTATTCGCTGTTTTTCACGGAAGATCTCTATAGATCTATTGTGGACCAGAGTAATTTATATGCTGGTCAATTCATCGCCGCTAATCCCCAGTTGCCTTCCATTGCCAGAGATTGGAAACCAATTACGGTTTCCGGATTTAAGACCTTTCTGGGCCTTTCCCTCAACATGGGCACACATCAATTTTCGTCAATGCGCGCCTATTGGTCCACGCGCCCAATTGACCACATGCCCGTGTTCTCTGCCTCCATGCCCAGGAAACGATACGAGCAGATGTTGCGGTTCATGCACTTCAACGACAATGAACTTTGTCGTCCACGTGGAGACCCTGAATACGACCGGCTCTACAAAATTCGGCCCCTCATAAACCACTTCAGCGGTGCTTGGTTTTCGGGGTCCTGTACGCGGCTAGGCTCCCAAGAAGTCCCACACATGTGGTATCCCCGTACTCAGGAGAAGCAGCAAAATGTATTTTGGGGTGTAATTCCACATATAATCATGGCATGTGTGAGCAATATATCATTTAGTGACAACTTTTTGTACATTGTTTTTTCCTTTTGTCATTATTCAATCATTTGGGACAAAAAAAAAATATTCAATGGGCTCAACATGCCTCTCAGCAATTTTCTTGGGGTGTCTACTTTCCAAAATGGGGTCATTTGGGGGGGTTTGTGCCATCTTGGCATTTTATGGCCTTCAAAACTGTGATAGGTAGTGAGGAGTGAAATCAAAAATTTGCGCCCTTAGAAATCTTGAAGGCGGTGCTTGGATTTCGGGGTCCTGTACACAGCTAGGCGCTCAAAAAGTCCCACACATGCAGTATCCCCGTACTCAGGAGAAGCAGCAAAATGTATTTTGGGGTGCAATTCCACATATAACCATGGCACATGGCATGTTTGAGCAATATATCATTTAGTGACAACTTTTTGTAAATTTTTTTTTCCTTTTTGTCATTATTCAATCACTTGGGACAAAAAAAAAAATATTCAATGGGCTCAACATGCCTCTCAGCAAATAGCTTGGGGTGTCTACTTTCCAAAATGGGGTCATTTGGGGGGTTTTTGTGCCATCTTGGCATTTTATGGCCTTCAAAACTGTGATAGGTAGTGAGGAGTGAAATCAAAAATGTATGCCCTTAGAAATCTTGAAGGCGATGCTTGGTTTTTGGGCTCCCGTACGCGGCTAGGCTCCCAAAAAGTCCCACACATGTGATATCCCCGTACTCAGGAGAAGCAGCAGAATGTATTTTGGGGTGTAATTTCACATATACCCATGGCATGTGTGAGCAATATATAATTTAGTGACAACTTTGTGCAAAAAAAAAAAAAAAAGTTTGTCATATTCCCGCAACTTGTGGCAAAATATAAAATATTCCATGGACTCAACATGCCTCTCAGCAAATAGCTTGGGGTGTCTACTTTCCAAAATGGGGTCATTTGGGGGGGGGGTTGTGCTACTTTGGCATTTTATGGCCTTCGAAACTGTGATAGGTAGTGAGGAGTGAAATCAAAAATTTGCGCCCTTAGAAATCCTGAAGGCGGTGATTGGTTTTCGGGGTCCCGTACGCGGCTAGGCTCCCAAAAAGTCCCACACATGTGGAATCCCCGTGCTCGGGAGAAGCAGCAAAATGTATTTTGGGGTGCAATTCCACATATAACCATGGCATGTGTGAGCAATATATAATTTAGTCACAACCTTTTGTAAAATATCATTTTTTTTTTGTCATTATTCAATCACTTGGGACAAAAAAAAAAAATATTCAATGGGCTCAACATGCCTCTCAGCAATTTCCTTGGGGTGTCTACTTTCCAAAATGGGGTCATTTGGGGGGGGGGGGGTTTGTACTGCCCTGCCATTTTAGCACCTCAAGAAATGAGATAGGCAGTCATAAATTAAAAGCTGTGTAAATTCCAGAAAATGTACCCTAGTTTGTAGACGCTATAACTTTTGCGCAAACCAATAAATATACGCTTATTGACATTGTTTTTACTAAAGACATGTGGCTGAATACATTTTGGCCTAAATGTATGACTAAAATTGAGTTTATTCGAATTTTCTTATAACAAAAAGTAGAAAATATAATTTTTTTTCAAAATTTTCAGTCTTTTTCCCTTTATATCGCAAAAAAAAAATTATAAAAAAAAAAAATCGCAGAAGCAATCAAATACCATTAAAATAAAGCTCTATTTGTGGGAAGAAAAGGACGCAAATTTTGTTTGGGTACAACATTGCATGTCTGCACAATTTCCAGTTAAAGTAGCGCAGTGCCAAATTGTGAAATCACCTCTGGTCATTATGGTCCGTATTGGACCGGTCCTTAAGTGGTTAAGGGGAACCCTGCGCCAAATTTAAAAATAAAATGGCGTAGGGGTCCCCCTCAAAATCCATACCAGACCCTTCAGGTCTGGTATGGATTTAAAGGGGAACCCCACGCCAAAATTAAAAAATGGCGTGGGGTTCCCCCCAAAAATCCATACCAGATCCTTATCCGAGCACGCAACCTGGCAGGCCGCAGGAAAAGAGGGGGGGACGAGAGAGAGCGGCCCCCCTCCTGAATAGGGATGAGCTTCGTGTTCGAGTCGAACATACGTTCGACTCGAACATTGGCTGTTCGATCGTTCGACGAAGATCGAACGATTTGGGCCGTTCGCGCCAAATTCGAGTGACGCGAACGGCCCACAATGCACTACGCCATCGCAGTGTCATCCAGGCGCTGTGATTGGCCAAGCATGCACTGTGACCCCGCATGCTTGGCCAATCACAGCGCCGGCAGCGAGGAGAGCAATGATTGGCCACAGGCAGGATGCCTGTGGCCAATTATTGCTGAGGGTGTTTAGTACACGCCCCACACTATAAAAGGCCGCCAGCACGGCGGCCTAGTGTAGTGTGTTCCGGAGCAGGGATAGAGTAGCATAGGCAGGGACAGTGACTGTTATTTCTTTCTTGCTTAACCTGGATTCCTTTAGTTTAGGGAAAGAGAAGGATAGGTAGGGAGAGTGTCAGTGTGTTTTGTGCTTCTGCTATAGTGTGCTTAAAAAAAACATTTATTCTAGGGACAGAAAACTCTAGGTAGGGACAGTGTCAGTTTCTTTCACTCTGCAAGTCCTTGTTTCCAGGGACCTGGAAGGACAGTGAGTGAATTGTCCTTTTGCTATATTGTGATTAAAAAAAACATTTATTCTAGGGACAGAAAACTCTAGGTAGGGACAGTGTCAGTTTCTTTCACTCTGCAAGTCCTTGTTTCCAGGGACCTGGAAGGACAGTGAGTGAATTGTCCTTTTGCTATATTGTGATTAAAAAAAACATTTATTCTAGGGACAGAAAACTCTAGGTAGGGACAGTGTCAGTTTCTTTCACTCTGCAAGTCCTTGTTTCCAGGGACCTGGAAGGACAGTGAGTGAATTGTCCTTTTGCTATATTGTGATTAAAAAAAACATTTATTCTAGGGACAGAAAACTCTAGGTAGGGACAGTGTCAGTTTCTTTCACTCTGCAAGTCCTTGTTTCCAGGGACCTGGAAGGACAGTGAGTGAATTGTCCTTTTGCTATATTGTGATTAAAAAAAACATTTTTTTCTAGGGACAGAAAACTGTAGGTAGGGAGAGTATTTTTTTTCTTTCACTCTGCAAGTCCTTGTTTCCAGGGACCTGTAAGGACAGTGAGTTAATTGTCCTTGTGCTATATTGTGCTGAAAAAAACATTTATTCCAGGGACAGAAAACTCTAGGTAGGGACAGTGTCAGTTTCTTTCACTCTGCAAGTCCTTGTTTCCAGGGACCTGGAAGGACAGTGAGTGAATTGTCCTTTTGCTATATTGTGATTAAAAAAAACATTTTTTTCTAGGGACAGAAAACTGTAGGTAGGGAGAGTGTTTTTTTTCTTTCACTCTGCAAGTCCTTGTTTCCAGGGACCTGTAAGGACAGTGAGTTAATTTTCCTTGTGCTATATTGTGATTAAAAAAAACATTTATTCTAGGGACAGAAAACTCTAGGTAGGGACAGTGTCAGTTTCTTTCACTCTGCAAGTCCTTGTTTCCAGGGACCTGGAAGGACAGTGAGTGAATTGTCCTTTTGCTATATTGTGATTAAAAAAAACATTTATTCTAGGGACAGAAAACTCTAGGTAGGGACAGTGTCAGTTTCTTTCACTCTGCAAGTCCTTGTTTCCAGGGACCTGGAAGGACAGTGAGTGAATTGTCCTTTTGCTATATTGTGATTAAAAAAAACATTTATTCTAGGGACAGAAAACTCTAGGTAGGGACAGTGTCAGTTTCTTTCACTCTGCAAGTCCTTGTTTCCAGGGACCTGGAAGGACAGTGAGTGAATTGTCCTTTTGCTATATTGTGATTAAAAAAAACATTTATTCTAGGGACAGAAAACTCTAGGTAGGGACAGTGTCAGTTTCTTTCACTCTGCAAGTCCTTGTTTCCAGGGACCTGGAAGGACAGTGAGTGAATTGTCCTTTTGCTATATTGTGATTAAAAAAAACATTTATTCTAGGGACAGAAAACTCTAGGTAGGGACAGTGTCAGTTTCTTTCACTCTGCAAGTCCTTGTTTCCAGGGACCTGGAAGGACAGTGAGTGAATTGTCCTTTTGCTATATTGTGATTAAAAAAAACATTTTTTTCTAGGGACAGAAAACTGTAGGTAGGGAGAGTATTTTTTTTCTTTCACTCTGCAAGTCCTTGTTTCCAGGGACCTGTAAGGACAGTGAGTTAATTGTCCTTGTGCTATATTGTGCTGAAAAAAACATTTATTCCAGGGACAGAAAACTCTAGGTAGGGACAGTGTCAGTTTCTTTCACTCTGCAAGTCCTTGTTTCCAGGGACCTGGAAGGACAGTGAGTGAATTGTCCTTTTGCTATATTGTGATTAAAAAAAACATTTTTTTCTAGGGACAGAAAACTGTAGGTAGGGAGAGTATTTTTTTTCTTTCACTCTGCAAGTCCTTGTTTCCAGGGACCTGTAAGGACAGTGAGTTAATTGTCCTTGTGCTATATTGTGCTGAAAAAAACATTTATTCCAGGGACAGAAAACTCTAGGTAGGGACAGTGTCAGTTTCTTTCACTCTGCAAGTCCTTGTTTCCAGGGACCTGGAAGGACAGTGAGTGAATTGTCCTTTTGCTATATTGTGATTAAAAAAAACATTTTTTTCTAGGGACAGAAAACTGTAGGTAGGGAGAGTATTTTTTTTCTTTCACTCTGCAAGTCCTTGTTTCCAGGGACCTGTAAGGACAGTGAGTTAATTGTCCTTGTGCTATATTGTGCTGAAAAAAACATTTATTCCAGGGACAGAAAACTCTAGGTAGGGACAGTGTCAGTTTCTTTCACTCTGCAAGTCCTTGTTTCCAGGGACCTGGAAGGACAGTGAGTGAATTGTCCTTTTGCTATATTGTGATTAAAAAAAACATTTTTTTCTAGGGACAGAAAACTGTAGGTAGGGAGAGTGTTTTTTTTCTTTCACTCTGCAAGTCCTTGTTTCCAGGGACCTGTAAGGACAGTGAGTTAATTTTCCTTGTGCTATATTGTGATTAAAAAAAACATTTATTCTAGGGACAGAAAACTCTAGGTAGGGACAGTGTCAGTTTCTTTCACTCTGCAAGTCCTTGTTTCCAGGGACCTGGAAGGACAGTGAGTGAATTGTCCTTTTGCTATATTGTGATTAAAAAAAACATTTTTTTCTAGGGACAGAAAACTGTAGGTAGGGAGAGTGTTTTTTTTCTTTCACTCTGCAAGTCCTTGTTTCCAGGGACCTGTAAGGACAGTGAGTTAATTTTCCTTGTGCTATATTGTGATTAAAAAAAACATTTATTCTAGGGACAGAAAACTCTAGGTAGGGACAGTGTCAGTTTCTTTCACTCTGCAAGTCCTTGTTTCCAGGGACCTGGAAGGACAGTGAGTGAATTGTCCTTTTGCTATATTGTGATTAAAAAAAACATTTATTCTAGGGACAGAAAACTCTAGGTAGGGACAGTGTCAGTTTCTTTCACTCTGCAAGTCCTTGTTTCCAGGGACCTGGAAGGACAGTGAGTGAATTGTCCTTTTGCTATATTGTGATTAAAAAAAACATTTATTCTAGGGACAGAAAACTCTAGGTAGGGACAGTGTCAGTTTCTTTCACTCTGCAAGTCCTTGTTTCCAGGGACCTGGAAGGACAGTGAGTGAATTGTCCTTTTGCTATATTGTGATTAAAAAAAACATTTATTCTAGGGACAGAAAACTCTAGGTAGGGACAGTGTCAGTTTCTTTCACTCTGCAAGTCCTTGTTTCCAGGGACCTGGAAGGACAGTGAGTGAATTGTCCTTTTGCTATATTGTGATTAAAAAAAACATTTATTCTAGGGACAGAAAACTCTAGGTAGGGACAGTGTCAGTTTCTTTCACTCTGCAAGTCCTTGTTTCCAGGGACCTGGAAGGACAGTGAGTGAATTGTCCTTTTGCTATATTGTGATTAAAAAAAACATTTTTTTCTAGGGACAGAAAACTGTAGGTAGGGAGAGTATTTTTTTTCTTTCACTCTGCAAGTCCTTGTTTCCAGGGACCTGTAAGGACAGTGAGTTAATTGTCCTTGTGCTATATTGTGCTGAAAAAAACATTTATTCCAGGGACAGAAAACTCTAGGTAGGGACAGTGTCAGTTTCTTTCACTCTGCAAGTCCTTGTTTCCAGGGACCTGGAAGGACAGTGAGTGAATTGTCCTTTTGCTATATTGTGATTAAAAAAAACATTTTTTTCTAGGGACAGAAAACTGTAGGTAGGGAGAGTATTTTTTTTCTTTCACTCTGCAAGTCCTTGTTTCCAGGGACCTGTAAGGACAGTGAGTTAATTGTCCTTGTGCTATATTGTGCTGAAAAAAACATTTATTCCAGGGACAGAAAACTCTAGGTAGGGACAGTGTCAGTTTCTTTCACTCTGCAAGTCCTTGTTTCCAGGGACCTGGAAGGACAGTGAGTGAATTGTCCTTTTGCTATATTGTGATTAAAAAAAACATTTTTTTCTAGGGACAGAAAACTGTAGGTAGGGAGAGTGTTTTTTTTCTTTCACTCTGCAAGTCCTTGTTTCCAGGGACCTGTAAGGACAGTGAGTTAATTTTCCTTGTGCTATATTGTGATTAAAAAAAACATTTATTCTAGGGACAGAAAACTCTAGGTAGGGACAGTGTCAGTTTCTTTCACTCTGCAAGTCCTTGTTTCCAGGGACCTGGAAGGACAGTGAGTGAATTGTCCTTTTGCTATATTGTGATTAAAAAAAACATTTTTTTCTAGGGACAGAAAACTGTAGGTAGGGAGAGTATTTTTTTTCTTTCACTCTGCAAGTCCTTGTTTCCAGGGACCTGTAAGGACAGTGAGTTAATTGTCCTTGTGCTATATTGTGCTGAAAAAAACATTTATTCCAGGGACAGAAAACTCTAGGTAGGGACAGTGTCAGTTTCTTTCACTCTGCAAGTCCTTGTTTCCAGGGACCTGGAAGGA
Organism: Rana muscosa; assembly: GCA_029206835.1. NCBI lineage: Eukaryota > Metazoa > Chordata > Amphibia > Anura > Ranidae > Rana > Rana muscosa. The sequence goes on along the minus strand of CM055116.1, from coordinate 603,275,609 downwards.
CAGTGAGTGAATTGTCCTTTTGCTATATTGTGATTAAAAAAAACATTTTTTTCTAGGGACAGAAAACTGTAGGTAGGGAGAGTGTTTTTTTTCTTTCACTCTGCAAGTCCTTGTTTCCAGGGACCTGTAAGGACAGTGAGTTAATTTTCCTTGTGCTATATTGTGATTAAAAAAAACATTTTTTCTAGGGACAGAAAACTGTAGGTAGGGAGAGTGTTTTTTTTCTTTCACTCTGCAAGTCCTTGTTTCCAGGGACAGAGAAGGACACCTGAAGGTAGCCCTTATTGCTTTTTTCCCATCTCCCTGCAGGCCATCTATTAGAATGTCTGGAAGGCAAACAAGGAGAGGCAGACAGTCAGGAGGCAATAAAAGAGGGCAAGCAGGCTCTGTGTCTGGGGGCAACAGTGCTGGTCGTGGACGCGGTGCATTGTCATCAGCACATGGCCATGGGACACGCTTGTCCTTCTTTTCGGCAGCTGGACATGTTGAGCCACATCATGCCGAAGACTTGGTAGAGTGGATGACCAAGCCCTCCTCCTCCTCCTCATCCTCTCTCACCCAGGCTCAGGGTACTGGAAAAGCAGCTGCCAAAGCGTCGTCTTCCCTGGTATCAATGTCAGACAAATCATCAGTCACTCCTTCCCTAGACCCACCATGTCCTCCTCCTGAGGAGTCCCCCGAACTGTTTCAGCACAGTGTTGGGTACATGCTCCAGGAGGATGCCCAGCGTTTCGAAGGGTCTGATGATGAAACCCAGCTAGAGGAAGGCAGTAGCGTGAGAGCAGACAGAGGGGATGCTCAAGAAGGACACCAATCTGGCAGTCATGTTCCAGCAGCTGCAGCATACTGCCAGATTGGCTCCAGTGATGAGGAGGGAGGGGATGATGAGGTCAATGACTCCACGTGGGTGCCTAATAGGAGAGAGGAGGAGGAGGAGGATGAGGAGGAGGCACATCTCCAACGAGGCAGGATGCCCTTTGGTGGCCAGCGTAAGGGCAGTACACCGACGGAATCACACCGCAGAGCTCCGCCTGTGCAGGGCGCTGCCTCTGCCCGTCATTCAAAAAGTTCTTTGGTGTGGGCCTTTTTTGAGGCTAGTGCATCAGATCGCACAGCTGCTGTTTGCAACATATGTCTCAAGCGTATATCGCGTGGCCAAAACATCAGCCGCTTGGGTACCACATGCCTGACCAGACATATGTTGACCTGCCATGCAGCTCGTTGGCAAGCCTACCTCAAAGACCCACACCAAAGAACAAAGCGGACCTCTCCTTGCACCGCATCAGCTGGGATCTCCAACCCCACTATAACTTCAGTCCTCTCTGAAACATGCACTGAGAGGAATGAAGGTGTAGAATTAGGTGTGTCACAGCCAAGTACTTGCGCCCACTCTGCTAGCAGTACACCGACGTCCGATTCTAGCAGGCAAATTTCCCTGCCCCAGCTGCTGGACCGTCGAAAGAAGTTCACTCCCAGCCATCCACATGCCCAGCGGTTGAATGCTAGCTTGGCTAAATTGCTAGCGCTTCAACTGCTGCCTTTTCAGTTGGTAGACTCGGCCCCCTTCCGTGAGTTTGTGCAATGTGCGGTTCCTCAGTGGCAGGTTCCCAAACGCCACTTTTTCTCACGGAAGGCTATTCCGGCTCTCTACCGGCATGTGGAAGGCAATGTCTTGGCCTCGCTGGACAGGGCGGTCAGCGGTAAGGTGCATATTACCGCTGACTCATGGTCCAGCAGGCATGGACAGGGACGTTACCTTTCTTTCACGGCCCATTGGGTCACTCTTTTGGCAGCTGGGAAGGATTCAGGACAAGGTGCAGTAGTGTTGGAGGTTGTCCCACCGCCACGCCTCCAAAATGCTACTACTGGTTGTGACACACCTCTCTCCTCCACCCCCTCCTCTTCTTCTTCCTCCATGGCCTCTTCCTGTGGTTTGTCCTATGAACCAGCGGTGCTCCGTAGCCGTTCACGGGGCTACGCAAGTACGCAGGCAAAAAGATGCCATGCCGTGCTTGCGCTGGTGTGTTTGGGGGACAGAAGCCACACTGGGGCAGAGGTCCTGTCTGCTCTGCAGGGCCAGGCCGAGAGGTGGTTGACGCCACGCCAGCTTAAGCCAGGAATGGTGGTTTGCGACAATGGCACCAACCTCCTCTCCGCCCTCCGACAGGGACAACTGACCCATGTGCCCTGTGTGGCTCACGTCCTTAACCTGGTGGTGCAGCGGTTCTTGGGCAGGTACCCGGGCTTACAGGATGTCCTGAGGCAGGCCAGGAAAGTCTGTGTGCATTTCCGCAGATCTTATAATGCCAGTGCTCGCCTGGCTGAGCTGCAAAAGGAGTTGAACCTGCCCAAGAACCGCCTTATATGTGACATGCCCACCAGGTGGAACTCAACGTTGGCCATGCTGCAGCGGCTGCACACGCAGCAGAGGGCCATCAATGAGTACCTGTGCGACTACGGCACCAGGACAGGGTCAGGGGAGCTTGGTTTTTTTTCTCCACGCCAGTGGGGCATGATCAGGGATGCATGCACTGTCCTGGCACCATTTGAGGAGGCCACGAGGATGGTGAGCAGTGACAGTGCATGCATCAGTGACACTGTACCTCTTGTCCACCTGTTGGAGCACACGCTGCGTGGAATAATGGACAGGGCACTTGAGGCAGAACAGAGGCAGGAAGAGGAGGACTTCCTTGCCTCTCAAGGCCCCCTTTACCCAGACAGTGTTCCTTCTGTCCCACCCATCGCACAGGAAGAGGAGGAGGAGGAGGAGGAGGAGGAGGATTGTGTCAGCATGGAGGTGGAGGCTGGCACTCAGCATCATCAGCAGCAGTCTTTTAGGGATGATTTACAGTCCCAAGAAACCAGTGGACTTGTACGTGGCTGGGAGGAGGTGGCTGCGGATCATGTCGTCCTTAGTGACCCAGAGGACTCCGGAGCGAATGCCTCAGCAAACCTACGCTGCATGGCCTCCCTGATCCTGCAAAGTCTGCGGAAGGATCCTCGTATTCTTCGGATCAAGGAGAGGGACCATTACTGGCTGGCCACTCTCCTTGATCCACGGTACAAGGGTAAGGTTGCGGACCTTATGTTACCGTCGCAGAGGGAGCAGAGGATGAGACAACTCCGGGAGGCCTTGCAGAAAGGTCTGTGCAACGCGTTCCCAGAGACTGGGAGGTTGCAAACTCCTGGTCCTGGACAACGAGTTGCTGAGGCTTCGGCCAGTCAAAGAAGGAGCGGTGGGGAAGGTGGCCGTCTGACCGATGCGTTCAGACAATTCTTTAGTCCGCAGCCCCAAAGTATGATTGGTTCCAGCAACCATCGCCAGCGTCTGATAAACATGGTGCAGGAATATCTAGGGGCAAGGTCAGACTTGGACACCTTCCCCACCGAAAATCCTCTGGCTTACTGGGTCTTGAGGATGGATCACTGGCCAGAGCTTGCACAGTATGCAATTGAGCTACTGGCCTGTCCTGCATCCAGCGTTCTTTCGGAACGCACATTCAGTGCTGCTGGAGGATTTGTCACGGATCACAGGGTGCGCCTGTCCACCGACTCGGTTGATCGACTGACTTTCATCAAGATGAACCAGTCTTGGATCACCACCAGCTACCACACACCTGATGCTGATATAACAGACTAATTGATTTTAAAATGTCACATCCCTTCAAGACTGATGCTGATGCTGAGTGCCTGTGCTGTTATGTTGACTGGCTATCCTCCTCCTCCGAGTCCTCAATGATACGATTGATGATGATAGCTTGGAAGATCATTTTTGTTTATGGGTGCCGCCACCAGTGCCTAACGCCCAATTTTTCAGCCCCTGTTTAACAGGGGCGTGTAATTACAATTTTTGAAGCAATACTTTGCAACAGGGCTCATTGCTGTGCTCCAAGTACAGTATCTGTGAGGAGTTGCAGTGTTGTGCCACCAGTGCCTAAGGCCCAATTTTTCAGCCCCTGTTTAACAGGGGCGTGTCATTACAATTTTTGAAGCAATACTTTGCAACAGGGCTCATTGCTGTGCTCCAAGTACAGTATCTGTGAGGGGTTGCAGTGTTGTGCCACCAGTGCCTAAGGCCCAATTTTTCAGCCCCTGTTCAACAGGGGCATGTAATTACAATTCTTGATCTAATAATTCACAGCAGGGCCCATTGCTGCACCCACCAAGAGTAACTGTCAGGGCTTACAGTGTTGTGGCACCAGCACCACCATCAAAGGCCCAATTTTTACTACCACTGTTCAACAATTATATGTAATTAAAATTCCTGATATAATAGTTGACAGCAGGGCGTTCCAGCACCAACCAAGAGTAACTGTGAGTGCTTACAGTGTTGTGCCAACACCAACAACTAAGGGGCCTATTTCTGCAGAGTATATACGGCAGGTCCCTACTTTCAAACATCCAACTTACAAACGACTCCTACTTGCAAACGCAAGAAGACAACAGGAAGTGAGAGGAAATCTACCACTAGGAAGGAAAATTCTCTCCTGTAAGAATAAATATGGGAGAAAGGTGTCTCCTCTGTACTGATGCTTTATCAGCAATCCTTGTTTCAAGAAAAACACCACATTTCAAAAACAGTTGTCATTGGGACGGAAAGTGAGGTGAAATGTTCTGAACAGGGGCACAGACAGCAAAACAAATGTTACAGGGGTGATAACCCTTACCTATGTTTTCCAAAAAGTTTAAAAATAGATTTTTGGGCTGGAGCTACACTTCAACAATGTACCTGTTCAAAATTACAAACAGATTCTACATAAGAACAAACCTACAGTCCCTGTCTTGTATGCACCGCCTGTATACGGCTGTTCAGAGTATATAGGGCCTTTTTTATTTTATGTGCGGGGTTCCCCTTAATATCCATACAAGACCCAAAGGGGCTGGTAATGGGCTGGGGTAGGGGGGGGGGGTCATGGGGTAGCTATGCCATTTTTCTTAAAGAATTTCATCCATATTACCGGGACCAGACATTACATTAAAGCCGCAAGCAGTTTTAAATGGCTTTTTTTTCCTTTAGAAGTGTCATTTTGTGCAGGGACAGTTCTAAACACGGGAAACACGTGGCACTTCACAGGCATACTTTAGACACCCCCCAGGTACGATATTTAAAGGAATATTTGACTTTTTTTTTTTCACTTTATGCATCATTAAAATGACTGCTCCCGAAAAACGACCGTTTTTAAAACTTCTTTTTGCATTGATACATGTCCCCTGGTGCAGAACCCGGGTTCCCAAACCCTTTTTAGGACAATAACATGCATAATAGTTGTTATAATTAGCACTTTAGAATTCGAACGTTCGCATCCATTGTATTTAATAGGGTTCTAATGTTCGTTCGAACTTCCGGTCCGTTCGCGGGTTCTGGTGCGAACCGAACCCGGGGGTGTTCGGCTCATCACTACTCCTGAACTGTTTCAGGCCACATGCCCTCAACATCGGGAGGATGTCCCCATGTTGATGGGGACAAGGGCCTCATCCCCACAACCCTTGCCCGGTGGTTGTGGGGGTCTGCGGGCGGGGGTCTTATCGGAATCTGGAGGCCCCCTTTAACAAAGGGGACCCCCAGATGCCGCCCCCCTATGTGAATTGGTAACAGGGTACATTGTACCCCTACCATTTCAATCAAAAAAGTGACAAAAAGGTAAAAAAAATTAAAAAAACACACACACACACAGCTTGGGACAAGTCCTTAAAAAAAAAAAATAATAATAATTCCAGCGCCGTAATACTTCTACGAGTCTGACCTGCCACTACGAACGATACCATCTGACAGCTCTTAAGTAGGGATGAGCTCGGTGTTCGAGTCGAACATAAGTTCGACTCAAACATCGGCTGTTCGCGCGTTCGGCGAACAACGAACGATTTGGGCCGTTCGCGCAAAATTCGAGTGACGCGAACGGCCCACAATACACTGCGCCATCGCAGTGTAATCCCGGCGCTGTGATTGGCCAAGCATGCACTGTGACCCTGCATGCTTGGCCAATCACAGCGCCGGCAGCGAGGAGAGCAATGATTGGCCACAGGCAGGATGCCTGTGGCCAATTATAGCTGAGGGGGTTTAGTACACGCCCCACACTATAAAAGGCCGCCAGCGCGGCGGCCTCGTGTAGTGTGTCCCAGAGCAGGGAAAGTGAAGGATAGGCAGGGACAGTGTCAAATCTATTCTTTGCTAAACCTTGTGTGTAGGGACAGAGAAGGATAGGCAGGGAGAGTGTCAGTGTCATATACTTTGATAAACCTTGTGTGCAGGGAGAGAGAAGGATAGGCAGGGGACAGTGTCAGTGTCATATTCTTTGCTAAACCTTGTGTGCAGCGAGAGAGAAGGATAGGCCGGGAGAGTGTCAGTGTCATATACTTTGATAAACCTTGTGTGCAGGGAGAGAGAAGGATAGGCAGGGGACAGTGTCAGTGTCATTGTTGCTAAGCCTCCTGCACATTATACACCTGAAGTTAGCCCGTATTGCTGCTTTTTCCTGGTGTGTTACACCAACAGGCATTTGCGGCACTTACAGCGGGCGGAGTGTGCCTCCTGATCATATTACACCTGAAGTTAGCCTGTATTGCTGCTTTTTCCTGGTGTGTTACACCAACAGGCATTTGCAGCACTTACAGCGGGCGGAGTGTGCCTCCTGATCATATTACACCTGAAGTTAGCCTGTATTGCTGCTTTTTCCTGGTGTGTTACACCAACAGGCATTTGCAGCACTTACAGCGGGCGGAGTGTGCCTCCTGATCATATTACACCCGAAGTTAGCCTGTATTGCTGCTTTTTCCTGGTGTGTTACACCAACAGGCATTTGCGGCACTTACAGCGGGCGGAGTGTGCCTCCTGATCATATTACACCTGAAGTTAGCCTGTATTGCTGCTTTTTCCTGGTTTGTTACACCAACAGGCATTTGCGGCACTTACAGCGGGCGGAGTGTGCCTCCTGATCCTATTACACCTGAAGTTAGCCTGTATTGCTGCTTTTTCCTGGCGTGTTACACCAACAGGCATTTGCAGCACTTACAGCGGGCGGAGTGTGCCTCCTGATCATATTACACCTGAAGTTAGCCTGTATTGCTGCTTTTTCCTGGTGTGTTACACCAACAGGCATTTGCGGCACTTACAGCGGGCGGAGTGTGCCTCCTGATCATATTACACCTGAAGTTAGCCTGTATTGCTGCTTTTTCCTGGTGTGTTACACCAACAGGCATTTGCAGCAACTACAGCAGGCGTAGTGTGATTCCTGCAAAATATACTCCTGAAGCTAGTGTGAGGGGGTTAGCTCGGCAGCGGGTGTGTGTGACCCCCGAGATGGGCTCCCCACACAAAAACAGGCCCAGCAAACGGAGGTTGTGGTTTTCAAAATCAAAAAAGGTGCGGTTTATTTTCTATTTACAGTGACAAAACACAGCAAAGCAAAAGAAACATAAACAAAATAAATCCTGGTCAACTTGACCTCTGACTAAACATACAGGTTTCCTAACTAACAACTGGGATCAGCCTAGTGCTGTCCTAGTCCCTAAGTCCCTGGTTTTAAATGTCCAAGCAAATAGCCACACAGGCTTTGTCTCACCGCACAGGGGTTCACTCTCCCTAGACAGTCCACACAGGTCTGGGTCCAGGCATGAGCTAACATCTAATGAAGCTGGGAGTTCTTATAGAGGCCTAAATGAGCTGACAAGCTTCAGCTGGTCTCATCAACTCCCTGTCTGCACGACGCCCCACACTCTCCCTAGAGGTATGAGTCATCCATGAGCCCACTAGCCTTATACAACTCTCCACCTAGTTGTATAAGTCGGCGTAAAGCCTGAATCTGGGCGAAATATATCTACCCCCCTGGATGCAACCAGGTGACTTTACCTTCCTGCTGTCACATACCCCCCCCTCTTGTTTTAACCTCGGGGTTGGAACACCAGCAATCAGGCATTCATGTACTCGAGACAAAGCATCCACATTCCCCATTTGAACGCCAGGGCGATGCTCTACTGTGAAGTTGAATTCCTGGAGGGCCAGGAACCATCTATTCACTCTTCTATTTGTTTCCTTGTTTTGAGCCATCCACTTTAACGGAGCGTGATCCGTAACCAAGTCAAAGTGCCTACCTAGCAGGTAGTACCGAAGGGAATCTAGAGCCCACTTCACCGCTAAACACTCCTTTTCAACGGTGGCGTAATTTACCTCATGGGACTTCAACTTCCTGCTGAGGTAAATGACTGGGTGCTCTTCCCCGTTCCAGACCTGGGACAATACTGCTCCTAACCCCACATCTGACGCATCACTTTGTACGACAAAGTCTTTAGAGAAGTCGGGTGAGTACAACACTGGCTGGCTACATAAGGCTTGTTTCAAGAATTGGAATGCTGCCTCAGCCTCGGGGGTCCATTTAATCATGACCGACCCTTTCCCCTTCGTCAGGTTGGTTAGGGGCACAGCCTTAGAAGCAAAGTGGGGAATGAATCGCCGATAATACCCAGCGATTCCCAGAAAGGCTCGTACCTGCTTCTTGCTGTTGGGACGTGGCCAACTCTGGATGGCCTCGACTTTGTTGAGTTGGGGTTTTATTACTCCCCTCCCAATGGTGTACCCAAGATATTTGGCCTCCTCCTGCCCAATGGTACACTTCTTGGGGTTAGCCGTAAACCCCGCTTCCCGAACAGAGTCCAGGACTGCTTGCACTTTTGGCAGATGTGAGGCCCAATCTGTGCTATGGACAATTACGTCATCCAGGTAAGCCGCAGCATACTTCCGATGGGGCCTCAGCATCTGGTCCATTTTCCGCTGGAATGTGGCCGGCGCATTCTGTAACCCGAACGGCATTCTTTTATATTGGAACGCCCCGTCTGGGGTTACAAATGCGGTTTTCTCTTTGGCCGACTTGGCCAGGGGGATTTGCCAATACCCTTTTGTGAGGTCAAGAGTCGTCATGTATCGGGCTGTTCCCAGCCGGTCGATCAACTCATCTATACGTGGCATGGGGTAGGTGTCAAATTTTGTAACTTTGTTCAACTGACGAAAATCGTTACAAAATCGCCAGCTCCCATCCGGTTTAGGCACCAACACAATGGGACTAGACCAATCACTTTGGGACTCCTCTATCACCCCTAAGTTCAGCATTTTCTGTACTTCCTCCCGTATTGCCTCCCGTCGGGCCTCTGGGATCCGATAGGGTTTTAACTTCACCCTTTCACCGGGCGGGGTAATGATGTCATGCTCTACCCCAGATGTTTGTCCCGGCAGCTCAGAGAATACCTCCTTGTTGCGAAGCACAAACTCCTTAACCTCCTGTTGTTGGGGTTGTGACAAGGTGGCTGCTATTCCAACCTCAGGAATCACGCAACCAGTTTGAGCTGGTGACCAAGTGTCTGCGACTAGGGACTCTCTATCCCTCCAGGCTTTCAACAGATTAACGTGATAGATCTGTTCGGGCTTTCGCCTTCCTGGTTGTCTGACCTTGTAATTCACTTCGCTCACTTTTTCCATTATCTGGTAGGGGGCCTTGCCATTTGGCAAGGAATTTACTTTCAACCGTAGGGACAAGTACCAGTATCCTATCCCCCGGGGAAAAGGTACGGGACTTGGCTCCACGGTTGTACACTCTCTGCTGTGCTAACTGCGCTTGGGCCAAATGTTCCTTCACGATGGGCATTACCTGTGCAATTCGGTCTTGCATCAGGGCGACATGCTCAATCACACTCCTGTGGGGAGAACTCTCACTTTCCCAAGTTTCCTTGGCAATATCCAACAGCCCTCTTGGGTGTCTCCCATACAGTAACTCAAAGGGGGAGAATCCCGTAGAGGATTGGGGCATTTGCAGCACTTACAGCGGGCGGAGTGTGCCTCCTGCACATTATACACCTGAAGCTAGCCCGTATTGCTGTGTTTTCCTGGTGTGTTACACCAACAGGCATTTGCAGCACTTACAGCAGGCGTAGTGTGATTCCTGCAAAATATACTCCTGAAGCTAGGCCTTATTGCTGGTTTTCCCATCTCCCTGCAGGCCATTAGAATGTCTGGAAGGCAAACAAGGAGAGACAGACAGTCAGGAGCCAATAAAAGAGGGCAAGCAGGCTCTGTGTCTAGAGACAACAGTGCTGGTCGTGGACGCGGTGCATCGCCATCAGCACGTGGCCATGGGACACGCTTGTCCTTCTTTTCGGCAGCTGGACGTGTTGAGCCGCATCATGCCGAAGACTTGGTAGAGTGGATGACCAAGCCCTCCTCATCCTCTCTCACCCAGGCTCAGGGTACTGGCAAAGCAGCTGCCAAAGCGTCCTCTTCCCTGGTATCAATGTCATCATCAGTCACTCCTTCTTGAGACCAACCATGTCCTCCTGAGGAGTCCACCGAACTGTTTGAGCACAGTGTTGGGTACATGCTCCAGGAGGATGCCCAGCGTTTCGAAGGGTCTGATGATGATACCCAGCTAGAGGAAGGCAGTAGCGTGAGAGCAGAGAGAGGGGATGCTCAAGAAGGACACCAATCTGGCAGTCATGTTCCAGCAGCTGCAGCATACTGCCAGATTGGCTCCAGTGATGAGGAGGGAGGGGATGATGAGGTCACTGACTCCACGTGGGTGCCTAATAGGAGAGAGGAGGAGGCACATCTCCAACGAGGCAGGATGCCCTCGGGGGGCCAGCGTAAGGGCAGCACACCGACGGAATCACACCGCAGAGCTCCGCCTGTGCAGGGCGCTGCCTCTGCCCGTTATTCAAAAAGTTCTTTGGTGTGGGCCTTTTTTTGAGTCGAGTGCATCAGATCGCACAGCTGCTGTTTGCAACATATGTCTCAAGCGTATATCGCGTGGCCAAAACATCACCCGCTTGGGCACCACATGCTTGACCAGACATATGTTGACCTGCCATGCAGCTCGTTGGCAAGCCTACCTTAAAGACCCACACCAAAGAACAAAGCGGACCTCTTCTTGCACCGCATCAGCTGGGATCTCCAACCCCACTATACCTTCAGTCCTCTCTGAAACCTGCACTGAGAGGAATGAAGGTGTAGAATTAGGTGTGTCACAGCCAAGTACTTGCGGGCACTCTGCTAGCAGTACACCGATGTCCGATTCTAGCAGGCAAATTTCCCTGCCCCAACTGCTGGACCGTCGAAAGAAGTTCACTCCCAGCCATCCACATGCCCAGCGGTTGAATGCTAGCTTGGCTAAATTGCTAGCGCTTCAACTGCTGCCTTTTCAGTTGGTAGACTCGGCCCCCTTCCGTGAGTTTGTGCAATGTGCGGTTCCGCAGTGGCAGGTTTCCAAACGCCACTTTTTCTCACGGAAGGCGATTCCGGCTCTCTACCGGCATGTGGAAGGCAATGTCTTGGCCTCGCTGGACAGGGCGGTCAGCGGTAAGGTGCATATTACAGCTGACTCATGGTCCAGCAGGCATGGACAGGGACGTTGCCTTTCTTTCACGGCCCATTGGGTCACTCTTTTGGCAGCTAGGAAGGATGCAGGACAAGGTGCAGTAGTGTTGGAGGTTGTTCCACCGCCACGCCTCCAAAATGCTACTACTGGTTGTGACACACCTCTGTCCTCCACCCCCTCCTCTTCTTCTTCCTCCATGGCCTCTTCCTGTGCTTTGTCCTCGGAACCAGCGGTGCTCCATAGGCGTTCAAGGGGCTACGCAAGTAAGCAGGCAAAAAGATGCCATGCCGTGCTTGCGCTGGTGTGTTTGGGGGACAGGAGCCACACTGGGGCAGAGGTTCTGTCTGCTCTGCAGGGGCAGGCCGAGAGGTGGTTGACGCCACACCAGCTTAAGCCAGGAATGGTAGTTTGCGACAATGGCACCAACCTCCTCTCCGCTCTCCGACAGGGACAACTGACCCATGTGCCCTGTGTGGCTCACGTCCTTAACCTGGTGGTGCAGCGGTTCTTGGGCAGGTACCCGGGCTTACAGGATGTCCTGAGGCAGGCCAGGAAAGTCTGTATGCATTTCCGCAGATCTTATAATGCCAGTGCTCGCCTGGCTGAGCTGCAAAAGGAGTTGAACCTGCCCAAGAACCGCCTTATATGTGACATGCCCACCAGGTGGAACTCAACGTTGGCCATGCTGCAGCGGCTGCACACGCAGCAGAGGGCCATCAATGAGTACCTGTGCGACTACGGCACCAGGACAGGGTCAGGGGAGCTCGGGTTTTTTTCACCACGCCAGTGGGGCATGATCAGGGATGCATGCACTGTCCTGGCACCATTTGAGGAGGCCACGAGGATGGTGAGCAGTGACAGTGCATGCATCAGTGACACTGTACCTCTTGTCCACCTGTTGGAACATACGATGTGTGGAATAATCTACAGGGCACTTGAGGCAGAACAGAGGCAGGAAGAGGAGGACTTCCTTGCCTCTCAAGGCCCCCTTTACCCAGACAGTGTTCCTTCTGTCCCACCCATCGCACAGGAAGAAGAGGAGGAGGAGGATTGTGTCAGCATGGAGGTGGAGCCTGGCACTCAGCATCATCAGCAGCAGTCTTTTAGGGATGATTTACAGTCCCAAGAAACCAGTGGACTTGTACGTGGCTGGGAGGAGGTGGCTGCGGATCATGTCGTCCTTAGTGACCCAGAGGACTCCGGACCGAATGCCTCAGCTAACCTACGCTGCATGGCCTCCCTGATCCTGCAAAGTCTGCGGAAGGATCCTCGTATTCTTCGGATCAAGGAGAGGGACCATTACTGGCTGGCCACTCTCCTTGATCCACGGTACAAGGGTAAGGTTGCAGACCTTATCTTACCGTCGCAGAGGGAGCAGAGGATGAGACAACTCCGGGAGGCCTTGCAGAAAGGTCTGTGCAACGCGTTCCCAGAGACTGGGAGGTTACAAACTCCTGGTCCTGGACAACGAGTTGCTGAGGTTTCGGTCAGTCAAAGAAGGAGCGGTGGGGAAGGTGGCCGTCTGACCGATGCGTTCAGACAATTCTTTAGTCCGCAGCCCCAAGGTATGATCGGTTCCAGACACCTTCCCCACCGAAAATCCTCTGGCTTACTGGGTCTTGAGGATGGATCACTGGCCAGAGCTTGCACAGTGTGCAATTGAGCTACTGGCCTGTCCTGCATCCAGCGTTCTTTCAGAACGCACATTCAGTGCTGCTGGAGGATTTGTCACGGATCACAGGGTGCGCCTGTCCACCGACTCTGTTGATCGACTGACCTTCATTAAGATGAACCAGTCTTGGATCACCACCAGCTGCCAAACACCTGAAGCGGATATAACAGACTAATTTATTTTCAAATGTCACATCCCTTCAAGACTGATGTTGATGCTGAGAGACTGTCCTGTTATGTTGACTGACTATCCTCCTCCTCCTCAATGATCCGATTGATGATGATAGCTTGGAAGAACATTTTTGTTTCTGGGTGCCGCCACCAGTGGCTAAGGCCCAATTTTTCAGCCCCTGTTTAACAGGGGTGTGTTAGTACAATTTTTTATGCAATGCTTTGCAGCAGGGCTCATTCCTGCACTCCAACTAGAGTATCTGGGAGAGGTTGCAGTGTCGTGGCACCAGCACCAGTGGCTAAGGCCCAATTTTTCAGCCCCTGTTTAACAGGGGCGTGTAATTACAATTTTTGATGCAATACTTTGCAACAGGGCTCATTGCTGTGCTCCAAGTACAGTATCTGTGAGGGGTTGCAGTGTTGTGGCACCAGTGCCTTAGGTCCAATTTTTCTGCCCCTGTTTAACAGGGGCATGTAATTACAATTCTTGATCTAATAATTCACAGCAGGGCCCATTCCTGCGCCCACCAAGAGTAACTGTGAGGCCTTACAGTGTTGTGTCAACACCACCACCACCACCAAAGGCCCAATTTTTCAGCCCTTGTTCAACAGGGTCATGCAATTACAATTCTTGATCTAATAATTCACAGCAGGGCCCATTCCTGCGCCCACCAAGAGTAACTGTGAGGCCTTACAGTGTTGTGTCAACACCACCACCACCAAAGGCCCAATTTTTCAGCCCCTGTTCAACAGGGGCATGCAATTACAATTCTTGATCTAATATTTCACAGCAGGGCCCATTCATGCGCCCACCAAGAGTAACTGTGAGGGCTCACAGTGTTGTGGCAACACCAACATGTAAGGGGCAAATTTCAGCTGAGTATATACGGCAGGCCCCTACTTTCAAACATCCAACTTACAAACGACTCCTCCTTGCAAACGGAAGGATACAACAGGAAGTGAGAGGAAATCTACCCCTAGGAAGGCAAATTCTCTCCTGTAAGAGTTAATATGGGAAAAAAAAGCGTCTCCTCTCCACTGATGCTTTATCACCAATTCTTGTCTCAATAAAAAACCCAAATTTTCAAAAAACATTTGTCATTAGGACGGAAAGTGAGGTGAACTGTTCTGAACAGGTGCACACTGCACAGACAGCAAAACAAATGTTACAGGGGTGATAACCCTTCCCTATGTTTTCCAAAAAGCTTAAAAATAGATTTTTTGTCTGGAGCTACACTTAAACAATGTACCTGTTCAAAATTACAAACAGATTCTACATAAGAACAAACCTACAGTCCCTGTCTTGTATGCACTGTCTGTATACGGCTGTTCAGAGTATATAGGGCCTTTTTTATTTTGTGTGCGGGGTTCCCCTTAATATCCATACAAGACCCAAAGGGGCTGGTAATGGGCTGGGGTGGGGGGGGGGGCTGTGATGGGGTAGCTATGCCATTTTTCTTAAAGATTTTCATCCATATTACCGGGACCAGACATTACATTAAAGCCGCAAGCAGTTTTAAATGGCTTTTTTTCCTTTAGAAATGTAATTTTGTGCAGGGACAGTTCTAAACATGGGAAACACGTGGCACTTCACAGGCATACTTTAGACACCCCCCCAGGTACGATATTTAAAGGAATATTTGACTTTTTTTTTTCACTTTATGCATCATTAACCACTTCAATACCATGCACTTATGCACCTTCCCGCCCAGACCAATTTTCAGCTTTCAGTACTCTCACACTTTGAATGACAATTACTTAGTCATGCTACACTGTATCCAAACAATATTTTTATTATTTTCTTCTCACAAATAGAGCTTTCTTTTGGTGGTATTTAATCGCCACTGGGTTTGTTTTTTTTTGCGATATAAGCAAAAAAACAGCAATTTTTTTAAAAAAAAAAACACTTTTTTTTAGTTTCTATTGTAAAATTTTGCAAATAAGTAATTTTTCTTCATAAATTTGTGCCAAAATGTATACTGCTACATATCTTTGGTAAAATGAACCCAAATTAGTGTATATTATTTGGTCTTTGTGAAAGTTATAGAGTCTACAAACTATGGTGGCAATCACTGAAAATTTATCACATCTGATCACGCCTGATGTACTGAAGGGATATCTCATTTCTTGAGACACTAACAAGCGAGGAAAGTACAAATACCCCAAAATTACCCCTTTTTGGAAAGTAGACAGTCCAAGGTATTTACTAAGAGGCGTGGTGAGTTTTTTGAAGTTGTATTTTTTTCCCACAATTCTTGGGAAAATGTAATTTTTTTTTTTTATTATTTTTTTTTTACACAAACTGGTCATATTAACAGTTTTTTTCTCTCACACAGCATATGCATAATTGCAACTACACCCCAAAATACATTCTGCTACTCCTCCTGAGTGTAGCGATACCACATGTGTGAGACTTTTACACAGCCTGGCCACATACAGAGGCCCAACATTGAAGTAGCACTTTCAGGCGTTCTACAAGCATAAATCGCACATATCCTTTCTCAACCACCTATTACACTTTTGAAGGCCCTGGAGCACCAGGACAATGGAATTTTCCACAAAATGACCCCATTTTGGAAAGCACACACCCCAACGTATAATCTATGAAGCATTATGAGTCTTTTGAACGGTTCATTTTTTTCCAGAAGGTTTTGGAAAATGTGGAGAAAAAATGAAAATGCATTTTTTTTACACAAAGTTGTCCATTTATAAGATATTTCTAACGCATAGCATATACATAGCAAAAATGACACCCCAAAATGCATTCTGCTACTCCTCGTGAGTATAGCGATACCACATGTGTGAGACTTTTACACAGCCTGGCCATATACAGAGGCCCAACATTGAAGTAGCACTTTCAGGCGTTCTACAAGCATAAATCGCACATATCCTTTCTCAACCACCTATTACACTTTTGAAGGCCCTGGAGCACCAGGACAATGGAATTTTCCACAAAATGACCCCCATTTTGGAAAGCACACACCCCAACGTATAATCTATGAAGCATTATGAGTCTTTTGAACGGTTCATTTTTTTCCAGAAGGCTTTGGAAAATGTGGAGAAAAAATGAAAATGCATTTTTTTTACACAAAGTTGTCCATTTATAAGATATTTCTAACGCATAGCATATACATAGCAAAAATGACACCCCAAAATCCATTCTGCTACTCCTCCTGAGTATAGCGATACCACAAGTGTGAGACTTTTACACAGCCTGGCCATATACAGAGGCCCAACATTGAAGTAGCACTTTCAGGCGTTCTACAAGCATAAATCGCACATATCCTTTTTCAACCACCTATTACAATTTTGAAGGCCCTGGAGCACCAGGACAATAGAATTTTCCACAAAATGACCCAATTTTGGAAAGCACACACCCCAACGTATAATCTATGAAGCATTATGAGTCTTTTGAACGGTTAATTTTTTTCCAGAAGGTTTTGGAAAATGTGGAGAAAAAATGAAAATGCATTTTTTTTACACAAAGTTGTCCATTTATAAGATATTTCTAACGCATAGCATATACATAGCAAAAATAACACCCCAAAATGCATTCTTCTACTCCTCCTGAGTATAGCGATACCACATGTGTGAGACTTTTACACAGCCTGGCCATATACAGAGGCCCAACATTGAAGTAGCACTTTCAGGCGTTTTACAAGCATAAATCGCACATATCCTTTCTCAACCACCTATTACAATTTTGAAGGCCCTGGAGCACCAGGACAATAGAATTTTCCACAAAATGACCCCATTTTTGAAAGCACACACCCCAACGTATAATCTATGAGGCATTATGAGTCTTTTGAACGGTTCATTTTTTTCCAGAAGGTTTTGGAAAATGTGGAGAAAAAATTAAAATGCATTTTTTTTACACAAAGTTGTCAATTTATAAGATATTTCTAACACATAATATGTACATAGCAAAAATTACACCCCAAAATGCATTCTGCTACTCCTCCTGAGTATGGCGATACCACATGTTTGAGACTTTTACACAGCCTGGCCACATACAGAGGCCCAACATCCAAGTAGCACCTCCAGGCATTCTAGCAGCATTAATTGCACATATCATTTTCTGACTACCGATCACATTTTTGAAGGCCCTTCATATATCTAACACATAGCAGGTACATACCAAATAACAAAAGATTACCTGTGGTTTTAGAAGTGCAGTGGTCCACAGAGGAGAGCATCGGTCCAGGCAGCAGGCAGGGATGAGGTCAGCGACAGCAAAAGCAATCATCCAGGCAGCAGGCAGGAATACTGTCCATAGTTCGCACAGGCAGAGATACTGTCAGCACAGCCAGAGCACAGCCAAAGCACAGGTCCAGGTAGCAGGCAGAGGTGTCCTATCCTATCCTATCGATGATATCTTCGATATATTGGAGGTAGTGGAGTCGGTGATTTTGAGTTGCTTTTTGGTAGCAGACAAACGAATTAAAAAGGGCCATGTGAAACAGGTGAAACGCAACTTTTTTGTGCCAATAATGGGACTTTCTGGTTGATAAGTAGGGCTGTAGCATCTGGTCGTTTAAATCCACCCCCCCATGTACAAATTGTAGTCGTGGACACATTCAGGCTTTACAATGGAGCCGCGTCTTCTTGGGATCTCCACCATGGTGTCATTGTGGATCGTAGAGAGGATGTGGACATCTTTCTTGTCCCTCCACTTCATGGCCAACACCTCCTCGTTCCTCATGGATGCCGATTCTCCAGGTCGCAATTTTTTGTCAATAAATTTTGTGGGAATCCCTTCCGTTTTTTTTTTAAGGTACCGCAGGCCGGGGTTTGTTTACTGTAAAGGTGGCGAAAAAGGGGCAGGCTGGTATAATAATTATCAACATATAAATGGTAACCTTTTCCGAACAGGGGGTATGCCAACTCCCAGACAATTTTCCCACTGGTTCCAATATATGTGGGGCAATCACGGGGCTGGAGCTGGGAGTCTTTGCCTTCGTAGATCCTGAATTTGCAGACGTATCCAGTGGCTCGATCACATAATTTATATAATTTTAACCCATACCTGGCTCTCTTGCTTGGTATGTACTGCTTGAACTGCAGTCGGCCGGTGAAATGTACGAGGGACTCGTCCACACAAATTTTTTGGTCTGGGATGAAAACTTCTTCAAATCGCTGGGAAAAGGCATTGATTAGGGGGCGTATCTTGTACAATTTGTCGTAGTTGGGATGATCTCGGGGAGGGCACTGTGAATTGTCATTGAAGTGGAGAAAGCGCATAATCATGTCGTATCTTTTCCTGGACATGACAGCGGAATATATGGGCATGTGTTGGATGGGGCGTTTGGACCAATATGAATGGACTTCGTTCTTTTTTGTAAGCCCCATATTGAACATAAGGCCCAAAAATAATTTAAATTCCTCCAATGTTAGACGCCGCCACTGGAACATGCGGGCGTAGGAAGAATCGGGGTTGGCAGCAATAAATTGGGATGCATACAGATTCGTTTGATCCACTATATTCTGCAGCAAATCTTGTGGGAAAAATAAACCAAAATAATCAAATTTAGAAAAATTTGTAGTGTCGGGCTGCACACCTGGCTGTGCGGTGAAAGGGGAGATGATAGCGGATCCTGAGTTGGCAGGCAACCATAAGGGGTTTGCCAGGGCATCGGGAAGGTAGGATTGGGGCTGGATTCTTCGGGTTGGGCGTGCATTTCCATTGCTTGTACTGGGCTCCTCTTCCTGGGGTATGGCGCTGCTGGTGGTGGGCAGTTCTCCTGATCTTGGTGCTGATCTTGGTGCTGATCTTGGTGCCGATCGCATTCTTTTGGGAGGGACGGTTTCCTCCGGGGACTCGGACTCTGAGCCACTATCCTCCACTGGCTCGTATTCCGAACCAGAATCGGATAATGGGAGCTCCCCGCTGCTCTCATCATCCGACATGGCAAGAATGGCATATGCCTCCTCAGGTGTGTAAACCCTTTGGGACATTATGGCAGTGCTTATTGGTGGGCCTGTGTAATGGTACTGCTGGTGGTAGTGGTGGCGGTCTGTGTGGTAGTACCGATGGAGGTATTAGTGGTGGGCCTGTGTGGTGGTACCGATGGCGGTATGGGTGGTGGTGGTACCAATGGCGGTACAGGTGGTGGTGGTACCGATGGCGGTACGGGTGGTGGTGGTGGCGGCGGTACCGATGGCGGTACAGGTGGCAGTACGGGTGGTGGTGGTAGCGATGGCGGTATGGGTGGTGGTGCTACCAATGGCGGTACAGGTGGTGGTGGTACCGATGGCGGTACGGCTGGTGGTGGTGGCGGCGGTACCGATGGCGGTACAGGTGGCGGTACGGGTGGTGGTGGTAGCGATGGCGGTATGGGTGGTGGTGGTACCGATGGCGGTACAGGTGGTGGTGGTACAGGTGGTGGTGGTACAGGTGGTGATGGTACCGATGGCGGTACAGGTGGTGGTACAGGTGGTGGTGGCACTACCGACGGTGGTACGGGTGGTGGTACTGGTGGTGGTACCGATGGCGGCACTAGTGGTGATACTGGTAGCGGGCCTGTGTGGCAGTATAGATGCTGGGCCTGGTGGCGGTACTGGTGGTGGTACTGGTACCGATGGCGGTACTGGTAGCCTGTGTGGCGGTGCCAATGGCGGTATCGATGGAGGTGGGCCTGTGACAGATGATTGACAGATGGGCTGATTGATTGACAGATGGGCTGATTGATTGATTGACAGATGGGTTGATTGATTGACAGATGGGGTGATTGATTGACAGGTGGGGTGATTGATTGACAGATGGGCTGATTGATTGACAGATGGGCTGATTGATTGACAGATGGGCTGATTGACAGATGGGCTGATTGACAGATGGGCTGATTGATGTGCTGGGCTGTGTGACAGGTCCTCTTTATGGGGGGGGGGGGCGTGTTGTGCACTGTAAACTTATGTAGACAAACTACACTGAGCTAACTTACTGATCTCTTCTCTCTCCTCACAGATCGGTGTGTGAGGAGAGAGCAGGGATCAGGTAGTAACTCCTGTGGAGTTTGTTTACATTTGTGACCGGCTGTGATTGGACACAGCCGGTCACGTGGTAAACAGCCAATTCATTGGCTGTTTACTCTGATCGGGGACGCGCTGTGTCCAAGGGACACTCGCCTTCCCCGATCCCCGCTCTGCAAGCCTGTGGCGGCGCGCACGGAGCGCGCCGCCGAGTTTGTTTTGACAGGTGATCGGCTGTGACTTTGACACAGCCGATCACATGGTAAACAGCCAATGAAATTGGCTGTTTACCGTGATCGGGGAAGCGCTGTGTCCGAGGGACACATGCCGTCCCCGATCACCGCGCTGCGCGCCCCCGCGGGCGCGCGCAAGGCAATATCCTGCAGGACGTCATATGACGTCCAGTATCGATATTGCAACCACTTCCCGGACGTCAATTCGCTATTGACTGGGCGGGAAGTGGTTAAAATGACTGCTCCCGAAAAACGGCCGTTTTTAAAACTTTTTTTTGGATTGATACATGTCCCCTGGTGCAGAACCCGGGTTCCCAAACCCTTTTTAGGACAATAACATGCATATTAGTCGTTATAATTAGCACTTTAGATTTCGAACGTTCGCATCCATTGTATTTAATAGGGTTCTAAAGTTCGTGCGAACTTTCGGTCCGTTCGTGGGTTCTGGTGCGAACCGAACCCGGGGGTGTTCGGCTCATCACTACTCTTAAGTAACCGAGGGCGGGGCCACCCGTGACGTGGATGGGTGACCCCACGGACACTGACGCAACAGGGTTTTCGGGCGGCTTCCCCGTGGTGTCACGGGTGACCCCGCCCCCTCTGACGCATCACGGCAAACCCCCGTCCACGTCACGGGTGGCCCCGCCCTCGGTTACTTAAGAGCTGTCAGACGGCTCGCGCGTCATTCGGCCGGGTGCCTCCTATGGAGGCGGTATAGTTCGTAGCGGCGGGTCGGACTCGAAGGATTATGGCGCTGGAATTTGTGTGTTTTTACTTTTTTGTCACTTTTTTGGGTGAAATGGTAGGGGTACAATGTACCCCGTTACCAATTCACATAGGGGGGGCAGGCATCTGTGGGTCTCCTTTTTTTTATTTTGCCGCTGGGTTCCCCTTAAAATCCATACCAGACCTGAAGGGTCTGGTATGGATTTTGAGGGGGACCCCCTACGCCATTTTCTTTTTAAATTTGGCGCAGGATTTCCCTTAATATCCATACCAGACCTGAAGGGCCAGGTAATGGAATTTTGGGGGACCCCTACGCGTTTTTTTTTTTTGGTTCGGGGTTCCCCTTAATATTCATACCAGACCCGGACTGGGGGGGACGCATGTTTTTTTCAATGACTTTTATCTGTATTGCCAGGACCCGACAATTCATTATAGCCACGCGTAGTTTTTTTGTCCCAAATCTCTATTAAATTTCCTTTTTCCTCACATATTACATTATACATATTACATCATATGTTTCACATCTTACTTCCTAGTTCCTCATATTAAATTACCGTATTTTTCGCACCATAAGACGCACCTGACCATAAGACGCACCTAGGTTTTAGAGGAGGAAAACAAGAAAAAAAATATTCTGAACCAAATGGTGTACTAAAATATTTTCCAGTGCCCATGAAATGCAGCCTGACCATTGCCATAGTAAACGCAGAGTGACCATTGTCATAGTAAACGTAGAGTGACCATGCCATCAGTGGTGGGACACCGTGGGAAGAGGAGAGAGGGGACGCCGTGGGAAGAGGAGAGAGGGGACGCCGTGGGAAGAGGAGAGAGGGGACGCCGTGGGAAGAGGAGAGAGCGGACGCCGTGGGAAGAGGAGAGAGGGGACGTTGTGGGAAGAGGACAGAGAGGGACGTTGTGGGAAGAGGACAGAGAGGGACGTTGTGGGAAGAGGACAGAGAGGGACGTTGTGGCAGTCAATAAGGCCTAGAGGATATCAGGTTAGGCACTTCCTAATGGCTCAGACCCTGGGAATAGTAATGGATAATGGCCAACAGGCCCTCTTACCAGACCCAGCGAAATCGCAACAGTGATCCCTCTGGCTGGACGTTCGCTCACTCTGGGTTGCCCGGGGTGACTCTAGTCAGTAGTGTAGCATGTCTGTATCCTGGCAGCGGCTCGGACTTTCTCCCTCTCTGGTGATGCGGGTACAATGTGGCTCCCTCTCTGGCGGTGCGGGGTACAGCGTGGCTCTCTGGCGGTGCGGGCTACAGCGTGGCTCTCTGGCGGTGCGGGCTACAGCGTGGCTCTCTGGCGGTGCGGGCTACAGCGTGGCTCTCTGGCGGTGCGGGCTACAGCGTGGCTCTCTGGCGGTGCGGGCTACAGCGTGGCTCTCTGGCGGTGCGGGCTACAGCGTGGCTCTCTGGTGGTGCGGGGTACAGCGTGTCCCCCAGCAGAGTATACTCTTTTGCTCCTCTTCTAACACCCCTCCCCCCCCTCCAGCAGAGTGTTTGCATGCTGGAGGAACTGGTGCCAGAACTCTGCAGGGACTTTATTTCCCATGATGCCCCCAGTGTCTTCTGATTGGCCCTCTGCTGTGGCCAATCATGGGGAGGGAAACAGTGGGCAGTAAGCTGGGTGGTGGCCAGCAAATCCAATTAGAGCGGCTCTCTCTTTCTCTTCGGGTTACAGAAAGGGAAGGGGGGGCGGCGGGGGATGTACAGACAGCCCGCAGCTCTCCTCTCCCTGTCACAGCGCCGCTGCTCTATTTGCCAGAGAACTTGGCAGCGGCGCTGTGACAGGGAGAGGAGAGCTGCGAGCTGTCTGTACATCCCCGCCGCCCCCCCTTCCCTTTCTGTAACCCGAAAGGAGAAAAGAAAGAGGGAGCGGCTCTAATTGAATTCAAGCAATGCAAGCAATTTGTAAGGGGCGGTGCCACCGGCGGCGGGGGGCGGAGCCAGTGGCGGTGGTCAGGGGATTCCAGCGGCTACGGGAGCAATGAGAGTGGATGACGGGCGGTGCCAGCGGCCGGGGGGGGTGGAGCCAGTGGCGGTGGTCAGGGGATTCCAGCGGCTACAGGAGCAATGAGAGCAGATGGCAGGGGCGGTGCCAGCGACGGCGGGGGGCGGGGCCTGTCATGTATTCGGACTATAAGACGCAGGGACATTTTCCCCCATATTTCTGGGGGAAAAAAGTGCGTCTTATAGTCCGAAAAATACGGTATACATTTTATATCAATCGTCATATCCTCTCATATACATTCTCATTTCACCTCTTTCAATTATCTACCTAACCATAACCCATTCCTCACATTCAAATATTGGTTTGTATATTCCTTAACCCTTTCTCCCATTGGTGTAGTTCTATCCCACATCCGCCCCTCCCTCCCCTGAAGCTGTCATACTATTCTCTATCCAATTTGCCCAAATTTTTCTATATTTCTCTTCATTTCCTCTGTTACAATATATCTCCTTGTACATTGACAGGTTACTATTTACCAGATTTTTCCACTGTGTCAGTGAGGGTGCCTCGGTCTTCTTCCAGTTTAGCACTATTGCCTTTCTTGCATAGAACAACAGGCCAATCTGTATTCTTTTTTCTGTGGGGATCATATTTTCTTCAACTAGTCCCAGTAGGCAGATCTCTGCCTCTGGGTCTAGCTGAACTGATGTTACTTTATCAATTATTCTCAAGATCGCTCTCCAAAATATTATTATCTTTGGGCATGTCCAAAAAATATGAATAAAGTTTCCTGGAATACCCGCACATCTCCAGCAGTTTTGAGGGTTGGAAAGTGATATTTTAGACAATTTATACGAGGTAAAATAACTTCTGTGTGTTATTTTAAATTGAATTAATTTGTCTCTAAGTGAAACCAAAATCTGAAATGGAAATTGATATATCTTTCCCCAATTTTCTGTTAACAATTTTGGAACGTCTCTTACCCAACACTCACATAGTTTATTCATATCTGATGATTCTGTTTCTAGTAAGTGGTTATATATGTTTGAGATCATCCCCCTTTCTCTTCTTTTTCTCATCATTTTTTCTAAGCCTGTTTCCATTAGTTGAGGAATACCCTCTGGAAACTGAGCTGACAAGGCATGTACCAATTGGATATATCTAAAAAAATAGCTCTCAAGTACGTTCCAGTTTTTCCTTATATCTGCAAATGAGGATATTTTTCCCTTATGTATTACTTGCGAAAAAAATTGAACTCCAAATTTTGTCCACGCTCTAGGATCCAAAATAGAGTCAAGATGTGTGAACTCAGGATTTCTCCATAGTGGAGTATTTGGGGATATATCTATTTTTTGATTACTCTCTCTTATTATGCCTGCTTTCCATGCTTTTATTGTCGTTACCATTGATGGAGTTAAATCTCGACTATTTTTTAACCCGCGGAATGGTAGTGCCTGCAGCGCCTTCAGAGACTGGACTACTGCGGCCTCCACCATTGTAGCGGGGTCGTATCTATCAGGGTCCAACCACCTCCCTACTGTCACCAACTGTGCTGCTAGGTAATACCTATATAGGTCTGGGAAGGCCAACCCCCCCTGTGACACCGGGCGCATGAGTGTTTTTAATTTTATCCTGGCCAGTTTATTTTGCCATATAAATGAAGATAATATACCATGTAAATGTACAAAAAAACTTTTTGGTAGCCATTGTGGTGAGTTTCTAAACAGGTATAACAGCTGAGGGAGGATCTTCATTTTTATTAAATGTATCCGTCCTAGAAGAGAAAGGGTAAGCGTCTCCCACACTTTTAATTTTTTCTTATATTCCTGCAATACTGGATCTAAGTTCAGTATTTTACATTTCTCAACTTGTCGCGATATTATTATGCCCAGATATTTGAATTCTGTTACCCATTTTAATGGTAGATTTGAGGTCGCTGTATCCTGTGCTCCTTGATCAATAGCAAATAATAATGATTTTCCCCAATTTACTTTAAGTCCTGTAAATAATGAAAAAGTGTTCAATAACTCTAATGCCCCGTTCAATGACGGTCCTGCATCCCTCAAAAATAACAACATATCGTCTGCATACAGGGCTACCCTCTCCTCCAGCGCTCCTATTTGGAGTCCCCAAATCTCTTGTGAAGTCCTCAAAGCCTCTGCCACTGGCTCCATTGCTACCGCAAAGAGCGCTGGAGAGAGAGGGCAGCCCTGTCTCGTACCTCTATATAGTTCAAAAAAAGGTGACAATTTTCCTGCCAGTTTAACCGCTGAAACTGGCTTTCTATATATTGTTTGAACCCACTTGATGAACTTCAGAGGAAATCCCATCCTCCTTCCCATAAAAAGGACCATTCTATAGTATCGAAGGCCTTTTCAATATCTAGTGAGGCCACTGTCCTGGATCCTTCACCATTATGGTGTGTGTGTATATTCGTGAATAATCTACGCAGATTGACATCTGTCGTTCTCTGTGGCATTAATCCCGTCTGACCTGGATCTATAATAGATTTTAACCACTTAACGACCGCTCACTGTATATATACGTCGGCACAATGGCACCGACAGGCACAATCACGTAGAGTGTACGTGATTGTCTTTATACAGTTGGGGGGTCCGATCGGACCCCCCTTCTGTACAGTGAGCGGTCGGAATTCGTTGGGGAGCGATCCGACATGAGGGGACGGCCGTTCGATTCCGGCCACCCCCCCGCGATCGCTCCCAGGAATGGAAATGCCCCCTCTGTCTGTCGAATGTACACACAGACAGAGAAAGCAAGAGGAAGTGATGTCATCTCCTGTGCGGCGCTCACATATACCGAGCGTCGTACAAGAGAAGACATCAAGGTTAGTGCACAAACACTACACTAACACCAGCACACATAGGCACATAAATCGCCCCCCCAGATCACCCCCCAGCCCCCAGTCACAGTGTCACTGATTGCAGTGACCATTTATTTACTGATCACTGCAATCAGTGACATTTGTGACTGTAAAAGTGTCACTACATTTAGTTTTAGGTCCAGTGTAGCCCCCTAACCCCCCCCCCTAATAAAGGTTTAACCCCTTGATCACCCCCCAGATAACCCTTTCACCCCCTAGCACCGCCGTCGCTAAGCGATCATTTTTCTGATCGATGTCTTAGCGTCGGTGATGCAGATCGGTAGCCAGTAATTTTTTTTAGGTTCGCCACAGGTTTTTATAGCGTCAGGTACCCCCATAAATTATCTAATAAAGGTTTAACCCCCTTGATCGCCCCCCAGGTAACCCTTTCACCCCCTATCACCACTGTCGCTAAGCGATCATTTTTCTGATCGATGTCTTAGCGTCGGTGATGCAGATCGGTAGCCAGTATTTTTTTTTAGGTTCGCCGCAGGTTTTTATAGCGTCATACCTCTGCCTGATCTGGAACTGACCCTGGACTGTTATTCGACCATGCTTCTGCCTAACGATTCTGTACATACCAGTGCTTGATCTGGAACTGACTTTGGACTGTTTGACCATGTTTTTTGCCTGCCTCTTGGATATATCTTGTACCCTGCTACTGGACTAGTGGGATTCAACACAGGGGTCTCACATATGTGAGGGGCTCCAGAAAAGTTTTTCTGGATGAAGAAAACAATTTTTTTTGTTTTCTCATCCTAGATTAGGGTCTGGAGGCTTCAAAAAGATTTGGGTGGGAGAAGCCTCTACCCCTGTCCCCATTCTGTCCTGAACGAGGCCCTACTTCTGCCTGCTGCCTGTAGGACTTACTGCCATCATGCCTCTGCCTGTTGCACTGACCACACCACATGGACCTGCCTACTACCAGGACCAATATTTTTGGCACTGCTGACACTATCTTTGCCTGCACTGACCCTGGACTGTATATGGACAGTATCCCTGCCTGCTGCCTGGATAATTGTGTTTGCCGTTGCTGAACAAGTCCCTGCCTGCTGCCTGGACCAGAGCTATCCTCCTGTGCACAACTGCGCTACTAAAACCACAGGTAATCTCTTGTTTACCCTTTGCTCAGCAAATTGTATTTTGGGGTGTAATTCTTGGTATGTGCATGCCATGTGTCCCTGGAACACCTGACAGTGTTCCTTGCATATTGGATCTCTGTATGTGGCCAGGCTGTGTAAAAGTCTCACACATTTGGTATCGCCATACTCAGAAGGAGTGGCAGAATGTATTTTGGGGTGACGTTTTTGCTATGTAAATGCTATGTGTTGGAAATATCTTATAAACGGACAACTTTTTGTAAAAAAAAAAAAAAAAAATGTTTTCATTTATTTTTTTCCACATTTTCCCAAAACTTCTGGAAAAAAAATGAACCGTTCAAAAGACTCATTATACGTTGGGGTGTTAGCTTTCCAAAATGGGGTCATTTTGTGGGCATTTCCATTGTCCTGGTGCTCCAGGGCCTTCAAAAGTGTAATAGGTGGTTGAGAAATGAGAATGTAATGTGTAATTTATGCTCCTAGAACGCCTAAAGGTGCTACTTCAATGTTGGGCCCCTGTATGTGGCCGGGCTCTGTAAAAGTCTCACACATGTGGTATCGTTATACTCAGGAGGAGTAGCAGAATGTATTTTGGGGTCTCGTTTTTGCTATGTAAATGCTATGTGTTGGAAATGTCTTATAGACAGACAACTTTGTGTAAAAAAAAAATGCGTTTTCATTTTTTTCCTACATTTTCCAAAAACTTCTGGAAAAAAAAAGTCCCAAACGTGGTATCGTTATACTCAGGAGGAGTTGCAGAATGTATATTGGGGTGTCATTTGTGGTATGCACATGCCATGTGAGAGAAATAAGCTATTACAATGACAATTTTGTAAAAACAATAATAATCTTAATTTTGCAAAGAATTGTGGGAAAAAATGACAACTTCAAATAACTCACCATGCCTCTTACTAAATACCTTGGAATGTCTACTTTCCAAAAAGGTGTCATTTGGGGGCATTTGTACTTTCCTGGCTTGTTAAGGTTTCAAGAAATGAGATAGGCTGCCAATACATCAGATGTGATCAATTTGTTATGATTTGCACCATAGCTTGTAGACTCTATAACTTTCACACAGACCACATAATATACACTAATGTGGGTTATTTTTACCAAAGATATGTAGCAGTATAAATTGTGGCCAAAATTTATGAAGAAAAATTACTAATTTTGCTAAATTTTATCACAGAAACAAAGAAAAATTTGTTTTTTTTTCCAAATTTTCAGTCTTTTTTCATTTATAGCGCAAAAAACAAACAAACCCAGAGGTGATCAAATACCACCAAAAGAAAGCTCTATTTGTATGAAAAAAAGGACAAAAAAATAATTTGGGCGTTGCACGACTGAGTAATTGTCATTCAAAGTGTGAGAGCACTGAAAGCTGAAAATTGGTCTTTGCAGGAGGGGGGTTTAAGTGCCCAGTAAGCAAGTGGTTAATGTCTAAACCGCTGGCAACAAAAGTGAGTACACCCCTAAGTAAAAATGTCCAAATTGGGCCCAATTAGCCCTTTTCCCTCCCCGGTGTCATGTGACTCGTTAGTGTTACAAGGTCCCAAGTGTGAATGGGGAGCAGGTGTGTTAAATATGGTGTTTATCGCTCTCACTCTTTCATACTGGTCACTGGAAGTTCAACATGGCGTGCATGCCGCCTACCCACGCTACGGACCGCATAGACTGTCTAGCTGCTAAGTTTTAAACCTGCTGTAGCGGGTGTATAGCACCGCTGGGTTTTTTGAATTATTTGCTGTTTTAATTTTTAAATAAAATTCACCGTCTTTACGGATTACACTATGGGAGTTTTTTTGTCTTTGCCCATGTGAGGAACGTCTATCTGCCTTTGCCATTGGACCTGTTTGCTGACTATCTGCATGAGTGCACGAGTGATGGCTTCAGCTTGAATACAAGGACCCCCTGTGTGGAGACGCAGAAGTATACCTGATGTGCCTGATACCCCTGTAGGGGTTCTAGGATCTGGTAAGCGGGGTCATAAGAGGGGTTCACTGAAGTCACCATTTGTCAGCTGAGAGCACCTTTGTCACTTGGAACTACTCTGAAGAACCTCTTGTCTTATGTTATACTTATTGGATTCAAATCATATGTTAATGGACTTTATTTACCTTATTTGATGTACATCAGTTGGATCTCAGTGTATATTTGTATATGCATTTGGGATTATCTTATGTGTACAGCATTTGTGTTGTGATTTATACACTCAGACTTTATTAGTTGGTATACCTGTTCACATTTATCAACCTCATTAGCAGGCACTACTGCACTATTGGTAACTTATGAGGAGCCATTTTTCTTTGATGTCTGTTTAGACACTTTATTCACTTAGACTTGTTGGGCACTTAGTGGGAGGTAGCGCCACCACCCCTCTTTTATATACCATATCCTTATCCTCCTCAGGGAGTTTTCAGGGGGGCTGCAACCTCTTTTTGGCTTACCTAAGCGCGGATTCACCACTTTTTTCTTCGAACATATTGGGCGTTCGCTTGAAATTTTAACGCTGCAGAACGCCCCATAATGCACTGCGAGATCGCAGTGCATTGCTGTATGATAATTGGCCAAAGCATGCACCTGACCTGCATGCTTTGGCAAATCACAGCATGCTCTGCTGAGAGAGCCATAATTGGCCAAAGACAGGGTGCCTTTGACCAATCATGGCTCAGGGGGACCAAGTCCACACCCTACACTATATAAGGATGCTTACATAGCGTCCGTGTGTAGTGTTTAGGGATAAGCTTTATGTTCGGGTCGAACATGAGTTCGACTCGAACATTGGCTGTTCGCCCGTTCGCGAACAATTTGTGGTGATTGCAGCAAATTTGAAAGCCGTGGAACACCCTTTAAAAGTCTATGGGAGAAATCAAAAGTGCTTATTTTAAAGTTTGATATGCACGTTATTGTCATAAAAAGAGTTTGGGGACCTGGGTCCTGCCCCAGGGGACATGTATCAATGCAAAAAAAAGTTTTAAAAACTGCATTTTTTTCGGGAGCAGCGATTTTAATAATGTTTAAAGTGAAACAATAAAAGTGAAATATTCCTTTAAATTTCGTACCTGGGGGGTGTCTATAGTATGCCTGTAAAGTAGTGCATGTTTCCCGTGCTTAGAAAAGTCCCTGCACAAAATGACATTTGTAAAGGAAAAAAAGTCATTTAAAACTACGCGCCCAGAGGTGTAGCCTAGGACTCCAGAAGAAGCCCCCCCCCCCCAAATAAAGGGCGAAGGAGGTAGCTATATGAGATCTAAATATAATAAGAATGTCAGGTAAAAATAATAGCTACTCAATAATATCGTGGAATGTCAGAGGATTGAATTCTAAATTTTAAGCGAGCCCTGATGTTTCAATATATAAGAAAATATAGCCCACAATTAATTATACTGCAGGAGACACATTTAATAGGAAAAAAAGTAGCAAAAAAAACCTGGATACAAAAAGAATACCATGCCACATACTCATCCTATGCCAGAGGGGTGTCAGTGTTAGTGAATAAATCTTTCCCCGGAAAGGTGGAAAAAGCTCATATAGACCCACAAGGGAAATATGTGATTTTACCATATAAAATTGGACAACAAAGATGCGTTATAGCGGCAATATACATTCCACCTCCATTCTCAGTTGGAATCCTGAATGAGATAATGGAAAAGACCATTCAATATTTTCCAGCAAAATTGATGCTCATTGGAGATTTCAATTCAGTGATGTCCGCAGAGTTGGACAGACCGAAACCTTCCAAGAATTACTCAGCTGATCTATCCAACTGGGTACAAGCGACGGGGGTAACAGAGATATGGAGATGGAAAAATCCAGAAAAAAGAATGTACTCCTGCTATTCTACATCTTACAAAACAGCGTCTAGGATTGACTTGGCATTTGTGGATTCCGCAATGTTAATGGATATTCTGGACGCTGAGTATTTACCGAGTGGCTTATCAGATCATGCTCCCCTACAGGTGTCAATACGCATCCCAACGCTCAGACACAGCATTGTGGAGGTTATCTCCACAATGGGTAATAAACCCAGAAATATCAGAAAAGATGACAACCGCAATAAATGAATATTGGGAAAATAATGAGGGATCGTCCTCAGTAGATATAGTTTGGGATGCGTTCAAGGCATTTCTACGAGGACTATATATTTCAAATATCTCAGCAGTAAAGAAAAAACAAGGGTAGGGTAAAAGAGTTACAAATACATGTAGAATACAGTAAGGAAAAATATAGTCGAGATTCAAACAATCTCAATTTTGATTTAATGATGGCTGCACAAAGAGAATTACAGTTACACATGGAAGAAATAACAAGGCTAGAATTACACAAAAAAAAAAAAAAAACATCTTCGAACTAGGGGATAAAAGTGGGAGGTTCTTGGCAATATTGGCACAGCAAGATTATCAAGCCACAATTATAGCAGAAATAGAAACATCAGCAGGAATGAGAGTAAAAGAACCAGAGGAAATTTTGAAGGCCTTTAGCGATTATTATGCTGGATTGTATGCCTCCTCTCTCCCCTCCGGCTTCCGCCCGGGGGCCATGTCGGACCTATTGGATCGGGTGGCCCTCGGGTGGTTGTCGGACAGGGAGAGGGAGGCATTGGTGAACCCAATTACAAGTGAAGAAATAATTAAGGTCATAAGTACACTTCCGGGAGAAAAAACACCAGGTCCAGATGGCATCCCCACCGAATTCTATAAAAAATATAAAGATCTATTGGCCCCAAGATTGGTAAAAGTATTTACAGAGGGATTACTGAAGGGGACACTACCAGATTCAATGAGACAGGCACACATAACCCTAATATATAAAGAAGGGAAGGATCCAAAATTATGTCCATCATATAGGCCGATAGCATTGTTAAATATAGATTTTAAAATATTAACAAAAATATTAACATCTAGATTGCAACCCTTATTAACCACTTAAGCCCCGGACCATTTGGTAGCTAAAGGACCAGAGGTGAATTCAGAATTTTGCACTGCGCTGCTTTAACTGTAAATTGTGCGGACATGCAATGTTGTACCCAAACGAAATTTGCGTCCTTTTCTTCCCACAAATAGAGCTTTCTTTTAATGGTATTTGATTGCCTCTGCGATTTAAATTTTTTGCAATATAAACGGAAAAAGACCGAAAATTTTGAAAAAAAAAGATATTTTCTACTTTTTGTTATAAGAAAAATCGAATAAACTCAATTTTAGTCATACATTTAGGCCAAAATGTATTCAGCCACATGTCTTTAGTAAAAAAAATGTCAATAAGCGTATATTTATTGGTTTGCGCAAAAGTTATAGCGTTTACAAACTAGGGTACATTTTCTGGAATTTACACAGCTTTAAATTTATGACTGCCTATCTCATTTCTTGAGGTGCTAAAATGGCAGGGCAGTACAAAACCCCCCCAAATGACCCCATTTTAGAAAGTAGACACCCCAAGGAAATTGCTGAGAGGCATGTTGAGCCCATTGAATATTTTTTTTTTGTCCCAAGTGATTGAATAATGACAAAAAAAAAAAAATTACAAAAAGTTGTCACTAAATGATATATTGCTCACACATGCCATGGTTATATGTGGAATTGCACCCCAAAATAAATTTTGCTGCTTCTCCTGAGTACGGGGATACCACATGTGTGGGACTTTTTAGGAGCCTAGCCGCGTACGGGACCCCGAAAACCAATCACCGCCTTCAGGATTTCTAGGCACAAATTTTTGATTTGACTCCTCACTACCTATCACAGTTTCGAAGGCCATAAAATGCCAAAATAGCACAAAACCCCCCCAAATGACCCCATTTTGGAAAGTAGACACCCCAAGCTGTTTGCTGAGAGGCATGGTGAGTATTTTACAGCTCTCATTTGTTTTTGAAAATGAAGAAAGAACATTTTTCTTTTTTTTTTTCAATTTTCAAAACTTTGTGACAAAAAGCGAGATCTGCAAAATACATAGCTTGGGGTGTCTACTTTCCAAAATGGGGTCATTTGGGGGGGTTTGTGCCATCTGGGCATTCCATGGCCTCCGAAACTGTGATAGGCAGTGAGAAGTGAAATCAAAAAATGTACACCCTTAGAAAGCCTGAAGGCGGTGATTGGTTTTTGGGGTCCCGTACGCGGCTAGGCTCCCAAAAAGTCTCACACGTGGTATCCCCGTACTCAGGAGAAGCAACAGAATGTATTTTGGGGTGTAATTCCACATATGCCCATGGCATGTTTGAACAATATATCATTTAGTGACAACTTTGTGCAAAAAAAATAAAAAATTGTCTTTTTTCCGCAACTTGTGTCAACATATAAAATATTCCATGGACTCGACATGCCTCTCAGTATATAGCTTGGGGTGTCTACTTTCCAAAATGGGGTCATTTGGGGGGGTTTTGAACTGTTCTGGCATTTTATACACAACATTAGGAAGCTTACATCCACTCTTCTAACCACTTGAAGACAAAGCCCTTTTTGACACTTTTTGTTTACATGAAAACATATTTTTTTTTGCAAGAAAATTATGTTGAACCCCCAAACATTATATATATTTTTAAAGCAAAGGCCCTACAGAATAAAATGGTGGGTGTTGCATTTTTTTTCTACACAGTATTTGCGCAGCGATTTTTCAAACGCATTTTTTGGGGAAAAAATACACTTTTTTTAATTTTAATGCACTAAAACACACTATATTGCCCAAATGTTTGATGAAATAAAAAATATGATCTTAGGCCGAGTACATAGATACCAAACACGACATGCTTTAAAATTTCGCACAAACGCGCATTGGCGACAAACTACATACATTTTTAAAAGCCTTTAAAAGCCTTTACAGGTTACCCCGTTAGATTTACAGAGGAGGTCTACTGCTAAAATTACTGCCCTCGATCTGACCTTCGCGGTGATACCTCACATGCATGGTGCAAATGCTGTTTACATATGACGCCAGACCGACGCTTGCGTTCGCCATTGGGCAAGAGCAGGGCAGGACAGGGGTGCTTTTTTTTTTTTTTTATTATTAATTTTGCTTTTTTATTTTATTTTTAAATTGTTCCTTCCATATTTTTTTTTTTTATCATTTTTTTGTTATCTCAGGGAATGTAAATATCCCCTATGATAGCAATAGGTAGTGACAGGTACTCTTTTTTTGAAAAAACTGGGGTCTAGACCCTAGATCTTTCCTCTGCCCTCAAAGCATCTGACCACACCAAGATCGGTGTGATAAAATGCTTTCCCAATTTCCCAATGGCGCTTTTTATATCCGGGGGGGGGGACACTTGTAAAAGCAGTCCAGAGGCTAATTAGCCACTAGGATTGCTTTTACATGAAAGCCGGCCGCTGGCTGAAAAGAATGATACCAAGATGATACCTAAGCCCGCAGGCATCAATCTGGTATAACCAATCAAAGTCCAGCAACATACCAGTACGTTGCTGGTCCTTGTTGGACATGTATTGTAATCTTTTTTTTTCATGCAGCCAGGTGGCTGAACGAAAAAAGAGATTGATCGGTGGGTATGCCCACCATTAGAATACCGCCCTTCATCCACCCACTTCTAATGATGGGCATACATGCACCATTTATATATGCCGAAGCATGGGGGCATCCTCCCGCAAAAAAGTTATGCCGCACACACATGGTCGGACTTTTCCACGGGCAAGCCTCCGTCGGAATTTCGATCGTATGTACGCGGCATTAGGAGCAAAATCACTCCTCCGCCCCTGCTGCCCCAATGCTTCAGCATATTTGCTTTTTTTTTTTTTTAACTGTGGTGGTGAAATCACCTCCTACAGCACTGGAGTCGCAGGGATCAGGCCTGTCTCTGCGAACGCTGCAGTTATGTGTGTTGTGTTTTGTAAGTGACAGTGATCGATTGATACTGCACTTGGGTGGCCTGGGCTGGACGGAGGAGCAAAACGCAGGTGCTAGCAGGTATCTGGGCTGATCCCGCTAACACTGCGTTTTTGGGAACCCTAAACTGCTGGGGACGCTAGTATAGATCTGATCAGATCAGATATTGATCTGTTCAGATACTATACCACTAAGGGGGGTGTATGCTTCACGCGTGGGTGTTAGCGTTACTGGCACTAACCTGACGCTGCCTGGGGTGTGACGCAGACCCTCTCTGACGCTAAAACCTAATTGATATCACCCGCCGGGCGATCAGGGGGTTAAACCTTTATTGGGTTATATACGGCGGGTGCCCTGACACTATAAAAAGCAAACTAACTAACCAGCGTCACCCGTAACACTTATATGATGATCACTGGTGAAAGGGTTAACTAGGGGCAATTAGGGGGTTAAAACCTTTATTAGATAATTTATGGGGGTACCTGACGCTATAAAAACCTGCGGCGAACCTAAAAAAAATTACTGGCTACCGATCTGCATCACCGACGCTAAGACAGCGATCAGAAAAATGATCGCTTAGCGACAGTGGTGATAGGGGGTGAAAGGGTTACCTGGGGGGCGATCAAGGGGGTTAAACCTTTATTAGATAATTTATGGGGGTACCTGACGCTATAAAAACCTGCGGCGAACCTAAAAAAAAAAATGCTGGCTACTGATCTGCATCACCGACGCTAAGACAGCGATCAGAAAAATTATCGCTTAGCGACAGTGGTGATAGGGGGTGAAAGGGTTACCTGGGGGGCGATCAAGGGAGTTAAACCTTTATTAGATAATTTATGGGGGGTACCTGACGTAGGGCTGGGCGATTTTCCCCCAAAAAACTTGATTTACGATTCGATTTTATTTTTATTTTTTTATTATATTAATTAAAGTGCATCAACAAAATTGCAAAGGCAAACCCTTTCTCTAACTGCAAAGTCAGTGTGCAACAAACACACAATATAATCCAGCGCTCATGGAACATACATTATTAACTATTGAAAACTCTTGAAACTCTGTGTGATTCCTTCTGTCCCAGCCTTGCTGCGATCCTGGCTCTGCATCCTATTGGGTTGGAGGGCCCTCCACACGCTGGTCTGCCTGTTGTCCATCATTCAAGGTACTGTGCTCACACGGAGATCATGCCACAGGCTTTGTTTTGACTTTTTTAACCCCTCCTTGCTCCACGGATGTCACTGCAAGATTAAAATCGATTTTTTCCCAGCCCTAATGTGTACCCTAAAATGGTTTTGTGATTTTTTTTCCCTTAAAGTGGAGCTCCACCCTAAATAGCAACTTTTGCTATTTGGAACCCTCCCCCCCTCCGGTGTCACAATTGACACCTTTCAGGGGGGAGGGGGGTGAAGATACCTGTCTAAGACAGGTATTTTCACCCACATCCGGGAGTCCTGTCTCCGGGAATCTGCGGGAGTTACGTCACTTCCCGCAGACTTCCCTTGGTGTTCTGGGAGACACTCGGCTCCCAGAACACAGGAGCACCAATCAGAACGGCGCAGCGCGACTCGCGCATGCGCCGTAGGGAACCGGGCATGAAGCCGCAGGGCTTCACTTCCTGGTTACCTCAGCGAGGATGGCGGAGGGAGCAGCAGAGCGACGAGCGGTCGCTCGTCCTCTGCTGCGGACGTCGCTGGACTCCAGGACAGGTAAGTGTCCAAATATTAAAAGCCAGCAGCTGCTGTAGCTGTAGCTGCTGGCTTTAAAAATTTTTTTCCGGTGGAGCAACCCCTTTAATGTTGTGTTTGCTAAACTGTTGCCCTAATCTTGTGTAACATAAAAAATTAGAACTATTTTATTCTCTATGGTGTCTGCTTTCAGAAAATATATATGTGAAAAAACTGCGCTAAACCAAAATAATAATAAAAGCTGCTGACACTCAAACAAACAAAGCAAAGGACAAAATGGATACAAAATAGTGCAGCGCTAGAATACCAGAAAAGTAGCTACTGAACGTAGCTCAAATATGTGATTTAACTGATGAACACAGTGAATATATAAATCAATCAAATGCATAGAGTTCATGAACAGTCCGTTCCTATGGGTGATCTCTGATATAAGCTATCTTCCATGGGGACTGAGGAACATACCCCTATGAGTGAATATAGAGTAAATGCAAAAATTATATGTACAAAGAAATAGTCCAAATGACATGTGTGTGTTGGAACGAATGTCTATTCATGGACTACACCGCCACAGCATGGAAGGACCAAAGGACCCAATCATTGATGATGGAAACAGGGGCAATGTTGAAGACTTTCTTAGTCGAAACGCGTAGGGCCTGCTATCGCTGTACCCCACATTGCTTTTAGTACTTTTTATTTTTGTGATCACTTTTATATGTCTGTAAAGACAATATTTATTCAATAAATCTTTATTGGTTATATTGACCTGCACTATCTGGAGTTTTCCTTTTCTCCCACCCTTGTGTCTATTTTTGGAACAATTTGGAGCCTATACGACTGAAGGGATTACCATTGTGTGAGCGGATCATTCACCACCCTGCGGGAGTCGGTCTTAGACATCCAGGATATCCAGTTCCATCCTCTGGTCACGGTGACCACTTAGCTCGATTGACCCACTGTCGTATGACAGGTGGGTCCACCGTTTCCGGTAAGAGTACCCGACTATATCAACTGTACTCTTCTTTTGTGTTTCCATCATCAATGATTGGGTCCTTTGGTCCTTCCATGCTGTGGCGGTGTAGTCCATGAATAGACATTCGTTCCAACACACACATGTCATTTGGACTATTTCTTTGTACATATAATTTTTGCATTTACTCTATATTCACTCATAGGGGTATGTTCCTCAGTCCCCATGGAAGATAGCTTATATCAGAGATCACCCATAGGAACGGACTGTTCATGAACTCTATGCATTTGATTGATTTATATATTCACTGTGTTCATCAGTTAAATCACATATTTGAGCTACGTTCAGTAGCTACTTTTCTGGTATTCTAGCACTGCACTATTTTGTATCCATTCAGAAAATATATGTTCGGGGTTTTTTTTTTTGTCATCCTAAGGGCTAAAATTATTTTTTAAACGTGTGTAAAAAAAAGCTCTGGCAGCGAAAGAGTTAAACTCACCCTGAGGCTGATGGGGGTTAGAGAAGCTCCAGGCTCCCCCCAAAAACTTCAAAGTCAGCAGCTACAAATACTGTAGCTGCTGACTTTTAATATAAGGACACTTACCTGTCCAGGGATCCAGTGATGTCCTCACCCGAAGCCAATTCTTCAATTAGCTTCGGGTGCAGGCGCCGGCATAGCAAGTAAGGGGAACAGGAAGTGAAGCCTTACGGCACATGCACGGGTCGCGCTGCGCCTTGTGATCTGAGCTGGAAGTGGAAGAGGGTACCTGTCAAAACTAGGTACCCTCTCCCCCTCCCCCACAAAAAAAAAAAGACAAATGTGGCAGAGGAGGGTACAAACAAGTGGAACTCCCCCTTTTGGGTGGAGCTTCACTTTAAAATATAGCTAAAGAGAAAACTTGATTTTCAGTTTTGGACAGAGTTGAGAGGAATCAGAACACTTGTCAGGATTTTTATTGTTGTGTGTCCTCGTTAATAGGATGTCCCCTCTCTGTATGTCCTGGTAAAACGTCATCACTGAAAGTAAAACCCAAATTTCCTGACGGCTCCATGTCAGCACAGCTGGGTGAGGCCCCGCCCACCCCCTACGTAATCAGGACTTTAACTATAAAATTTTTGCTCACCGCAGCCTGAGTGTTCCTTTTTCTTCCTCCTAGGTCAGGACTAGCAGTGTCTCCCCTCCTAGCTGGTATAAATTACTGGCGGTCCGTCCGAATGTGTCTGCTGCCGGATGCAGTCCCTGCGGTATAAGGTACCAAAAAGGTAGCTTGGTCAGGGAACCCCGCTGCTGATCCTCGGGGTGGCTTTATGCAGCCTTAAATAGGTGGCTTGGGGGAGCTGGTGGTGTGTCCTGTCTCTCATCTTGGATATTCTTATGGTGCCTGTTAAGGGCGGGCCGCGCTCTCTCTCTGCCTTTTATGTGGAAGCCGACTCTGAACATGTGCTCTGCCACTCAGCCAATCAGGAGTGGAGGGGGTGGAGTAAGCTCTTAAAGAGCCAAATTTTGAAAGTCTGCTGTTCAGTTTAAGATGAAAACAAAAAATTCTGCGCTGCCTGATTGTATAGCAGCTCACACAACCAATTGAAAAATGGTGGAATACGAACAAGACAAAAAAGTGTAGCGCTAAACTAAATGAGTATATAGACAAGTGGTGGCGCACAATATCCACAGAAACATGTATTACCCAAAGTAATCAATATGAAGCAAGAAAAAATAATAAAAAATAATGAATGAATAAATAATTAAATAAAAAATAAAAAATAAATAAATAAATAAATAAAAAATAAAATAAAAAAATATATAAAATATAAAGATAAGATGAAAAAATACCATACAACATATGTATATATATATATATAGACAGTCTTAAAGGAAGTCCTTAGGAGTCTGTTTACACACTGCGGTGTATATGGGTGGAGCAGGGATAAATGGGATCCACTGTGCACAGGGCGGCCATCATAGATGAACAGAAACCATGTTCAGGGGTAACTGGAAGACAAGGAGAGAGGCGCCTCTAAGTGCAATAGTGTAACAAGTTTTTAATAGTAGATACAAATACACTCACATTTAGGTGAATTAACATAGGCGTTTAAAATGTCAGGATGACGATCATCAGCAGCAGGTCACAGGGGGTTCTCAGCTCTGCGTAGAATGACAGGAGTGTCTCTGAAGATGGAGCGGCCGGCTTCCGGGGACAACGATCCTGTAGTGTGTTAAGAGCGAGGCTAGGAGCGCACATGTGGTTAAGCTGCAGAGGGTGACGTCATCAAAAATGGACGCGTTTCGTGAGTGTGCGGACTTGCGGTGTCCTGGCAAGTCGCGCTCCTTTATCAACATGACATGTCATTCATTTAGGAGCACCATTATTTTGATTCTCACCATCATCTATCAATTTTGTTTTTATTAATGAACTCAGTATTTTCTGGTGACTTTTACGTTACACAACTAATATCACTGAGGACTATTTGAATATTTAAATTTATTCATTCATCACTTCTTGAATGTTACGTTGTTTATTTTGACTGTTTATCACTGTTACATACTGCACTTCATTCCAGTGCAGTTCTCATTTAGTTTAGCGCTACACTTTTTTGTCTTGCTGTTCAGTTTAAACCTGGCTGTTGCAGTGTGCAGCGCTTTGTGTGCTAAGCTGCCTGCGTGTACACACCCTCTCCTCAGGTATGACTTGTAAAGGACAGGATTCACTTCTACACACCACCTGCTTGAATATGGATGCTGGACATAACATATGTTGTATTTTTTCTACAGAACCAAAATGCCTACCCCCTCTAAAGATCAGCGATCACAAAGAAGGTAGGGGAGACACCGATGTTTATATGCATCTTTATAATTGCATCTAGCAGACTCATTTTTGCCTCACGCCTGTCTGTGCTGCTCCAGCTCCTCAGGTCATGGTCATGGCTCTTCGCGACGTTCAGAGGATGAAATCTCAGGGAAATATAAGAGACGTTCGTCCTCACGGGAAGATCGACGCTCTCGCTGTAGAAGAGAAGTGTCACGCCCTCACTCAAGACATCACAGATCTCCATCACGTCACCGCCAGGATTCACATCATGATCAACCCAGGCCAGGAGGCTGCTGGGCCTGCCCCAAACAGGCATTGGCCGGGAAGACGGCTTGTGCGGATTGCTTCAAGGAAGCGACAAAGGTCCATGAATCGGATAAAGCGGAGCTAGTGTCATTAATAAAAAAGGCGTTTGAGGATACACTGCAGACGTTTGCAACGCAGACGCAAGTGTTAACTACCCCAGTTCCTTCCACCTCTCATTCCGTCACCCCAAGAACGTCCAAACGGTTCAAAATAATCCAATGACTGAAGCTCAAGCACGAGATTCGGATGCATCCTCTGCAGAAGAAGAGGATGACCAGTATGATGGGTTTGATTTCACCTTAGTTCCATCCTTGGTGAAAGAAGTTAGACAGGCCTTGCGGTGGCAAGATGAGGCAGTAGAACCTCAACAGAAACAAAGGAAGTTATTCGCCAACATGAAACGGGGGAGACGGTAAATTTTCCCTTTGTTGAGGAAATCCAAGACATAATCACTGGCGAATGGGAAAACTCAGACAAGAAAGGCTTTTACAAAAATCGATTTGCAAAAATGTACCCATTTCAGACAGAAAAGGTGAAAGTTCTGGAAGAGCCCCCTGTAGTGGACGCGGCACTCATGCGCCTCGCTAGGCATGTGACCCTGCCACTGGACGACGTAGTGACCTTCAAAGACGTTCTAGACAGGAGGGTGGATATAGATCTTAAAAAGATCTACACTCTGGC
The DNA here is from genome assembly GCA_029206835.1 of Rana muscosa. Lineage (NCBI taxonomy): Eukaryota > Metazoa > Chordata > Amphibia > Anura > Ranidae > Rana > Rana muscosa. The sequence continues at coordinate 603,234,281 of CM055116.1, read as the reverse complement.
CGGTGGAATATGTAAACCAACGATGGCTTTGGCCACCATCTCTAAGGCCATGGAGATCTGGGTGCAGAATGTCGAAGGGGCGGTGGAAGATGACCTATGCAAAGCTGAGGTCTCAGCTTCAAATTTGCTAACGGGGCTAACAGCTGCATTTATAGCTGAAGCATCAATTGACATAATCAAGATTCTGGCCAGAGTCATGCTAAATGCGGTGACGGCCAGGAGAGCCCTATGGCTGAGGCCCTGTGTGGCGGATCCTGCGTCCAAACAAGGATGGTGCAGAATACCTTTCGAAGGTCACTCCCTGTTTGGGAATAAGCTTGATACAGCTATCTCCAAAGCGACAGGTGGAAGATCGGGTTTCATCCCACAGGATCAGATGCTGCTTAAGAATAAAACGACCTTCAGAGGCACAGCGAGACCCAGAGGCAGGGCCACGAGGTCCTACAAGCCAGGAAGGGAATTTCGCCGACGATGGCCGAACTCGGCGACAAGCCGCAAATCTGGAAGACCAGCCTCCTCCGCGGGACAACAGGCCCGGAAATCTTTTTGACTATACACTGGCCCACACTTGCCGGGTAGGAGCCAGGCTGTTCAAGTTCCGTCAACTGTGGGCAGAAAAAATAAAGGAGCCATGGGTGGTGTCGACCATCAAGTATGGACACAGTTGGAAATTCCTCAACCAACCCCACAGAGTCTTTGTCTCAACAAAAATGCCCCCAGAAAAAGAAAAAACGGGAAGTCTTTTGGAATTACATCCAGACCCTCCAGGATCAGGATGCAATAATTGCAGTTCCTCAGCGGGAGCGTATTTCCGGAGTCTACTCGCCTCTATTCTTGGTTCAAAAAAAGTCGGGAACGTGGAGGCCAGTAATAGACCTCCAAGGTCTCAACAGATCCATCTAGAAGGAGCGGTTAAGGATGGAGTCGCTCCAGACAATTCTGAAAATTGTCTAACCAGGAGATTGGATGCTAGCAGTGGATCTCAAGGATACGTACTTCCATGTGCCCGTAGCCCTGTACTACCAGAGATTCCTCCGGTTCGCAATTCGACAACTTTACTACCAATTTGTGTGCCTTCCCTTCGGGCTGACTACATCCCCCAGAGTATTCACAAAAATCCTGGTGGCACTGGTGGCACATCTTCGACTCCAATGTATCCGCATACACCATTACTTGGACGATATCTTACTGCTGAGCCAAGACAGGAGAACGCTCCTAGTACACCGGAACACGACTTTGTTGACACTAGAAAACTTTGGATGGTTAATCAATCGAGAGAAGAGTCACCTTGTGCCGACTCAATCCCTGGTGTATCTAGGTGCGAAGATAGATACCAAGATGGCATCGGTAGCATTGCCCAGAGACAAGATGTCCGGCATACTGAAAGTAATGTCAGAAGCTCGGAAGCAGTCATACATGCCAACAGTAGAGTGCATGCGACTCCTAGGCATAATGATCTCAACCATTCCGATGGTCAAGTGGGCGCAATGAAATTCACGCCTCTTCCAAATGGGTCTCCTGAGTCAATGGAGATCGGGGGATCTTGGTCAAAAAATCCAGATCACAGCCCAGATGAACGTCAACTTAGACTGGTGGGCAAGTCAACAGAATCTTACACAGTGCCACTCCCTACTCTCGGAGAGATGGCAAATCATCCAATCAGACACCAGCAGCACGGGCTGGGGAGTCCTATACAAAGACCAATGGGCCCAACGTCGTTGGGTGTACCAGGCGACCGACATAGGCTCCAACATCTTGGAGCTGAGGGCGGCCTCCCAGGCCCTCCTGGCCTTCAAGAATCTGATCCAGTGAGCGATTTTCCTTCTGAAACTAGACAATGTGACGGCAGTGGCCTACATCCGCAGGCAAGGGGGCACCCGCAGAAGTACCCTACTGAAGGAGGTAGCCCCGATCATGAATTGGGCTCAGACCAATTTACATCTGCTAACGGCTGTGTATGTGCCTGGACGTCTGAACACGCAAGCAGACTACCTGTCCAGAGCAGATTTGAACAACAACGAATGGGCCCTGTCTCTGCGGGTCTTCCGGAGCTTGGTGGCGTGGGCCTTCTTCCCAGAATTAGACCTATTTGCCTCTGCCATCAACACCAAACTACCACGGTTCTTCACCCAGTTCAGTCACCCACAAGCGGCAGGAGTGCATGCTCTGACAGCAGAATGGAACTTCAGCATATGCCTTCCCTCCGATTCCGGTGATCCTCCGCTTCCTGCGGGGACTGCAACAACAGAAAGTATCTGTCCTGGCAGTAATTCCAGACTGGCCCAAGAGACCTTGGTACCCTCTACTCCGCTCACTGAGCATCAGGAATCCACGACCTCTACCAGTATCCTCAGACCTACTGAAACAGGGGCCAATCTGCCACCCGGCTCCGGAGAGTCTGAGATTGATGGCCTGGGTCTTAAAAGGCGTAGGTTAACTGATCTGGGTTGTTCAACTAGAGTCACGAACACTCTTATGAAGGCGAGGAAAAGCAGCACCAACAGTGCCTACAGCAGGACCTGGAATAAGTTCGTGGAATTTGCTCAGACATGATTTTCTGCCCGACTCGCCAAAAGTCTGCCACATCCTGGAGTTCCTCCAAGTGGGCTTGGAACTCGGTCTCTCCACAAGCACGTTGAAGACTCACGTGTCTGCTATCTCTGCTTTTTTTGGGTGTCCAATGGGCCACTGAAAAGTTGGTGATTCAATTCTTCAGAGCAACCATCCGCCTGAGACCGCCAAAGTTGCCAAGATTTCCAAAGTGGGACCTACCCTTAATCTTGGACTTCCTATCATCAAACACCTTTGCCTCTCCAGTCTCTCTGTGGCATCTCACATTGAAGACTGCCTTTCTTGTGGCAGTAACCTCAGCCAGAAGGGTGTCCGAGATGGCCGCGCTGGGGTTTAAGGGGCCCTTCCTCTCCTTCTTCCTGGATAGAGCGGTGCTCAGGCCAATGCTGGGGTTTGTCCCTAAGGTAGCCTCTACCTTCCATATGACACAGGAAATCACTCTCCCACTGTTGCTCACAGAAAACTCTCAGGATCCAAATCCGCTTGACGTAGGAGCTTCCCTGAGAGCCTATGTGGACGCGACAGCCGAACTCAGGAAGTCGGACAATCTCTTCATTATACCAAATGGTGCCCGTAAAGGCCTAAAAGCTTCTAGCAGAGTGATCGCCACGTGGCTGGTTAAATTGATATCTTTAGCCTACAGAGCCAAAGGTTTACCGGTGCCTGAGGGGGTCACAGCGCATTCCACGAGAGGAGTCTCTGCTTCCTGGGCTGTGGTCGGACAGGTGTCCTTGGAGACGATATGCAAGGCAGCTACATGGACATCTATACATACCTTCATGACACACTACCGTGTGGAGCCAGCGGCTCTAACTACCATAGAGTTTGGCAGGAGGGTGCTAGCCTCCGCCTCCTATATGGATTAAAAAAAAAAAAAAAAAAAATTTGCAAGCATAACCCTCCCGTGTGTGGCTAGTTAATTCCCAGCTGTGCTGACATGGAGCCGTCAGGAAAACTGAAAATTTAATTCAAATACTTACCGTAATTTTCCTTTCCTGACGAGCTCCATGTCAGCACAGAACCCGCCCAGTCAAGTAGTAATACTTACGAAACACTGAGGCTGCGGTGAGCAAAAAATTTATAGTTAAAGTCCTGATTACGTAGGGGGTGGGCGGGGCCTCACCCAGCTGTGCTGACATGAAGCTCGTCAGGAAAGGAAAATTACGGTAAGTATTTGAATTCAATTTTCCGTTTTTGAGTTGTCACCAGAACAGGAATAGAGGGGAGGTCTTCCAATGGGGACACTAGTTCTGGTCAAAACCAGGGATTTTTCTTACTTTTGGAGGGATTTCCTCTCAGTTCCTATTGTGGCTATGGGACAGGTAGCGAACGGAAATAACCAAAATGGGCCACAAATATTGAAAAAAATTACAGGGGTTATAACACCCCCCAAAACAATAAAAGATTTTGGCTTGAGTTTTACTTCAAACCTGTATTTCAGGAATAGAAAAATAGGATTTTTGTACTCACCGTAAAATCCATTTCTCTGATGTCCATGGACTGACACAGCTGGATACTGTAAACGTGTGGGTATATGTCCCTGCTCGCAGGAGAAGATCTAGGCAGAATGTTAGAAACATACATTCTAGAACAAACCAGAGCTGAACAGCCCCGCCCAGGGGGCGGTCCCTCCGGACATTACCCTCCCACCTGCAGTCAGCAGACCTCAGTTCGTAACAAAGCAGTACAAACCTTAAAAGGAAGGGTGGGTGCTGTGTCAGTCCATGGACGTCTGAGAAATGGATTTTACGGCGAGTATAAAAATCCTATTTTCTCTTACCGTCCATGGACTGACACAGCTGGATACTGTAAACGTGTGGGACGTCCCAAAGCAGTATCAGAAGGGTGGGAGCAGTAGTAAAGGAACAACCAAAACTTCACTCCAAACAAGCAGAGCTCCTCAACGGAGGAGTTGCAACATTAAACAGCGGCCTGCAATGCTTTGCGGCCGAAGGGAGCATCCGAAGATGCAGCCACATCAACCTTATAAAATCTTGAAAAGGTATGAACGGATGACCAGGTCATCGCCTTGCACACTTGTGCAACCGACGGTTGATGTCGGAAGGCCCAGGAAGCACCAATTGCCTTGGTGGAATGCGCCGCAACCGGAAAGGGAGGCGCCCGCCCCTTAAGGACATAGGCCCGTATAACGGTCTGCCTGATCCACCCAGAGACGGTGGCAGACGACACCGCTCGGCCCTGTTTTGGACCAGACACAGACTTCCGAATGGAAACAGTAACAGACAGGTACACTCGTAAGGCTTGTACCCATCTTAATGTATGAAGCGCAAACTCTCAGGGATGCGATGGGTGAGGACACCGGGACGGAAGAACAATGTCCTTCTTAAGGTGAAAGGCCGAGACCATCTTTTGAAAGGACGGTCGTGGGCGCAACACCGCCATATCCTTATGGAGGACCAAGTAAGGCGACTTGCAGGACAAGACCGCCAACTCAGACACCCGTCTAACCAAAGCAATGGCCAATAAGAAGTCCACCTTCCGGGACAAGGTCAAGAGAGGAATCTCTCGGATATTCTCAAAAGGGATGTTCTTGGAGAACCGAGATGCATCAAATTCAGATCCCAAGTAGGGAGAGGAGGCTTGACAGAGGGGATCACATGGCGAACCCCCTGCACAAAAGGTGCTATCAAGGAATGGCCCGGTAGTGGTCATTGAAAAGACAGTCCGACCCTCAAAAAGGTATCCAGGTACGGTGAGATATCTTCCTGGAGGAAGATTCCCGTGTCAACAACATAGAGGAGATGACCGAATATGAGAGAACTTGGTCCTTCAGCACCATGCCATTAAAGCCAAGGACTGTAAAGCAGGATGAAGTATGGGATCATGAGACAGAAGGTCCACCCCAATAGGCAGTCGCCAGCAACGTCTGCAACTAGCCGAAGTAGATCGGCGTACCAATGTCGCCGTTCCGGAGCAATGAGGATCACCGGAATGGCCTCAGCCCCTACTCTGCGAAGCCGGCGAGGCAACAACAGTAGCGGAGGGTAAGCATATATCAGGCGATACTGCTCCCATGGGCTTCCAACGCGTCTGACGCGTCCGCCCAGGGGTCCCTGGACCTGACCACGATCTTGCCACCTTGCGAGTAAGTCGAGAGGCCATAAGGTCCACTTCCAGTGCCCCACCTCCAGTAAAGGAGGTGGAAACACCTCCGGATGCAAGGACCCTTCCCTTGCAATGCACACGGCCGACAGGACCTTCTTGCAGGGAGAAGTATGAAAATCCCAAAGAGACTCCGCAATTTATCGGAGAAGAGAGGCCCCGGGGGAAGAGGGTGCCTCAACTGTTGGCCAATAAAGGCAACTTTACAGAGCTTCCCTAGAAACTCGGTCAGAGGACCAGTACCTCAGCCTCCACAGGTGGCGCAAACCCACCCTGGGCACAGAGACCCTAAAGGCTAAAACAGTTGCAGTGCACCTGCTAGACGACTGAGGGATGAAGCAGAGGCTTTTGCCCAGTCACTGAGCTACAAAAACCGCCAGAGACGCAGCCACTAACGGGCGTAACGCTAACCTCAGCCTGGCGAACACAGTCCAAGCCAGCGCTTCTGATCACCACTGAAAGCAGGTGGAAAGTGGTACCCCTGAAACCAGGGATCCTTGTGACAATGCTCCATCCAGCAGCTACCCATGGATAAATGCTGATTGTACAAACACATAGTTTATACTATGTATTGCGTCAAACGTGCAAATAGAGTATGGGAGGAAACCCACCCAGCCACAAAGAGCATAATACCACCACATACAGCGTATGTATTTAGTATGTGTGGATAAACCTATTAAACACGTTTATACTGTGCCAGCGACAAAGGCGCGCACATCATCGGGGCTTGGACGTAAACCAGCCACGCAGATTGCGTACACAACCGTGTAGGTATGTTAACCTGCGAATAAACAAATTGCACATGTTTATACTGTGCATAGCGCTGAAAATGCGCACACCATTGGTACGCAGGGGAGAAACCTGAGCACCCGGATGAAACCCATGCAGACTGCATACGCATACCGTGTAGGTATTATAGTATGTGTGCTAAACATTTTGCACAAGCCCATGTGTGCATAGCACCGAAGGCGCGTACACTGTTGGCGTGTGGGAGGAACCAAAGTACCCCACGCATACTCAGAGAATGCAATACCTACAACTACTGTGAATGTATTTAGTGTAGTGTATAAACATAATGTGTATGTTTACACCGTGTATTGCACCAAAACCAAGCATGTCATGTAGCGTGGGCGGAAACCCATGCAGACTGCACAGACATACCGGGTAGGTATGTTAGTATGTGGATATCCAATCGCACAAATTTAGACTGTGCATAGCGCCGAAGCGCCCATACCAATGGAGTGTGGGAGGGAACCGGAGTGCCCGGAGGAAAACCACACAGACTGCCTACACATACTGTGTAGGTATTATAGCATGCGTGATAAACATTGAACATGTTTAACTGTGCAGAAGGCCAAAGGCGCACATACCGTCAGCGCGTGGGAGGAAACCGGAACACCCGGAAGAACCCCACGCAGACAGCACACAGATACCGTGTAGGAATGATAGCATGTGAATAAACATATTGCACATGTTTATGCTGTGCAATTCCATTGGAGCGTGGGGGGAAACCGGAGTACCCGGAGGAACCCCATGCAAACAGTTTACCCATACTGTAAACATGTATAGTATGTGCAATAAACATATTGAACATGTCTATACTGTGCAGAGAGCCGAAGCGCACATACCACGAGAGCGCAGGAGGACACCGGAGCCCCCGGCGGAAACCCGCGCCGACCCAGAGAGTATAATACATACATATACTGTGAATGTATCTGGAGTCGTGCATGAACATATTTTGTACGTTTATATCATGTATGGCACTGAAACACAGCATTGGAACATGGGGAGACACCCACGCAGACACAGAGACCAATGACACATACATACACTGTGAATGTATGCAGTGTAGAGGTATAGGATGAGTTTAAATTATGGCGCAGAGGCGCATAATCTTCTCTGTATCATTCCAACCTGCTTGACTGTGCTGCCGAAGCAGCATGCAGGTAACAGGTAACCTCTGACCATCAGACCGTGTGTCTGTCAGAGCTCAAAGCGTTCCCCAGGAAATGTTGCCTCAGGATATCACACAGAAGGCTCACAAGGACTAGAGACATAAATGAATAAAGTCCCCCCCCCCACCATGCTGCACCGACCAGGGGGAGGGAAACACTGTGTACCACTGTATCATCCATGGTGCACGACGCAGCGTGTGAGGAAGCTGTGTAAAAGAAAGGCTTGAAGGAACCAAGGCAAACAGCGTCCCTGAGGTACCTCAGCCACAGCAATTCCAGCTTGACAGTGTTCCTCACATCATCAATGAGATCACTTACAAGCGCCCTGTCATTCACTGACACAGAACTGGAGTCTTCCTCACAAGGGAATATCCTGTTCATAAACATTAAATATTCAGAGCTAGGGTCCTGAGCACAGTAGCTAGGCCCATATCTGACTCAGAGCACCCCTTCAGTAAAGATTTTTGTGGGGAGAGGGGGCTTATAGCTCCTTTCGCTCGCACACCGCTTCCATTCTGACAGGAATGATTCCAGGACTGATGACAACTGGTCCATAAGGACCGCAGGTGCAGGAAACATATGAACATGTTTAACTGTGCAGCACTGCCAGTTGCCCCAGGCAAGTGTGAGACCTTATACACTATACAGTGAATATACAGTCCACCCACTGGCTACGCTGAGGAGGGGATACCCGGAGGACTCACCAACCCTTAAGGACCGCTCAGTCCTGCTGAAGCGCGCTGTGAGCCTGAGGAGAGTGAGGAGATTGGCGCCGCAGCTAGAGGCCGAAACCGAAAATAAATGCGCGGCGGCCAGCTATAACTTGCGCCATTGAACCACCCAAGATGGCCGCCGATCGCGAAATTCAAGCTCTAATGCACGCTAATGGCGTATGCAATAACCACCTCAAACAGCGCTAATGTGTGCGCTAATGGAGCACGCAATAAACACCTCACACCAGAAAAAACTGCCCCTCTCTCCAGAACCCACTACAGACATGAGCGCCCAGCCAGGCCAGAGTGACCCCCCCAAGCACCCCACAGCACCAGTACAGGGTGCAGAGAGCAGCATAACAGGGGGGAGACAGGGAGAACCCCCCCATATAAAGAAACAGCCAGCATGTACTCACCTGCAGTAGGAGAGACTTTCAGGGACCCACTGGCTTGTTTCAGACAGACCTATCACAGAGCAGTACTGCGTAGCCGTCGGCCCGGTCCACCGCGAGAGATACAGTCAGTCGGGTACTGTTCAATCTTGAGAGGACCGCGGGAGCATGAAAGCAACCCGGCCACCCCTGGAGCCATGGGGTATGTCGTGAACCGAGTCTCACGCACACAAGGCGAGGATCAGCACGCTCGATGGTCAGACAGGGAAGACTACGAGGATACCAGTGTACCCAACCTGTTGCCCAGCCGACAGTCGATTGAAGGCCTCAAAAATAAAATTCCCAAAGGAATAAATTTTAAAAGTAAAATCTTCCAGGAGACTGGCTCCTGAGAGAGCCATGTCTTCTCCTTTGCTAGGCAGAAAAAAACTGAGGTCTGCTGGCTGCAGGTGGGAGGGTAATGTCCGGAGGGACCGCCCCCCCTGGGCGGGGCTGTTCAGCTCTGGTTTGTTCTAGAATGTATGTTTCTAACATTCTGCCTAGATCTTCTCCTGCGAGCAGGGACATATACCCACACGTTTACAGTATCCAGCTGTGTCAGTCCATGGACGGTAAGAGAAATATAGTTTAAAAACAACAGTCATGTGAATTCTTACTGGAGCCTTGATGTGTTTTGTATTTCAGATCTGTGCAGGAGCTTCCTGTGACAAAGACCAATCACTGCTGCTCTCTCTCCCTGTGCAGGGTGCCTGGTCTTGTCTCCGCCCCCTCCCGGGATTTTCTTTAGCCTGCTGGCTCCCTCCCACAGCTCTGCTCAGGGTATGTACAGCGCAATGATGTTGCTGCTTCTTTTACAAAGTAATATCCGAGTTTGCAAAGGCATTTGGGGAAATAAAATGGCCTTCTACTATGTGTGGCTATTGAGAAGTACACTGGAATGAAAGTTTTTGCACTCAGAGTTCAGCTTTCTGACAGAACTTGTTAGGTGTGTTTGTTCCTGGGTTTAGATACCCTTTACGTTTATAACACATACCCAGCTGTACATTTCCAAACGATTGTATCATAGACGTTCATTGAACTCCATAGGAGTGTATGAGGCGCACTCTATCCCCTCACAGTACAGGGCACACCAGTCCGCTCTCTCTCAGCTCCTGCACGCGCCATGGATTTGTGTGCGCCGTGACGTCACGCGGCGTGCGCTGACGGCGGCGGATTTCCCGTCGTACCTTGTTGTGTCAATTTGGGAAGACTACGGTCGCTGTTTGGTGTCACCGGGGGAGAGCGGAGATGACAGCGGCTCCGGTAATGAAGGCGGCGAGGGGGTGGCCGAGGGAACACAATGCTGGGGGTGGAAATAAGATGCAGGCATAATGGTGGAGAAGAGCGGAGATCGGGAGGTGCAGGGGGAGTGGGGTGATATGACAATGGAGTACAAAGATGTGTATACTGCCTGCGACAGGGAGCACAGAGGAGGGCTGGAGGGGAAAGTGAGGGGATACTCGGTGTACACAGGGTGGAGGAGAGATAGGAGCTACAGGGACACAGAGAATGGACACAGCTGGCCTAGTCATGGAGCAGGAAACTTCTCTATTCTCTGTCTGATCAGATGGCACAACTAAGGAGATCTGCCAGGAACCCTGCTGTACTGTATGAGGGACAACACACAGCACAACACTTCAATAGATCTGTGTGTGTACTGTGTCTGATGAGATGACACTAGTGGATATGCACAATACAAGCTCCTTTAGGCCAACCATATGTGTTACAGTCTGACTATACAATGTCTGTACAAGCAACTTTAGATCTACCCAAAACTATATAATATGAGCACCTACCTACACTATCCAGTCAAGGCAGATCCTTCCATTATGTACTTGTTGGTAGATTTATAGCAGGTTGTGAGCTCTAGATCCGCAAACACACACAAACACACACAAACACACACACACACACACACACATATATATATATATATATATATATATATATATATATATATATATATAATTAGTACAAGGTCTGTCTGATTTGTTACAAATAGAAATGGTTATATATGTTTTTATTTTACATATGAACCTACACAATCTGATTTATACAATCTGCTCATTCAGTCAATCTTGGATCTACCCAAAACTATATATATTGAGCACCTACCTGCACTGATTAATGTGTATTCATTCATTCAGCCATACTTTTTGGTAGATCTAAAGAATATTGTACAATAAGATTGTAATGTGTGGTGAGCTTTAGATCTGCTATCAACTATGAAGTACAAGGGCTTGTCTGATGACACTAGTGCATGGGGTCTCCAAACTTTTTAAACAAAGGGCCAGTTCACGATCCTTCAGATTTGGGGTTGGGGGGGTGGATTGTGACCTGTGAGGGTAGAAAATGTCCCAGGCCCCGCATCAATAAGAATAAACATGGCCTTAGGTAGTTAGTGGGAGGGATAGGGCCCCATCATTGGTGTGTCAGTGGGAGGAATAGGGCCCCATCATTGGTGTGTCAGTGGGAGGAATAGGGCCCCATCATTGGTGTGTCAGTGGGAGGAATAGGGCCCCATCATTGGTGTGTCAGTGGGAGGAATAGGGCCCCATCATTGGTGTGTCAGTGGGAGGAATAGGGCCCCATCTTTGGTGTGTCAGTGGGAGGAATAGGGCCCCATCTTTGGTGTGTCAGTGGGAGGAATAGGGCCCCATCTTTGGTGTGTCAGTGGGAGGAATAGGGCCCCATCTTTGGTGTGTCAGTGGGAGGAATAGGGCCCCATCTTTGGTGTGTCAGTGGGAGGAATAGGGCCCCATCTTTGGTGTGTCAGTGGGGAAACAGTGCCCGTCTGTTGGTGGTAGGAATTATGACCTACTGTTGGTGTCAATGGAAGAAAAAGGCCCCATCGTTGGTGGAAGTTTGTGTCAGTGACAGAAATTATGCCCCACTGTTGGTGTCAATGGGAGGCATAGTGCCCCAAGTGCCAAATTAGGGCTAGCAAAAGGCCACCGTTTGGCCATTGTATTAGTGGAATAGGTTGTTTAGGTGTGTCCTTATATTACATATAAAGCTGGCCATGCACATTACAATTTGAATATACAAACTCTTTTATGGTGGCAATACACAGAATCATATTCTCAATGGAGTTACTCTGATCAAAAAAATTGTTTGATATCCCATTCACTTAGAGCAACGTAGCTTCTCCCCACATCCCCCCCCCCTTATCTGTTATATTGGATTCAAAGGGCAAAGAATTGTCGGCCAAAAAAACCCACAAAACTATGTGGGTTTTTCAGCTCTTTAGTGCCACCCTTTTGGCAACTTCTGCTACTGTTGAGTTATGGCTAGCGTTGCTTCTGAGCATGCGTGCTTGTACTTTGGATTTTTTTTCCGAAGGACTTCTGTACACACGATCGGATAATCCGACAACACACATTTGTTGTCGGAAAATTTGAAAGCATGCTATCCAAAATTTGTTGTCGGAAAATCCGACAATTGTCCGATGGAGCGTACAAACGGTCGGATTTTCCGCCAACGGCCTGTCATCACACAATTCCCGTCGGAAAATCCGATCATGTGTACGGGCCTTTAGTTTTGGACAGAGTGGAGAAGGATTAGAACACCTGACAGTTTTTATTGCTGTCTGTGCCCTGTTAGAGAGATTCACCCTCTCTATTTGTCCTGTTTACCATTATCATTGAAAGTGAAAGTACATGAAAATCTCAAATTTGGGTTGTCCCCATAAAAGTAATAGAGTGGACATTAGTTCTGGTAACCTGGGGGGCCCCAGGGGATTCCCCTATTTCGCAGGGATTTCCTCTCACTTCCTGTTTGGTTATGGGACAGGAAGTGAAGGTAAATCTCCTAAATGGAACACAGATGGCAAATTTTTTTTTAAATAAATTAACAGGGCTCTGACGCTGACACTATCCAAAATGGGAAAAAAAGAAAAAAAGTTTTGCCTATAGTTCTACTTTAAAATGTGATATTTCCCTGTAGTTGGGCTTTATTGGAAAGCTTTAGGGAAATTGAAGAGTGCTGTTGCGGACTTAATAAAAATTCAAGTTGCCTGGCTTTTAAAGGGGTTGTAAAGCTTTGTGTTTTTTCACCTTAATGAATCCTATGCATTAGGGTGAAAAAACACCTTGCGCTCTCGGGCCCCCCAGCCCCCCTGTTTGACTTACCTGAGGCACGAAACTCCGTGGGCTCGTTCCTGCGATGGTTTCCCCCAGCTTGAGGCGGCTCGTCATTGGAGATTGATGGCAGCGCAGCCATTGGCTCCCGCTGCTGTCAATCAAATCAATGACGCGGCGCGCAGGGGGGGCGGGGCTGAGTGATACAGTGGCGGTTGTAGCCGCCACTGTATCACACGGGAGCGCGACCGCAAGCTAACCCCCTTGGGAGAGAGCTTCTCAGAACGGGGGATAGCTCTTGCGAGGAGGAGCCGAGACAGCTGCCGTGGGACCCCAGAAGACGAAGTTTGGGGCCACTCTGTGCAAAGCGAACTGCACAGTGGAGGTAAGTATGGTATGTTTGTCATTACAACCCCTTTAAGCTGTTTAAGTGGCTTAGCCACTTTTTGAATCATGGGTGCAGGACAGGTATACACATCTTAAGTTTTCACGTGCTGTATGTTTATGGTCAGTGACTCAGATTGCAGTCATCTGATCAGCATGACAGCCAGATAAATAATGTCAGAAATGGCAGCTCTAATGTTTGATGCAGTACAGGTTTCCTTTAAAGAGTAAGTCCACTTTTGTTGAGAAAAAAAAACCATTCCCCTCTGGGTTATCAATGTACATTGCAGGGATTTTAACAAACTTTACTGCTGATTCCTACCTTTTTTAGTTATTCTGAGGAAATAGCTGCTGCTTTTTCTGTGTTCATGTGTAGAGTGAATCTGTATGGGAGTGGTTTTATAATTCTCATTTAGCTGCACTTGCAGGGTTCTAATGAGGAAAGTGTCAGGATCTGCATCCCTTTTTAGATCGTATTTCCCTTTGGGAGTATCTAGTCAAAAAAAAATTGTTGCAGGGGATGCCCAAAATCTGACTTGAATCTTAGTGTAGACTTCTGGGGAAATCAGTAAGTTGATCACCCAGCAGGAAATTACATTTCTGGGTGGCATCTGTGTACAGAACACCTCCCGGTTGCCAAATTGCATTTCGCAGAAAATATCAGCTCTGCGGGTTAAAAAAGGTGTTCCAATTGTATAAAAAACACACTCACACTTCATACTTTTGGCTCTGTATGCCACCAGAATACAATTAAAACAAAACAATCTAAATTTTGAAGTGCAGACTTTTGAGGGGTTGAACATAAATATCAAGTACAAATTTTAGGAATTGCAACCATTATTATACACAGTCCCCCCATTTTCAGTGGCTTAAATGTAACTGGACAAACTGATATAATCATAAATAAAATGTTAATTTTTAATATTTTGTTGAGAATCCTTTTACTGGCAATGACTGCCTGAAGTCTGGAACCCATGGACATTATCAAAGACTGTGTTTCCTCCTTTCTGATGCTTTTCCAGGCTCTAACTGCAGCTGTCTTCAGTTTGCTCTTTGTGGGTCTTTCTGCCTTTTTAGTTTTGCCTTCAGCAAGTGAAATGCATGCTCAATTGGGTGGAGATCAGGTGATTGACTTGGCTGTTGCAGAATATTCCACTTATTTTCCTTCAAAAGCTCCTGGGTTGCTTTTGCAGTGTGTTTTGGATCATTGTCCATCTGTACTGTGAAGCACCATCCAACCAATTTTGCTGCATTTGGCTGAATCTGGGCTGACAGTATATCTCTAAAACACTGCAGAATTCATCTGGTTGCTTCTGTCACATCATCAATAAACACCAATGACCCAGTGCCACTGGAAGTCATGCATGCCCATGCCATCACACTGCCGCCACCATGTTTTACAGATGACGTTGTGTGCTTTGGATCGTGAGCCGTTCCAAGAATTCTTCAAGTTTTTTTTTTTTGTGTCCGCCGCAATATCGCAGTCACGATAAAAATCCCTGATCGCCGCCATTACTAGTAAAAATAAATAATAAAAATGCTATAAATCTATCCCCTTTTTTTGTAGCTGCTATAACTTTTGCGCAAACCAATTAATAAAGGTGTGTTTTTTTTTTTTTTTTTTACCAAAAATATGTAGAAGAATACGTATCGGCCTAAACAAAGGAATTTTTTTTTTGGAAAAAAACAAAACACTTTTTTGCTATAATAAATATCCATTTTTTTTTGTTTTAAACTTGTCCCTCTTTTGTTTATAGTGCAAAAAATAAAAACCGCAGAGGTGATCAAATACCACCAAAAGAAAGCTCTATTTGTGGGGAAAAAAGGACGCAAATTTTGTTTGGGTACAGCGTCGCATGACCGCGCAATTGTCATTCAAAGTGTGACAGAGCTGAAAAATGGCTTGGTCAGGAAGGGGGTTAAAGTGCCCTGTAGGCAAGTGGTTAAGTGTTCCCTTTATTTTTTTGAGCAGTGTATATATAATTTATTTTATCCATACCTGATCTGCTGCCTGCTACACCATTTGTTGTAATCGATAGGAAAAGGACATGTAAATATTAATGTAATCTATAGATTGGTTTTGTTTTTGTATTTCGAGCTTCTCTAATCGTGGTGCTAGAGGTCAAAAATATTGTTCACCTGAAGTGGTGAAACCTTTCTGGGTGCTTTTGCTCTGCATTTAAAGCAGTTGTAAAGTCATTATTTTTACTTTTACCTACAGGCAAGCCTATACTAAGGCTTACCTGTAGGTAAAAGAAATATCTCCTAAACCTTTACGGTTTAGGAGATATTCCCCTCGCAATGCGCCGCTGACAGCAGCGGCGCATGCGCACAGGGGATTCTCGGGCTGAAGGCTCGGCAGACGCCGAGCCTCGCTGGAACGAAGTCTCCCGCGCGCATGCGCGGGAGTGAGACATCGCGGCTCCAGCCACTCACAGTGCTGGAGCCGCGATACCCGGAAGACACGCCGAGGCAACATGTCATCTCCCTCGGCGTGGACCAGGTGAGTGACCGATGCCTCGTTCTAAGGTAAGTATTTCATAATAAGCTTGTATGCTGTGCATACAAGCTTATTATGCCTTTTTCCTTTACAGGTGTAAAAAAAGAAATAAAAAAGTCAGCGGCTTTACAACCGCTTTTTAAAGCCGCTGACTTTTTTTTTTTTTTTTTTTACACCTGTAAAGGAAAAAGGCATAATAAGCTTGTATGCACAGCATACAAGCTTATTATGAAATACTTACCTTAGAACGAGGCATCGGTCACTCACCTGGTCCACGCCGAGGGAGATGACATGTTGCCTCGGCGTGTCTTCCGGGTATCCCGGCTCCAGCGCTGTGAGTGGCTGGAGCCGCGATGTCTCACTCCCGCGCATGCGCACGGGAGACTTCGTTCCGGCGAGGCTCTGCGTCTGCCGAGCCTTCAGCTCGAGAATGCCCTGTGCGCATGCGCCGCTGCTGTCAGCGGTGCATTGCGAGGGGAATATCTCCTAAACCGTAAAGGTTTAGGACATGGATATGCAATTAGCGGACCTCCAGCTGTTGCAAAGCTACAAGTCCCATCATGCCTCTGCCTCTGGGTGTCATGCTTGCTGCTGTCAGAGTCTCGCTATGCCTCATGGGACTTGTAGTTTGGCAACAGCTGGAGGTCCGCTAATTGCATATCCCTGGTTTAGGAGATATTTATTTTACCTACAGGTAAGCCTTAGTATAGGCTTGCCTGTAGGTAAAAGTAAAAATAATGACTTTACAACCGCTTTAAGGGGCTCCATCATAATTAAGCAGGAGGTAAGATAGTAAAGGTTCTTGGGCCCTTTCCAACAGTAAATCCGCCTGCTCAGCAGGGTATCTGTTTGCTGAGCAAGCGGATGACAGGTCTGTATCGGATCAGATGTCAGTGGGTGTCGACGGACACGTGTCCATTGACACTCACCACTCCATAGAAGGCAACCGATGGTCCGATCAGGTCCGCCTGTGTGAAAGGGGCCTTGTTCAGTTCAAGGACTTGTTTTACTTACAAATTTGTCAAAGGTTGATTACTGTGCTATCTGTAAACCACACTAAATCAATTATCAGTGATATTGGGTGAATGGTGAACCGCTGCAACTTTATGTGAGACGCACTTAATAAATCATCTAATAAAATAAGCTGCGCTGTGTTGGTAGTGAAAAGAAAAATATATTGACATATAACTCATATAACATATATCATAGTCGATGAGGGCTGCAAGCCCACCCAATGGTCAGATGACATTGGAATACTAAAGGTAGTGAACACAAGGATGTGTGTAAAAATCGCACAAAACTAGGGGTTATGATGCCCTCTGAGTGTCCATGTCTCTCTAATATGTTGTTAAAAAGAAAGAAAAAATGTTCCGCAACATGCAAAACTCAAAAACGACAGTTCATAAGGAAATTCCTCAACCGACTGATCCACGGTGACATATAACGGAAACATCCAAGAAGATGTGACAGGGTCTGATAGGAAAGGTCCTCCACCATTGAAAATTATTGCCGCTTACCAGCTGGATAGATCTCTTCTCTTTTTTTTTTTTTTTTTTTTTTTTTTTTTATGGAGATCACATTCGCCTGTGGCTTATACCCGAGCCCCGGGTCTCTGTGCTTCGCAGTAAGATATCCCAAATCCTCTACTCTGGATGTCCTCGGTAGTCTGCTTTAGCCTCAGAGGTGCCTCGTCAGAGGTACTTTAGAAACAAAGTGATCACAGTGACAAAGGGCAAACTATCACTGGAGAAGAATCCTCTCCACAATTGGTGCTTTCGGCCCTTCTGTCTTTATACTGTTGGGGCAATCTCGGAATACGCTACGCCTCCTCAGGCTTCTCCAGTTCCCGCTCGCTGTGAGCGGACCCGCCCTCGTAGGATGATCCGACACCTCTGAGGCTAAAGCAGACTACCGAGGACATCCAGTGTCCCCCTCCGCGCTCTGTGTCCCCCTCTAAACCCAGCTCCTACCTTTTCCGAATGTACAGAGTCAGTGATCACTGACTCTGTACATTCATATAACTGAAACATCGTAACCTGTGTTTACGATGCTTCAATTTATGAATGGAGAGGAGCCGCTGTCTCCTGTCCCTTTCTCGGCTGCACTGAAAATTAATGGACTGGGGAATCTGTGTCGTTAGTCCGTTTCTCTGTCTCAAAGGGGAGATGTCAGAGGTCTGTTAAGACCCCTGATATCTCACCAAAGCCCCCCAACAGGGCTAAAAAAAAAAATTGCAATTAATAATATATATATTTATTTTTTTAATTATAAAAATAAAAAACACACTGACACCATCCACTCCCCCCCCCCCCCCCCCTAAGAAAGCATTGTAAAAACACATAACAAAAAAATACGGACACGTGTCACATGACATTTAAAAAAAAAGTATCGGTATTTGGTATCGGCGAGTACTTGGGGGGGGGGGGAGAAAGTATCGGTACTTGTACTCGGTCTTAAAGTGGTATCGGGACAACCCTATTTTTAACATATTAGAGAGACATGGACACTCAGAGGGCATCCTAACCCCTAGTTTTGTGTGTGTTTGTTTGTTTGTTTTACACCCCTCCTTGTGTTCACTACCTTTTATAGTATTCCAATATCATCTGACCATTGGGTGGGCTTGCAGCCCTCATTGACTGACTGATATATGTTATATGATTTGTATGTCACTATTTTTCCTTTCACTACCAACACAGCGCAGCTTATTTTATTACAGATTACTTACAAATTTGATGTGGAAATGTAGCAGTGACAGTGTGTGAGGCCGTGACCATGGAATTTTTACAAAGTAAAAGTGTTGTTAAAGACTGTTATATACGGAAATTAAGGAAATATTCTAAAGAAAAAAAAAAAGGGGGGGTATAAATACTATCACTAACCCCCCCCCCAAAAAAAAAACAAAAAAAGTTTTAGAAATGTGTGTGTTTTCCAGGTATGTTTTTGACATTGTTCTGTGGATTCCTTTTCATGGCCTCCTTTAATGTGAAATACCTGGTTGATCTTGGAAATCCCCTATTTCCTTTGTGTAAGCCAACCATGGCAAGCACAGAAACAGATCCGTGCTTCCATGGTCAGTTTGCATAAATAGGCTTGCTGTATGGAGGTACAGAACACCATGCTAATGCAAGGTGTGCCTGTATCTCCCATAGCCACTTTTCCCTCAGGGCCCCACCTTCCAGCGCCTATTTTTTGATTGGCAGGGGCTCGAGCTGGAGTCCTCCTGTCAAGCTGCAGGCTATAGGAGCAGGAGGCGTAGCCTTCTAGGAGGCAGCACACACAGATGGGGATGTGTGAAGTAATCAAGTGTTTAGATATCCTTTAAAGAAGTAGTCACTTCTCCCAGGAAAGTGCTTGGAGTCGGACACAAGCGCTGTCTTTTGATAGCTACTTTGGTTGTAAAATCTGAAGGTAAAAAAAACCTGTGTGCAGCTAATACTTATGTGAGTCCGATCTCAATCCAGTGATATGGACAAGAGCAGTGGCTTTCCTGGGTCTCTCTACTTATTGGCTGAGACACAGCAGCGGGAGCTATCTGCTCCCGCTACTATTAATCACAGCCAGGGGGCAGAGCTGAGCTGCACTCTGTATGTCTTATGGACACAGAGGCAGCTTGGGAGCAAGCATTCACAAATGCCCCCATAGCAAGCGGCTTTCTGGAGTGCCGGCGAGGGACCCAAGAAGAGGAGGATCAGGGCTGCTCTGTGCAAAACTACTTCACAGAGCAGGTAAAAATCACGTCTACTTAAAAAAAAAAGAAGAGGTCTGAAGGTCTGGCATTCAACATTACTTGCACATGCTTTTAGCCAAAGAGCACCCCAAAAGCTTGAAAACTGGCACGCTCTGTTAGACAGACTGCAACTTTAAGGGTGCAATCGCACTGCATTTTTCTGTACTAGATAAATGCCAGTCACTGGAAGCGCACATACTCCTAAATTGTATTTTTATTTTTTTACTGTGTGTCCTATTCACACTACAACGTTGATGTGATGTGCATTGCAGTATGGAATAATACAGCATGTCTGCATTTTTCCACACCACATCTTGGAGGACCTTTCATTCATCCACCTGTCCTCCGTTCATAGATGGCTTTTCATTGACAGTAGCTATAGTACAGCTTCTCTAAATGGAGGAGGGGGGTGTAAAGGGCGGGCATAGTCCATCCTCTTGATAAATGCCTGCGAGAGGTATAGCCAATTGTATTAAAACCCCTGCAGCACCAAAAGTTTGGCACTGCGGGGGTATATGGGTAGGACAGATTACTTTTGATTTTAACTAAGAGAGCAGCCAGCAGCACAAGGGGCGCTTCATATTGAATGTGATGTAATGGTTTTGCACTGAGCAGCCCCAATCCTCCTCTTTTAGGGTCCCCCCGCCTGGTAGCGCTCCTGGCTCCACCTCTTCTGCGATTGCCCCCAAAGGAAGTCGCTCCCTATGGGGGCACTCGTGTGGGCTTGATCTATAGACACAGACTTCTTGGCCACTCCCTCGTCACAGGATTTGATTGACGGCAGCAGTAGGCAATAGCTACTGCTGCTATCAATCTGATCTGTGAGGAGGTAGAGAGACGAGAAAGTCACTCCTCTCTGGAACAGCGCTGGTTCGAGATGGGATTCAAGTATAAGGGGGAGGGTGGGGGGGATCCTGTGACACAGAAGGTTTTTTACGTTTATGCAGAGAATGCCCTAAGGTAAAAAAGTGGTTCTAAAGGCAGGAAGATTTTTTTTTTTTTTTTTATCTTAATGCATCCAATGCATTAAGACAGTCTTCAGTGTGCAGCTCACTCCTACAACTTATCTGAGCCCCATCTTGATCCAGCGATGTTCCACCAGAGCCTCGGCTGTCTGGGACTTTCTCTTCTGACTGGCTAAAACACAGCAGTGGGTGCCATTGGCTCCCCCTGCTGTCGAGCCCTGGCTCCATGTCTGAATGGACACACAGAGCAGCGGCTTGGCTCAGGTGCCCCCATAGCAAGCTGTTTACTGTGGAGGCAGAGGCCAGGACTGCCGGTGAGGGACCCAAGAAGAGAAGGATCTGGGCTGTTCTGTGCAAAACCAACTGCACAAAACAGGTAAGTATAACATGTTTGTTATTTTCTAACCCAAAAAAAAAAAAAGACTTCAATATCACTTTAAGCCTTTAGAACCACTTTATTATTTTGATAATGTTTATTTTCTGTTCAGATTGGCTTATAGCTGACTTCATTGTTACATCTTCAAGTGGCTCTAAAGCCTAAGGCCCCTTTCACACAGGACGGATTAGTCATGATCCGCCCCGTGAACCTCCGCTTGCTCAGCGGGGATCGCTCCGTTGATCCCCACTGAGCCGGCGGATGACTGGGCGGTCCCCGCACACTGTGTGTCCGTTTTTCATGTATGTCCGTTTTTCATCCGAAAACGGATGGGTGAAAAGCGGACATACGGTCCGCCCATGTGAAAGGGGCCTAAAGGGGTTTTGTTTGTTTTGTTTATTTACCTTGGAGCATTCTCTGCAATAAGGTAAAAAACCTTCATTATAGCATCCCCCCTCAACCCCCTTTTCTTGCCTGAGCCAATTTTGGATCCAGCACTGTGCATGAGAGAGCTTCTCCTCTCTCCCCCTACTCAGAAGGCAGATTGATAGCAGGGAGAGCCATTCCTGTCAATTTCTGTTATAAGAGTGCGGGGCCCTGTCCATGCAAATATATGCAGACAGAGCGGCTCGGGAGCGATCCTGCACCAGTGCGCCCATAGAAAGCTGCTTTCTATGGGGGAATTCGCTGGCGGGGGACCCCTAGAGGAGGCGGATTGGGGCTGTTTTGCAAACTATTGCACAGAGCAGGTAAGTATGACATGTTTATTTAAAAAAATAAAATAAATGAAAGCTTTTTTTTTTTTTTTAATTTATGTTTATTGATTTTTCCATTGAACAGAGAAAAATTACAGAGCATATCAACATACACGCTTACACATTATTTTCTTGTATTCAGTAGCAATATACCAGTATTACACCGTGAAGCGGGAGCATAAACAATATAGTCTCGAAATAACATTCAAGCCTAATAAGGCCTACAGCTTGTGGCCACATGGCCACATAGGTGTCCCAGTTCCTCAACGGAGGAGAAGAAAAAAAAAAGAAACACAAAACCCTAATACCAAAGGTGTATCGAGAGTATTTAACTGTGATTTTCACAGGACTCATTCGGTTATCCTTATTCAGTAATACTTAAGTGCTTGCATTCACTCACACAACACTCATACCCATTCACCCAGCACTTCCACCCATTTCCCCAGCCGAAACTACAGCTGGGTGGGGGCACTCCTCCTACTCCCCCCCCACATTTATGTGGGATATGTTTCATGTCCCCAGCTTCTTTATTTAGGATAGGAGGTAGTTCTCCCCCCCCCTCCCCCCCATCAAACAGGAGGGGCTGAATCAGGGCCCACTACTGCTGAGACAGAGGGGTATCCTTCCAAAAGGAGCTGTCTATATCCAGCCAAGGTTGCCAGATCTTGTAGAATTTCTGTATACAGGCCCTTCCTTTATAGATTAGTTTAAAGGTTGGTACGACTTTATCATGCGGTACAGCAGTTGGATGTTGGGAGCAGATTCACACTTCCATTGTAGTAATATCAGTTTTCTGGCATAAAAGAGTATCAAGCGGACTAGGGTCCGTTCGTGGGTTCTGGGTATGTGGTCATTAAGGATGCCCAGGAGCCCCACTTCAACAGTGTGGGGGGTCACTAGGCATAGATTGTTTTCAAAAAAAGAGAATAGGTCCACCCAGAACCCCAAGAGGGCCGGGCAGGACCAAAACATGTGTACATAACCAGCATTGGTGCACTTACATCTAGGGCAGAGGGCCCCTGAAACATAACCCATGCGAGCCAGACGGGCCGGCGTGTAATGCAGTTGATGAATAAATTTGAACTGTATATATTGGTCGTTGGACCCAACAATATCCAAGAAACAGGCCCCAGAGGCCTCCTCCCACCCCTCCTCTGAAAGCCCAGGGATGTCGACCATCCACTTCCGCTGTGCAGCACGGAAGGGAGAACTCCCACCCGTCTGCAGTCGGGAGTAAATGGTCGTGGCTAATTTCGTACTGCCAGAACACGACATCAATGCCTCAAGCGGGGATTCAGCAAGCTCAAGAGTCAGGCCATGAAACTGCGCACGGACAGCGTGTCGTATGAGAAGATATTTAAAATAGAATTTATTTGATAATCCACTTGTAGCTTTTAGGACTTCAAAAGAGATAAATTCACCATTGAGAAAAATGTGGGCAGCGTGGGTAATGCCCAGCCGTGTCCACCACAATGCATCGGGGTGACCCATGAGCTCCAGAAGATTGGGGTTATGCCATAGGGGGGTTTTCGGTGAGACCCCCCCAATTCTGAAATCGTCTTATTCCCTTCATGCCAGGCCAACCAACTCACTTCTATCGGGGAGCCGCGGGAGCATCGTTTTGGTAAAGATCTATGCATAATATCTACCAATGGGGTCTCTAGGCCAGCAAGTGCCTGCAGTAGATAGGTAGAGCAGGATGCGGAGGCCCCCTGGAACCATTCATAGACATAGGTTAATTGGGCTGCTATAAAATAGTGTCGCAAGTTGGGGCAGGCCAGTCCCCCATCACCCTTAGAGGCCTGGAGGGAAGCCTTCGCTATTCTGGGATTGGTCCCCTGCCATAGGAAGGAGGATAATAACGAGTCTATTCTTTTGAAGAGCTTTTTGTAGAGAAAAATAGGGGATGCCCTAAAGGCATATAAAAATTTAGGTAGGTATATCATTTTAAATATGTTCACCCGCCCTATCAAATTCAAAGGTAATGAGGCCCAAGTTTGCAACCTGGTCTCCATGTGTGTAACAACTGGGACAATATTAAGAGATTCAAAGAGGGCCAGGTCTGCATTAATGTGAATGCCCAAATATTTAAATGTGGATCTGACTGACAGGTTAGAGTGAGATAAGTAAGTATAATCCTGTTTGGGGCCTATGGGAAAAGCAACAGACTTGTCCCAGCCCACCTTTAGTCCCGAGACCCTCCCGAACTCCTCCACCACTTCCATTAAAGATTTAAAGGACTGTTCTGTGCCATCAAGGTATATTAATGCGTCATCAGCATATAATGAGATCTTCTCTGTAAGATTACCATAACATATGCCGCCCACCGACGCCGTCTGTCGCACCGCCAGAGCCAAAGGCTCTATGGCAAGTGCGAACAGGAGTGGCGAGAGCGGGCAGCCCTGCCGTGTTCCCCTGTGTAAAGAAAAGACATCCGATACATCCTTGTTAGTACATATTCTTGCCCTGGGATTGATATATAGCAGGCGAACCCATTTTATAAATTGGTGACTAAAACCCATTCGGTGCATGACTTCCCACAAAAAGGTCCATTTCACAGTATCAAAGGCCTTCATCACATCCAGGGACAACACCAGGCCACTTTTATGCTCAGTGTCAGCTCTATGGATATGTATGAACAATCGTCTAATGTTGTCATATGTACTCTTTCCAGGCATGAATCCAGTTTGGTCCCTATGGATAAGGTGTAGGATAATCTTTTGTAGTCTCACTGCCAGTACCTTGGCCAGTATCTTAACATCGCTATTGAGTAAGGAGATTGGACGGTATGAGCCACATAGCGTTGGATCTTTATCAGGCTTGGGGATCACCACAATCAGGGCCTCACACATGGAGGAGGGGAGAACGCCCTCCTCCATTGCCTGCCCAAACTGAGAGTGCAACCTCTGTGCCAAGTCCCCAGCATAGTGTTTGTACCATTCAGCGGGCAAACCGTCCAATCCAGGAGTTTTGTTCGGGGGGAGTGAGTATATGGCAGTGGTAATTTCTTCTACCGTCAAAGGTTCATTTAAGATGGATCTGTGTGAGTCCTCCAGTACAGGGAACCGGAGAGACTCGAAGAAACCCATAGTTTCCCATTCAGGTGGAGAGGGCTGGGACGAATATAGGTCCTCATAGAAGGATTTAAAAGTTAGATTAATGGTCCTAGGGTCTGAAGCGATGGAGCCATCCGGCACCTGGATTTGCGGAATAGTCCTATCAACACAGTCCATGCGGGAGAGATATGCCAACATCTTGCCATTTTTCCCACTGTGTTCAAGCAGCCTGGCCGTCAGATATCTCTGTTGTTTCTGCGTTACATCCACCCTGTGGAGGTCCAGGGCCCTATGCGCCCCCACCAGGACCCCGTGGGAGTCCGGGGTGGGGGACGCAGAATACTGGGCCCTCGCAATCTCCAAGGAGGACTCTAGGGCTAAAAGAGTGGCCTGGAGGTTTTTTTTATGTCTGGTAGTGTTAGAGATGTATGAACCCCGCACAGTCGCCTTAAAGGCGTCCCATGTGGGGCCAGGGGAGGCAGATCCTTCATTATCCGCCCAAAAGTGGGACATGTCCTGTCCCACCGGGTCCTGTATTTCGGGGGTGGAGATCCAGCAAGGGCTGAGCCTCCACTGCCGAAAAGAGGGTCGGTGACCCATCACCAACTCTATCTTAAGGGCCGAATGGTCTGAGATTGTCTGCGAGATGTATGCGACCGACTTAACATAAGGGACCATATCAGAGGTTCCCAGGGCATAATCCAGCCTGGAAAGAGTACCATATGTTCTGGATTGACAGGAGTATTCTTTTATCAGTGGATGGCCACGCCGCCAAAGGTCGACGTAACCAAAGGAGGCACACCAGTGGCTAAATAGCTTGGATTCATATTGGAGGGGCCTCAACCTGTCCAGACCTGGGTCCAGGACAGAATTGAAATCCCCCAGCACAAGGGTAGGCAGACCCGGCAATTTAGAAAACTGTAAACTTAAGTCAGTGAAGATTGCAGCCGTGACAGGGGGGGGGGCATACACCACCACCAAGAGCAATGGGGTGGCGTGGATTTTACACAGTAAAAAAACGTACCGACCCATTGGGTCAATAACTACCTGGTCACAGGAGAAAGGGAGTCCCTTCCTTATGAGGACAGAGACTCCCCTAGCATAATTTGAGTACGTGGAATGATACCCCTGTGACACCCAGTGTTTTCTTTCTCGTACATCACGGGACACAGAGCGACATAGTCATTACTAATGGGTTATATAGATACCGTCAGGTGCTGGCACTGGCAACTTCCAAAACCGGAAGTACCCTCCCCTATATAAGCCCATCCCATCCGGGAGCACCTCAGTTTTTTGCCAGTGTCTAAGGTGTTGGCCAAGAAGAAACATGTGTTTTTCACTGAGCTTGCGTACAGGTTCTTTTGGGCCTCAGTAAGCTATTCCGGATCCGACCAAAAAAGCTTCATAGCTAAACGGTCGGTACCCGGGCCTTGCAGAGAAGAGCAAGGTTTTGCCTGTAATGCTTCTCTTAGGAGAGCTGGACCCTGGGATCCAGAGCTCTGGTCATACCCACGACCAAGATGTTTTCTGTGCAGGGTGCTATACAGGTCCAGGGGAGTGGAATCCTTGGGAACCCGGTCCCTGAAGGTTTGATTACAATGCCTGCCGTGATAGGTGAAGTTTGGGCTTTTGTGGACCAAACAAAGTCCTGCGGCGGGGAACAGGTAAGTGGGGGCCCCCAGGAACTTGGTTCTATTGGGGGACCCCCAAAACTAATTTGTCTTTCTGTCTGTTACCTAATGGTATTCCCGCAAAATTCTGTGCATGCCTGTAACTACTAAAAAAATGTAATAATTTTTAATGGTGGTCAAGAAAAAAAAAAAAAAAAAATTTTTTTTATATATATATATTTAATATATTAGACTGCGGTACCTGTGTTTGTCCACTAGAGGCCGCTGTGGAATGTTTTCTTGTCATGTGGACTAGCTTCTTCTCAGCAGAGCAAAGTCCAGGCAGATGGTAAGTTCTCTTATAGGAAACTGCTTCCTCTGCCATGTTGCAGTGCTCGTCCATCCCCCGGCCTGCGGCAAAGAGGGGCCCTGGCTCCTGTCCCTTGTTACCGTATTTGAAATTAGCGCCGAAGGCGCACGTGCCCGCGCCTCTATATATAGAGGTGAGCCGGGAAAGGGGGCGGAGCCTGGGGGATGACGCTCTGTGCGCGCCGCAGCGCTTCTGCGCATGTGCGGGCGTCCCAGCAGTTTAAAAAAACCACAATATTGTAGTGAGCTGGCTATGAAGTACAGAGACAGAGCTGGCAACATTTAAAGGCATACAGCAAGCGGTTGATACAGGCATCCCTTAGAAAGGCACATTAGTAGACACCAACTGTGATATAGCAGCAATTGTGCTAGACTATTCTCAGTAAAAGTGGTGTATTACGGCTGGAATACCTCAGCTTTAGGCTTAGGAATATGCCGTCCAGAAGCTCCGGAACTGAATCTTCCAGGAAGCGAAGGGGGTCTCATCGGGCTCGGAGGATCTTGGGCATACTCCTGCTGCACCAGTCTCCCCTGAAGTTCAGAGGTAAGTGACCGTAGAGACCCCGCAGGGGTACTTGGTACTGTGGCTGTCCTCAGTCACCTGCTCCTGTGTATGTAACAGAGGAGGTTTTTTCCTCAGCTCTGGGAGGATTAGAGAGAGATTGTCAACATTTATCGCTGCCTCCCTGTCAGGGAAAGCACGCCCGATCTCCGTCTCCTCCTTCAGAGTGCCTGTTAGCAGAGCAACAGTCCCATACAGGGATCGACCTGCCTGAAGGGGATCAGGATAAGGTTGATTCTGTTATAGAGGAATCAACAGTGGGGGAACCTTTTCTCAGCATCTCAAGCTGAAAGATTATGGGTTCAGTCTCTGACTAACATGGTCCGATCAGCATTTAAAAATGCACCTTGCGGAACCATCAACCACTACTGTATCCTCGTTGGGGTCGCTAGAAGCCCCCAGACTGTTTGTTCTTTTCCACTTCACCCTTTACTGAAAGGGCTCATTTACCAGGATTGGGAACGTCCTGAGAAAATATTTATTCCCCCAAGAGATTTCCGGTGGTCTATCCCATGGAGGATAAGTTCATCAAAAAAAAAAAAATGGAAGGTCCCTACAATGGACGCAGCCATCTCTTGTATGTATAAATCACTGACATGTCCAGTGGATAATGTCCAAATGTTCAAAAACCCAATAGATAAAAGATTGGAGTCCTTATGAAAATCTGCTTGGTGATACAACCAGCAGTAGCAGCTATTGGGGTCTGCTAAGCAGTGAAGGATCAGTTGAAACAGGTCTTGAGGGACTTGACAGATCAGCAGGCTTTGCCCTAGCTGATCTACCTAGAGCCTTAGGCTTTGCGGTTGACGCCATAGAGGATTCAGTCCATCAGGCCTCCCGCCTTACGCTGTCTATAGTACATATGCGTAGGCTCCTATGGCTCAAAAACTGGTCTGCTGAAGCTCCCTGTAAAGAATGGCTGGTTAGCGTCCCATTTCATGGTGAACGCTTATTCAGGGAAAACCTGGACAAATATATCCAGAAAATTTCCAGCGGTAAAAATACGCTCTTGCCGGTTAAAAGCAGAGTTAGAGGTCCCTCTTTAAGAGGCCTGCTTCTCCAGTCCCTGGGGCATCGGCTGTGTAACAGTTCCGACGGCCTCCTCGGTCAAATCCCGGGGGTAAAAAACAGGGACAGTAGCAGGGTAATGAGAAACCCTGGGTCAGGGGAGGTACAAAACCTCCCCCAAAGTTAAATTCATTGAAGCCCCCACTCAGTCGGGTGGGGGGAGGACTCCAGTTGTTCGCAAGAGACCTGGCGGGACACGATCAAGACAGATAGGTGCTCTCCGCAGTAGGTTTGGGATACAGTTTGGAGTTAAAAGACTCTCCTCCTTCCCATTTTTGAGGTCAAACGTGCCAAGGGATCCCCGGAAGAGAGAGTCCCTCCTGTTGGCACTAGAACAACTATTGCTCCAAGGAGTAATTATGGAGGTTCCCCTGGAAGAATGAGGGTTCGGGTTTTACTCAAACCTCTTTACAGTCCCGAAGCAAACGCGGACGGGAGGCCCATATTCTAAAAGGGCTATACAAATTCCTGTATATCAGGACTTTCCGAAGGAGTCGATCCGATCGGTGGCCACTGCCCTACAAGGGGAGGATTGGTTAGCCACGATCGACATCAAAGATGCTTATTTGCACATTCCCATCTTTCCAGTCCACCAAAAATTTCTACGCTTTGCAGTAGAAGGGCACCATTTTCAGTTCAGAGCCTTACCCTTCGGTTTGGCCACAGCACCACGAGTGTTTACAAAAATTCTGGCCCTTTATTGGCCAATCTAAGAACACAAGGTGTAATGATAATGGCATATCTAGATGACTTGTTGCTGATAGACCACTCAGTGAAAAAACTAGACGTGGTCGTTCACAAGACAATCAAGTATCTGGAATCTCACGGTTGGATTATCAACCGAGACAAGTCAGCCCTAAAAACCAGTCAAAAGTCTGGAATACTTGGGGCTAAGGTTGGATTCAGGCCAGAGAAAAATATTCTTGCCTCGAGGAAAGGTGTTGTCTTTGAAAGATTTGATCCACTTAGTGGGTACAAAAAAGACAGCCGTCCATACGCCTGTATATGAGGCTGCTGGGAAAAATGGTGGCATCATTCGAAGCAGTACCCTACGGTCAATTCCATTCAAGGAATTTGCAAGGGGCCATACTGTCAGCCTGGAACAAAAAAGTTCAGGCCCTAGACTTACAATGTCCTTGTCCCCTTCCGTTCGCAAGAGCCTCCGTTGGTGGTTGGTTCCCCAGAATCTGGAAAAAAGGAAATCCTTCAGTCCGATTTCTTGGAAGGTGGTCACTACAGATGCCAGCCTTATAGGCTGGGGAGCAGTACTGGAGCAATAGTCTCTCCAGGGCAGATGGTCGGATGCAGAAAAGGCCCTGCCCATCAATCTCTTAGAGATACGAGCAGCCCGGTATGCCCTAGTAGCATGGACATCCAAACTCCAAGGGTCGCCTGTCAGAATGCAATCAGACAATGCCACAGCAGTGGCATATATCAATCATCAGGGGGGCACCAGGAGTCGTGCAGCCCAGAGGGAAGTAAATTACATCCTGAAATGGGCAGAAAAATATGTCCCAGCCATATCTGCGGTATTCATTCCAGGAGTGGAGAATTGGAAGGCGGACTTTCTAAGTCGCCAGCAATTAGGCCCAGAGGAAGGGTCCCTTCACCCCGAGGTTTTCTGGACAATATGTCAGCGGTGGGGAACATCGGATGTAGATCTTCTAGCATCCAGATTCAACGCAAAGGGGGACAGGTTTGTCTCTCGGACAAGGGATCCCCTAGCTTGCGGCTCGGATGCCCTAGTGTTCCCTTGGGATCAGTTCAAGCTGATATATGCATTCACACCGCCACAATGGTTACCTCGATTACTCCGCAGAATCAGGGTAGAAAAGAAACAGTGATTCCGGTGGCTCCAGCGTGGCCCCGAAGAGCGTGGTACGCGGAGATTGTAAAATTTCAGTGGGGAGTCCTTGGACTCTCCCACGTCGTCCGGCTTTCGCAAGGACCGATATACCACCCTTCCTTACCAGCCCTAGGTTTGACGGCCTGGCTATTGAAGCCCACATTCTAAAAAAGAGAGGGCTCTCTAATGCTGTGGTATCTACCATGATCAATGCCAGGAAGCCGGTATCCAGGCAGATCTACTATAGAATCTGGAAGGCGTACATCGCGTGGTGTGAGGCCAAGAAATGGCATCCACATAAGTACGTAATAGGTAGGAGTCTGGACTTCCTACAGTGGGCTGTAGATAGGAAGCTTGCCTTGAGTACTATCAAGGGTCAGATTTCGGCCTTGTCAATATTTTTTCAAAGGCCCTTGGCTTCGCATTCACTAGTCAAAGCCTTTATACAAGGAGTGATGCGTATTAGTCCTCCGGTTAGTATTCCCATATGTCCATGGGATCTAAACTTGGTTCTGTCGGTTCTACAGAAACAACCATTTGAACCATTACAGCATATTTCTTTGGTTCTTCTCACCAGGAAATTGATTTTTCTAGTAGCCATTTGTTCGGCTAAAAGAGTATCGGAATTAGCAGCTATGTCCTGTAAGGAGCCATATCTGGTTATCCATAAGGACAGAGTAGTGTTACGTCCTCATCCAGCCTTTCTTCCTAAGGTGGTATCGAGGTTTCATTTGAACCAATATGTGGTTCTTCCTTCTTTTTTCCCCAAACCTACTTCGGTAGAGGAAAAGTTATTGCATTCTTTGGATGTAGTAAGAGCAGTTAAAGCTTATCTAAAAGCCACTGCTCAGATTCGCAGAACGGATACTTTGTTTATTCTGCCGGAAGGCCCCAGAAAGGGTCAGGCAGCGTCAAAATCTACTTTAGCCAAGTGGATTCGACAGGTCATTATGCAAGCTTATGGCTTGAGAAGGAGACCGCCTCCGTTCAAAGTTAGAGCGCACTCCACGAGAGCAGTTGGAACTTCGTGGGCAGTGCATCACCAGGCCTCCCTGGCTCAAATCTGTAAGGCCGCAACATGGTCTTCGGTACACACGTTTACTAGGTCCTACCAGGTGGACGTTAGAAGTCAGGAGGATGTCGCCTTTGGGCGCAGTGTGTTGCAGGCCGCAAAAGATCCTCATGTCTGATAGCGCTCAGCTTATATATGGTGTATCCCCCCCCTCATTTGGCATTGCTTTAGGACATCCCATTAGTAATGACTATGTCGCTCTGTGTCCCGTGATGTACGAGAAAGAAAATAGGATTTTTATAACAGCTTACCTGTAAAATCCTTTTCTTGGAGTACATCACGGGACACAGAGCTCCCGCCCCTCTTTAGGGACACTTATTGCTTTGCTACAAAACTGAGGTGCTCCCGGATGGGATGGGCTTATATAGGGGAGGGTACTTCCGGTTTTGGAAGTTGCCAGTGCCAGCACCTGACGGTATCTATATAACCCATTAGTAATGACTATGTCGCTCTGTGTCCCGTGATGTACTCCAAGAAAAGGATTTTACAGGTAAGCTGTTATAAAAATCCTATTTTTTCAAAGCAAGTATTTTGGAGCCTAGGAGATGTGTCTCCTGTAGGCATAGTATCTGTGGCCTATGTGGCTTGAGAAATTCAAATAAGGATGCTCTTTTAAATTTAGAATTTAACCCCCGGACATTCCAGGAGATGCATGTGATTATAGACATGGCGGGGGGTTAAAAAGGGGCCCATATATGGTAATACAAATCAGACACTTGTCACTGGCGCGGCTGCAATCCAACACTGGGGGGGAGCAGGAGAAAAGGAGTACCCATGAACACATCCACACAACCACCATCCATGCAAACACACAAACCATTACACATACATTACCAGTTGAAATCCACATTGATTTCGTTACTACCCCTGCCGTACCCCAAGAACAAGGGGCCGGCTTTGTCCCAAAACTGCTAGTAGACACTAGGAACATGGCCAATACAGGCAAGTCATAAATGAAAGCTTTACAGTCACTTTAAAGTGGAGTTCCAGCCTGGGTGAAAAAAACTTAAGTCAGCAGCTATAAATACTGTAGCTGCTGACTTTTAATATAAGGACACTTACCTCACCCGAAACCGACCCATCTATCGGCTCCGGGTGCAGACGCCAGCATCCTTACCAACGGAAACAGGAAGTGAAGCCTTGCATTGCAAAGTTACACCTTGATAGATTGAATTGGCTTAGATTTACATTGGCTGGAAATCCAGCACTGCAGTGGCCGTAAAACATTTCTTACAGAGCTGCACTGTGCTGAAACATTGCCGCTAGCTAAGTATTGCCTCCAGTTAAAAAGGATCACTTAAAGGGGTTGTAAAGGTTCGTTTTTTATTTTCTAAATAGGTTTTAAGCTAGTGCATTGTTGGTTCACTTACCTTTTCCTTCGATTTCCCTTCTAAATGTTTTTTTTTCTTTGTCTGAATTTCTCACTTTCTGTTTCTCCTCAGTAAACTTCACACCATCATCCGAGTGGTGTGGAGTCAGCCAGAACAGCTTACTGAACAGCTTACTGAGGAGGAACAGGAAGTGAGAAATTCAGACAAAGGAAAAAAAACATTTAGAAGGGAAATCGAAAGGAAAAGGTAAGTGAACCAACAATACACTAGCTTAAAGGAACCTATTTAGAAAATAAAAAACAAACCTTTACAACCCCTTTTGCGCCTTGGCACAAGTTTGGTGATTGCATAGAGAAGCAATAGCATATAATTGCATGTTTTAATGCCTCGACAGATCTTCCACAATGTGTTTTTCATTGAATTTAGGGAAACTGTGTAAAGAAATGTCTTCATTGTAATAAAATGAGCAACAGCCACCACATTCATTCACACTTTTTTTTAACTTGGTTGCACAAATATACTTGCTACTAGTTAATCATTTGAAGCAGAAAATAATTTAACCCATGCAACAAATACATTCCCTATTTTTCCTTGTTCGTTTTGGACAGAGTGGAGAGGGATTGCTGTCTGTGTCCCTCTTAGGGAGAGTCACCCCCTATATTTGTCCTGCTTACCATTATTATCAAAAGTGGAAATGAGTTTATCCCCAAATTTTGGGCTGACATCAGAACAGGAATAGTTGGGGAAATCTTCCATTGGGAACACTAGTTATGGTGACATCCCAGTATTCCTCTAAATTTCTTGCTTTAGGTAAACCTCCGCGGATGGCAAAAAAACTGACAAGGGTTTTTATAACCTTCCCTTACTCTATCCAAAATGGGGAGGGGGGGGGATTTAAAAAAAAAAAAAAAGCTTTAACTGACTTTTTATTAGCACTCCTGAAACTTGAGCAGTGTTGCAGTGAATGGCAGTAATCTGACTTCAAGCTTTGTGCACTTTTCTGAATAAAGCAGAAAGTAAATGTAATGTAAGCTCTCCCGAGTAAGGCTCTCCTAATAATTTTGTATTCAGTTGTATTCTAGTATTCTAACTGTACTGTCTTTCTGGTCATTGGTATGCTGTTGCTAAATAAATCCTGTACAGTATAATAATAAGGTTTCATACTATTAAATTACTATATGGCTTGTGCACCAGTTACATCAGTTTTTCTTTTTTTTTTTTTTTTTTTTTAGCACAGTATTCCTTTAAGGTTGTGCAAGAGAGAGGTACCTGGGTTCAAATGTATCCTCTGCTGTGTACAGGTAGGACTGCTTCTACAAATTTCTTGGGTCATTAAGGATATCATTTATTCAGCTATATGAAAATGTGTTTTTCTCTTGTCATCCATGGACTGACACAGCGTGTCTTATACACCTTTACACGTGGGTTATGTCCCTGCTTGCAGGAGAAGACCTAGGCAGAATGTGAGATGTTATACATACATACATTTCTAAACAGCCAGAGCTGAACAGCCCCGCCCAGGGGGGGCGGTCCCTCCGGCATAACCCTCCCACTGCAGTCAGCAGACCTCAGTTTTTTTCTGCCTAGCAGAAGGAGAAGACGTGGCTCTCTCAGGAGCCAGTCTCCTGACCTATTTTTATTCCTTTTGGAATTTTTTCCTATTTTTTCTTTTTTTTTCTTTTGAGATCTTCTATCAACTGTCGGCTGGGCAACAGGTTGGGTACAAGATATCCTCGTAGTCTTCCCTGTCCGACCATCGAGCGTGCTGATCCTCGCCTTGTGTGCGTGAGACTCAGTTCACGACATGCCCCACGACTCCAGGGGTGGCCGGTGGGCTTCCAGCTCCGCGGTCCTCTCAAGATAGAACAGTCCGGCTGTATCTTTCGCGGTGGACCGGGCCGACAGCTACTCAGTACCGCACTGTGATAGTTCTGTCAGAAACACACCAGTGGGTCCCTCAGGGGACGGGTAAGTAGTCTCTCCTGGCTGCAGGTGAGTACATGCTGTGTGTTTCTTGTGTGGGGGATTTCCCTGTCTCCCCCTGTTTTTTTTTTTAATGTCACTCTCTAGTCACTAGTGCTGGCGCTGTACTGTGTGGGGTGCCTGGGGGCCATACTGTCCTGGGGGGGGCTCATGCTGCTCTGCATTCGCTGGGGCTGTTTTGTTTTTGGGTGTGAGGGGCCTGGGCGCCGTTCGGCGCCATGTTTAGTGTGTGTGCTGATTTTACATTGGCGGCCATCTTGCCGTGGCCCGCCGGAGCACATTGCGGCGGCCATTTTCTTGTAGCCGCACGTTTATCTAGCACTAGTTTGGCCTCTAGCGCCGCTGGGAACGGCGCGAATCTCCTCACACTCTCTCCTCTCAGCTCACTCACGCTGAGCAGCGCGGCGCAGTGAGACAGAGCAGCGGAACCGAGCGGTCCTGGTCAGGTTGGTGGGTTCCCTGGGCATTCCCCTACTTCAGTCAGCACAGCCTGTGGGTGGTCTCAGAGAGGGACATTATGGAGTCAGAGTCACCAGCTTCCCCTCACATGCCAGAGGCAGCAGCCAGTGCTCCAGCACCTGCGGTCCCTATGGACCAGTTGTCGGCAGTCCTGGAATCATTTCTGACCAGGATGGAAGCTGTGTGTGAGCACAAGGGAGCAAAAAAGCGCCCTCTCCCCACTTTATCTCCACAAGGGGAGTGCTCTGATTCAGATATGGGCCTAGCTATTGCTGCTCAGGACCCTAGCTCTGAATATTTGGATGGTTTTGAACAGGACATTCCTTGTGAGGAAGACTCCAGTTCTGAGTCAGTTAATGACAGGGCGCTTGTTAGTGAACTCATTGATGCTGTGAGGGACACTCTCAAGCTAAATGCTGCGACCGCAGAACCTCAGGCGGATACAGTCTCCTTTTGGTTCTTTTAAGACCAAGCCTTCTAAAAAGGTTTTTCCATATGTATCTTTCTTTAACCAGCTCATTGACCAGGTCTGGAAAAAGCCGCAGAAGACTTTCATGGTCCCGCGGCGTTTGTCTATTAGATACCCCTTTGAAGACGCCCTGCTTAAAAAGTGGGCTTCTCCCCCGGTGGTCGACCCTCCAGTCGCCCGTTTAAACAAGGCCACCACTCTCCCGAGGGAGGGGACTCCTGCGTTTAAGGACCCCACTGACAGGAGGTCAGAAGTGGTGAGTAGAGCCATGTTTGCCTTGTTGGGATCCGCCCTACGGCCCGTAGTATCGGCGACCCTTGTGTCTCAGACACTCACGGAATGGGCAAAAATTTTGCACCAAACTGTGCAGGAGTATAACCTTCCTCCAGACACTATTGCTCTGGCCCACCAGATGGTGCAGGGTCTGATATATGTGTGCGACGCCACGTTGGACGCGGCCCCTTTAATATCCAGGGCCTCTGTCTCGGCGGTGGTATTGCGTCGTCTCATCTGATTGAAATGCTGGTCTGCTGACCTAGCCTCTAAGAAGCTCCTGACGGATCTACCTTTTAAGGGTGGTAGACTTTTTGGTGCTGCTCTGGATGACATCATCAAGGATGTCACGGGAGGTAAAAGCACTCTCCTTCCTCAAACTATCAAGGGTAAGGAGGCCCGACGTAAACCGGGTCCTTCCTTTCCAGCAAAAAAGGTTTTTTTTCGTCCGTCAGAGTCCACGGGTAAGCCATCCCAGACTGACAACAGTGCGGCTGGCGGGCACAAGCGCCCCTGGGTGCGTAAGCCGAACAAGCCGGCTCCCAAGCCCGCCTCCGCGTGAAGTCTTGCCCCCGCCCGTCTCTGGGGTGGGGGGACGACTTCGCAGGTTCACGGATCGGTGGACCTCCCGGATCTCCGACCGGTGGGTGTGCGAGGTGGTCACCTCAGGATACAGAATAGAGTTCCGCTCCTGGCCCCCAGACAGATTCTTTCCCTCAAATCTCCCTCTCCTTCCTGCCCGTCGGGCAGCCCTCTTGGGGGCTGTACAGGATTTGATCGGGTCCGGAGTAATTGTGCCGGTTCCGTCCCAGGAGAGGTTTCAGGGGTTCTACTCGAATCTGTTTGTTCCAAAAAAGGATGGGGTTCGGCCAATCCTGGACCTCAAGGCCCTGAATGCCTTCGTGAAGGTGCAAAAATTCCACATGGAATCCATTCGCACGGTGATCGCTACACTCCATCAAGGGGATTTTCTGGCATCCTTGGACATCAAGGACGCCTACTTCCATGTTCCGATCTGCGCAAGCCACCAGAAGTTTCTGCGCTTTGCGGTCGGCGAAGTCCACTATCAATTTGTGGCTCTTCCCTTCGGCCTAGCCTCGGCACCGAGGGTGTTCACCAAGGTGCTTGCTCCGGTCCTAGCTTTGCTGAGACAGCGAGGCATTGCTATCGTGGGCTATCTGGACGATTTTCTTCTAAGAGCAGACAGTGGCTCAGAATTGGAAGAAAGTGTGACTATCGTCAGTCAGACCCTCAGGGAGTTTGGGTGGCTCCTGAACGTTCAGAAGTCGGTTCTAGTCCCGACTCAGCGTCTGGAGTATCTAGGTCTGATTCTGGACTCCTTGGAGGCAAGAGTCTTCCTACCTCCAGACAAACTACTGACACTTCAGTCTTCAGTACGGGTGCTGACGTCCCGAAAATGGTCGTCAATCCGCTTTTGCATGAGAGTCCTGGGACTCATGGTGGCCTCCTTCGAGGCCGTTCCTTATGCCCAAGCGCACACCAGGGCTTTACAGAAAGAGATCTTGTCCACTTGGGACAAATCCCCGTTGTCCTTGGATCTTCAGATCCAGGTGAGTCACCTGGTCAGGGCGTCCCTGACGTGGTGGTTGAGGTCCCCGGCTCTTCGGTCCGGGAAGTCGTTCCTCCCCATCCAATGGACGGTGATCACGACGGACGCCAGCCTGACGGGCTGGGGGGGGGGGGGGAGTCTGGGGAGTCCTGTCGGCCCAAGGGCTTTGGACTCCGGACGAAGCCCTCTTACCGATCAATGTGCTGGAGATACGGGCAATCAGACTGTGCCTCTCCTCATGGTCGGAGAAACTACAGGGTCACTCCATCAGGATCCAATCTGACAACGCCACAGCAGTGGCGTATGTCAACCATCAAGGGGGGACTCGGAGCTCAGCTGCGGCTTCCGAGGTCGCCCGCATCCTGAGGTGGGCCGAAAGAAGCGTGCCGGCTCTGTCGGCCGTCTACATTCCGGGCGTAGACAATTGGCAGGCGGACTATCTAAGTGGCCAGACGCTGGACCAGGGAGAGTGGTCCTTGCACCCGGAGGTCTTTCAACTCCTTTGCAGACGGTGGGGCACGCCGGATGTGGACCTGATGGCCTCTCGACTCAATTGCAAGGTGTCGAGGTTTGTGGCCAGATCCAGGGATCCCTGGGCGGATGCCTCGGATGCGTTGGTGGCCCCATGGGGTCAGTATCACCTGATATACGTTTATCCTCCGCTGCAGTTGCTCCCTCACCTGCTCCGCAGGGTAGCGGCCGAGGGAATTCCGGTGATCCTCATTGCTCCGGATTGGCCTCGGCGTCACTGGTACGCCAATCTGGTACGTCTCGTCGCAGACATTCCCTGGTGGTTACCAATACGGGGGGACCTTCTGTCTCAAGGTCCTATATTTCATCCTGCTTTACAGTCTCTGGCTTGAACGGCATGGTTATTGAAAGCCAGGTGCTGAGAGACCGAGGTCTCTCGGATTCGGTCATTTCGACCATGTTAAGGGCACGGAAGTCTTCCTCCAGAAAGATCTATCACCGTACTTGGAGAGCTTACATCGCCATGTGCGAAGAGCTGGACTGGCGCCCACGAACGTATTCCGTTCCCAGAATCCTGCATTTTCTGCAGCGTGGCGTGACCCAAAAGCTCGCTTTGAGTACCATTAAGGGTCAGATTTCGGCCTTGGCCATCTTCTTTCAGCGACCGCTGGCGGGTCATCCCTTGGTTAGCACCTTTGTGCAGGGGGTTCGCCATGTGCTCCCCCCTGTCAAGCCTCCTCTCCCCCCGTGGGATCTGAATTTGGTGCTCTCGGTCCTCCAGGAACCTCCCTTTGTAAATATTAGAGATATTCCCCTCTTGACTTTGTCTCAGAAGGTGGCCTTCTTGGTGGCCATTACTTCCATTAGACGAGTGTCTGAATTGGCGGCCTTGTCCTGCAAGTCGCCCTTTTTGGTCATCCATAAGGATAAGGCGGTGTTACGTCCGCGACCTTCTTTTCTGCCAAAGGTGGTCTCGGCCTTCCACTTAAACGAGGACATTGTCCTCCCGTCCTTGTGTCCTCACCCATCGCATCCCAGAGAGTTTGCGCTTCACACTTTGGATGTGGTACGAGCCTTGCGGGTGTACCTGTCTGCTACTGCTTCTATTCGGAAGTCTGACTCACTATTTGTGGCTGTCTCTGGTCCAAAACAGGGCCAAGCGGTTTCGTCTGCCACCATTTCTAGGTGG
This sequence comes from Rana muscosa, assembly GCA_029206835.1. NCBI lineage: Eukaryota > Metazoa > Chordata > Amphibia > Anura > Ranidae > Rana > Rana muscosa. The sequence goes on along the minus strand of CM055116.1, from coordinate 603,195,374 downwards.
ATCAGACAAACCGTCATTCAAGCTTATGCTCTCAAGGGGCGGGCGCCTCCCTTTCCGGTTACGGCACATTCCACCAGGGCAATTGGTGCTTCCTGGGCTTTCCGACATCAAGCGTTGGTTGCACAAGTGTGCAAGGCGGCGACCTGGTCGTCTGTTCATACCTTTTCTAAGTTTTCTAAGGTTGATGTGGCTGCATCTTCGGATGCTTCCTTCGGCCGCAAGGTGTTGCAGGCCGCTGTTTGATGTTGCAACTCCTCCGTTGAGGAGCTCTGCCTTGTTTGGAGTGAAGTTTTTGGTTTTCCATTTATACTGCTCCCATCCCTCTTGACACTGCTTTGGGACATCCCACGTGTAAAGGTGTATAAGACACGCTGTGTCAGTCCATGGATGACAAGAGAAAATAGGATTTTTGTACTCGCCGTAAAATCCGTTTCTCTGGCATCCATGGACTGACGCAGCACCCACCCTTCTTTTCGAGTTTGTACTGCTTTGTTACGAACTGAGGTCTGCTGACTGCAGTGGGAGGGTTATGCCGGAGGGACCGCCCCCCTGGGCGGGGCTGTTCAGCTCTGGCTGTTTAGAATGTATGTATAACATCTCACATTCTGCCTAGGTCTTCTCCTGCAAGCAGGGACATAACCCACGTGTAAAGGTGTATAAGACACGCTGTGTCAGTCCATGGATGCCAGAGAAACGGATTTTACGGTGAGTACAAAAATCCTATTTTTTTTTTTTTTTTTTTTCCATCTTTGCATGTCAGGCTAAGACTAAAATTACAAAACCCTACCAAAAATGTACAGAATATTTATAGGGTTATAGTTTCTAAGTAACAGGGAAGTTAAATCATTGCTGGATATGTTTCCTTGTGTAGAGATTACAATTGAACTGATTGTGTGAGTTGTACTTATGTTGACTAAAAACAAACGAATCGTACTGGATGTGGGAAAAATTGTCTTTCTCCAACTAACCCTCCATCAGGAAAAAATAAGCATTTACAATTGCCTTGAAAAAGCATTCGTACCCCTTGAAATTTTCCACATTTTGTCATGTTACAACCAAAAGCGTAAATGTATTTTATTAAGATTTTATGCGATAGACCAACACAAAGTGGCACATAATTGTGAAGTGGAAGGAAAATGATAAATGGTTTTCAAAATGTTTTACAAATCAATATCTGAAAAGCGTGGCGTGCATTTGTATTCAGTCCCTCTGAGTCAATACTTTGTAAAACCACCTTTCACTGCAATTACAGCTGCAAGTCTTTTTTTGGGTATGTCTCTACCAGCTTTGCACATCTAGAGTGACATTTTTGCTCATTCTTTGCAAAATAGCTCAAGCTCTGTCAGATTGGATGGAGAATGTCTGTGAACAGCATTTTTCAAGTCTTGCCACAGATTCTCAATTGGATTTAAGTCTGGAATTTGACTGGGCCATTCTAACTCATGAATATGCTTTGATCTAAACCATTCCATTGTAGCTCTGGCGGTATGTTTAGGGTCGTTGTCCTGCTGGAAGGTGAACCTCTGCCCCAGTCTCAAGTCTTCTGCAGACTAACAGGTTTTCTTCTAAGATTGCCCTGTATTTGACTCCATCCATCTTCTCATCAACTTTGACCAGATTCCCTGTCCCTGCTGAAGACAAGAATTCCAACAACATGCTGCCACCACCATGTGTCATAGTGGGGATGGTGTGTGTTCAGGGTGAAGTGCAGTGTTAGTTTTCCGCCACACAAAGCGTTTTGTTTTAGGCCAAAAAGATAAATTTTGGTCTCCCCTTCTTCCACATGTTTGTTGTGTCTCCCACATGGCTTCTCGCAATCTTCTTATGACTTTCTTTCAACATTGGCTTTCATCTTGCCACTCCTCTATAAAGGCCAGATTTGTGGAGTGCACGACTAATAGTTGTCCTGTGGACAGATTCTCCCACCTGAGCTGTGGATCTCTGCAGCTCCTCCAGTTACCATGGGCCCCTTGGCTGCTTCTCTGATTAATGCTCTCCTTGCCCAGGCTGTCGGTTTAGTTGGACGGCCATGTCTTGGTAGGTTTGCAGTTGTGCCATACTCGTTCCCTTTTCGGATAATGGATTGAACAGTGCTCTGTGAGATGTGTTCAAAGCTTGGGATATTTTTTTTATAACCTAACCCTGCATTAAACTTCTCCACAAATTTTTCTCTGACCTGTCTGGTGTGTTCCTTTGCCTTCATGATGCTGTTTATTCACTAAGGTTCTTTAACGAACCACTGAGGGCTTCACAGATGATCTGTATTTTATACTGTGCTTAAATTACACACATGTGGACTCTGTTTACTAGTTGGGTGACTTCTGAAGGCAATACAATGCATTTGAATACACTTTTCAGATATTTATTTGTAAAAAAAATTCATTTTCCTCCCACTTCACAATTATGTGCCACATTGTGTTGATCTATTACATAAAATACACTTAAGTTTTTAGGTTGTAACATGACAAAATGTAGAAAATGTCAAGGGGTATGAATACTTTTTCAAGGCACTGTAAAATCTGCTCTCTTACAAGGAGTTAAATTAAAGGAGGTATATGCCTGCCTAGCGGTTCAATGGTAAATTGTCCCTTACATTCTTTATCAGAAGGAAGACTGCAACCCTTAGGGCTTCTTTTCACTTGCTTCAAAATGTGACTTTGAACACGCTTTTTAAAGCACTCTGAATGCTAGTCAAAGCACCTGTCGACAAATAAAATGGTTAGCTTAAAGTACTATTTACACGTTGCTTTTGCTTTACTACAAAAATTATACTACATGTCGCTTTCTTGGCGCTTCAGAGCATCTCCAAAGCCTCCATAGAAGTCTATGAGAGTGCTTGATAACTGCACTTGAAGCTTTTGAGGGGCTATTGTCCAGCATTAGTTTTGGAGGTATGGGATATCCCAAAATGTTCTGGGAAACCAACAAGCGGATGGGAAAGACATTGTCGTCAGTCACTTACGGTTTATATGTATAGATTCTTGAAGTGTCTGGTGCAGATATCACCTCTGGTGAGCAGCAGGAAAGAGAGCGGGGTCCAAACTGGAGAGGAGCAACTAGCAGACAACACACGTGGTGCGCAACATGGGAATGCTATAACGGGAGTTGTACTTGACTGGATAGTGAGTACTAAGTGGCAGAGAATTAGCAGAACAGGGGGGCTGGAACAGGAGAAACTATCAGCTTTTACACGTGGTGCTCAGCATAGAAGCAATATAGCAGGAGGTGAGCGGGGACTGGGGAGAGAGAAGGATCAAAAAACCAGAGGATCAGTAGAGCTGGGGATTACTACTGAGCGAGGGATCAGCAGAGCTGGGGGGGGTCACCATCCAGATTTCCTTAATGCATGCCTGAGTTGGATATCGCAGAGAAGGTTGCTGTGAATACTTTTCCTTGGATTGCCTAGTAACTACTTGCTCCTGAAAGAAAATTAAAGCAGTTAGCAAACTAATATCTAACTTTTAAAGTGATGCGTAGTAAACCTGCGAGCCGATATATATTTTTCATGTAAGTGGATGCATGCTTCGTATTGTGACGGTAAAATGCTATTACCGCTCAAGGATCCCCAGAAGGACGGCACCTTCAGACACTATCCAAGGTCAGCATCTACTTCCTAAACGTAGATGCTGGCCTGGAGATGACATATAAATCCTGGTGTCTGTGCACTTCAAAGTTAGAGTTGTATGTTACCTATTGATTTTCATTGTAAAAAATGTAAAGTACACCTGTGAAAGACAAATTGAGCATATGATGAAAAAATACACGAGATAAGGTTGTCTTCTGGGAAAGTCAAATGACTTGAAACATTAGGGGGAAAACTTCTTGGGGGGTTTTATTTGATTTTAGTATCATATTTGCTATAAATATGTAACATTTTCATCAGCTACCATATACGATATAATGCATTTCATGTTAAAACTAGCTATTGGGTGCTTGGAAATTGTTATTCCCTGCACGTTTAAAACTCTTCCTCATGTGGAATTTCCTTCACTCCTCAGAAGCCCAAGTATGAAAAAGGAAGGCAGTTCCTATCGCCTACTCCAAATGCAGATGGGCATGTGAGCTGGTATCGGCTATCCTCCCACAATGACGATGCTAGCTTCTATGGTTAGTGTTGAAAAAAAAAGAATAATCACCCAGGTGCTGGTCATATGTAAAACCCCAGGACCGCCTTATAGACAGCTCAGAACTATTTAATATCCTTAATTTTTTTTTAGTGGTATTTGCATTAAAAATTTGTATGCAGTATTGCCTGTTTTTCTTACATTGACCATAATAGAGGAATATATTGTATAGTAATAGTCACATGTCTTTACAGTTAAATGTCTGTCAAACTATGCCTGGTATGCTTGGCTTAGAAATGCCATCAGCAATTTTCCTGTGCCAGACTGGCGTGTCCATTGCTTTTGTTAGCTGCTTCTTGTACCTAGCCCCTTCAATGTCCTTGACTCGTTAGAATAGAGATACACAAATATAGTGAACCAGACACAAACTGGCATTCTAGAATAGTAAGGAAAGTTGTTTACTATTAGGGACAGATAATGGCTCTAAAGAATTGCTCTTCTCACGTATTCGTTCTCGAAGAATTGGCTGTAGATGAGCACGTGAGCAATGCCCCTAACCTCCAATCTTGCAGCTGCCATCCATAAACGGATTGAAATTTGGCTGCTTCAGCTGGGACCAGCTGAATTTCATTTAATGTGTGGCCCTCCTTGTTTGACAGAAGCCAATTGTTAGATTGACTCCTGTTGAAGAAACTGCAGCCGCTGATCACTGCATTCTGACAACAGCGAGAGCAGCTATCACAATTTAATGTCCCAGTGGGGGGGGGGGGGTGATTCTTTTATTACTTGTGTGGATGGACGAATCTGTTAGTTTTTTTTTTTTTTTTTTTCCATTCAGTCTACTAGCTGAAGAAAGAAATAAGTCAATGCCCAGCTTTACCTAAACATAAAATGTGGTAAATTTATAGTATTGCTATTCCCTTGGTCCTAAGATCCAGACTTGATTAAACTGTTTTCTACCTCGCCTCAAGAGGTCTCCGAGTGATGTTTTTAAAGGTATCTCAAAAAGAGAAACATTCAGCATTGCAGTAGTCCTGTGGACATTGAATATGAATTATTTGTAATGTAATCTTTTCCAGTTACTGGAGTGTGAAAGTAGAATGCTGTTGTTAATGTTCTCATATTCCTCCCCTGAATCCACTTATTGTCATGCATAATTCATACTGTGACATAGTATGTGGTAATAAAAAGGAGTGAGAGTCCAGTGTGTTTAATACACACCACTGTACATTTTTTTTAATTTTTTTTTAGTAAGCGAGAATGCACTTGACATTTAAATGGCCGCAACGTTTGGCCAGAGAAAATTTATATAAACCGAATCATAAGGCAAATGGCATGAAAGAAGGCCTAACAGTTGGCCATAAATATATACCGCTATATATTGGAGTTCCAGTGAAGGGAGTAGCTTGTGTTGTGATTAGTAACCAGAGTAGCACAATCTGTTGGCCCATAAAATCTGTGGTGGTTAAGGGCAGGATATAGTGGTTGGTCCCACACCTCTCCCCTCTTTACACTGAAGGATTATTTGTTCTGGGAAATGCAGCAAGTGGACAGTAATGGGGGGTCAATTTCATGGCGTTTTGGTTAAATACCATTGGGTATATCAGAAACCTTGTGCTATTGACTATCTATGGACAAGGTTTGTACGAATGATTCTCAAACCTGAAAAAAACTTTGTCAGGGAGGCCTCAACGTTTGATCTAAGTTAGTGTCAGGTTAGTGTTTAGGTCAGGGTCAGTATATTTTGGGCTGGATTTTTTAAATTGACATCAGTGTGTTTTTGGTAGGACAAAAAACGAATTTGCACTATTGCTTTTGGGCTGTACTGCAGGTACAAATAACATACACATATGTGGTATCGCTGAGATCATCAGGCGCAGGAGAATTTATTTTGGGTTGTTCTTTGGTGATGGGTTATGATGGTAGGAAATGTACAACTACAAAAAAAAGATTTTTGTGAACTATTTTGGGCCAGTTTTCCTTTGATGATAATAAAAAAAAATAATCCGGAAATATCCATAACCATTTACTAACAAATGGAAGTCCAATTTGTTTTGAAAAAAAAAAACAAGGTATAATCCATCTGTATACACAAAGTGGTTGAGATCTACGGTTTTACTAACACGTCAAAGTTACAAAATTGTGCTTAGGCTTTAAGATTTGTTTTACCCTTAGGCAGGAAGAAGTTAAACATTCATATAGTTTTATTATATGTAATTTTATTTTTTTCTGTTTTTAGTGTTGATTCTGCCCAACTGCTCAAATAACATCAGCAATAATTAGCCCGTGCAACCATGTCATCTCCTATGTGAGCTGTCGAGGTCACCTGTGGTACTGCAGACATTTCACAACCAAAAATGGCTAATACAAGCGGTGGTGGTGGTGGCGGCAGCAGTTGTAAGCCAAGCTCAAACAGTTGGTGTAAATCTCAAGAAAAACTCCCTGTGCATGTAAGTGTTTTTTCTTCCTCTACTTTTGTTCTGCACCCTTTTAATGTCTCCTTTTAATCATGTATACCTGTCATCTGGTACCACTATATCTCTCTGATTTTACTAGATTATAAAACAGATTCCGACTGAATTATCTTTTACACAATGGGCCTATTTTACTAACGTGAATTTAAGTGAAGAGAAGCGATGCCTGACATGATTTACTGTAGTAGGAAGCTAGGTGATATGAAGGGAAATTTGAAAACGTAACATTTATTAACCTAATTTGATGTTTGTGGTAAAACGAAGTTCACTTTACTTGTTTAACAGAAGCGTAATTCGGGCTTAGGCTAACTTCATTTTACTTCACTTCATGGGTGTGGGACAGTAGATCACTGAGTTGTCTATATTCCAATTGTACACGTTCCTGGAAACCATGCTCATCAGTAGTGGGTACTGTAGCGACTACCATCTGGTTACTGGAAACACCATACATAAATGCAGATATTCACCAGCACACCAAGGATCTGCAAATGTAGTCCAAAGGCTTTTATTGCAAAAAGATATCACAAGAACAAGTGCAACATTTCGGGGCCACGCAGGACCCCTTCGTCAGATTTATGTTCATCACATGCCTGACGAAGGGGCCCTGCGTGGCTCCGAAACGTTGCACTTATTCTTGTGATGTGATCTTTCTGCAATAAAAGCCTTTAGACTATATTTGAAGATATTTGGTGTGCTGGTGATTATGTGGATTTATCTTTAGTAGATCACGGAGGACCTCATAGATTTGGGGTATAATTGAACACTATTGACTTGAATCTTTAGCACTTAGTGAAGCATTAGTATCTCCTGGAGTAGGATGATGGCAGTTAAGTAGTGAAAATATTAACTGCGGAGAAGTTGGGGCCAGATTTATCATTGGGTACTGTAAGCCTGCGCCTGCTGGAGGTCTTAAAGTGGTTGTTAACCCACTAATGGTTCTTGCTACTATCCCCTCTGTTATAATAAATGCTTTGCCCCACTGTAGGTGTTTTCTAAAAAATCCGCCGATTAAATACCTCATTTTATAGCGCCGATCGGCAGTCACATGACCGGCCGTCCCTCTCCGCTCCAGGTCTGACAGCAAAAGAGGCGGAGCTGAGAAACCCCCTCGCTGATGTCATACAGGAGGAGGAGAGAGAAGGCCGGTCACGTGACCGCCACTATAAAATTAGGTATTTATAGGCTGATTTTTTTAGAAAACGCCTACAGTGGGGCACAGCATTTATTATAACAGAGCATAGAGGAGAGCAGGGCTACGGATGACAGAGGCACGTAAACTGACCACGGTGTCAGGGCTCAGCAGCCATCGTGGTCAGGTTCTAGTCAGGCAGGATCAGCCAGGTTTTTCGGGTGTTGGAGGGTGCCAAATGACACAGCGCAAGCACTGCACTGTATACCGTGCTTTAAGGGAACAGGATCCAGTTTTTCTTTTTTTTTTTTTTTTTTTTTTTTTAAGGTTAACAAGCACTTTAACCTTTCCACTAATTGCAAGAAACTTTTTTTTTTTCTTCTTCAGCTCATTAAGACACATTGAAGACCTGTAGATCTTGACCTAAGAATCCTTGCTTCTTTTTTCTGTGAAGGCTCTTTTTGTGAGCATTTCTCCAATCATCAGTTGACTGGGTGAAAAGCTGGATATAAAGATCTTTAAACTCTTTGCAAACTGACCAGTGATTGCATGCCATTTCTTGTCACTGCAGATTTGGCTGGAACAGTTCTGTTTCTCACACAGATCAGCCTGTAAAAATCTTGTTAAAGGGGCACATATGACTGGCTAGTCCTGATCACCTTTCCACAGTATTTCCCTCTACAGGCAGGCAGCACCCTGGCTCCAGACAGAGGTTTTCTGCCCCCACCCTGGAGGTCCTGTCTACAATGACTGTTAGGAACATTCTCCAGGAGATGCCTTCAGCCCCCCTCCCAGGCAGTATGTGCTTCTGTGTACTGTTACTGTGGGGATGTGTGGTGTTTAAACTACGGGGAAGAATTCTCCTACTCTACCATCCATATGATGCCGCAGGGATGGCCGCCCACCTTGTCTTTTCTGCAGCTGCTGTGGGCTTGTCACTGTTGCACCGTCCTATGTCGGGGCATAAAGCTGCAGTTACCATTTTGCTATGGGTTTCCTTGCCACTAGATGCATCATTTCTTCCCAATGCCTGTTTGAACTACTGGGCACACAAAAGGGGACAGCTTTTGCATCTGGGCTTTTTGCCAGCTGTACAGGGATTGCTGTCTAGACTACATGCAGGCCCTTTTTGACATTTTGGGGCTGTAGGGTACTTTCTGGGAATACCCTACTCTGCTCCTGGGCTTAGTTTGTCTCCTGGGTGACACCTCAGCCACAGCCATGGCTGATATGCCCAGGAGAGCTTCTGGTTCCCCCACCTCAAAACTGTCAGGGAAAGGGTCCCTATGGTTTGAGGCCTCCAGACTTCCCTGTTAGTGACTCTACTGTCTATCCTGCTGTCTTGCTTGGTGTCAGGCACCCCTTTGTTCTTTAACTGGTTTTACTTTATGTGCCTGTCCATCTGTGAACACTGCTTTTGGATGTCCCAGTGGTAAAGATCCACAGATTTTTGGCAGAGAAAGTAGGATTTGAGCTCTCATTGTAAAATGCATTTTTTTTTTTTTAAACCACTTAAGCCCCGGACCATTTGGTAGCTAGAGGACCAGAGGTGATTTCAGAATTTTGCACTGCGCTGCTTTAACTGTAAATTGTGCGGACGTGCAATGTTGTACCCAAACAAAATTTGTGTCCTTTTCTTCCCACAAATAGCTTTCTTTTAATGGTATTTGATTTGCCTCTGCGATTTAAATTTTTTGCGATATAAACGGAAAAAGACCGAAAATTTTGAAAAAAAATGATATTTTCTACTTTTTGTTATAAGAAAAATCGAATAAACTCAATTTTAGTCATACATTTAGGCCAAAATGTATTCAGCCACATGTCTTTAGTAAAAAAAAATGTCAATAAGCGTATATTTATTGGTTTGCGCAAAAGTTATAGCGTTTACAAACTAGGGTACATTTTCTGGAATTTACACAGCTTTAAATTTATGACTGCCTATCTCATTTCTTGAGGTGCTAAAATGGCAGGGCAGTACAAACCCCCCCCCCCAAATGACCCCATTTTGGAAAGTAGACACCCCAAGGAAATTGCTGAGAGGCATGTTGAGCCCATTGAATATTTTTTTTTTTTTTTTTTTTGTCCCAAGTAATTGAATAATGACAAAAAAAAAAAAAAAAAATTACAAAAAGTTGTCAAATGATATATTGCTCACACATGCCATGGTTATATGTGGAATTGCACCCCAAAATACATTCTGCTGCTTCTCCTGAGTACGGGGATACCACATGTGTGGGACTTTTTGGGAGCCTAGCCACGTACGGGACCCCGGAAACCAAGCACCGCCTTCAGGATTTCTAAGGGCGTAAATTTTTGATTTCACTCCTCACTACCTATCACAGTTTTGAAGGCCATAAAATGCCAAAATAGCACAAAACCCCCCCAAATGACCCCATTTTGGAAAGTAGACACCCCAAGCTATTAACTGAGAGGCATGTTCAGTCCATGGAATATTTTATATTTTGCCACAAGTTGCAGGAATATGACAAACTTTTTTTTTTTTGCACAAAGTTGTCACTAAATGATATATTGCTCACACATGCCATGGGCATATGTGAAATTACACCCCAAAATACATTCTGCTGCTTCTCCTGAGTACGGGGATACCACATGTGTGGGACTTTTTGGGAGCCTAGCCGCGTACGGGACCCCAAAAACCAAGCACCGCCTTCAAGGTTTCTAAGGGCACAAATTTTTGATTTCACTCCTCACTACCTATCACAAGGCCATAAAATGCCAAGATAGCCCAAAACCCCCACAAATGACCCCATTTTGGAAAGTAGACACCCCAAGCTATTTGCTGAGAGGCATGGTGAGTATTTTACAGCTCTCATTTGTTTTTGAAAATGAAGAAAGACATATTTTCTCTTGTCATCCATGGACTGACACAGCGTGTCTTATACACCTTTACACGTGGGTTATGTCCCTGCTTGCAGGAGAAGACCTAGGCAGAATGTGAGATGTTATACATACATTCTAAACAGCCAGAGCTGAACAGCCCCGCCCAGGGGGGCGGTCCCTCCGGCATAACCCTCCCACTGCAGTCAGCAGACCTCAGTTTTTTTCTGCCTAGCAGAAGGAGAAGACGTGGCTCTCTCAGGAGCCAGTCTCCTGACCTATTTTTTATTCCTTTTGGAATTTTTTCCTATTTTTTTTTTTTTTTTTTCTTTTGAGATCTTCTATCAACTGTCGGCTGGGCAACAGGTTGGGTACAAGATATCCTCGTAGTCTTCCCTGTCCGACCATCGAGCGTGCTGATCCTCGCCTTGTGTGCGTGAGACTCAGTTCACGACATGCCCCACGACTCCAGGGGTGGCCGGTGGGCTTCCAGCTCCGCGGTCCTCTCAAGATAGAACAGTCCGGCTGTATCTTTCGCGGTGGACCGGGCCGACAGCTACTCAGTACCGCACTGTGATAGTTCTGTCAGAAACACACCAGTGGGTCCCTCAGGGGACGGGTAAGTAGTCTCTCCTGGCTGCAGGTGAGTACATGCTGTGTGTTTCTTGTGTGGGGGATTTCCCTGTCTCCCCCTGTGTTTTTTTTAATGTCACTCTCTGTGCACTTCGCTGGCGCTGTACTGTGTGGGGTGCCTGGGGGCCATACTGTCCTGGGGGGGGGGCTCATGCTGCTCTGCATTTCGCTGGGGCTGTTTATTTGAGAGTGAGGGGCCTGGGCGCCGTTCGGCGCCATGTTTGGTGACTGTGCTGTTTTTTACATTGGCGGCCATCTTGCCGTGGCCCGCCGGAGCACATTGCGGTGGCCATTTTCTTGTAGCCGCACCTTCTAGCTCTAGTTTGGCCTCTAGCGCCGCTCAGGAACGGCGCGAATCTCCTCACAGTCTCTCTCCTCTCAGCTCACTCACACTGAGCGGCGCGGAGAGACAGGGCAGCGGAACCGAGCAGTCCTGGTCAGGTTGGTGGGTTCCCTGGGCATTCCCCTACTTCAGTCAGTACAGCCTGTGGGTGGTCTCAGAGGAGTCAGTCACCAGCTTCCCCTAACATGCCAGAGGCAGCAGCCAGTGCTCCAGCACCTGCGGGTCCCTATGGACCAGTTGTCGGCAGTCCTGGAATCATTTCTGACCAGGATGGAAGCTGTGTGTGAGCACAAGGGAGCAAAAAAGCGCCCTCTCCCCACTTTATCTCCACAAGGGGAGTGCTCTGATTCAGATATGGGCCTAGCTATTGCTGCTCAGGACCCTAGCTCTGAATATTTGGATGGTTTTGAACAGGACATTCCTTGTGAGGAAGACTCCAGTTCTGAGTCAGTAAATGACAGGGCGCTTGTTAGTGAACTCATTGATGCTGTGAGGGACACTCTCAAGCTAAATGCTGCGACTGCAGAACCTCAGGCGGATACAGTCTCCTTTGGTTCTTTTAAGACCAAGCCTTCTAAAAAGGTTTTTCCATATGTACCTTTCTTTGACCAGCTCATTGACCAGGTCTGGGAAAAGCCGCAGAAGACTTTCATGGTCCCGCGGCGTTTGTCTATTAGATACCCCTTTGAAGACGCCCTGCTTAAAAAGTGGGCTTCTCCCCCGGTGGTCGACCCTCCAGTCGCCCGTTTAAACAAGGCCACCACTCTCCCGATGGAGGGGACTCCTGCGTTTAAGGACCCCACTGACAGGAGGTCAGAAGTGGTGAGTAGAGCCATGTTCGCCTTGTTGGGATCCGCCCTACGGCCAGTAGTAGCGGCGACCCTTCTGTCTCAGACACTCACGGAATGGGCAAAAATTTTGCACCAAACTGTGCAGGAGTATAACCTTCCTCCAGACACACTATTGCTCTGGCCCACCAGATGGTGCAGGGTCCGATATATGTGTGCGACGCCACGTTGGACGCGGCCCCTTTAATATCCAGGGCCTCTGTCTTGGCGGTGGTATTGCGTCGTCTCATCTGGTTGAAATGCTGGTCTGCTGACCTAGCCTCTAAGAAGCTCCTGACGGATCTACCTTTTAAGGGTGGTAGACTTTTTGGTGCTGCTCTGGATGACATCATCAAGGATGTCACGGGAGGTAAAAGCACTCTCCTTCCTCAAACTATCAAGGGTAAGGAGGCCCGACGTAAACCGGGTCCTTCCTTTCCAGCAAAAAAGGTTTTTTTTCGTCCGTCAGAGTCCACGGGTAAGCCATCCCAGACTGACAACAGTGCGGCTGGCGGGCACAAGCGCCCCTGGGTGCGTAAGCCGAACAAGCCGGCTCCCAAGCCCGCCTCCGCGTGAAGTCTTGCCCCCGCCCGTCTCTGGGGTGGGGGGACGACTTCGCAGTTTCCACGGATCAGTGGACCTCCCGGATCTCCGACCGGTGGGTGTGCGAGGTGGTCACCTCAGGATACAGAATAGAGTTCCGCTCCTGGCCCCAGACAGATTCTTTCCCTCAAATCTCCCTCTCCTTCCTGCCCGTCGGGCAGCCCTCTGGGGGCTGTACAGGATTTGATCGGGTCCGGAGTAATTGTGCCGGTTCCGTCCCAGGAGAGGTTTCAGGGGTTCTACTCGAATCTGTTTGTTTGTTCCAAAAAAGGACGGGGTTCGGCCAATCCTGGACCTCAAGGCCCTGAATGCCTTCGTGAAGGTGCAAAAATTCCGCATGGAATCCATTCGCACGGTGATCGCTACACTCCATCAAGGGGATTTTCTGGCATCCTTGGACATCAAGGACGCCTACTTGCATGTTCCGATCTGCGCAAGCCACCAGAAGTTTCTGCGCTTTGCGGTCGGCGAAGTCCACTATCAATTTGTGGCTCTTCCCTTCGGCCTAGCCTCGGCACCGAGGGTGTTCACCAAGGTGCTTGCTCCGGTCCTAGCTTTGCTGAGACAGCAAGGTATTGCTATCGTAGGCTATCTGGACGATTTTCTTCTAAGAGCAGACAGTGGCTCAGAATTGGAAGAAAGTGTGACTATCGTCAGTCAGACCCTCAGGGAGTTTGGGTGGCTCCTGAACGTTCAGAAGTCGGTTCTAGTCCCGACTCAGCGTCTGGAGTATCTAGGTCTGATTCTGGACTCCTTGGAGGCAAGAGTCTTCCTACCTCCAGACAAACTACTGACACTTCAGTCTGCAGTACGGGTGCTGACGTCCCGAAAATGGTCGTCAATCCGCTTTTGCATGAGAGTCCTGGGACTCATGGTGGCCTCCTTCGAGGCCGTTCCTTATGCCCAAGCGCACACCAGGGCTTTACAGAAAGAGATCTTGTCCACTTGGGACAAATCCCCGTTGTCCTTGGATCTTCAGATCCAGGTGAGTCACCTGGTCAGGGCGTCCCTGACGTGGTGGTTGAGGTCCCCGGCTCTTCGGTCCGGGAAGTCGTTCCTCCCCATCCAATGGACGGTGATCACGACGGACGCCAGCCTGATAGGCTGGGGGGGGAGTCTGGGGAGTCCTGTCGGCCCAAGGGCTTTGGACTCCGGACGAAGCCCTCTTACCGATCAATGTGCTGGAGATACGGGCAATCAGACTGTGCCTCTCCTCATGGTCGGAAAAACTACAGGGTCACTCCATCAGGATCCAATCGGACAACGCCACAGCAGTGGCGTATGTCAACCATCAAGGGGGGACTCGGAGCTCAGCTGCGGCTTCCGAGGTCGCCCGCATCCTGAGGTGGGCCGAAAGAAGCGTGCCGGCTCTGTCGGCCGTCTACATTCCGGGCATAGACAATTGGCAGGCGGACTATCTAAGTCGCCAGACGCTGGACCAGGGAGAGTGGTCCTTGCACCCGGAGGTCTTTCAACTCCTTTGCAGACGGTGGGGCACGCCGGATGTGGACCTGATGGCCTCTCGACTCAATCGCATGGTGTCGAGGTTTGTGGCCAGATCCAGGGTTCCCTGGGCGGATGCGTTGGTGGCCCCATGGGGTCAGTATCACCTGTTATACGTTTATCCTCCGCTGCAGTTGCTCCCTCACCTGCTCCGCAGGGTAGCGATCGAGGGAATTCCGGTGATCCTCATTGCTCCGGATTGGCCTCGGCGTCACTGGTACGCCGATCTGGTACGTCTCGTCGCAGACGTTCCCTGGCGGTTACCAATACGGGGGGACCTTCTGTCTCAAGGTCCTATATTTCATCCTGCTTTACAGTCTCTGGCTTTAACGGCATGGTTATTGAAAGCCAGGTGCTGAGAGACCGAGGTCTCTCGGATTCGGTCATTTCGACCATGTTAAGGGCACGGAAGTCTTCCTCCAGAAAGATCTATCACCGTACTTGGAGAGCTTACATCGCCATGTGCGAAGAGCTGGACTGGCGCCCACGAACGTATTCCGTTCCCAGAATCCTGCATTTTCTGCAGCGTGGCGTGACCCAAAAGCTCGCTTTGAGTACCATTAAGGGTCATCCCTTGGTTAGCACCTTTGTGCAGGGGGTTCGCCATGTGCTCCCCCCCTGTCAAGCCTCCTCTCCCCCCGTGGGATCTGAATTTGGTGCTCTCGGTTCTCCAGGAACCTCCCTTTGAGAATATTAGAGATATTCCCCTCTTGACTTTGTCTCAGAAGGTGGCCTTCTTGGTGGCCATTACTTCCATTAGACGAGTGTCTGAATTGGCGGCCTTGTCCTGCAAGTCGCCCTTTTTGGTTATCCATAAGGATAAGGCGGTGTTACGTCCGCGACCTTCTTTTCTGCCAAAGGTGGTCTCTGCCTTTCACCTTTTTAATGAGGACATTGTCCTCCCGTCCTTGTGTCCTCACCCATCGCATCTCAGAGAGTTTGCGCTTCACACTTTGGATGTGGTACGAGCCTTGCGGGTGTACCTGTCTGCTACTGCCTCTATTCGGAAGTCTGACTCACTATTTGTGGCTGTCTCTGGTCCAAAACAGGGCCAAACGGTTTCGTCTGCCACCATTTCTAGGTGGATCAGACAAACCATCATTCAAGCTTATGCTCTCAAGGGGCGGGCGCCTCCCTTTCCGGTTTCGGCACATTCCACCAGGGCAATTGGTGCTTCCTGGGCTTTCCGACATCAAGCGTCGGTTGCACAACCTGGTCGTCTGTTCATACCTTTTCTAAGTTTTATAAGGTTGATGTGGCTGCATCTTCGGATGCTTCCTTCGGCCGCAAGGTGTTGCAGGCCGCTGTTTGATGTTGCAACTCCTCCGTTGAGGAGCTCTGCCTTGTTTGGAGTGAAGTTTTTGGTTTTCCATTTATACTGCTCCCATCCCTCTTGACACTGCTTTGGGACATCCCACGTGTAAAGGTGTATAAGACACGCTGTGTCAGTCCATGGATGACAAGAGAAAATAGGATTTTTGTACTCGCCGTAAAATCCGTTTCTCTGGCATCCATGGACTGACACAGCACCCACCCTTCTTTTCGAGTTTGTACTGCTTTGTTACGAACTGAGGTCTGCTGACTGCAGTGGGAGGGTAATGCCGGAGGGACCGCCCCCCTGGGCGGGGCTGTTCAGCTCTGGCTGTTTAGAATGTATGTATAACATCTCACATTCTGCCTAGGTCTTCTCCTGCTAGCAGGGACATAACCCACGTGTAAAGGTGTATAAGACACGCTGTGTCAGTCCATGGATGCCAGAGAAACGGATTTTACGGTGAGTACAAAAATCCTATTTTTTTAAAAAAAAAAATAATTTTTTTTATTTTCAATTTTCAAAACTTTGTGACAAAAAGCGAGATCTGCAAAATACTCAACATACCTCTCAGCAAATAGCTTGGGGTGTCTACTTTCCAAAATGGGGTCATTTGGGGGCGGGGTTTTGTGCCATCTGGGCATTCCATGGCCTCCGAAACTGTGATAGGCAGTGAGGAGTGAAATCAGAAATTTACACCCATAGAAATCCTGAAGGCGGTGCTTGGTTTTCGGGGTTCTGTACGCGGCTAGGCTCCCAAAAAGTCTCACACATGTGGTATCCCCGTACTCAGGAGAAGAAACAATGTATTTTGGGGTGCAATTCCACATATAACCATGGCATGTTTGAGCAATATATCATTTAGTGACAACTTTTTGGACATTTTTTTTTTTTTTTGTCATTATTCAATCACTTGGGACAAAAAAAAAATATTCAATGGGCTCAACATGCCTCTCAGTAAATAGCTTGAGGTGTCTACTTTCCAAAATGGGGTCATTTGGGGGGGTTTTGAACTGTCCTGGCATTTTATGCACAACATTAGGAAGCTTGTCACACATCATCCACTCTTCTAACCACTTGAAGACAAAGCACTTTCTGACACTTTTTGTTTACATGATAAACATTTTTTTTTTTTTTTTGCAAGAAAATTATGTTGAACCCCCAAACATTATATATGTTTTTTTAAAGCAAAGGCCCTACAGATTAAAATAGTGGGTGTTGCATTTTTTTTTCCACACAGTATTTGCGCAGCGATTTTTCAAACGCATTTTTTGGGGGAAAAACACACTTTTATTTTTTTATTTTTAATGCACTAAAAAACACTATATTGCCCAAATGTTTGATTAAATAAAAAAGATGATCTTAGGCCGAGTACATGGATACCAAACACGACATGCTTTAAAATTGCGCACAAACGCGCAGCGGCGACAAACTACATTCATTTTTAAAAGCATTTAAAAGCCTTTACAGGTTACCACGTTAGATTTACAGAGGAGGTCTACTGCTAAAATTGCTGCCCTCGATCTGACCTTCGCGGTGATACCTCACATGCATGATGCAATTGCTGTTTACATATGACGCTAGACCGACGCTTGCGTTCGCCTTTGCGCAAGAGCAGGGGGGGACAGCGGTGCGCTTTTTATTTTTTTTTATTTTGCTTTTTTATTTTATTTTTAAACTGTTCCTTCCATATTTTTTTTTTTTTTTTTACCATTTTTATTGTTATCTCAGGGAATGTAAATATCCCCTATGATGGCAATAAGTAGTGACGGGTACTCCTTTTTTTTATTTTTTTTTAAATTGGGGGGGTTAGACCCTAGATCTTTCCTCTGCCCTCAAAGCATCCGGGGGGGTCATTCCCTCCCACTGCTTGTAAAAGCAGTCTAGAGGCTAATTATCTGCTAGAATTGCTTTTACATGAAAGCCGGCCACTGGCTGAAAAGAATGATACCAAGATGATACCTAAACCTGCAGGCATCATTCTGGTATAAACATTCAAAGTCCAGCAACATACCAGTACGTTGCTGGTCCTTGTTGGACATGTATTGTAATCTTTTTTTTCATGCAGCCTGTTGGCTGAACGGAAAAAAGAGATTGATCGGTGGGTATGCCCACCATTAGAATACCTCCCTTCATCCACCCACTTCTAATGATGGGCATATATGCCGAAGCATGGGGGCATCCTCCCGCAAAAAAGTTATGCCGCGTACACACGGTCGGACTTTTCCACGGGCAAGCCTCCGTCGGAATTTCGACCGTATATACGCGGCATTAGCAGCAAAATCGCTCCTCCGCCCCTGCTGCCCCCATGCTTCGGCATATTTTTTTTTTTTTTAACTGTGGTGGTGAAATCACCTCCTACAGCGTTGGAATCACGGCTTTATGTATCGTGGGAGCAAACGCTGTTGCTGTCAAGATAAATAGATCCGTGCTGCAACTGAATGGCGTACCTGAAAACAAAAAATTACATACCTGAAAAACAAGCATGATAAAACATTGCAGAATAGAATACAGTAAAAAAGAGCAGAACAATAGAGGAGAAAATAGAGAGAGAGAGAGAGAGAGAGAACAATAAAACGACAACTATTTTTGGTTTTTTTATTTTATATATTTTTTTTGTGTTTTTGTTTTTTACGTTTTTTTTTTTTTTTTTTCTTTTTTACACTTTTTTTTGTAACTTTAACAACTGTAATGGTTCGGGTCTCTCAAAATGTAATGGCATCTTGGGAGACCCTGTGTAAGTGTGTCCTAGTCTGTGAAATGCTGTACCCTACGC
Organism: Rana muscosa; assembly: GCA_029206835.1. Lineage (NCBI taxonomy): Eukaryota > Metazoa > Chordata > Amphibia > Anura > Ranidae > Rana > Rana muscosa. Next base: position 603,176,872 of record CM055116.1, on the reverse strand, counting down.
TAAAACTTCACTTTTGAGTGGTAGCGTTCAAAACATTCACCAAGGCAAAGACCAGGTTTGTCAGGACAGAGTGGACAAAAAACACGGGTGTCACGCCTAAATCCGCGCTTGCTACAGACACAACATCTTTTTTGGGGGGCTCGTTGGGTAGGGGTACTCGGGAGGACATACGGATAATGCCTCTCATGCAGCCGGCTTACTGCATTTGGTAGGGGATGGTGATGTGCAGAACCGCCTGGATACAGGAGTTCTGTGACTATCTCATTCTGGAATTTTAGAAGAGATAAAGTCCTGCCTGAAGCTCTGTATAGCACATGAGTGTTCAGCAAAGCCAATTGGAATAAGGATAGAGACACTTTTTTGTACCAGCGTCTCGCCTTACGGTCAATTAGATACGGCGCCAACAACTGGTCGTTGAGGTCCACCCCTCCCATATTTTTGTTATATTCGTGGACACAGAGGGGTTTCTCCACAACACCAGTCGCCGTACGAATTTGGACTGTCGTGTCTGCATGAAGGGAGGTAAGAAGGAAAACATTCTTATTGTCCCTCCACTTCATAGCGAGCAAATTATTACACTTCACGCAGGCTCTCTCCCCCAGCCTAAGACGGGCATCTACAAGCCGCTGGGGAAAGCCCCAGCGATTAGGTCGTACTGTGCCACATGCTCCAATCTGATGATCAAACAAGTGACTAAACAGTGGCACGCTCGTGTAATAATTGTCCACATACAAGTGGTACCCCTTTCCGAATAAGGGTGACACCAAGTTCCACACTATCTTGCCAGCGCTCCCTATGTAATCCGGGCAGTTGACCGGCTCAACCTGACTATCTTTTCCCTCCTAAACCATAAAGCTCCATACATAGCCTGTTGCCCTGTCACAGAACTTATAGAGCTTGACCCCGTATCTGGCACACTTGCTGGGAAGGTACTGCTTGAAAGCCAAGCGGCCAGAAAATTTAATCAGGGACTCATCAACGCAGACAACTTGATCGGGAATAAACAAGGCTGCAAAACGTTAGTTGAAGTGGTTTGAGGGGCCGAATTTTATAGAGCCGGTCGTATTCAGGGTCCCCACGTGGACGACAAAGTTCATTGTCGTTGAAGTGCATGAACCGCAAAATCTGCTCGTATCGTGTCCTGGGCATGGAGGCAGAGAACACGGGCATGTGGTCAATTGGGTGCGTGGACCAATAAGCACGCAATGACGGGAATTTGTGTGCCCATGTTGAGGGAAAGGCCCAGAAAGGTCTTTAAAGTCGGAAACTGTAATTGGTTTCCAATCTTTGGCAATTTTAGGCAACTGGGGGTTAGCGGCGATGAATTGACCAGCATACAAATTACTCTGGTCCACAATAGATCTATAGAGATCTTCCGTGAAAAACAGCGAATAAAAATCGATTGGCATAAAATCAGCTGTTTCCACCTGAATACCGGGTTGGGCAGTGAATGGGGGAAGTACGGGTTCTGCAGAAGTGGTGGGGACCCAATCAGGATAGGTGAATTCTGCAGGAAGGGCACTATGGGCCTGCCTTTGTTTTCTTGGTGGCAGCGGGACACTACTTGTGCTTGCCACCTCGCCAGCTTGAACTGCACTTATGGGACTCGCCACATCACCACGTGATACTGCAGTGCTGGATGTACGCCCAGGCTGTACTAGGCCGCTGGTGCTTGCCAATTCACCAGAAGGAATAGCGGCGCTAGTACTACTCTGCTCCATGATACGAGAGCCCTGCGGTTCTTGCTCCTCAACAACCTCAGAAGATCGGGTACGCCTGACCTTAGCAGGGACCTCAACTTCGTCATCAGAGCTATCTGACGTGGGGCCGCTGACGTCACTGTCTTCTACGGGAAGATATTCTGAGCCTGAATCTGACAGATACGTGACCTCCTCTTCACTATCTGTCATGCTCAGAATCTCATAGGCCTCTTTACCAGCGTACCTTCGTCTTGCCATTTTGGGCTCTAAATTTAGGGGTACACTAGTAAGATTCACAGGTAAAAAAAGCACCTGACTGTCACCAAATGTATCAAACGCTACCAAAAAAACTGTTAGCTATCGCAGGGATCAGGACTGTCTCTGCGAACGCTGCAGTTATGTGTTTTGTGTTTGGTAAGTGACAGTGATCGATCGATACTGCACTTGGGTGGGCTGGGTGGAGGGGCTAAACGCAGGTGCTAGCAGGTATCTGGGCTGATCCCGCTAACACTGCGTTTTTGGGAACCCTAAACCGCTGGGGACGCTAGTATAGATCTGATCAGATCAGATATTGATCTGTTCAAATACTATACCACTAAGGGAGGTGTATGCTTTGCGCGTGGGTGTTAGCATTACTGGCACTAACCTGACGCTGCCTGGGGCGACGCAGACCCTCTCTGACGCTAAAACCTAATTGATATCAGCCGCCGGGCGATCAGGGGGTTAAACCTTTATTGGGTTATATACGGCGGGTGCCCTGATGCTATAAAAAGCAAACTAACCAACCAGCGTCGCCTGTAACCTTTATATGGTGATCACTGGTGAAAGGGTTAACTAGGGGCAATCAGGGGGTTAAAACCTTTATTAGGTTAAATATGGGGGTACCCGACGCTATATAAAAGCCTGACGGGTTACCTAAAATAACTAAATAACTGGGTAACCAGTGTCACCAGTGACGCTTATACGGTGATCACTGGTGAAAGGGTTAACTCTAGGGGCAATCAGGGGGTTAAAATAATATATGGGGGTACCTGACGCTAATAAAAACCTGCGGCGAACCTAAAAATAATTAACTGGCTATCTAGGGCACCAGCGACAAGAAAAAAGCGATCGGAAAAACGATCGCTTAGTGACGCTGGCGTTAGGGGGTGAAAGGGTTACCTGGGGGGCGATCAAGGGGTTAAACCTTTATTAGGGGGGGTTAGGGGTTACCCTGGACCTAAAGGGGCCTAATCCTAACTGCCCTGCAACTTTTTACAGTCACAAATGACACTGATTGCAGTGATCAGTAAAAAAAAATGATCACTGCAAACGGTGCACTGTGACTGGGGGTGATCTGGGGGTGACTGGGGGGTGTAAGTGTGCCTACGTGTACTGGTGTCAGTGGGCTGTTGGTGCACTTACTATGTGATGTCTTCTCTCCTCGCGCCGGATCGAAAAGACCGACACAAGGAGAGATGACATCACTTCCTCTGCCTGTGTTTTACATTACACAGGCAGGGGAAGCTCTATCATTCGCCGGGAGCGATCGAGAGGGGGTGGCCGGAATCGAACGGCCGTCCCCTCATGCCGGATCGCTCCCGAACACTTAACCACCGCTCACTGTACAGAAGGGGGGGTCCGATCGGACCCCCCAACTATACAAAGGCGATCACGTAGATCTACGTGATTCTGCCTGTCGGTGCCATTCTGCCGACGTATAATTACAGTGGGCGGTCGTTAAGTGGTTAAGCTGCATAATGTGGCTATTGCTATTTTTGAGTTGATTTTGTCTCCTTTAACTGCTTGCCCAGAGGTCAAGATCCACAGACCATTATTATAGTTGTTTCCATTAATGAATAGAAGAGAATTTTTTTTATTTTTTTTGTTCTTGCAAAATGTGGAAAGGGTACAATCTTACAGGCACAGTCCTTTGGATCTTCGCTGTGTCCCTCAATGAAGGCAGAGAAAAGCATTTTTTGATCAGAACAAATTCCTGTTTGTTAGTTACAGGAAATTAATGTTAATCTCTCCTGTGAGCATGCAGCCTGCTGTAAAAATCTGACAGTTTTATCTCCTCCCATCCTGTCACTGTTTTCGATGTAGTTGGTCTTTAGACTTGATTTACAGAAATGTAAAACCATATTAAAATCTTGATTCTCATGATTTATCTTCTACACCTTGTTCTCAGGTAGAGGATGCCTTATCCTATCTGGATCAGGTAAAAATTCGTTTTGGCAGTGATCCAGCTACATACAATGGTTTTCTAGAGATAATGAAGGAGTTTAAATCTCAGAGGTAAGAAAGGACTGTTTTCGATGCTTTTTGCACAACTTTTGGATTTTTTTTTTCTTCTGTGTTGCATTAGCAATACGTAAATGTCTATTTTGATTATGTGCCTGTATTGTGCAATTTTAGTTTGCTTTCATATTGTCCTTTTTCTATCTAAGTTTGTTTGTTATTTAGTACAGGGCTTGACAAATTTGCTTGGAATCTAGGAGCCAAATAAAGAAAGGAGCCAGTTTTTTGGATGCTGATTTTCCAGAATGCTCGTCTGACAGAAGCCAGCCGAACAGCCGGCTTCTTTGGGACCGGCTGCCATACACACGGGCCAAATGGCGGGCAGTTTTTATTGAGCCGGCCGATGTTGCCCGACATTCGGCCCACGTGTACTTGGTGTGATGGGCAGCAGCTCACTAGGGAGGGACAGTGCAGCAAGGCGGGGGCGATAGGAGTAACTCATGCTACCTTAGGTCCCTTTTTCACACGGGCACCTCCGCTAAGCAGAATCCGCTTGCTCAGCGGGGGGGGGGGGGGATTTCTCTCCGCTAATCCCTGCTGAGCAGGCGGATGACAGGTCCTGTCCGCTCCGCTGTGCAGAGCAGACACGGACACAGCCTGCTCTCCTCAATGAGGCAATCGGATGGAAACGGACCACCTGTCTGCTGACATGTGCCGCTTCATAGAGGAGACTGAGGGGTCCGATCTGGTCCGCCTGAAAGGCGGATCGGATCGCCTGTGTGAAAGGGGCCTTCGGCTGTGGCATGGCGGGGGGAGAATGGAAAAAAATATATATTTTATTTCAATAAAAGGGATTTTTTTTTTTAATTCTTTTATAAAAAAATGTTTCTATCTTTTGTGGGGGTGTAAATGGTACAGAGGCCGTTCCAACTAGCTGCCCCACACTCCCTGTTCACTCACCGTTAAGCAAAGGGCGTCAGATGAAGCCCGCAACAACTTAAACCTCTTCTCCTCTTGGGAAGGAGATGAGCAGGCTGTGAGAACAGGCATGGGAAACATTCAGCGTCCTTAGTGACTGCTTGTCACTGCCACCACAAGCCACAAGAGGGCGCCAGTTCCCCAATCTAAACGTCTCGCTCCAGAAGGCCTCAAAGCTGCAGCCTCAATTACCGGCCGGCGCGGCATCTTAGTCTGCGCAGCTGCGGGGAGGGGGGGGGCTGGGGGTGTACAGGGACAAGACATCTCCTGCAGTGCAGCCAATGCGCCAGGTCGCTAATTCTAGCCGCCAATGCGACCTGGCGCCTGGGGTTTGTCAAGCCCTGATTTAGTAGCATGTACAAAAGGCAAAAAAAAAGTATCTGTACCTTGGACTGCTGAAGATTATTTGGAGAACACAAACTTTATGTGAAAACGCATGACCTGGACCAAGTTATGGTGGGGGAAAAAAAAAAATGAGGCTGCTTTCAGTTCAGTCACGTGTGTGTGTGTGTGTGTGTGTGTGTGTGTGTGTGTGTGTGTGTGTGTGTGTGTGTGTGTGTGTGTGTGTGTGTGTGTGTGTTGTTTTGTTTTTTATGTAAAAAGACGGATCAAAAACGGATGAGGATGTCAATTTTTACATCTGTTTTCATGGCCGCTGACATCCGTATTATTATTTTTTTTGCTGTACTTACATATGTTTCCTTTTTCATTCTTAAAGAAGCCTTTTGTGGGTTACAATTACAGTGAAGCACATTGAGACCTGTTTTGGAAGGTGGCCTCGCGGCCCCTAACCTTCAAACGTATTATATTGCCTCTCAACTGGCCCATACTCATTGGTGGTTCTACCCTGAAGCTAATAATGCAACCATGGCCCTGAAAGCTGCTATTCTTCCTACGAATCCCTACAAAATCGGATCCATCGTCAATTCACGATGGGCAGAGATAGAATATCTATGACACTGCGAATATGTATATAAATTATCCCCATCTGATACAGCCCCTGTATATTCCCCTAATGCTCCTTTTACGGAACATCCCATGTTTGAGAGCATTCTTTTAAAGAACAGATGGGGCATTCTGGTTTTAGACGTGGTGTGAAGCTGGTTTGCCATCTGTTTTTGGAGAATACCTTTCGCTCCTTTGCCGATTTCCATATAGATTTTAACCTTCCCGCTATAGCTTACTTCCGGTACCTCCAATTACGACATACCGCTGCGGCGCAATTTGGGCTATGCAATATTTCTGTACAACCCTCCCCTTTGGAAACGCCTTTTGAACGACCCCCCCCCCCCATTTTACTCTTCTATACTACACGCTAAAAGTGATCTGCTTAGCAGGGCTCAAATTTTCAAGTACTGAGCTACTAGTCAGGCCTTAAGAGTTACTCGCCACCAGTTGCCCCACCTAACCCCTACCCTGCCCCTAAAAATGCCCTCGGAAATTCTGGGACCTGTGTGTCTGCCAGAAGGCAGTGGGGGTAAGGAGGAGGGCCTGGAAATTTCGTAGATTGTCGCAAATCGTTGTGCAGCAATCTCACCTGGAAGTGGGTAAAGCAAACAAGCAGAGCTTCCCCTTTTGGGTGGAGATCTGCTTTAAGCCTAGTGACTTGCCTTTTAGGGACCCAGAACTGTATGGTGGATTAAAGGGGGAGAAACTGGCACGCTCTCACATACCCAGAAATAGAAGGGCAGTTGGGGGAGAAGGGAGATGGACACTGTAAACGTAATCTATTACTTTGCCAAGCATGAAAATTTACAGGTGCACTTTAGGAAGGAAACTTATTGTGCCGACAGAAAGTGCTTCTCTCTAGACACAACAAATGTGTAAAAGTAATATGTAAATGACACACCTAATGATAAATCCATGTCGCTATATGTTTCAGACACATGTTTCAGCGCAAAATTAAATTCTGAACAATACTAGATTTTTATTTTATTTTTTCACCCATAAAACAAAGAGAATTTTTTCAAGCTGCTTTGTGGTACCTGATACTTAAAATGCAGAAAGGGTAGTGCGTGCCCAAGCTTGTCGTGTGGTCAGACATCTACTGACTTTGCTAGTATCAGCTCCTGCATCAACAGCCATTCCGTAGGAACTGTCAGATGGTGGAAAGTCCGAACACGCCCACTGCCTGAGCCAAGGTAGCCGTCTTGCCTTCCTGTCCGAGCTGAGCAGACCCGCCCTCCACACAAGCTGAGCGGAACCAGCTGGCCCGCCTCCCCGCCTGATCTAAGTAGACCCGCCCCCACACCAGACGAGCCAAGGCAGCCGGTCCGCCTCCCAAGCCGAGCGGACACTCCCCCACCGCACAAGCTGAGCCTAGCCAGCCTGCCTCCCCGCCAGGGCTGTGACAAGCATACCTGCCCCACGCCTGTGATGAGCAGAGCTGCCCCCCCCCCCCGCCCGAGCTCATCGGTACTCGCCCCCCGGCTGTGACGGGCAGAGCTGCCCGACCCGCCTGAGCGGACCCGCCTCCCACCTGTGATGAGCAGAGCTGGCCGGCCAGCCTCTCCGCTCGAGCTGAGCCAGAACACTTGCGGTCCTCTTAATTCCACTCACCAAATGCGAGCAGGGGAGTGGAAATTTTGAGGGCTGTCCTATTATACTCCATGTTTTCTCTTCTGGCTAAATGGATTACCCTCTGCTGCCTGCTCTAAGTGCTCCTCAGCTGATGGCACATTTTATTATATGGTTTGGAAATGTCTGCTGGTTAGTGTTCTGGTCGCTGGTTATCAGTTCAATTGCCCAAATACCTGTAACCCCTTTTAAGCGGAGTTCCGCCAAAAAATAAAATTAAAATGAAAAGTCAGCAGCTACAAATGCTGCAACTGCTGACTTTTAATATTAGGACACTTACCTGTCCAGGGCGCCCGCGATGTACTCAGCCGAAGCCGATCTGTCCCTCGGCTCCCAGGTGCAGACGCCGGCTTCTTCAGTAAGGGAATCGGGTAGTGAAGCTTTGCGGCTTCACAGCCTTGTTCCCTACTGCGCAAGCGCGATTCGCGCTGCGTGTCACTGATCCCTGCTGTCTTCTGGGACGTGTGTCTCCCAGAAGAGAGCGAGGGGGACGGAGAAGGGGCCGGACATGGCATAGATCGCTGTGGAATCTGCGGCGTTCTATCGCCAGAAATGGGAGCAAATACCTGTATTAGACAGGTATCTGCTCCCCCCCCCCTCCCCCTGAAAGGTGCCAAATGTGACACCGGACGGGGAGGAACCGGAAAAGTGGAAGTTTAATTTTTGGGCAGAACTCTGCTTTAAAGGCGAAGTCCAGCCTGGGCTTTTTAGGCTGGGCTTTTCCTATGGGTCACTAGGGATGAGCTTAGAGTTCAAGTCGAACTCATGTTCGACTCGAACATTGCCTGTTCGCCGAACAGCAAACAATTTGGGGTGTTCGCGGGAAATACGAAAAGCTGCGGAACACCCTGTAAAAGTCTATGGGAGCAATATTAAGTGCTAATTTTAAAGGCTTATATGCAAGTTATTGTCATAAAAGTGTTTGGGGACCCGGGTCCTGCCCCAGGGGACATGTATCAATGCAAAAAAAAGTTTTAAAAACGTCAGTTTTTTCGGGAGCAGTGATTTTAATAATGCTTAAAGTGAAACAAAAGTGAAATATTCCTTTAAATTTCGTACCTGGGGGGGGGGGGGGGGGGGGTGTGTGTATAGTATGCTTGTAAAGCAGCACGTGTTTCCCGTGTTTAGAATTGTCCCTGCACAAAATGTATTTTCTGAAGGGAAAAAAAAGTAATTTAAAACCACTCGCGGCTATAATGAATCCCCGGGTCCCCGTCAATACAGAGAAAAGTCATTGAAAAAAATGGCAGGCCCCCCCCCCCAGTACAGGCCCGTTGGGTCTGGTATGAATATTTAGGGGAACCCCTGCCGTTTTTTAAAATAATTTTTATTTGTATTGCCGACCCGACCATTAATAGATGCAGTAGTTTTAAATGACTTTTTTCCTTCAAAAATGACATTTTGCGCAGGGAACCCAAGTTTTTAAAAAAACAAAAAACAAATTCCATATCGGGCCCTTCAGGTCTTGTATGGATATTAAGGGGAACCCCGCACCAAAAAAAAAAAATGGCGTGGGGTCCCCCCCCCCCCCCCCAAAAATCCATACCAGACCCTTATCCGAGCACGCAACCTGGCAGGCCGCAGAAAAAGAGGGGGGAACGAGAGAGCGCCCCCCCCCCTCCTGAACTGTACCAGGCCACATGCCCTCAACATGGGGAGGATGTCCCCATGTTGATGGGGACAAGGGCCTCATGCCCCACAACCCTTGCCCGGTGGTTGTGGGGGTCTGCGGGGGGGGGGGCTTATCGGAATCTGGAAGTCCCCTATGGGAATTGGCAACTTTTTTTGGTTCGTGTCCCATAGACTTTAACTGTTCGCGTGTTCGAACAAATTTTTTTCCTGTTCACATGTTATGGTGCGAACCGGGGGGTGTTTGGCAATTCGTTTTGCACTCCTGTGGCCCGTTTTCAGCGGAGAGCGGTCTGTAGTCCGCTTTCCGCTGGCGTCACTGCCATTAGTCAAGGCAGTGCATCATCCCGACTTCCAGGTCTGGATCCGCCAGCTGCCTTGATTGAGGGCAGTCTCGGCGAGACGCTGAGACAGCCTCTCCCCACCCTTCCACAGCTCAGCGCTCCAATGAGTGTCGAGGAGCAGGGAGGAGAGACGCTGACTGACAGCCAGCAGCTTTCCTCTCGGGAGGTGTGTGAACCGAGCCATCGACGGTGTTTGGTGGCTCGGTTGTCAGTGCAGTGACGGCGGGGTCAGCTGCAGCATCGGTCTGATGCTCCATCCACCGAGGCAAGTATGAATCCAAAAAAAAACACTAAAAACCCATACTTCTCTTTTAAGGTGCCTCTTTGGATACATTGATGATGAATCTCTTTCTAAAAACTCCCTACATTTAGTTCTGCTCTATGCTTAAAAAAAAAAAATTCTATAACTATGCAATGGAAGTCTCCAAATCCCCTCCTACCATAGCTTTTGGGCTTACCCTTGTTAATCAGGCACTCCTGCTGTATAAACTGAAGTATGAAGCCAGAGGTTGCCCTTGTGTAAGTTCCATAAAATATGGGAGAGTTCAGACCGCACTATACCTACTAATACCCAAGGTACTGACCAGAGCTAGGGACTTATTGTGGATCCTTTTTCACTTTATCTTGACTACTGTATTTGTATACACTGTTATATTGACATTCTACAGTTCATGTTAGTAGCTGAGTTTGAGTTGCACACCTGTGCATCCCTTTAAATCCTGTGGTACTTTTGACACAGTTGTGTTTCAGGCTACTTTTTTCATTGCTTTGTTGTAAAAACGCATAATGCATCCCTTTTTTTAAAATCCTACAGATTTCTTCACACTGGTCATTTGCGTTTTTAAAAGTCCTGCTTACTGCTTTTTTGGTGCATGTTGGGGCCCTTTTACACTGATCAGTCTTTGGCCAGTTTTTAGTAAAAAAAAAAAAAAGTACAGAACATTCAGCGTGTTTTTTTTTTTTGTTTTTTTTTTTGCAACTGAGCAGTGTGAAAGCAGCCAAAAATGCAAATTAAGCACAATTGACTGGTGTCAAATAGTTCCATAGGATTTGAAAGGGTGCATTTGCTTTTTTAAAATGAAAAACTAAACTGTGTAAAAAAGCCCTTATAGTTTGGATCTTGCCTCATTTTCTGTGTTTTAGTGAAATGTTTAACAAATTTGGCAAAAACACATTAACGCCTTGCTTTCTTGCAGCATTGACACTCCAGGGGTTATCCGCCGCGTTTCCCAGTTATTCCATGACCATCCAGATTTAATGCTGGGTTTTAATGCTTTTTTACCACTTGGCTATAAAATTGAGCTTCCAAAAAATGGTAAAGTGGTGGTTCAGACATCGCTGGCCAGTCCGGTTAGTGTCCATTACATTTTTTTCCCCTCCCTTTTTAAGTATGCATGCGAAGTATAGTTAGGAGAGTAACTTGTGTTTATTTCTTTCCAGGTTCCTTCTGATGCAGCCACAAGCATTTTGCCAAATACACGTGTAGTAGTTCCACCTGTGCCTGAAAATTCACACAGTGAGGTGGCAGAAGAGCCACGGCTGCCGGATAAAGAAAAGACGCAGGCTCCTCCAGAGTCTGACTCGTTAGAGTTTCATAATGCTATCAGCTATGTCAATAAAATTAAAACTCGATTCCTTGACCGACCTGAGATCTACAGATCTTTCTTGGAAATCCTTCATACGTATCAGGTAATCAGTTGTATAGGCTTTTTTTTTTTTTTGCTTAAAGTTCTTGAAACAACAAAGGGTGACTACAGAGGGAATGCTATCTAGATTTGCTTATGTTTCATTTACATAAATGTTAACCAGGGCTTGACAAATTTGCTTGGAATCTAGGAGCCAGCTAAAAAAGTTAGGAGCCAGGAACGTGCCCCAACCCCCTGAGCTTGCACGCAGAAGCGAACGCATATGTGAGTAGCGCCCGCATATGAAAGCGGTGTTCAAACCACACGTGAGGTATCGCCGCGATCGGTAGAGCGAGAGCAATAATTCTAGCCCTAGACCTCCTCTGTAACTCACAACATGCAACCTGTAGAATTTTTTTTAAATGTCTCCTATGGAGATTTTAAAGGATAAAAGTTTGTCGCCATTCCACGAGCAGATGCAATTTTGAAGCGTGACATGTTGGGTATCAATTTACTCTGCGTAACATTATCTTTTACAATATAAAAAAAAAATTGGGCTAACTTTACTGTTGTCTTATTTTTTAATAAAAAAAAGTGTATTTTTCCCCAAAAAGGTGCGCTTGTAAGACCGCTGCGCAGATACGGTGCGACAAAGTGTTGCAACGACGGCCATTTTATTCTGTAGGGTGTTAGAATAAAAAATATATATATGTTTGGGGGTTATAATTGGAGGGAAGGAGATGGCAGTGAAAACAGACAGGGGAAACTCCATTTGCATTGCTGGTTGTCTTGTTATACCAACGGCCACCACAAGATGGCGCCAGATCACAGAAGGAGGCATAGCCTTGCAGAAGGCAGCAAAGCCGCGGCCTCAATTACCGGCCTACGCAATTGCGCGGCGGGGGGGTGTGCGCGGAGACACAGGATACCACAGCTGTGCTGCCCCAGGTCGCTAATTCTAGTCGCAATGGCGACCTGGCACCCGGGGTTTGTCGAATCCTGATGTAAACTAACTTTATTACAGAGCAGAAATTTCCACTTAAATTTAGTTTTATCATACCTTTAGGCCATTTGGGCCCCCCAGGAAGTCTAGCTATAAAAATTTCCAGTTGGCAATCCCCACGTCCTGTCTTGTTTTTAGGACACAAAAAAAAAGTAATCTTCAAGGACAGTCTATGAGAGATGGCTCGGTCCACATGCAAACAGGAAACGCATCATCCCCCATACCCATGCTGGGTTTTAATCAGTGCGTTCTATTCTTATTTTTGGGCAATAGCCCACCCCTAGGCTGAACTAAAAACATAAACTGTGGATCCTGCAACATCTAGCGAACAGGCTTCAGGGCTAAACATTGTGGACAAAAAATGTGTAGTATTAAAGGAGTTGTAAAGTCTTGGTTTTTTATCTTCATGCATTCTTTGCATGAAGGTAAAAAACCTTCTGTGCTGCAGCAGCCCCCTTTTTTCTTACCTGAACCCAATCGTTCCAGCATCAAGGACCAGCCCAGCAGCTCCAGCCGCTGTCTCGGGTCTTCATTGGATAGTTTGATAGCAGCAGGAGCCATTGGCTCCCGCTGCTGTCAATCAAATCCAGTGACACGGGGCGGGCCGAGTCCTGCTGTCTGTGTCAATGGACGCAGCAGCAGGACTTAGGAGCGTGTCGGCACGGGTGCCCCAATGGAAATCGGCTCTCTGAGGGGGCACTCACCGAAGAGGAGGAGCCAGGAGCGTCGCTGGGGAACCCCAGAAAAGGAGAATCGGGGCCACTCTGTGCAAAACCCTTGCACAGAGCAGGTAAGTATAGCATGTTTGTTATTTAAAAAACAAACAAAAAAACCTTTTATAATCACTTTTAAAGTGACTCCTATTTGTTTCTATTCTAACTAAAGCCTTTTGTTATGTTCAGGTTTAGGGGTGGAAGCTGTACCTATTATGGGTTACCAGTATTTACCATACACACCAGTTGGTGTGTTCATCCTTAGACTTCTATTTATCACCTGGGGCTCCCTGAGTATCTCCACTGGCTAGATGTATAATGCATTGGCAGCCACAGAGCAGGTTATACCTAGGCCATTTGCCAGACATTGCGTAGATCGCTGCACAATATGCAGGGGTTCTTTCACTGGAAGTGGGAGCAGATACCTGGATTTGACAGGTATCTGCTCCCTCCTGCCCCCCTGAAAGGTGCCAAATGTGACACCGGAGGGGGGGAGGAATCCGAACAGCGGAAGTTAAATTTCTGGGTGGAACTCCGCTTTAACTAGGTGTTTTTAATTTTTTTTTTTTTTTTTAAAGGGTAAATTTATTGAGATATAGACAAAATCTTATACAGTGCACTTCACATACATCATGTAAAAAAATGGTTACACATATGCGGTACAGTTTTGATAAATCCAACAATAAACATATCTGTAACACGTGCGTGTTTCACATCCTTCTTGTATCTATGTTATACCACAACCTACACTAGACATCCAAACAATCTGTGCTGCACTTCCATCTTACATGTATCTTTTCATTTTATATTTTTCTCTTTTTTTTTTTTTTTTTTTTGTTATATTATTCATTTATTATTTATTTAATATTTTATTTTTATTATCAACTTTCCAAGTATGGATTAACATTGCTAACCCCAACAGCTACTTCCCTCCCACCCCCCTCTTTTAGAACTAAAGCTTGATCCATATGGTACTAGGCTGGTATAAGTATGGTCCTGATCTTACTGCAGTAGGTATCTCACCACTATATAAATATATATATGTATATGTATCTCCCCTCGACTATCCTAGTGCGCTTCTGTCTCCTCATTGAGAATCTGAGTCATCCTTCAACCATCCCGACCATATTTTGTCGAATTTCTGCGGGCATCCTCTGGAGGCGTATGTCAGCTTGTATAGTGGTAGTGCTTGGTTCACCATTTCTATCCAATTCTGTAATGTGGGAGGGGTCGGCTCCCTCCATCTAAGTGCTATCGCCTTCTTTGCGTAACAAAAAGAATTCTGAGGAGTTTTTTCTGCGAGTCCGATATCCCTTCCTCCTCCAGATCGCCCAAGAGGCATCTGGCCGGGGAATAGATACTAGGAATGTCCATCTTTTCTTCCAGAAAGTGTAAGATTGTTTTCCAAAATACCATCACTTTAGGGCACATCCATACCATATGGAAGAAATCCCCCATTTCATTTTTACATCTGGGGCATTCTGACGTGTCCCTTCTTCCCATTCTATACAACCTATGTGGAGTGTAATAAATCCTGTGCAGATAATTGAATTGTAGTAATTTGTCTCTGGCTGACACCATCGCCGGTATAAGGGAGTCTAGGATCTCAGTCCACGACTCCTCTGACATGGATGGTATATCTCTCCTCCATTGTGCTGCCACCCTTTCCAGTCCAGCGGAAGAGGGTGCCAGCAGACTGAAATAGTACCTGGAGATGAGTTTAGAGTGATCCTCCTCCGCTATCATTTTTTCCGTGCATGAGGGGGCAAGTGCCACCTCCCCTCCCCCATACTGGGCTCTAGCTGCGTGTCGCAGTTGTAGGTAACGAAAGAAAAAGGTATTGGGCAGATTATGTTCTGTCTTGAGATCTGCAAAGGTTCTAATCCTCCCTTCCCTGAACAATTGGTGGGCATACTTTACCCCATATTCCGCCCAACACTCCCCATCTGGAATTTTATATATTTCCTGCAGTTGCGGGTTGCACCACAGGGGGGCGTTCGGGGATCTCGTTAGGCTAGTTCCCTTCATTCGGGCATTGCACATGTGAAATATTTTGTAAGATAACTTCAATAACCCCGCTCCCTGTTCCGGGTATGGTCCGTCCCGATACACAACATTATTCAGAGCTTCATATGAATGTACCTGGGCCGCCTGAGTGGCAACCGAGGCGTTCTCCATTTTGGGGAAGCCCCACCAGTGTACATGCGTTAGCTGTGCAGCTAGATAGTAACATTGAAGATCAGGTAACGCCAATCCACCCGATCTCATTGGTAGATACAATGTGTCCACTGACACCCTGGCTGGTTTTGCCCCCCACAAGAAGGGCAGAAGCATTGTATTAATCTCTGAAAACAATTTTTTGGGTATGTACACCGGAGCATGCCACATCAGGTACAAGAACCTAGGGAGATAAATCATTTTATATATATTCACTTTACCAAGGGGGTTAAGGGGTAATTTGTTCCATACCTGAAGACTATCCTTAAGACGTGCTAGCAAGGGAGTTATGTTATTAGTGATGAATGTGTTCAGCGGTAACTGTATCTCGACCCCCAAATAACGGAGGCGAGATACCACCTGTAGCGGGACCTCCGGAGGGAGAATCGGTGTGCATGTGGAGCAGAACGGGAAAATCACTGATTTATTCCAATTAACTTTAAAGCCAGAATATATTCCAAATCCGGATATTCTGTCTAAGGCTGCTGTCAAGGACCCCTCCGCATCCGCCAGGTACAGGAGCATGTCATCAGCGTAAAGTGATGTCTTTTCTTCCCTTTCGCCCACCATGCAACCCCTAATCCTCCCATCCCCCCTCAGCACAGCCGCCAGGGGTTCAATGGCCAGGGCGAACAGCAGGGGCGACAAAGGGCACCCCTGTCTAGTGCCCCTCGCTATTTTAAAATGGTCAGTGATGGTATTGTTCACCCTTAATCGTGCTACCGGTTCCGCATATAATAGCTCTACCCAGGCTATAAATCTAGGACCAAACCCGAGCCGCCCAAGGACTGCAACCAAATATGGCCATTCAATAGAGTCAAAAGCTTTGTGGGTATCCAGGGATACCACAATCCTAGTATCCGGTGTTGGGCCCGCAGTTTGTAATATCGTGAAAAGACGTCTCAGGTTTATGGCCGTTGAGCGCGTCGGTATAAATCCCGTTTGATCAGGATGAATAATAGATGCTATAACTTTATTCAGTCTGGCTGCAAGAAGTTTGGCTAGGATCTTGGCATCTACATTAATTAATGAAATGGGCCTATATGATTCACACTGCTCGTGGTCCTTGTGCGGCTTAGGCATTAGTACAATTAACGCCTCCCTGAGGGAATCTGGAAGCCTCCCCAGCTCCCTAGCATTATTATATACTTCAAGTAACTTTGGTATCAAACTTTCCCTGTATGTATCATACCACTCCACAGGGTATCCATCTAAACCTGGTGTCTTGTTTGGTGTCAGGGCGCTAATGGCCCCCGATATCTCTTCAGCAGACAGTGGGAGCTCTAGCTCCTGTGATGCTTCCTCCGACAAATCCAGAAGCGGGATATGGGCCAGGTAACTCTGTACCTCCTCTTGCCCATATGTCACCTTGGAAGAGTATAAGTCAGAATAGAATGTGATGAATGCGTTAGCTATATCACTTTGCGATGTGCACAGATTGTTCTGTCTGTCAAATACCCGTGGGATAGAAGCGGTTGGTTGTTGCGAATGTGCTAGGTATGCTAATAGTCTGCTATTTTTGTTACCGAATTCAAATATCCTCTGAGACTGGTACAGAAGCTTTTGCCTAACTTCCTCCCTCCAAATTTTATGATTTTCTTCTGTGGGACTTTTAATATATTCCACCTCTGCACTCGTGGCCTTTTGTTCAGAGTCTTTCAGTTTCCATTCCCGATCTGACCTAAGCTGTTTAATAAGACCTCCCGTAGAGCCTCTAAGTGTCGCCTTAAACGCATCCCATGTGGTTCCCACTGGTACTTCCCCTCTATTTTCTATCCAGAATGTGTTGATAGATTTTTGTGTGGCTCTCTCGAATATTTCCTCCTTGAGCCATAAGGGGCTCAGTCTCCATATATTAAGTCCTCTCGGTCTCTCTAGATCAATAGAGATCATGAGTGGCGAGTGGTCTGAGACAGCTCTGGGGAGATACTGGACATCCACTACTCTGGGTAGCAGTTCTGTGGATACAAAGCACATGTCTATTCTAGACAGGGTACCGAACGTGGCAGAGTAGCATGAGTACGCCCTGGTGTTTGGGTGTTTCCACCTCCACGCCTCCGTAAGATTGTATGGTTTCATGCCAGCCTCCAATGGGGAGCTGTCCATAGCCGCCATGCCAAATCTATCCATTACAGGTGACAGCACCACGTTCAGATCCCCTGCCAGAATTATGGGTCCCTCGGCCACCCCCACAATTAATGACATTAGTTCCTCCCACGTCCCCAACACAAATGGGGGGGGGGATGTATATTGCCACAAAGATATATGGCTTATTATTAATGAGCAGGATTATAATCACATACCTTCCCATTGGGTCTGTCTTGATCAGCTTGGTCGTGCAAAGCAATGTTTTATACACTAATATCGAGACTCCTCTCGCATAATTGGAGTATGTAGAGTGGAATGCTCTGTTTACAAAAGCTTTGTGAAGGGCCAATGTTCTAGAGCCCACCAAATGTGTTTCCTGGAGGAAAACAATATTCGGTTTGCATTTTTGTATGTGTTTAAATATCAGAGCTCTCTTAATCCTGGAATTAAGACCACGCACATTCCAAGATATTACTTTAAGAGCCTGCATGGTGGGAGACCTGGACAATTGACATTGTGGGTGGCACTGCCTTCTGCCTTACCCACCCAGTTTGCAAATAAACCACATAAAAATTCACATACAGTATTAAGCTTAGTTCATCCCCTACCTGACCCTGTACCCCATACCAGTCTGTCATGAAATTATTTAGTTCGTACCCGTAAACTTTTGATCCATAACGTAGGATCACAACATCCCTTCCCCCCTCCCTGCCCGCAGCCCCCAACCTCCCACGGACTTTATCCCCAAACATTGGATTAAACCAAAAAAAGAAAAATGAGTCACCCTCGGGGGGTAATACCTCCAATCCAGCCGGATCGGAGGTGCAAGGGTGAGTATGTGAGAGTTTGTGGAGCCACTTACGAACCGCGCCGGTAGCTGCCTGTAGTCTTCAAGCCTTGCTTCTTCTATGTTTTACAAGGATTTTCACCAGTCTCTTTGGACACTGCTGATATGTACCTGTTAGTCAGTCTGGGTGCTCCATCCAAGTTATGCAATAGGGTAAGGAGGATTCATCTTCCCGGACCCAGTGTTTCCAGCCATTGATTTGCATCCTTTGGAGAAATAAAAAACTGGGTCTTTCCCTGATGTACCACCCGCAGCCGTGCAGGGTATAACATGCTGTATGGGAGACTGCGTTCCCTCAGGCGCAGCTTCACACTCTGAAAAGCTGCTCTCTGCTTCTGCGTTGCAGCTGAGAAATCTGGAAAGATGTTGATTCTCTGGTTCCCACACATAAGCTCTGGCATAGTGCGGGCTTTGCGGAGGATAGTCTCTTTATCTCTGAAGTAGAGAAATCTGGCCAGCAGAGGTCTGGGGTATCTGCCCGGTTGTGGGGCCCTCAGGGGGATTCTATGGGCGCGCTCTATGGCGAATAAGTGTGAGAAGCTGTCCGCTCCAAAGGTCTGTTGGAGCCAGGACAGGAGGAATTCCTCTGGGCTTTTACCCTCCACCCCTTCAGGGAATCCCAGTGTTTTTAATTTTTTGCGGATCAATAATTATGTTAAATTCACTATCTGTTACTCTATATATGTTGTAAATTGTCTGCTTTATGCGTAGGCCTCATTTGCATAAGTAGCCCCATGAATTTGGAGGTTTTTCTTTTATGTCTATTACCTTACACTGACTTTGCATTCGGAAATATGGTTGTCTTTATGCATGCATAGAAAACATATGTGTATGCTTTTGGGATAAAATCTCTCTGGTTGCAGAGGCCTGGCCAGGGTACCTTCATGGGATGTCTCAGGCTTTATATATAAAATTCACAACCTAGTTACATAGTAGGTGAGGTTGAAAAAAGACACAAGTCCAACCTATGTGTGTGATTATATGTCAGTATTACCTTTTGTATATCCCTGTATGTTGCGGTCATTCAGGTGCTTATCTAAAGCCCCATAAACACGGTCGGACTTTTCCGTGTTTTTTTTGTCCGAACGGAGTTGGTCGGGAACACCCATAGCAATATACACACGCTCTGACTTTTCTGCAAACTTTCCCAAAACTTTTTGCAACATCACATGGTTTTTCTGCTCTTTACCGCCACCCTTTGGTCAACTTCTGCTATTGTTGGTTGATTTTAACATTAGTTGTTTTGTCCATCGGATAAAAGTCCGATGGTTTTCTGTACACACGGTCGGACTTTGCTCCATCGGACTTTTGTTGGGCAAAAGTTTGTCCGTTTGCAGACCCAGCTTTTGTCCGATGAAAACAAGAAAAAAGCAAAAAAAGTTTGTCCGATGGAGCGTACACACGGTCGGATTGTTGGTCCAACTTGCTCAAAATGAAGTTTGTTGGCCAAAAGTCTGACCGTGTGTACGGGGCTTAATAGTTTTAAAAAACTATCGATGCTCTCTGCTGAGACCACCGCCTGTGGAAAGGAATTCCACATCCTTGCCGCTCTTACAGTAAAGAACCCTCTATGCAGTTTAAGGTTAAATCTCTTTTCTTCTAATTTAAATGAGTGGCCACGTGTCTTATTAAACTCCCTTCCGGGAAAAAAGTTTTATCCCCATTGTGGGGTCACCAGTATGGTATTTGTAAAATGAAATCATATCCCCTCTCAAGCATCTCTTCTCCAGAGAGAAAAAGTTCTGTGCTCGCAACCTTTCCTCATAACTAATATCCTCCAGACCCTTTATTAGCTTTGTTGCCCTTCTTTGTACTTGCTCCATTTCCAGTACATCCTTTCTGAGGACTGGTGCCCAGAACTGGACAGTATACTCCAGGTGAGGCCAAACCAGAGTCTTGTAGAGTGGGAGAATTATCGTTTTATCTCTGGAGTTAATCCCCTTTTTAATGCATATCAATATTCTGTTTGCTTTGCATGCCATTGCTAAGCCTATCATCTACTAGAACCCCCAGGTCCTTTTCCATCCTAGATTCCCCTAGAGGTTCTCCCCCCAGTTTATAGATTGCATTCATATTTCTTTATCGTACATCATGGGACACAGAGCCTTAAGTAATTTACTTAATGGGTAATAGGCCTACCTTCAGGTGTTGAAACTAATAAACCCTAATTGAGGAAGTTTACTCCCTATATAACCCCTCCTCCTTCCAGGAGCACATCAGTTTTTTCGCCAGTGTCTAAAGGTGTTGGTCACGAGTGAAGATGTGCTCTGAGGAGCTCCAGGAGGGATCCATGCTGGATTTAAATTCCTCCATAAAAAGAAGCCAGATCCACCACAGTGCCACTGAGGCCTAAATGGATGGTACCTGGGACCTCGTATCCGAAGCACGAGGTTTTGCCTGTAACGCCTCTCTTTGTAGGGCTGGACCCCAGGAAACCAGGGCTTAGGTCTTGTTACATTACCTATTTGCTTCCTGATGGGGTGCTATACATGGCCCAAGGCAGTGGAAATCCCTTTTCAGGGACCCCCGTCCTTGAAGGTTTGGCTAAACACAGCCCACCGTGATGGGTGAAAGCTGGATTTTTTCTGTTAATTCAGAAAAATCCTGCGACGATGATAAGGTAAGGAGGAAACTTAGATATTTTCAATGTCTATGTATTTCTTCCATTAAGGAAAAGAGATTGTCATGCCTTAAAGTCTCCACTAGAGGGAGCCTATGCACTTACCATACTCTGTCGTCTTCACTAAGCTCAGTCGTGCTTGATTGGTACAGCAGGTGGAGGGGATATTCTTACCAAGGTAAGATAAAGCCTTTTAAAATAGTTTTTTCCCCCCTCTGATGGGACTAGTGGGTTAGGGAGACAGCAGCACTGCACCCCCCTTACTCACCCCCTCCCCCCGCCGTGGGGGACGCAGAGGTCCCGCTATGTACCACGATAGGATTGTCTGGCTGTTTTTTTGTTTCTCTGCCTCATTGCAGTCTCTGCTCCCCTCCCCCTCCCCCTCCCCTTCTCTTGTTTGGTCAGGGATCCATAGAAAAAAAAAACAAAAAAAAAAACGTATTTTTAAATGGAAAAAGGGGGCGGATTTTTTCCGGAGGGGGCGGAGCCTAAACGCAGTACCGCGAAAATGGGAAACATATAGCCATGTCAGTCTCTCCTCCGCTGCTAAGGAGGAAGCATACACAGAGACACACGAGCTGTGAGACACGTATGGGCTGCACTGGCATTCCTGATTCAGGAAAGACACTCTTATCAGCACTAGGCTAAAACTTTATAGCGGCTTTTAAAGTCTTGACTATTTTCAGCAATTAAGTGCAAATTGTATAGCGCCTCTGTTTTTGTACTTAGGACTATGCCTACCAAAAAAGACACCTCAAATGCCAAAAAAGCAAAGATTTCACCCCCAGCCATTGAGACTTCTAGCTGTAATTCCATGCTGTCATTCTCGCCTGAATTACCAATTATGGCAACACAGGGTGAGCCATTGGAACAAATTGATGGTGCAACTGCCTCTCACATCTCAGCACCTAGATATGTGACTGAAGATGCCCTCTCCTCCTCCCTCCAGGGTATGGAAGAAAGATTAGCGGCTTTAATCCTCTATTCAGAGTGATAAGAAACGTACTAGCCCTTCCCCCACTTTAGCTTTACTAGGCGAACAGTGGACTCACGATGAGGTGTTACCCTCAATCGATCAGGAAGAAAGACAAACCGATGATTCCTCCTTGGAGGAGACAACGGTAGATGAACCCTTTTCAGCTTCCCAAACTGAGAAATTGCTGATACAATCTCTTACAGAAATGGTTCGCTCCACCTTCATGCTGCCTCTAACAGTCTCATGAAAACCCGGCCTCTTCCTTAGGTTCTTTGAAACCTTCCCATGCTTTGCATGCGTTTTCCAGCACATGCATTGCTAGAACAGTTTATTTTTCCAGAATGGGATCATCCGGATAAACATTTTCTCCCTCCCAAGAGTTTTTTGCAAATCGCTATCCTCTGGAGGAAAGATTCTCCAAAAGATGGAAAGTACCAGCAGTTGACTCTGCGATTTCCAATGTGAATAATAACTTGACTTGTCCTGTAGACAATGCACAAATGCTTAAGGATCCAACAGATAAGAAGTTGGAATCCCTGCTAAAATCTGCCTTTTCCATAGCGGGTGCCGTCACTCAGCCAGCAGTCGCCGCAATAGGCGTCTGCCAATCCCTAAAGGACCAATTTAAATTGGCCCTTAGAGAACTTCCTACACAACAAGCTCGGGATTTGGCTGAACTACCTAAGGCATTATGTTTTGCCTTAGATGCCATTAAAGATTCCATTCACCAGGCATCCCGCCTTGCGCTTATGCTTGTACATATGCGCAGGATCCTGTGGCTAAAGAATTGGTCAGCTGAAACACCATGTAAGAACCTCCTAACTGGGTTTCCCTTCCATGGGGAGCGGCTTTTCGGAGAGGACTTGGATAAATATATCAAGACAATTTCTAGTGGGAAAAGCACGCTTTTACCCGTCAAAAGAAAATACAAACGCCCTTCATTTAAACGGGCCCTTTCCCCTGCGCCAAGGGCTTCCGCCTCTAAGCAGTGGCGACGGCCTCTGCCGTCAGATTCTAGAGGAAGACCTCAGAGTCAGACCCAGGCTCAAAAGAAGCCCTAGGGTAGGAAATCTGCAAAACAGAATCCTAAAGCCTCGTCATGAAGAGGCAACCCCCCCCTCACCAAGGTGGGGGGAAGACTTCTGCACTTTTCAGAAGTCTGGAAAAAGGAAATTCAGGACACATGGGTCATCTCCACGGTAACGCTGGGATACAAGCTGGAATTCCGGAACTTTCCACCATCTCGTTTCCTAAGATCAAGCGTACCCAAGGATCCAGAGAAGAAACAATCTCTGTTTCAAGCACTAGACCGATTAAGATCTCAAGGGGTGATCATACAGATCCCCACAAGGGAACAAGGTCTGGGGTTTTATTCAAATCTTTTCATGGTACCAAAACCAAATGGAGACGTCAGACCCATTCTAGATCTAAGGAAAGCTAAATCAATTCCTGAAGATCCGCTCCTTTCGCACGGAGACAATCAGATCAGTAGTTTCTATCCTTCTAGGAGGAGAACTTCTCGCGTCAATCGACATCAGGGATGCATATCCCGATATTCCCTGCTCATCAAAAATTTCTGCGGTTCGAATTAGAACAGCATTTCCAGTTTGTAGCCCTGCCCTTCGGGCTAGCCACAGCACCCCGGGTGTTCACCAAGGTACTGGCCCCACCTCTAGCCAGGTTAAGGGCACAGGGCATAACAATCATAGCTTACCTAGACGATCTATTACTCATCAATCAGTGATTCGCTTGGAGCAAGCTGTACGCACTACAACCGACTATCTGAAAGCATTGGGTTGAATTCTCAATCTGGAGAAATCTTCCTTAATACCGCTAAAAAGACTGGAGTACTTGGGTCTGATCATAGACACAGCCCAGGAAAAGGTGTTCTTGCCTCTAGCAAAGATCAACTCCATAAAAGAATTGGTACGGCGGGTCAGGTCAAATGGCAATCCCTCCATTCGCCTCTGCATGAGGTTACTAGGAACCATGGTGGCTTCATTCGAAGCAGTTCCTTTTGCCCAGTTCCATTCAAGACTGAAATTCAAGCTTTAGACTCGCCAATGCGGCTGTCCCCAAGAGTGGCCCAAAGCCTCACTTGGTGGTTACTAACCCAGAATCTGCTGAAAGGAAGATCCTTCAGACCATTTATCTGGAAGGTCGTAACGACGGATGCCAGCCTCTCAGGCTGGGGAGCAGTACTAGAAAGGACAACGGTCAAGGACCGAAAGAGGCTTGCCCATCAATATCCTAGAGATTCGGGCAGTACGTTTGGCTCTAAAGGCCTGGACTTCCAGGCTACAGAATTACCCTGTCAGGATTCAATCCGACAATGCCACAGCTGTGGTCTTTATCAATCACCAAGGGGGCACCAAGAGTCTCAGCGCAGAGAGAGGTGAACCATATTCTAACTTGGGCAGAAAGGAATGTTCCTTGCCTTTCTGCAATATTCATTCCCGGAGTAGAGAATTGGCAGGCGGACTACTTAAGTCGCCAGCAGTTATTCCCAGGGGAATGGTCGCTTCACCCTGACATATTTCGGGCTGTTTGACGTAGACGTAGATCTCCTAGCATCCAGATTCAACACAAAGTTGGTCAACTTTGTGGCCAGAACAAGGGATCCATTCGCATGGGGAACGGATGCGTCGGTGACCCCATGGGATCAGTTCTCACTGATGTATGCATTTCCCCCCCCCCCCATCCAGTTGCTGCCTCGACTTCTTTGCAGAATCAAGCTGGAAAGGAAGCCGACTATTCTGGTAGCACCAGCATGGCCCAGAAGGTCATGGTATGCAGAAATCGTAAAGATGGCAGTGGAGGGCCCATGGTCCCTCCCACTACGGTCAGATCTGCTCTCTCAGGGAACGATATTCCATCCTTCCTTACGGTCTCTAAATTTAACGGCTTGGCTATTGAAACCCACATTCTAAAGAGACGTGGGCTTTCCGGGTCAGTTATCTTCACCCTGATCAATGCCAGGATGCCAGCTTCCAGAACAATATATTATAGAGTCTGGAAGGCTTATGTTTCCTGGTGTGAATCCAAGGGTTGGCACCCTCGGAGATATATCATAGGCAGAATTCTTGCCTTTCTACAATTAGGGGTAGAG
The DNA here is from genome assembly GCA_029206835.1 of Rana muscosa. Lineage (NCBI taxonomy): Eukaryota > Metazoa > Chordata > Amphibia > Anura > Ranidae > Rana > Rana muscosa. The sequence continues at coordinate 603,152,226 of CM055116.1, read as the reverse complement.
ATGAAATTGGCCTCAAGTACTATTAAGGGCCAAGTCTCAGCTTTATCAGTCTTATTTCAGAGACCACTTGCTACTCATTTTTTAGTCCGGGGCTTTATACAATCCGCCCGTCAAACCTCCCTTGAATCCCTGGGACTTAAATTTAGTTTTGTCTGTGTTACGAAAACAGCCATTTGAACCGATACCAACTTCCTTGTCAGAAGGACTAGGGGAATATGTTGTATTTTTGGTTGCTATATCCTAGCAAGGAGGGTATCAGAGTTGGCTGCTCTTTCTTGTAAAGAGCCGTATTTAATTTTTCATGAGGACAGAGTGGTACTACGCCCTCGTCCAGGCTTTTTGCCAAAAGTAATTTCAGGTTTTCACCTGAACCAAGATATTGTCCTGCCATCGTTTTTTCCAAAACCATGTTCCAGGGAAGAAAAGTCACTACATTGTCTTGATGTGGTGAGAGCAGTGAAAATCTATTTTAAAGAAAACTGCTCAGATTCGTAAGACTGATGTCTTATTTATTCTGCCGGAGGGTCCTAAGAAGGGACAGGCAGCGTCGAAATCCACTGTCGCTAAGTGGATTCGGCAAGTGATAATTCAAACTTATGATTTAAGGGGCAAGATTCCCCTGTTTCGAGTTAAGGCACACTCTACCAGGTCGGTTAGTGCTTCTTGGGCAGTGCGTCATCAGGCCTCCATGGCTCAGATCTGTAAGGCCGCAACTTGGTCTTCAGTGCATACATTCACAAAATGTTATCAGGTGGATGTAAGGAGGTATGAGGATATCGCCTTCGGGCGCAGTGTGCTGCAAGCAGCAGTGTAGATCCTCAAGTCTGGGTGTACCCTGCGGGTTGTTTCTCCCACCCCTCAAGTGGCATTGCTATGGGACGTCCCATTAAGTAAATTACTTAAGGCTCTGTGTCCCATGATGTACGATAAAGAAAATAGGATTTTTATTACAGCTTACCTGTAAAATCCTTTTCTTGGAGTACATCATGGGACACAGAGGTCCCTCCCCTCTTTTGGGATTTAGACATATTGCTTTGCTACAAAAACTGATGTGCTCCTGGAAGGAGGAGGGGTTATATAGGGAGTAAACTTCCTTAATTAGGGTTTACCAGTGTCAACACCTGAAGGTAGGCCTATTACCCATGAAGTAAATTACTTAAGGCACTGTGTCCCATGATGTACTCCAAGAAAAGGATTTTACAGGTAAGCTGTAATAAAAATCCTATTTTTTGCTACCCAAATGCATTATTTTAAATTTTTCTACATTAAATCTCATTTGCCATGTAGTTGCCCACCCCATTAATTTGTTCAGATCTTTTTGCAAGGTTTCCACATCCTGCAGAGAAGTTATTGCCCTGCTTAGCTTGGTATCGTCCGCAAATACAGAGATTGAACTGTTTACCCCCATCCTCCAGGTCATTTCTGAACAAATTTAAATAGGATTGGTCCCAGCGCAGAACCCTGGGGGACCCCACTACCCACCCCTGACCATTCCGAGTACTCCCCATTTATCACTACCCTCTGAATTCACCCTTGTAGCCAGTTTTCAATCCATGTACTCACCCTATGGTCAATGCCAATGGCCCTTGTTTTGTACAGTAAAAGTTTATGGGGAACTGTGTCAAATGCTTTTGTAAAATCCAGATACACCATGTCTACGGGCCTTCATTTATCTAGATGGCAACTCACTTCATAGAAGGTTAATGGTTTGGCAAGAACGATTCTTCATGAATCCATGCTGATTACTGCTAATGATACCATTTTCATTACTAAAATCTTGTGTATATACTCCCTTATATCCCCTCCAAGAGCTTGCATACTATTGATAGGCTAACTTGTCTGTAATTCCCAGGTATGTATTTTGGGCCCTTTTTTAAATATTGGTGCTACATTGGCTTTTCTCCAATCAGCTGGTACCATTCCAGTAAGACTGTCAAAGTAGTTCTCTATATATGTGATATTTTCAATAGCCTTCTTTAAGAAATAGTCTTAGTTCATGAGGATTCTGCATGATTTGTGCACTTATACTTTCATCTTTTGTTTTTTTATGAATATGAGAGTAAGTTTTGTACATGTATCACTGATTATGTTCGTGTTGTTCTGGTCCTTGCACATGTGTCTTGGCTGCTGAGGCTTCATCCAGCAAAAAATTAAATCCCTCACTTTCAAACTTTACCAGAAGCACTCTGTGCCTAAACTGACAGGCTTATAGGGCATGGTTCCAGTCATCTGCCATTGGAGGAATGTGATAAGTTACCTTTCTTAAGCCATATACAATTGTGCTCATAACTTTACATACCCTGGCAGAATTTATGATTTCTTTTCATTTTTCAGAGAATATGAATAACACAAAAACTTTTCTTACACTCATGGTTAGCGTTTGGCTGAAGTCAACTGTGTTTACTCTTTTTAAATCACAATGGCAACACAAACTTCCCAAATGACCCTGAAGTTTACATACCCTGGTGATTTTGGCCTGATAACATGCACACAAGTTGACACAAAGGGGTTTGAATGGCTATTAAAGGGTAACCATCTTCACCTGTGATGTGTTTCCGTGTGTGTGTGTGTGTGTGTGTGTATATATAAAAGGTCAATGAGTTTCTGGACTCTTGATGGACCCTTTGCATCTTTCATCCAATGCTGCACTGACGTTTCTGGATTCTGAGTCATGGGTAAAGCAAAAGAATTGTCAAAGGATCTGCAGGAAAAGGTAGTTGAACTGTATAAAACAGGAAAGGGATATAAAAAGATATCCAAGGAATTGAGAATGACAATCAGCAGTGTTCAAACTCTAATCAAGAAGTGGAAAATGAAGGGTTCTGTTGAAACCAAACCTTTGTTGGGAAGACAAACTAAAATTTCAACCACAACTGCCAGGAAAATTGTTTGGGACGCAAAGAAAAACCCACAAATAACTTCAAGTGAAACACAGGACTCTCTGAAAACGTGGTGTGGCTGTTTCAAGATGCACAATATAGAGGCACTTGAAGAAAGATGGGCTGCATGGCCGATTAGCCAGAAGAAAGCCATTACTACGCAAATGCCACAAAGTATCCCGCTTACAATACGCCAAACAGCACAGAGACAAGCCTCACCTTCTGGGACAAAGTCATTTGGAGTGATGAGACCAAAACTTAGCTTTTTGGCCACAACCATAAATGCTACATTTGGAGAGGAGTCAACAAAGCCTATGATGAATAGTACACCATTCCTACTGTGAAACACGGAGGTGGGTCGCTGATGTTTTGGGGTTGTGTGAGCTACAAAGGCACAGGAAATTTGGTCAAAATTTATGGAAAGATGAATGCAGTATGTTATGAAAAAATACTGGAGGAACATTTGCATTCATCAGCCAGGAAGGTATGCATGGGACATACTTGGACATTGGACATGGACATCAACATGACAATGATCGAAAACACAAGGCCAAGTCCACCTGTCATTGGCTACAGCAGAATAAAGTGAAGGTTCTGGAGTGGCTATCTCAGTCTCCTGACCTCAATATTGTTGAGCCACTCTGGGGGAATCTCAAACGTGTAGTTAATGCAAGACAGCCCAAGAATTTCCAGGAACTGGAGGCCTTTTGCCAAGAGGAATGGGCAGCTTTACCATCTGAGAAGATGGAGCCTCATCCCCAAATACCACGACTTCAAGCTGTCGATGTTAAAGGGGGCAATACACGGTATTAGGACAGGGGTATGTAAACTTTTGATCAGGGTCATTTGGGTGGTTTCGGTTGCCATTATGATTTAAAAAGCGTAAACACAGTTGATTGATAATAAATGGCTTCAGTCAAACACTAACCATGAGTGAAAAATGTTTTTGTGTTATTCATATTCTCTGAAAAATGGCCAAGATATCATAAATTCTGCTAGGTTATGTAAACTTATGAGCACAACTGTACCTCCATGAAGAGTTTTTCACCACCAACATATTGTTTTTACCATATGTACCGTATTTATCGGCGTATAAACACGCACAGGCGTATAACACGCACCCTAACTTTAAGACGCAAGTTTCAGGAAAAAAACTTTCCACAGCCCCCTGCGTATAACACGCAGGTACAGTTTACCCTCTATTTTCAGGGTAAAAAAGTGAGTGTTATATGCCAATAAATACAGTATGTAGTCTTTCCTACAGTGGGGATGGCCTTCCTGTTATAGCACAATACATGAAGATGTATCAATTACAACACTAGGCCTTTAAGCCTAGTACACACTATCATGTTTTTTTCTACTGCCCGTGTGTACTAGGCTTTACATGAGGTTGTGCTCTATTTTATGCTATTTCATAGTGTATATGTTCCATACAACAGTATAAACCATGCCAGGTTGCTGCAGAGGCAACCAGGTCATTCATGTGATACTTGCCCTGCAGCACATGGTATATGCGGGGTTATGGGCAGTATTTCAGCCTGTAGATATTTTGTTCTAGGTCCTAGAGTGGACTTCATATATCAGGCATGGCACCCAAAATCTGTAGAAAAAAAGTCATGTTTATTATTTACTTCTTTTTAAAGTGGTAGTAAACTCTGTACTACCACTTGTTCCTACAGGTGAGCCTATAATGAGGCCTACTTGTAGGTACTGTGAATATCTCCTAAACTTTCACAGTTTAGGAGATATTCAGAGTACATGCAGCTGATGACACCTAGTGCCGGACCTTCAGAACCTGCGCCAGAAACAGCGGCCCTTGCGCGCATGTGCGGGAGTGACGTCATCGCGGCTCCAGGCCAATCACATAGCCGGAGCTCGCGAACCCAGAACACAGACGGGGGAAACATGTCAGCCCTCTCAGCGGTGACTTTACAGAGCTGGAGGGCTTCGTTCCAACTAGGGATGCGCCAAAATTTCTGCCGCCGAAACATATCGGCCGAAAATGGCCTTTTCGGCATTTTGCCAAAAGAGAAATCACGTTGATGATGGCGCCGAAAATTGGGCGGGGCCTCGCCCTGGTGCCGCCCATTAAGGGTGGTTTCGTCGGGGGCGATCCTAGGCGGGTGCAGTTCACCCGGACGCCACAGAGGTGGGGGCGCTGTAGTGCCAGAGTGCTCCCCTCCATCCTCCTTGTCCGTGTCGAGAGGCGGCTCTCCTCGCCGGTCGCCGATGTGTTTTTCAAGCCTGTCCCCCCTTCCTCCCTCCTTTTTAGAGGAGCGAAGCAGCTGAAGATCAGAGCGGCTGTCTGTGTGGAGAGAGACTAGCCGCGCAGTGATGTCGCTGAGGGGGCGGTCCGAGCCTGCAGTGACATTTCTTCTCCTCCCCCCCCCTCCTCATCATCCCTACTCCTGCCATCTGTTCTCCACCTGTTATGTACTGTAATGGAGGGGGGATTGTCCTGGGGGTTCTGTACTAATGGAGGGGGCCGGGGGGGGTTGGTCCTGAGGGGGGTCTGTACTAATGGAGGGGGGGTGGTTTGTCCTGAGGGGTATCACTGGGTCAGGTGAGAGGGCCGATCGGCCATTATCTACTAACGTCCATAGGAACTGCAGTCTCTGACCATCTCCTGTACCATGTCCCCAGTCTCTGACCATCTCCTGTACCATGTCCCCAGTCTCTGACCATCTCCTGTACAAAAATATTTTTTAAAAACAGTCATTTTCAGTTTCGATTTTCGGTATCGGTTTCGGCACCAAAAAACCCATTCGGTGCACCGCTTGTTCCAAGGTGAGTATTTCATAATGTGCTGTCTATTTGGCACCTACAACCCTGAATACAAAGTACCTGTACCATACACATTATTACAAGTATATACACATAGATGAGAAGACAGACAGAAACAATAGGGGATCCAATTACCAATAAGAAGACACTTAAGAGGCATACTATGGGAGAAACCTACTTACAATAAACACATTGTGGCAGGCGTTTGAGCTGATTACATTAACATCTACAGTCATTGCTGGTTTGAGGCATAGAGGCCCCAAATGTGTATATGGAAGCTCCAGTTTCCAGAGTCTGTGTGTTTTGGGGAGATATGGACTTGAATCCAAACAAGACCACTTTAAGGGTCCCCCAGGCACACATCTCCCAAAGAGTAGTGTTCTTTTAAATCCAGGGCCCATAGTCAGTAGACAAGAGGCCATCTTGCAGTCCCCTCTAAATTCCCCTGTCCTGGCTGGGTTTGTCACATTAATCCCCCCCCATCCAAAGTCGACTAACAAGGTCCCAGACCTCTGCCTGGTCTAGACATGCGTTAGTCGGGTAGAGTGAACACACATAGTCGGTCCACCTGATTTCTATTCTTAGCTGCAGGGACGACGTTTCAATGGTACTGTCTCCCAGGTGCACGGATCCTTGCTGGGGGGAGGGGAGACAGTTTCCTCTGCTCCCAGATGGTTGATCTGCTGCTGGGGAGTGACCGCTACCTTCTCTCCCCAGGCCTCCAGAACTGCTGTGGGTGTGGGGCAGAGGTCTGGGACCCTCAGTGCGGTTGCCAGGGCTTTAGCTGGAGAAGTTTGTTGTAACTCCACAGATGCTGCTGGCAGGAAATCCAATGTCCCTGTCGGTGGTGTGGGAGAAAAGCCGGCTGCCTCATCTCTTAGGAAGGCTGAAGCTGCTGTTGGTGCTGGGCAGAGCTTATTGATGATCTGCCCTGATGCCAGCTGTTCCACTGGGAAGTAAACTGAAAAGTTTGTGGTCTTGCACAAATCCTTCAGTGCCACCAGATGTTGTATGGTCAACAGTGCCATGCCTTGATGCCAGCTCTTCTGCTGGAGGCTCACCAGGTTGTTCCTCCTCAGCCGAAAAGTCTATTAAATCCCCTTTCTCTGGAAACTGTGTCTGGGGTAGAGGTTCACCATCTCCGGTCTCTGGAACCCAGAAGATGTTACCGGTGCTGGGCAGAGGCTAGCAGAGCTCTGCCCTGTTGTCAGCACTTCAGTTTGAATCTCAGTAAATGTTACATCCTTCAATGAAAAGTCCATTAAATCGAGGCTTTCTGTGACTGGGGAGTGAGGACAGCTTTCTCTTCTCCAGAGTCCTTGAACTGCAGCTAGGAAGATGAGTCAGCTGCTCCATCTCCCATACCCTTATCCGGCTGCTGGACAGACGCATTCCTTCATCCAAGCTTGTCCTGTGCAGAAACGGGTTTGTCAAGATGAGTCAAAACTTGCTGCCTCTGCCATAAGCTTCCGTAGCTGGAGGTGGACTTTAGCCAGAATTTCAGGACTGACGGCTGGTACTTCTGGATAGTCCCAGGCAAAGGGACTATCCAGAAAAGCTTGCCTGCATGGAAAAAGGGGACGGTGGGTGACTTTAAACTGCCTTTTTGTTTTTATTATTTATTTATTTGATATTTTTTCTCCTAGGGTTTCTTTACAGTTGGTTTCTTTTGCCCGTTTTTAATTTTAAAATCGACTTTTAGCTGCAATCATAGTGAATGTGTAAAATATGATAAATATACTTATTTTGGAACTTGTGGTATAACAAGTTTTCACAGATCTTTGTGGGCTAATTTAAGCAATTATAACCACATTTTTCCTTTTTTATTCCTAAAAAGTAAAACTTGTTTTTTGGTGGAAGGCAATATCCTAACATTGTAAAGTAAGGCCCCTTTCACACTGAGGCTTTTTTCAGGCGTTATAGCGCTAAAAATAGTGCTGTAAAAACGCCTGAAATAATCCTGCCCCAGCATTCTCAATGTGAAAGCCCTGAGGGCTTTCACACTGAGGCGTTGTGCTGGCTGTGCGTTGGAAAAAATCCTGCAAACAGCTTTTTTGGAGTATCATTGGGGCGCATAAAATAGCGCAGTAAAAACACCTATCCCCATTGAAATGAATGGGTACCGTTGTAAAACCGCATAGGCGTTACCGCGTTAGCGTTAAAAATAGCGCTACTATCGCTAATAGTTTTTAGCGCGTTATTGCAACGCCTCAGTGTGAAAGGGGCCTAAATAATGTCTGTTATGCTATTTATAATATGTAAATGTATTTACCACTAATTTAATTCAATTTTTTTTCCTTTTTAGAAGGATCAGCTAAATCCAAAAGGGCGCCCATTTCGTGGCATGTCAGAAGAGGAGGTGTTCACGGAAGTTGCTAGCTTATTTCGTGGGCAGGAAGATTTACTTTCTGAATTTGGCCAGTTCCTTCCTGAAGCAAAGAGATCGCTGGTATGGGAATTGTTTCTTTCTGTTTTACAGGCTGCCTGTAAGTTCTACCCAAGGATTTTATAGTAGCTTTTTATTTACTTTTATTTTTTTTCATACTGTTTCCAGGCTCTTTTTTTTTTTTTGTGCAGGACTACAGTAGTATTTTTAAGACTCTAAAGTGGAATATCCTAAAATCTCGAATTATTTACCAGTTATGTTTTTGTTTCATAGTTCACTGGAAATGGCACATGTGATCTTAGTGCCAGGAAGCTTGAATACCAGAGAAACCTAGAACAAAGCCGAAAACGATCCAGATCTCTTTTGTTACGCCCCATGTCTTGTCCATCTAAGGTAAAGAATTACAAATTCACTATATAAAGCATGCTGTGTTGGTGTCACATTAGCTTTCTGCAGCCTCCTGTGCTTTTGTCACATAGAAAAAGATGAAGATGAGAAAATCCAAGGACCAATCAGTGGCAAGTGTTGGCAAATATGGGACGCTACAGGAATTCTCTTTCTTCAATAAGGTAAATGTAGATACCAATTGTCAAAGTGTTTTGAGTAATGAAAAAAATTGTTACTATAAGAACCTGCGCAGACAGGCATTCATGACAAATCCAGGATAAGTGAATGTAAAGGTACTTAAGCGCTACTATGTGTGTAAATTGTGAACAAATCAAATGTGTAAGATGACCAAATAGTGACAGCTGCAACCATTCAAGGAAATCTGAAATCCCTATGGTAAATGTGAATAAAAATAATTGGTGCGCTGAAACCAACCCAAACGTTTGGCACAGAACATAAAAACTTTCATCCAATAAAAGCTGATGGCATAAATGAATCCTCATAAAGTGATAACGTGCTAATAAACACAATATGTGTGCAATTCCCAAATACTAATAAAATAGTGCTCCGTGCAAGAAATAAATAAGCTGAGTTGATTACAATAAATACAGCATGTGCAATAAATGGCATATGATGGTGATTGTATAAGCCATATGCAGAGTAAAGACAAATAGAAAGGTAATGATCATTGTGCAGCATATAAAACAAATGGTAAGGTGTCCACACTCACTGGAATAACACTCACATACAGCCGGATTAATATCCTCGCATATACAGCTCAGTGGAGCGATCTCCTCACTCTGTATCTGTATGAAGCAGGCTACCGCTGACAGCGTCACTCGGTACCATCCCTACGCGTTACGTCAAAGCCACTTGACTTACTCATGGTAATACCCCTATTATACCCATTGCTGTTTCCAATGAAGTCTGCGTATCCCCTAGAAAAAGTAGTATGTCATCTGCATACATTGCGATCTTCTCCTCCCTCAGCCTCCTCTTGAAGCCCTGTACTTCCGGGGATGCCCTTATGGGGCGATAGCCAGTGGCTCCATTGCAAGAGCGAAAAGCAGGAGTGACAACGGACACCCCTGCCTTGTCCCCCTCCCTAACTGGAACCACTCCGAGCACTCGCCATTTATCCTTTTACTTTCGCCCTGGGACTTTCATACAAAATTTTGATCCATTGGATAAATTTAGGACCAAACTGGAATTCCGCCAACGCTCTCCACAGGTAATGCCACGCCAGGCTGTCAAACACCTTAGTTGCGTCTAGGGACAGGACAGCTCTTGACCCCTCTTTCTCTGTTGGCAACTGCCTGGGATAAATCCAGTTTGGTCCAGATGTACCAGTTTCAAGACCATTTTATTTAACCTTATTGACAATATTTTAGCCAGAATCTTTACGTCTGAACACAAAACAGATATCGGCCTGTTTGAGGCTGTCTCAAGTTGATTTTTCCCCTCTTTTAATAGGACAATAATTGTTGCTTCTGTCGTGGATGCAGGTAGCTTCCCCTCCTCTGCCGCCCAATTGAATACCTCCAGAAGTCCAGGGAGCAGCACCTCGCTGTAGGTTTTATATTTTTCAATTGGCAGACCCAGGGGCCTTTTGGCCTGCCATGTCGGCAATCACCGTTTGTAGCTCTTCCAGCGTAAGCGGTGCCTCCAATCTCTCTTTATCTTCCTCTGATAACTGGGGAATCTGCAGTCCTTCAAAGAAGGTCTCCATTTCTCCTTCTACACTACTATGCGGTGTGCTGCTATACAGGTTTTGGTAATACCTTCTAAAAACCTCAGTTATTTCCGGGGTGCCGCTCTTAATTTCCCCATCCTCGTCGCAAATCGCTGGGATGACAGATAGGGGCGCGTTAGCCCTGGCTATCAGGGCCAAAATTCTGCCCACTCTCTCACCCTCCCCAAAAAAGGTCTGCTTTTGAAATGGCTTTTTGTTTTCCGCCTTTCCCAATAACAGCTTTTTATACTCTTCCTGTCTTCCTAACCATTCTTTGTTTCTCTAAGGTTGGGTTTTCCACACAGCCAATCTCTGCCTTTTTCACCATTTCCCTTACTGCAACCTCCTTTGGCACGTGATTGTTTGTTTTTTAATGAGTGAGATTTTCTGAATTAAAACTCCTCTCAGGAATGCTTTCAGGGTGTCCCATATAACCCCCCTCGAGGCTGAGCCTTTATTTATTGTTATAAACTCTTTTATACTAGCGCTTATCCCCCCCCGCTCTTCAATTTCTTCCAACCAAAACGGATTTATCGTCCAGTCCCTTTTTATTGTGGCCACTGCTTTTCTTAATTTCAAAGGTCACTGATGAACGGTCCGAGATACTTCTGGGTTCATATTCCACCCCGCCCACCTCCCCCAGTGCCTCTTCATTACAGAGTACAAGTTCTATCCTGGAGAATGTCGCATGCGTCCTTGAGTGGCTGGAGGATTGTCTTTCCCCTGGGTATCTTCCCCCCCCCCTCCACACGTCCACCAGCCCCGTCTCCACACAAAATTGGAGAGGGGGCTGCCGGGCGTATGGACGGCGAGGGCCCCGGCCGGGAATCTATCCATGGTTTTTATTCGTCATATTAAAATCCCCCGCCACTATAACAGGTACACCCGCCTTGTCCATCACAAATTCCATTAACTCCCAAAGTATTTCTGTACTAAACGGGGGGGGAGATATAGATATTAGCCACCACATACTCCTTTGTCTCTATCCGTCAAAAAAGGAATATATACCGCCCCTTTTGAGTCCACCTTACTCTGTCTGCAGGAGAACACCAGTCCAGAATCAACCAATACACTTACCCCCCTTGAATAGGGGGTGTAAGTGGAATGATATTGTATTCGGTATCTCCTATGCTTTAATATACTAGTGGTATCCCTGTCCAGGTGCATCTCCTGCAGACACAGCATCATAATGTTGCCCGTTTCCACCATTGAAAAAATTGCTTGTCTTTTGGCAGGATCTTTTACCCCCCGAACATTCCATGAGCACACGTTAAAGTGGAAGTAAACCCTCCTATCATTTTCAGGCAAGGAAGCTGCCATCTTGGCCTCTGTTTAATCTTCAACTGCCATGATGCTGCACATGTGATCAGTTATGACACCAGCCATTGGATGGTTTGACAGTTTGTTTGAGAGCACAACCAATGTGACAGTTGGCATGCCCGGCATGCCGGGAATGTAACTGCTTTTTGAAACTGTTAAATCGATGGGTTTACTTCCGCTTTAATGCTTCTGACTTGGTTTAGGGTTTTCCTCCTGTTCTCTCTGTTACCTGTCATCTACCCCTTTTTTCCCCTATTTTAGCAGTGTGCTTCCATTAAATCCATATAACTAAACGTGCTTTCCTCTTCGTGTTTACAATATTTCCCTTCAAGAAATTGTGTACTAATTGTGGATTCCCCCTTATCTGTGCCTGTACCCCACCCCAACATACATCCACCCCTACCCCTCCCCCCAATCATACCTCAACCCCCACCCACACCGCCATCCACCCTCCCACCCCCCCCCTCCCCAATCCTTGCCCTTCTTGTGGCCCCTTTTGAGGGCTCCTTGAGTGACTGTATCTGCCCTTTAAGGTGTGCTCTGCTGTCATCTCCCCTGTTGACCCCACCTTTAGTGTATTTGAAGTGTCATACCCTATTGCATATTTCAACCGTTCATAATAATGTACCTTCTTGTGTCCCAATCTTTGTGCAGGACCCAAAATTTCACAAAAAAACAAACACTTTGGTCAACCCCATTGCCGTACCCCATCCCCACCCCACCCGCTCCCCTGTGTCCAAATATATAAAAAAAGGAAAAGGAGACCAGAGAGAATTCACATCCAGCCATAATGTCAGTTCAGCAGGTGTGCTAAAAAACATATTTTCCCCCTTTTACTGTTACCCGCATATGTGTCGGATAGAACATTGCATATTTAATTCTGTTTTGCAATAGTCTGCGTTTTACATTCAGTAAATCCTGCCCTTTGTCTCTGTAGTTCGGGGGGAAAGTCTGGATAAATTGAATTTCTTGCACCGTTAAATAAAATTCGTAGGATGGTTACCTTCACTTTTCTCGGAGACCTAGTACCCTTATATTCTTCCTACGTAATCTGTTTTCCATATCATCAATTTTACTGATGCACATTATCAACTGTTCTCATTACTTTCATCTCTTTTTTTTCCATTGGACTGACATCCTCTTCTACCTGACTAAGTCTCTCCTCTAGCACAGAGGTCCGTATACCAATCCCCTGTACATCGTGTTTAACCACTTCAATACAGGGCTTTTTGTACCTATTCAATACCGGGCCTATTTTGGCACTTCTCTCCTACATGTACAAATCATCATTCTTTTGCTAGAAAATTACTCAGAACCCCCAAACATATTATATATGTTTTTTTAGCAGACACCCTAGGGAATAAAATGACGGTCATTGCAACATTTTTTCTTGCACAATATTTGCGCAATAATTTTTCAAACGCCTTTTTTAAAAAAAAAATGGTTTCATGAATTCAAAAATAACAAAACAGTAAAGTTAGCCCAATTTTTTGGGAAAATATGAAAGATAATGTTACGCCGAGTAAATAGATACCTAACATGTCACGCTTTAAAATTGCGCACACTCATGGAATGGCGCCAAACTTCGGTACTTAAAAATCTCCATAGGCGACGCTTTTTTTTTACAGGTTACCAGGTTAGAATTACAGAGGAGGTCTAGTGCTAGAATTGTTGCACGCGCTCTAACGCACGCGGCGATACCTCATATGCGTGGTTTGAACAGCGTTTACATATGTGGGCGACTTACGTGTGCATTCGCTTCTGATCGCGAGCTACCGGGGACAGGGGCGTTTTTTTTTGTTTTTTTTTTACTTATTTATTTTTTTACAATGATTTTCCCTTTTTTTTTTTTTTTTGTTTTTTTTTTGATCACTTTTATTCCTATTACAAGGAATGTAAACATCCCTTGTAATAGGAATGTGTGTGACAGGTTATCTTTATTGAGAGATGCGGGGTCAATAAGACCCCACATCTCTCCTCCAGGCTGGAAAGCATGAGATCAGTGAAATTTTTTTCACTGATCTCATACTTACAGCCGCAATGGCGGCTTTGTTTACATTTGAGACACGGGCGTGACGTCACCACATCGCGCCCGGGCCTCCGACGATCATAGAGATGACTGGTGACCATCTGGTCACCAGTCATCTCTATGCTCATCACGTGACCCCACCAACGACGCCGGAAGATTCGCTCCGGGTCCCCGATCGCACAGGGGAGCCCGGAGAAGCGGCGGGAGGGGGGGGTGTCCCCTCCCGCCGCCTATAAGAACGATCAAGCGGCGGAACCGCCGCTATGATCATTCTTATTGTGCACAGAATCGCCGGCACTTCAAAAGGATATCTGAATGATGCCTCTAGCTGCAGGCATCATTCAGATATCCCCCTACAAAGCCGAGGACGTCATATGACGTCCACCCAGGATGGGAGATCCCATCTGTGGACGTCATTTGACTATGGCTGGGTTAAGTACAGACATGTCCTCTTTAATACCTTTCAGTTGACCAAATATATCAGTTAATGATGACTTACAGTTGTTGATTGCTTGGAAGATTGCTTTCATGGATGGCTCCCCCTCCTCCGCTGTTCCTTTGGTTGCCTCCATCGCTTCTGTCTGTGCCTTTTTCTTTGTCCCTTGATTACTTACCAAAGTTGCTGGTGTCACTGGTACTGGTGCCTGACCTTGACTTTTTCTCTGGGTGTTCGGCTGTTGCCCCCCCCCCCTGTCCCTTTTTTGTAGGTGTCTGACCCGCTGTGTGCACCGGGGTATGTACAAATTTCTCCAGCTTAGCTGCTGCCGCCTGGCTTGCCTTTGTCCCACGTACGGACTGTGTCTGTACCTGTTGCTGTATACCGTGCCCGTGCATGCCCCCTCCTTTCTCGTCATTACTGACAGTGTACCCGGCATTTTGAACAGCGGGAGAGAGGGGGAAAGAAGAGAAGGGGGGGGAGGGAGGCCTGGTGTCGCTCCACACCCCACCCGCAACAACACCTGTATCTCGGAGTCTCTGACCCCCCTATATCAACTCCAGCAGCAAGGCAGGTCACACCACCAAAAAAGGGTTCAATGGGGTACAACAACAATCCGCCCAGTCACAGTGAACTCTGGCCGCTCCAGACTGCTGTCCGTTCCTCCCAGCTCCTTCCGACCGCAGAGCGTCTATTGCGGCCGGAATGGAGCCACCGCAGCTCGTCCCATCAGTACCGCTGACGTCACCTCAGCCGTTAGTGTCCCGGGATGGGATGGGATCGCACAGGCCCGGCCGTCAGAGTCGGCGGTTAAAGCGGTTTAGCCCGCTGGCGTCCGGTCTCCTTCCACATCTCTCCTTCCTCACATGGCGCGTGTCATGGGAGCGGGTGTGAGGTTCAGGCTACGGCAACCTCCACCCTCTCACCTCAACATCCGGTCACGCCCCCCAGCCCATCCCGACCTGTACTTAACCACTTAACGACCGCTCACTGTATATATACGTCGGCACAATGGCACCGACAGGCACAATCACGTACAGTGTACGTGATTGCCTTTGTACAGTTGGGGGGTCTGATCGGACCCCCCTTCTGTACAGTGAGCGGTCGGAATTCGTTGGGGAGCGATCCGACATGAGGGGACGGCCGTTCGATTCCAGCCACCCCCCCCGCGATCGCTCCCGGCGAATAGAAATGCCCCCTCTGTCTGTCGAATGTACACACAGACAGAGAAAGCAGGAGGAAGTGATGTCATCTCCTGTGCGGCGCTCACATATACCGAGCGTCGTACAAGAGAAGACATCAAGGTTAGTGCACAAACACTACACTAACACCAGCACACATAGGCACATAAATCGCCCCCCCAGATCACCCCCCAGCCCCCAGTCACAGTGTCACTGATTGCAGTGACCATTTATTTACTGATCACTGCAATCAGTGACATTTGTGACTGTAAAAGTGTCACTACATTTAGTTTTAGGTCCAGTGTAGCCCCCTAACCCCCCCTAATAAAGGTTTAACCCCTTGATCACCCCCCAGATAACCCTTTCACCCCCTAGCACCGCCGTCGCTAAGCGATCATTTTTCTGATCGATGTCTTAGCGTCGGTGATGCAGATCGGTAGCCAGTAATTTTTTTTTAGGTTCGCCGCAGGTATTTATAGCGTCAGGTACCCCCATAAATTATCTAATAAAGGTTTAACCCCCTTGATCGCCCCCCAGGTAACCCTTTCACCCCCTTTCACCACTGTCGCTAAGCGATCATTTTTCTGATCGCTGTCTTAGCGTCGGTGATGCAGATCGGTAGCCAGTAATTTTTTTTTAGGTTCGCCGCAGGTTTTTATAGCGTCAGGTACCCCCATATATTATCTAATAAAGGTTTTAACCCCCTAATTGCCCCTAGTTAACCTTTTCACCAGTGATCATCATATAAGTGTTACGGGTGACACTGGTTAGTTTGCTTTTTATAGTGTCAGGGCACCCGCCGTATATAACCCAATAAAGGTTTAACCCCCTGATCGCCCGGCGGGTGATATCAATTAGGTTTTAGCGTCCGAGAGGGTCTGCGTCACACCCCAGGCAGCGTCAGGTTAGTGCCAGTAACGCTAACACCCACGCGTGAAGCATACACCTCCCTTAGTGGTATAGTATCTGAACAGATCAATATCTGATCTGATCAGATCTATACTAGCGTCCCCAGCAGTTTAGGGTTCCCAAAAACGCAGTGTTAGCGGGATCAGCCCAGATACCTGCTAGCACCTGCGTTTTGCCCCTCCGCCCAGGCCACCCAAGTGCAGTATAAATCGATCACTGTCACTTACAAAACACAACAAACATAACTGCAGCGTTTGCAGAGACAGGCCTGATCCCTGCGACTCCAGTGCTGTAGGAGGTGATTTCACCACCACAGTTAAAAAAAAAAAAAAAAAAAAAAAAAAAGCAAATATGCTGAAGCATTGGGGCAGCAGGGGCGGAGGAGTGATTTTGCTCTTAATGCCGCGTACATACGATCGAAATTCCGACGGAGGCTTGCCCGTGGAAAAGTCCGACCATGTGTGTGCGGCATAACTTTTTTGCGGGAGGATGCCCCCATGCTTCGGCATATATAAATGGTGCATGTATGCCCATCATTAGAAGTGGGTGGATGAAGGGCGGTATTCTAATGGTGGGCATACCCACCGATCAATCTCTTTTTTTCGTTCAGCCACCTGGCTGCATGAAAAAAAAAGATTACAATACATGTCCAACAAGGACCAGCAACGTACTGCTATGTTGCTGGACTTTGATTGGTTATACTAGATTGATGCCTGCGGGTTTAGGTATCATCTTGGTATCATTCTTTTTCAGCCAGCGGCCGGCTTTCATGTAAAAGCAATCCTAGTGGCTAATTCGCCTCTGGACTGCTTTTACAAGCGGTGGGAGGGAATGTCCTCCCCCCCCCCCCCCGGATATAAAAAGCGCCATTGGGAAAGCATTTTATCACACCGATCTTGGTGTGGTCAGATGCTTTGAGGGCAGAGGAAAGATCTAGGGTCTAGACCCCAGTTTTTTCAAAAAAGAG
The DNA here is from genome assembly GCA_029206835.1 of Rana muscosa. Taxonomy (NCBI): domain Eukaryota; kingdom Metazoa; phylum Chordata; class Amphibia; order Anura; family Ranidae; genus Rana; species Rana muscosa. The sequence continues at coordinate 603,135,216 of CM055116.1, read as the reverse complement.
TACCTGTCACTACCTATTGCTATCATAGGGGATATTTACATTCCCTGAGATAACAATAAAAATGATAAAAAAAATAAAATATGGAAGGAACAATTTAAAAATAAAATAAAAAAGCAAAATTAATAATAAAAAAAAAAAAAAAAAAAAAGCACCCCTGTCCTGCCCTGCTCTTGCCCAATGGCGAACGCAAGCGTCGGTCTGGCGTCATATGTAAACAGCAATTGCACCATGCATGTGAGGTATCACCGCGAAGGTCAGATCGAGGGCAGTAATTTTAGCAGTAGACCTCCTCTGTAAATCTAACGGGGTAACCTGTAAAGGCTTTTAAAGGCTTTTAAAAATGTATGTAGTTTGTCGCCAATGCGCGTTTGTGCAAAATTTTAAAGCATGTCGTATTTGGTATCTATGTACTCGGCCTAAGATTTCATCAAACATTTGGGCAATATAGTGTGTTTTAGTGCATTAAAATTAAAAAAAGTGTATTTTTTTCCCCAAAAATGCATTTGAAAAATCGCTGCGCAAATACTGTGTAGAAAAAAAAAATGCAACACCCACCATTTTATTCTGTAGGGCCTTTGCTTTAAAAATATATATAATGTTTGGGGGTTCAACATAATTTTCTTGCAAAAAAAAAAAAGTTTTCATGTAAACAAAAAGTGTCAAAAAGGCTTTGTCTTCAAGTGGTTAGAGTGGATGTAAGCTTCCTAATGTTGTGTATAAAATGCCAGAACAGTTCAAACCCCCCCCCCCCAAATGACCCCATTTTGGAAAGTAGACACCCCAAGCTATATACTGAGAGGCATGTCGAGTCCATGGAAGATTTTATATGTTGACACAAGTTGCGGAAAAAAGACAATTTTTATTTATTTTTTTGCACAAAGTTGTCACTAAATGATATATTGCTCAAACATGCCATGGGCATATGTGGAATTACACCCCAAAATACATTCTGTTGCTTCTCCTGAGTACGGGGATACCACATGTGTGAGACTTTTTGGGAGCCTAGCCGCGTACGGGACCCCAAAAACCAATCGCCGCCTTCAGGCTTTCTAAGGGTGTAAATTTTTGATTTCACTTCTCACTGCCTATCACAGTTTCGGAGGCCATGGAATGCCCAGATGGCACAAAACACCCCCCAAATGACCCCATTTTGGAAAGTAGACACCCCAAGCTATTTGCTGAGATGTATTGTGATTATTTTGCAGATCTCGCTTTTTGTCACAAAGTTTTGAAAATTGAAAAAAAAAAAGAAAAAAAAAATGTTCTTTCTTCATTTTCAAAAACAAATGAGAGCTGTAAAATACTCACCATGCCTCTCAGCAAACAGCTTGGGGTGTCTACTTTCCAAAATGGGGTCATTTGGGGGGGTTTTGTGCTATTTTGGCATTTTATGGCCTTCGAAACTGTGATAGCTAGGTAGTGAGGAGTCAAATCAAAAATTTGTGCCTAGAAATCCTGAAGGCGGTGATTGGTTTTCGGGGTCCCGTACGCGGCTAGGCTCCTAAAAAGTCCCACACATGTGGTATCCCCGTACTCAGGAGAAGCAGCAAAATTTATTTTGGGGTGCAATTCCACATATAACCATGGCATGTGTGAGCAATATATCATTTAGTGACAACTTTTTGTATTTTTTTTTTTTTTGTCATTATTCAATCACTTGGGACAAAAAAAAAATATTCAGTGGGCTCAACAGGCCTCTCAGCAATTTCCTTGGGGTGTCTACTTTCTAAAATGGGGTCATTTGGGGGGGGGGTTTCAATTCAAGAAATGAGATAGGCAGTCATTTAAAGCTGTGTAAATTCCAGAAAATGTACCCTAGTTTGTAAACGCTATAACTTTTGCGCAAACCAATAAATATACGCTTATTGACATTTTTTTTACTAAAGACATGTGGCTAAATACATTTTGGCCTAAATGTATGACTACAATTGAGTTTGTTCGGTTTTTCTTATAACAAAAAGTAGAAAATATCATTTTTTTTTCAAAATTTTCGGTCTTTTTCCGTTTATATCGCAAAAAATTAAAATCGCAGAGGCAATCAAATACCATTAAAAGAAAGCTCTATTTGTGGGAAGAAAAGGACGCAAATTTCGTTTGGGTACAACATTGCATGTCCGCACAATTTACAGTTAAAGCAGCGCAGTGCAAAATTCTGAATTCACCTCTGGTCCTTTAGCTACCAAATGGTCCGGGGCTTAAGTGGTTAATGTGAATCTGATCTTAACGTTTCTGCCTTGTCTGCTGTGTACATCCCAGGTGTAGACAATTGGCAGACAGACTTCTCAGCCGACAGCACCTGGATGCGGGGGAATGGTCCCTACACCCAAAGGTGTTTCGTGACCAGTGTTGCATGTTGGTGATACTGAATGTGGACCTCTTGGCCCCCAGGTTCAACAACAAAATGCACATATTTGTTTCCAGGTACAGGAATGCTCTAGTGGCTCAGTGGGATCAGTGCACCATGCTCTATGCTTCTCCTCCCCTCAGAATTCTTCCTCATATGCTTAGCAGGATAATGATTAATGGCTTTCCAGTTATCCTCATTGCTTTGGCCTAGACCAGGCAAATGTGGTACACTGACCAGAGAAGACTCCTGGGCTCTTCAGACTGTTGGGAGTTTTTATCTCAAGGACCAAATTACTATCCTGCTTCTCAGGTACTTTGATGGCATGACTGTTAAAGCTCAGGTTTTGAGAGACGGGAATCTCTGAATCTGTGATTCTTATGATGCTGAAAGTTAGGCATGCTACTTCCTTTAAGATCTATTACTTCAATTGGTTGGAGTGTCGGAGCTTCTACTCCAAGAGTTCCTCCATGGGCTGAATCCTTTTTTCTACAGCTGGTCTTGGACTAGCATTTGTCTCTGAAGACAAAGGGCATCAACAGTTAGGTTTCTGCAGTTTCTATTCTGTTTCAGATACTGTTGGCCTCTCAATCCTTAAATTAAAAGCTTTGCACAGGGAGTCTTCCGCATTGCTTCCCCTGTAACTGTTTAGGACCTGAATTTGGTTCTCTGTGCTTTTCCATCCACCATTTGAACCTGGTAAAGACATTCCTCTCCCTGCTCTGGCCCACAAGATGTTTTATTTGTAGCCCTCACCACTGTAAATATCTAAACTGGAAGCCTTATCCTGCAAGGAACTATTCACTGTAATAGTGAATACGGTCTCAGAGGGTGGCAATATGGAGTCTGGTTCACCTGCTTCTCCACACTTGTCAGAGGCAACTGGCAGTGCTCATGCATCTGCGGTCCCTATGGACCAGTTGTCGGCAGTCCTGGAATCATTCCTTGTCAAGCTGGAAGCGGTGTGCGAATGTCTGCTGCGCAGGGTAGCGGCCGAGGGCATTCCGGTGATCCTCATTGCTCCGGACTGGCCTCGGCGTCATTGGTACGCCGACCTGGTACGTCTCATCGTGGACGTCCCTTTGCGCCTGCCCTTGAGGGAGGACCTTCTATCTCAAGGTCCTATCTTTCATCTTGCTTTACAGTCTCTGGCTTTAATGGCATGGCTATTGAGAGTCAGGTGCTGAAAGACCGAGGCCTGTCGGATTCGGTAATTTCAACTATGCTAGGGAGATTTATCACCGTACCTGGAGAGCTTACATCGCTATGTGCGAAGAACTAGACTGGTGTCCACGGACGTACTCTGTCCCCAGAATCCTGAGGTTCTTACAGCGTGGTGTTGCTCAAAGGCTGGCTTTGAGCACTATTAAGGGTCAGATTTCGGCCTTGGCCGTTTTCTTTCAAAGACCCCTAGCTGGTCATTCCTTGGTTAGCACTTTTGTGCAGGGGGTACGCCATGTGGTTCCACCTGCCAAGCCCCCGCCCCCTCCTTGGGATCTGAACTTGGTGCTTCAGGAATCTCTTTTTGAGAATATAAGAGAGATTCCTCTTTCAACTTTGTCCCAGAAGGTGGCTTTTTTAGTGGCCATCACTTCTGTTAGATGGGTGTCTGAGTTGGTGGCTCTGTCATTCAAGTCACCTTACCTGGTCCTCCATAAGGATAAGGCGGTATTGCGACAGTCTTTCCTTCCTAAGGTGGTTTCGGCTTTTCACCTTCATAAGGACATTGTCCTTCCGTCCTTGTGCCCTCATCCATCGCATCCTAGAGAGGTTGCGCTTCACAATTTGGATGTGGTGCGTGCCTTACGGGTATACCTGGAGGCTACTGCTTCTATTCGGAAGTCTGACTCGCTGTTTGTATCTGTCTCTGGTCCGAAACAGGGCCAAGCGGTGTCGTCTGCCACCATTTCTAGGTGGATCAGACAGACTGTTATACAGGCCTATGCCATTAGGGGATGGACGCCTCCCTTCCCGGTCACGGCGCATTCCACCAGGGCAATCGGTGCTTCCTGGGCTTTCCGACATCAAGCGTCGGTTGCACAAGTGTGCAAGGCGGCCACGTGGTCGTCCGTTCATACCTTTTCAAAATTTTACAAGGTTGATGTGGCTGCATCTTCGGCCACAAAGTGTTGCAGGCCGCTGTTTAATGTTGCAACTCCTCCGTTGAGGAGCTCTGCTGGTTTGGAGTGAAGTTTTGGTTGTTCCTTACTTTTTTGCTCCCACCCTTTTCTTATACTGCTTTGGGACGTCCCACACGTAATCAGTATGAGAGCTGTGTCGGTCCATGGACGATAAGAGAAAATAGGATTTTTGTACTCGCCGTAAAATCTGTTTCTCTGACGTCCATGGACCGACACCGCACCCACCCTTCCTTTTTAAGGTTTGTACTGCTTTGTTACGAACTGAGGCTGCTAGCTGCAGGTGGGAGGGTAATGTCCGGAGGGACTGCCCCCCTGGGCGGGGCTGTTTGGCTCTGGCTTGTTCTAGAATGTTTTAACATCTAACATTCTGCCTAGGTCTTCTCCTGCAAGCAGGGACATATACCCACACGTATAGTACAAAAATCCTATTTTTTCTTTTTAGGTGGTTGGACACTAATACCAGTATTTCAGAGTTTTGGGGTTTTTAAAGATGATTTCCTAGGTGGATTTTCAAAGGTCCTCCACTGTTTGTTTGTTGTACCCCAGACTGACATCCGTTTAGTGCCAAACACTGGCCTACTGGTCTACTTTTACAATCTTCTATTCTAATATCAGTTTTGTTAAAGGAGGTTATTCCTTGTCAAAATATTTTATTAAAGTTTAATGTTGCAGTGTACAAATAGTCTTAAATACTTATATTTTAACAAGTGACACTATACAGATGAGCTTATTTGAGAACATGTTGATATTCATCAGAAAGTTATTATTCACTTATCTGAATATGTGATATAGTGATGATAATACTACATTTATAACATACTAGAACTTTATATGTTCCATATAAACATACAACTTGTTTGTGATTTTATACAACCTGTTAGAGTAATGCTTAAATAATAAAAAATATGGATGTGTAACTCAGGAAGTATATTTTTATAAAACAATTGAAGCAAAATAAAGGAATGTGTGAGGGAAAATTTAATTTCGTTCTTAAAAAATAAGGAAAATAGGAAATGGAAATGAGAGAGAAATGATGGAAGAAGAAGAGAAAAGAGAAGAGAAGTCCGCGTGGTCAGGTCCGGATCCACCGCTGCAACTGAAAAAATAATGTTTTGGGTTGTCTGTCACATCTACCATGGTAAAAGAACTGTGTTGTCAAAGGTTGATAACATGGTATAGTCGATCCAGGGCTGCCAAAGTTTTTCAAATTTGGGTATCGTGTCCGTTTCTATGGCAGTCATCTTAGCATGAGTCATAGCACTATTCATTCTTGCTAATATTTCGGTTATGCTTAGTTTAGGGGATTTCCAGGCCTTTGCTAAAGCTTGTTTTGCTGCCGTAAAGAATTGTACTAATAGTTTAAATTGCATGTGCGTTACATTTTCCGGTTTCAAGTTAAGTATTGCTGTTGCCGGGTCTAGAGGAATTATCTTACCCAATATTTCAGAGGCAATTTTAAAGATTTCATTCCAAAATTTTAGAGCAACTGGACACGACCACCAAATATGAAATTGTGTTCCTATCTCTGTGCACCCTCTAAAACAGTGTCCTGAATAATTTGTAACATACTTTGCTATCCTAGCTGGTACAAGGTACCAGCATGTTAGTACTTTGTAATTGGCTTCGATCGCCAGGATGTTAGGGGAGGCAGATTTTGCAGTTAACCATATCTGGTTCCATTCTATGTCATCTAAGTTTCTTTGTAAGTCTTCCTCCCATTTCAGAACATAATGTGGCTTACCTGCATCTGCTTGAGTCAATAGCTGAGAATACAGAGTGGATATTGCTCCCTTGATGTGCGGATCTTTTTTGCAGATTGCTTCAAAGTTTGTCAGTTGAGTTATTGGGGTTGAAGTGTTTTGTATTGGAGAGAAAAAATATTTTATTTGGAGGTATCTAAATAGTTCTGATTGCGGCAAACCATAAGTTTCGCAAAGGGTCGGGAAGGGGATAAATGATGTTGAGTTTATAAATTTGTACTTGTATATGACATCCCGAGAAGTCCATTCTCTAAAGGAATTAGGAAGGACCCATGCCGGGTAAAAAGCAGGGTTTTTATAAAAGGAGAGTAGAGGGTTGTGTATGGATTGTAGTTGGTGTTTATTTTTATATCTATCCCATAAGGAGATAAAATGCTTCGTAATTGGGTTTTGTAAATTTTTGCGATATTTTGGAGGGATCCAAAGTAAATTTGAGACTGAAATTGGATCACACTCAGCCGCTTCTATGGATACCCATAGTGGGATTTCATTTTGAGTATGTAGTTTACTGAGACTGGCTATATGCGCTGCCCTATAGTAACATGCAAAGTTTGGACATCCTAGGCCCCCCTTTACTTTTGGCAGATAAAGTGTGCGCTGTTGTATTCTTGGTTTAGCTGAACCCCAAATAAATGATGATGATTTCTTTTGTAAAATTCTTAGGTAGTATGCCGGTATCGGGATAGGCAGAACTCTAAACAAGTATAATATTTTTGGCAATATCGTCATTTTTACAGCATTGATTCTTCCTAACCATGATATCGGCATGTGGTCCCAAGAATTCATCAATTTTGTTATTTGTTTCAGAATCGGTGGGTAATTATAAGAGAATAAATCTGAGAGAGATGCTGTAAGTTTAATACCTAGATATGGAAGTGCCCCTTCTGCCCATGTGTAGGGGAGGCCCACTTTAGCGGCTGACAATTCAATGTTTGAGAGAGATATGTTTAGGGCGGAACTTTTTTTGGGATTAATATATAAACCTGAGAATGTGGCAAAGTTGTTAAGAATTGGGATAAGATTAGGGCCCGATATTTGGGGGGATGATAGAAATAGGAGGATATCATCTGCAAATAAGCAGATCTTATGTTGATAACCTCCTATTTCTATTCCTGTTATAGTGGGTTCTGATCTGATTTTATGAGCAAGCGGTTCTATAAGAAGGGCGAATAATAAGGGTGAAAGTGGACAACCTTGTCTTGTACCTCTCTCTATATCAAAAGATTCAGACCTGTATCCCGCATATCTTACATACGCTCTCGGTTTATCATAAAGTGCCTTGATCCAGTTCATGAAGTTTGGGCCAAATCCCCATTTTTGTAAAGTATATGTCATGTAAGGCCAGGATACTGAGTCAAAAGCCCTTCTAACATCGAGAGAGAGAAAACTGGCTGGTATGCCTCTTTTTTTCGCAATTTGTGCCAAGAGAACTGCTCTGCGAACATTATCCCCTGCTTGACGAGACGGCATAAATCCTACTTGGTCACGATGCACGAGTGTACCTATTACTGTGTTTAAACGGGTTGCTATGATTTTCGCTAATAATTTTATGTCTATATTTAGCATGGAAATGGGACGGTAGTTACTGCTAAGCGTATCATCTGTTTGTGGTTTTGGGATCATACATATGATTGCCATCAGGGATTCTTGCCTAAATGTTTTATTGTTTAATAGATCATTGAATGCTTCTGCGAGTGCGGGAGAAAGAGTGTCCTTATATGTACGATAATACAGTGCTGAGTAGCCATCTGGGCCAGGCCTTTTGTTTATTTTTAATTCTTTAATAGCTGCATCTACCTCAGTACTTGTAACTGGTTTTTCTAGTATTGTTTTTTGGGTATCCGTCATTTGGGGAAGGTTGATTTTTGAGAAAAATGCATCAGCTGCAGTAGTGTTAAATATATTTGTCTCTTTTGTATTGAGTTTTCAAGTAGGTACTGAATTTTTGTACTATTTTTTGTGGATTGCTGGTGTAGATATTGCTAGCCAATTTGCGTTTGATAGGTTTGAAGGATTTGTTAAACGATTTTAATGCTTTTGCTAGATATGTGCCGGGCTTATTAGATTTCATGTAGAATGCATGTTTGGTTTTGCGTAATAATTTATCTGCCGAATCAGTGAGAAAAAGGTCATATTCTATACGTGCTTTCTCTAGACGTGATTTGGTTGTGGAGGTAGGATTATTTTGAAAGCTCATAAATGCTGTGTTAAATTCTTTTTCTAATTTTTGTGAGAGTGTTTTACGCTCTCGTTTCAGAATCCCTATTTGTTGTTGAAAAACCCCCTTAGTACTGGTTTATGCGCTTCCCATAACGTGAGTGAGGAGATTTCAGGGCTAGTATTACTCTTTAGATAATTTTTTAATTCTTGTTCTATTAATATGCGGTAGGATGGATGCTTGAGTAATATGTCTGGTAGGTACCAGGTTGGGTCATGTGCTTTGGGCAGGATGGAGGCAATAGTGGTACATACCGCATCATGGTCTGACCAGGGGATGGGGATTATGGTTGAAGACATAATTTCTGGGACCATACCTATTGTTGTAAATATGTGATCTATTCGACTAAATGTTTGATGAGGATTAGAAAAGTATGTGTAGTGTTTTTTAGTAGAATTGGATTCTCTCCAAGAGTCTACCATATTGTGTTTGGAAAGAAGCTGAGAGAGAGACCATTTGGATTGATGTTTCGCCGGGATGTAAGGGGATCTATCCAAAAATGGGAGGAGGACCTGATTAGAGTCTCCGCATACAAGAAGAGTTCCTTTCTTATGTGAGTTTATTACTTGAAAAAGATGAGATAGGAAAGGAAGGGGTTGTGTGTTTGGTGCATAATATGAGACTACCGTTACAGCTGTGTCCATGATGTATCCTGTTAGAATTATGTAGCGGCCTTCAGGATCTTTTATTTCTGAATGCAATGTGAACGGAGCTGTACGGTGGAATGCGATAAGCGTACCTCGATTTTTTGTGGTGGCTGAAGCCGTATATACTTGAGGGTAGAATTTACTAAAGAATTTGGGGGTTTGATTTGGTGTAAAGTGTGTTTCTTGTAAGCATACAATATGTGCTTTCTTAGTTTGGAATGACCGGAAGGCTTTTGTGCGTTTTTGTGGCACATTAATACCTTGGACATTTAATGAGAGTATGTTTAGAGGGGCCATGGTAGATGAAACAGCCATTCTTACCCGTTACTTTAGTGCAGTGGATTCCCGGGCCCTTCCACGCGGACAAGAAAGAAGATAAGGAAGAATAGGATCCAGTGCGATCAGTCTTAAGGAAGAAGTAAAAAACAAATGAGACTATACAACACACAATTATTGTAAAGATATAGTGATACTTGAAGTTTACCCGTGATGGGGGGTGAAACCCCCCATCAGGGGTCAGGGGACTTTCGTTGAACTCCCATTTATTACTGTGGGAGTCCGAGGAAAGTCTGGTGGGGCGCATGGGGTTTCCGCGCAATGGGGTGCCGCTCTGAAAGATGAGATGTACATCCTGTGGATGTATGCGTATTAGCCCTAATTGTGTTTATAAATGTTACTTACAAATTAGTAATTTAGCTTTCAGAGAGAGTGGGGAAAGAATGGTCACTAGGCGATGAGCCTAGGGGATTAGCTTAAATGTATCAAATCTTGTCAACTCGAAAGGATACTATAGGATATTAATGAGAAACAAAGTCATAAGAACCAAACTGCTTAACCACTTAAGCCCCGGACCATTTGGTAGCTAGAGGACCAGAGGTGAATTCAGAATTTTGCACTGCGCTGCTTTAACTGTAAATTGTGCGGACATGCAATGTTGTACCCAAACGAAATTTGCGTCCTTTTCTTCCCACAAATAGAGCTTTCTTTTAATGGTATTTGATTGCCTCTGTGATTTTTATTTTTTGCGATATAAACGGAAAAAGACCGAAAATTTTGAAAAAAAATGATATTTTCTACTTTTTGTTATAAGAAAAATCGAATAAACTCAATTGTAGTCATACATTTAGGCCAAAATGTATTCAGCCACATGTTTTTAGTAAAAAAAATGTCAATAAGCGTATATTTAAAAGTTATAGAGTTTACAAACTAGGGTACATTTTCTGAAATTTACACAGCTTTAAATTTATGACTGCCTATCTCATTTCTTGAGGTGCTAAAATGACAGGGCAGTACAAAACCCCCCCAAATGACCCCATTTTGGAAAGTAGACACCCCAAGGAAATTGCTGAGAGGCATGTTGAGCCCATTGAATTTTTTATTTTTTTGTCCCAAGTGATTGAATAATGACTAAAAAAAAAAAAAATTACAAAAAGTTGTCACTAAATGATATAGTGCTCACACATGCCATGGTTATATGTGGAATTTCACCCCAAAATACATTTTGCTGCTTCTCCTGAGTACGGGGATACCACATGTGTGGGACTTTTTGGGAGCCTAGCCGCGTACGGGACCCCGGAAACCAAGCACCGCCTTCAGGATTTCTAAGGGCGCAAATTTTTGATTTCACTCCTCACTACCTATCACAGTTTCGAAGGCCATAAAATGCCAAAATCGCACAAAACCCCCCCAAATGACCCCATTTTGGAAAGTAGACACCCCAAGCTATTTGCTGAGAGGAATGGCGAGTATTTTACAGCTCTCATTTGTTTTTGAAAATGAAGAAAGAAAATATATATATATATATATATATATATATATATATTTTTTTTTTTCAATTTTCAAAACTTTGTGACAAAAAGCGAGATCTGCAAAATACTCACAATACCTCTCAGCAAATAGCTTGGGGTGTCTACTTTCCAAAATGGGGTCATTTGGGGGGGTTTTGTGCTATCTGGGCATTCCATGGCCTCCGAAACTGTGATAGGCAGTGAGAAGTGAAATCAAAAATTTACACCCTTAGAAAGCCTGAAGGCGGTGCTTGGTTTTTGGGGTCCCGTACGTGGCTAGGCTCCCAAAAAGTCTCACACATGTGGTATCCCCGTACTCAGGAGAAGCAACAGAATGTATTTTGGGGTGTAATTCCACATATGCCCATGACATGTTTGAGCAATATATCATTTAGTGACAACTTTGTGCAAAAAAAATAATAAAAAAAAAAATTGTCGTTTTTCCGCAACTTGTGTCAACATATAAAATATTCCATGGACTCGACATGCCCCTCAGTATATAGCTTGGGGTGTCTACTTTCCAAAATGGGGTCATTGGGGGGGGGTTTTGAACTGTTCTGGCATTTTATACACAACATTAGGAAGCTTACATCCACTCTTCTAACCACTTGAAGACAAAGCCCTTTTTGACACTTTTTGTTTACATGAAAACTTTTTTTTTTGCAAGAAAATTATGTTGAACCCCCAAACATTATATATATTTTTAAAGCAAAGGCCCTACAGATTAAAATGGTTGGTGTTGCATTTTTTTTTTCTACACAGTATTTGCGCAGCGATTTTTCAAACGCATTTTTTGGGTTAAAAAATACACTTTTTAATTTTAATGCACTAAAACACACTATATTGCCCAAATGTTTGATGAAATAAAAAAGATGATCTTAGGCCGAGTACATAGATACCAAACACGACATGCTTTAAAATTTCGCACAAACGCGCATTGGCTACAAACTACATACATTTTTAAAAGCCTTTAAAAGCCTTTACAGGTTACCCCGTTAGATTTACAGAGGAGGTCTACTGCTAAAATGATTGCCCTCGATCTGACCTTTGCGGTGATACCTCACATGCATGGTGCAATTGCTGTTTACATATGACGCCAGACCGACGCTTGTGTTCGCCATTGGGCAAGAGCAGGGCAGGACAGGGGTGCTTTTTTTTTTTTTTTTTTCTTTTTTTTTTCTTATTAATTTTGCTTTTTTATTTTATTTTTAAATTGTTCCAAGTATTTTTTTTTTTTTTATCATTTTTATTGTTATCTCAGGGAATGTAAATATCCCCTATGATAGCAATAGGTAGTGACAGGTACTCTTTTTTTGAAAAAACTGGGGTCTTCTAGACCCTAGATTTTTCCTCTGCCCTCAAAGCATCTGACCACACCAAGATCGGTGTGATAAAATGCTTTCCCAATTTCCCAATGGCGCTTTTTATATCCGGGAGGGGCATTTCCCTCCCACTGCTTGTAAAAGCAGTCCAGAGGCTAATTGGCCGCTAGGATTGCTTTTACATGAAAGCCGGCCGCAGGCTGAAAAGAATGATACCAAGATGATACCTAAACCCGCAGGCATCATTCTGGTATAAACATTCAAAGTCCAGCAACATACCAGTACGTTGCTGGTCCTTGTTGGACATGTATTATAATCTTTTTATTTCATGCAGCCAGTTGGCTGAACGAAAAAAGAGATTGATCGGTGGGTATGCCCACCATTAGAATACCGCCCTTCATCCACCCACTTCCAATGATGGGCATACACGCACCATTTATATATGCCGAAGCATGGGGGCATCCTCCCGCAAAAAAGTTATGCCGCACACACATGGTCGGACTTTTCCACGGGCAAGCCTCCGTCGGAATTTCGGCCGTATGTACGCGGCATTAGGAGCAAAATCGCTCCTCCGCCCCTGCTGCCCCAATGCTTCGGCATATTTGCTTTTTTTTTTTAACTGTGGTGGTGAAATCACCTCCTACAGCACTGGAGTCGCAGGGATCAGGCCTGTCTCTGCGAACGCCGCAGTTATGTTTGTTGTGTTTTGTAAGTGACAGTGATCGATTGATACTGCACTTGGGTGGCCTGGGCGGAGGGGCAAAACGCAGGTGCTAGCAGGTATCTGGGCTGATCCCGCTAACACTGCGTTTTTGGGAACCTTAAACTGCTGGGGACGCTAGTATAGATCTGATCAGATCAGATATTGATCTGTTCAGATACTATACCACTAAGGGAGGTGTATGCTTCACGCGTGGGTGTTAGCGTTACTGGCACTAACCTGACGCTGCCTGGGGTGTGACGCAGACCCTCTCGGACGCTAAAACCTAATTGATATCACCCGCCGGGCGATCAGGGGGTTAAACCTTTATTGGGTTATATACGGCGGGTGCCCTGACACTATAAAAAGCAAACTAACCAGCGTCACCCGTAACACTTATATGGTGATCACTGGTGAAAGGGTTAACTAGGGGCAATCAGGGGGTTAAAACCTTTATTGGATAATATATGGGGGTACCTGACGCTATAAAAACCTGCGGCGAACCTAAAAAAAATTACCAGCTACCGATCTGCATCACCGACACTAAGACAGCGTTTAGAAAAACAATTGCTTAGCGACAGTGGTGATAGGGGGTGAAAGGGTTACCTGGGGGGCGATCAAGGGGGTTAAACCTTTATTAGATAATATATTGGGGTACCTGACGCTATAAAAACCTGCGGCGAACCTAAAAAAAATTACCGGCTACCGATCTGCATCACAGACACTAAGACAGCGTTTAGAAAAACGTTTGCTTAGTGACAGTGGTGATAGGGGGTGAAAGGGTTACCTGGGGGGCGATCAAGGGGGTTAAACCTTTATTAGATAATATATCGGGGTACCTGACGCTATAAAAACCTGCGGCGAACCTAAAAAAAATTACTGGCTGCCGGTCGGCATCACTGACGCTAAGACAGCGATCAGAAAAATGATCGCTAAGCGACAGTGGTGATAGGCGGTGAAAGGGTTATCTGGGGGGTGATCAGGGGGTTAAACCTTTATTAGGGGGGGTTAGGGGGCTACACTGGACCTAAGACTAAACTTTGACACTTTTACAGTCACAAATGTCACTGATTGCAGTGATCACTAAATAAATGGTCACTGCAATCAGTGACACTGTGACTGGGGGCTGGGGGGGTGATCTGGGGGGGGGACCTGGGGGGGCGATTTATGTCCCTATGTGTCCTGGTGTCAGTGTAGTGTTGTGTGCACTGACCTGATATCTTCTCTTGTACGGCGCTCGGTATATGTGAGCGCCGCACCAGAGATGACATCACTTCCTCCTGCTCCCTCTGTCTGACACAGACAGAGGGGGCATTTCCATTCGCCGGGAGCGATCGCGAGGGGGTGGCCAGAAACGAATGGCTGCCCCCTCATCCCGGAACGCTCCCGGACACTTAGCCACCGCTCACTGTACAGAAGGGGGGTCCGATCGGACCCCCCAACTATACAAAGGCAATCACGTATGCTCTACGTGATTGTGCCTGTCGGTGCCATTCTGCCGACGTATATATACAGTGAGCGGTCGTTAAGTGGTTAAGAACTGCATATATGATACTCATCTTTAAGTCATCTACTATTGTTAAAAGTAAGTTACTATGTTATTTAATGCACCGCAGAGACTAAAAGGTACAATGTAGATGGCTCGTCCTTTATAGATGAAAGGGTCTGCTGCAAAAAAATTAACCATTAATTAACATATGTAAAGGTAAAAAAGAGCAAACTTCGGTAACAAAACTGTTGCATCCCTGTATTTCAGTATGAGTTTTAGTGGTTTAATAATAATATACGTCAGCTGAAAGAATGAAAATATAAAAATGTAAAAAATAAAAATGAAAAAATGGCCTTTCGAATTGGGGTAGGAGAGAAACCACTATTTTGTGCTTTGTGAGGGTTTTTCAAAGATCTCCTATGTTGCAAATTACTTAGTGCAGATTGAAACAGGGATATTAAAGTCCAATATACAAAACCTTGTCACCCGTAGGTGACAAAATCACCTATTTCGGGAAAGTACAAAAAATAAATAAATAAATGAGTGAATAATATAAGAATAAATAAATAAAAACAAAGAAAGGATTTTGTTATCCTGACAGTTATGTCACTGTGTTTCTATGGAAAATATCAGAGAAAAATTATATGCTTCTAATGAAAAGTAAAAAATAAATAAATAAATAAAAAAGAGAAAAAAATAATAAAAAAATAATAGATAAAGCTGAAATAGAAAAAATAAGAATTTTAAAATAAGAAATATTAAAAAATAATAATAGTAAGAACCATAGGACCAAATCTAAATATAAAAAGGAAAGAAAAAATTTCAGATAGGGCTAGGAGAAGAAGCCACTGTAGTTTGGCGTGTATTTTGGATGTCTCCTAAGTTATGTGTCACTAAGACTGACTTGAAGCTGGGGTAAAGATTCCCTAAATGCTTCTACTGAAGTATATTCAGCAGTAAATTCGTCCCATAAAATGTCTATCATTTCTTCAGTCCATAGAATCTTCTTGGCCTTGGGGTGAGGATGTGAATCGTCCTCTTTTATGTGCCCGGATATCACCATTACTGTTCTCAGAATGGGTTGCTTTTTGTTTGAAAGAGGCTGGGGATGATCTTCTTCGTGAAGTACTTGGTGCAGAGCTCCCTTCTGTCAGATTGAGATCCTGGAGGGCTTGTTGTAGTTCTTCTGATGTTCTACATGAAATTTTGGTACCCTGGTAGGTGAAACGTAGAGCGAGATCTGATATTCATGCCCTTGAAAAATTAGGTTATTTTGTTCTCTTGCTGCATTTAAAAGTTGTTCTTTTGTCCGATAGAAGTGGAACTTTGCTATGATATCGCGAGGTGGTCCTTCTGTTTTTTTGGGCATTAGAGCCCTGTGTACTCTGTCCATCTCCATTCTTTCTACCGGTATACCTGGTGCTAGTTCTTGGCACAGTGCTAATATTGTTGCTTGCAGGTCTATTATAGATTCTGGTATACCTCTGAAGCGTAGGTTAGCACGTCTTGCCTGATTCTCAAAATCTTCAAGTCTATTTTGAAGTATTATATTTTCCTCTTTCATGTTTTCTAATTCTGACAGGTGCTCTTGTGTGGTATTTTCTATTTCCTCCACTTTAATTTCTAGTGCAGATGTGCGGTGTCCCAGTTCTCTGATTTCCTTTGTTAAATTAGTGGTGATTTTGTTCTGAGGTATGTTTCAGCGCTTTGTGAAGCATTTTTTCAAATTGTTTTAAAATATTTGAGGGAGTAGTTGTTTCTTGTGACAATAGTTGTGGTAAAAAAGCCTCCGCTTCTGAATCTGAATCTCCTGAGGAGAAAGTTTGTGTTTTTTTTAGGTTTGCTTTTCTGCTTTGTGGTGAGTGTGTCTGAGGTGACTGGCGCTTTTTTCTGTGAGGTATTCCGCGCTTGTGAGCTGCTATTGGGGTTCATTTTCGTTCTGCTGCGGGCTCCTCCAAATACCATTTTGTATTTTTAGTTTATCCCCCTCACCTCTCTGATAGTTGCTACAGCTTTTCTGTAAATTTCGTGATGGTGGGCGGTAGTTATCCAGCGGTTTTCCCCCTCACGGAGCGGAGCTCTAGTCAGGTATAACCGTCCTGCTTAAAGGAGGTTATTCCAAACCTCAGCTTGGTTTTTACCATTTTGGTCTAATTTCTTACATTTTATTTTCGTTCTTCACTTCCAGTCACTCCTTTTCCTCCTAGGCTACAGAATGGTAACCCTTGACCTTACCCTCCTATATGACCTGCTGTTTCAGGTCCTCCTCTGGTACTGTTTGTGGTTTTCTCCTATTTCCCAACTTCAGGAATAAGATATACTACAGAAGGAGTAGAAACTCTCAAATAATTGATGTTGTAAACACTTTCCTTTTTGGGTTGGGCTGTTTTTTGGTACTTCTTAAACAGGCCACAGTCATCTTTTTGTCCTCCTGTCTCCTAATCAAAGTCTGCTATACTGTGGTTGTGTTTTTTACCGCTCCTCACAATGCAAGTCTGAGTCAGCGTAATAATTTGAAATGATATTAAAGGTTCAGGTTGTTTTATTTTTTTAACCACTTCCCGCCCAGTCAATAGCGAATTGACGTCCGGGAAGTGGTTGCAATATCGATACTGGACGTCATATGACGTCCTGCAGGATAATGCCTTGCGCGCGCCCGCGGGGGCGCGCAGCGCGGTGATCGGGGACGGCATGTGTCCCTCGGACACAGCGCTTCCCCGATCACGGTAAACAGCCAATTTCATTGGCTGTTTACCATGTGATCGGCTGTGTCAAAGTCACAGCCGATCACCTGTCAAAACAAACTCGGCGGCGCGCTCCGTGCGCGCCGCCACAGGCTTGCAGAGCGGGGATCGGGGAAGGCGAGTGTCCCTTGGACACAGCGCGTCCCCGATCAGAGTAAACAGCCAATGAATTGGCTGTTTACCACGTGACCGGCTGTGTCCAATCACAGCCGGTCACAAATGTAAACAAACTCCACAGGAGTTACTACCTGATCCCTGCTCTCTCCTCACACACTGATCTGTGAGGAGAGAGAAGAGATCAGTAAGTTAGCTCAGTGTAGTTTGTCTACATAAGTTTACAGTGCACAACACGCCCCCCCCCCCCATAAAGTGGACCTGTCACACAGCCCAGCACATCAATCAGCCCATCTGTCAATCAGCCCATCTGTCAATCAGCCCATCTGTCAATCAGCCCATCTGTCAATCAGCCCATCTGTCAATCAGCCCATCTGTCAATCAGCCCATCTGTCAATCAGCCCATCTGTCAATCAGCCCATCTGTCAATCAGCCCATCTGTCAATCAGCCCATCTGTCAATCAGCCCATCTGTCACAGGCCCACCTCCATCGGTACCAGCCATTGGCACCGCCACACAGGCTACCAATACCGCCATCGGTACCAGTACCGCCACCAGGCCCAGCATCTATACTGCCACACAGGCCCGCTACCAGTATCGCCACTAGTGCCGCCATCGGTACCACCGTCGGTAGTGCCACCACCACCTGTACCGCCACCGGTACCATCACCACCCGTACCACCACCACCTGTCCCGCCATCGGTACCACCACCACCTGTCCCGCCATCGGTACCACCACCACCCGTCCCGCCATCGCTACCACCACCACCCGTACCGCCATCGGTACCACCACACAGGCCCACCACTAATACCTCCATCGGTACTACCACACAGACCGCCACCACTACCACCAGCAGTACCATTACACAGGCCCACCAATAAGCACTGCCATAATGTCCCAAAGGGTTTACACACCTGAGGAGGCATATGCCATTCTTGCCATGTCGGATGATGAGAGCAGCGGGGAGCTCCCATTATCCGATTCTGGTTCGGAATACGAGCCAGTGGAGGATAGTGGCTCAGAGTCCGAGTCCCCGGAGGAAACCGTCCCTCCCAAAAGAATGCGATCGGCACCAAGATCAGCACCAAGATCAGCACCAAGATCAGGAGAACTGCCCACCACCAGCAGCGCCATACCCCAGGAAGAGGAGCCCAGTACAAGCAATGGAAATGCACGCCCAACCCGAAGAATCCAGCCCCAATCCTACCTTCCCGATGCCCTGGCAAACCCCTTATGGTTGCCTGCCAACTCAGGATCCGCTATCATCCCCCCTTTCACCGCACAGCCAGGTGTGCAGCCCGACACTACAAATTTTTCTAAATTTGATTATTTTTGTTTATTTTTCCCACAAGATTTGCTGCAGAATATAGTGGATCAAACTAATCTGTATGCATCCCAATTTATTGCTGCCAACCCCGATTCTTCCTATGCCCGCATGTTCCAGTGGCGGCGTCTAACATTGGAGGAATTTAAATTATTTTTGGGCCTTATGTTCAATATGGGGCTTACAAAAAAGAACGAAGTCCATTCATATTGGTCCAAACGCCCCATCCAACACATGCCCATATATTCCGCTGTCATGTCCAGGAAAAGATACGACATGATTATGCGCTTTCTCCACTTCAATGACAATTCACAGTGCCCTCCCCGAGATCATCCCAACTACGACAAATTGTACAAGATACGCCCCCTAATCAATGCCTTTTCCCAACGATTTGAAGAAGTTTTCATCCCAGACCAAAAAATTTGTGTGGACGAGTCCCTCGTACATTTCACCGGCCGACTGCAGTTCAAGCAGTACATACCAAGCAAGAGAGCCAGGTATGGGTTAAAATTAAATAAATTATGTGATCGAGCCACTGGATACGTCTGCAAATTCAGGATCTACGAAGGCAAAGACTCCCAGCTCCAGCCCCGTGATTGCCCCACATATATTGGAACCAGTGGGAAAATTGTCTGGGAGTTGGCATACCCCCTGTTCGGAAAAGGTTACCATTTATATGTTGATAATTATTATACCAGCCTGCCCCTTTTTCGCCACCTTTACAGTAAACAAACCCCGGCCTGCGGTACCTTAAAAAAAAACCGGAAGGGATTCCCACAAAATTTATTGACAAAAAAATTGCGACCTGGAGAATCGGCATCCATGAGGAACGAGGAGGTGTTGGCCATGAAGTGGAGGGACAAGAAAGATGTCCACATCCTCTCTACGATCCACAATGACACCATGGTGGAGATCCCAAGAAGACGCGGCTCCATCGTAAAGCCTGAATGTGTCCACGACTACAATTTGTACATGGGGGGGTGGATTTAAACGACCAGATGCTACAGCCCTACTTATCAACCAGAAAGTCCCATTATTGGCACAAAAAAGTTGTGTTTCACATGGCCCTTTTTAATTCGTTTGTCTGCTACCAAAAAGCAACTCAAAATCACCGACTCCACTACCTCCAATATATCGAAGATATCATCGATGCCCTCATTTACCAACAAGATCCCGCCCCAGGAAGCATTCGCTCTGATAGTGTGAGTCGGCTTCACGAGCGACACTATCCCTTTAGCATCCCCCCCACAGAATCTGGAAGAAGACGCCAAAAGAAATGCCGTGTATGCAGCAGAGGAGGAGTAAGAAGAGACACCAGCTATTATTGTCCCGATTGTCCCTCCCAACCTGGCCTGTGCATCGGAAATTGCTTCAAAAATTATCATACATCCATTAGTTCCCCTTATTATTAACAGACTGCCATTTCCCTATTTGCCTGCTACCATGTTACTAACTACCTTCCATGTTAATTAACTGACCCTGGCCTGTTTACCGACGATGCCTCTGCCTGCCGATTTAAACCACGTTTCTGACTTCCACGTGTACCGACCTTGGCCTGTTAATCGACCATGTTTTTGCCTGCCACTTGGACTGATCTTTTGGCCATCTACTTTTAGTACACAGGGGTCTCACATATGTGAGGGGCTTCAGAATAGCGTTCTGAGTAGAGAAATCCAGTTTTTCGTTTTCTGTGCTCCAAGAACAGGGTCTGGTTGCCCGGAGGCTTCAAAGCGATTTGGGTGGGAGAAGCCTCTACCCCTGTCCCCCTGGCCCTAAGCTTGATGGTCCTTCCTGCTGCCTGGACCAATAATTTGGCTGTGCTGACCATATTACTGCCTGTAATGACCCATGACATTATGGACCATGTTTCTTCCTGCTGCTTGGACCAATACTTTGGCTGTGTTGACCATATATCTGCCTGCTGCCTCTACTGACTTTGGACAGCATTTCTGCCGGGACACCTCTGCCTGCTACCTGGACCTGTGCTTTGGCTGTGCTCTGGCTGTGCTGACAGTATCTCTGCCTGTGCGAACTATGGACAGTATTCCTGCCTGCTGCCTGGTTGATTGCTTTTGCTGTCGCTGACCTCATCCCTGCCTGCTGCCTGGACCGATGCTCTCCTCTGTGGACCACTGCACTTCTAAAACCACAGGTAATCTTTTGTTATTTGGTATGTACCTGCTATGTGTTAGATATATGAAGGGCCTTCAAAAATGTGATCGGTAGTCAGAAAATGATATGTGCAATTAATGCTGCTAGAATGCCTGGAGGTGCTACTTGGATGTTGGGCCTCTGTATGTGGCCAGGCTGTGTAAAAGTCTCAAACATGTGGTATCGCCATACTCAGGAGGAGTAGCAGAATGCATTTTGGGGTGTAATTTTTGCTATGTACATATTATGTGTTAGAAATATCTTATAAATTGACAACTTTGTGTAAAAAAAAATGCATTTTAATTTTTTCTCCACATTTTCCAAAACCTTCTGGAAAAAAATGAACCATTCAAAAGACTCATAATGCCTCATAGATTATACGTTGGGGTGTGTGCTTTCCAAAATGGGGTCATTTTGTGGAAAATTCTATTGTCCTGGTGCTCCAGGGCCTTCAAAATTGTAATAGGTGGTTGAGAAAGGATATGTGCGATTTATGCTTGTAGAACGCCTGAAAGTGCTACTTCAATGTTGGGCCTCTGTATATGGCCAGGCTGTGTAAAAGTCTCACACATGTGGTATCGCTATACTCAGGAGGGAGTAGCAGAATGTATTTTGGGGTGTAGTTGCAATTATGCATATGCTGTGTGAGAGAAAAAAACTGTTAATATGACCAGTTTGTGTAAAAAAAAAAAAAAAAAAAAAATTCCCAAGAATTGTGGGAAAAAAATACAACTTCAAAAAACTCACCACGCCTCTTAGTAAATACCTTGGACTGTCTACTTTCCAAAAAGGGGTAATTTTGGGGTATTTGTACTTTCCTCGCTTGTTAGTGTCTCAAGAAATGAGATATGCCTTCAGTACATCAGGCGTGATCAGATGTGATAAATTTTCAGTGATTGCCACCATAGTTTGTAGACTCTATAACTTTCACAAAGACCAAATAATATACACTAATTTGGGTTCATGTTACCAAAGATATGTAGCAGTATACATTTTGGCACAAATTTCTGAAGAAAAATTACTTATTTGCAAAATTTTACAATAGAAACTAAAAAAAAGTGTTGTTTTTTTTTAAAAAAATTGCTGTTTTTTTGCTTATATCGCAAAAAATAAAAAACCCAGTGGCGATTAAATACCACCAAAAGAAAGCTCTATTTGTGAGAAGAAAATGATAAAAATTTTGTTTGGATACAGTGTAGCATGACTAAGTAATTGTCATTCAAAGTGTGAGAGTACTGAAAGCTGAAAATTGGTCTGGGTGGGAAGGTGCATAAGTGCATGGTATTGAAGTGGTTAAATAACAAACATGTCATACTTGCCTCCACTGTGCAAATCGTTTTGCACAGAGTGGCCCCAACCCACCTGTTCTGGGGTCCCACGACGGCTCACGCGGCTCCTCCCCGCATTAGATGACCCCCTTTCGGTTTCTCTTTCCCGAGAGGGTTACCTTGCGGGCGCGCTCCTTTTGTCATACACTCGGCGTCCATAGACGCAAAGTGTATGACTCGGCCCCGCACCCGTGTCATTGGATTTGATTGACAGCAGTGGGAGCCAATGGCTGCGCTGCTATCAATCTATCCAATGCTGAGCCGAGAACCCGTGGAGAGAGTGACGCGGGGTCGCGCCCACGGAAATTCAGGACTCAGGCTTGTAGGTTTACAACCCCTTTAAAATCAATTCCCTGGCTAATAATTTGTCAACAATTTTAAAGTGAAACTAAACCCACCAATTTATTGGTTTCCTAAAACATTTAAATTCAAGGCATCCTTTGATAGCTGTTAGTTTTTAGTGTGCCTATGTTGGCTCTCGGGGAGAACCGAAAAAGCCAATAAATGGCTAGTGTCTCATAGCTGATCACATACGTAGATCAAAGAGAGGCTAACATAGCAGTTTCCTTGACTGTAAAGGATAGGAGATTTTACTTCTGCTCTAAGCAGAGGAGCTGTGATTGCACTGGGAGATTCCTCTAGTGGAAAACCTACAAATGCTACCTTTTAATAAAATAGCAGAAGCATGCATATAAAAATGTAAAATGACACATCAAACATGGCTTTTAAAAATATATCTAATAATAACTCTATGTGCTTGATGAAAATGCTTTACTTTTATTCTACAATATTCCTTATAACAAGTCTCCTCAGGCTTTAGGCAAAATTCTCTTAAAGCGGAGTTCCACCCAACTTTACAAGAAAGTCTTAAAGACCACTAATAAAAATATATATATATAATTTTTTTTATCACAAAAGCACATTTTTGTAAATATTTTATTATATCTTTTCATGTGACAACAGTGTAAAGAGTAGTAAATGTCCAGCTTCTATAACAGTGTACATTTGCTGTCCCTCCCAAATAACAACACAGCCATTAATGTCTAGACTGCTGGCAACAAAAGTGAGTACACCCCTAAGTGAAATTGTCCAAATTGGGCCAAATTAGCCATTTTTTTTCTCCCAGGTGTCATGTGACTCGTTAGTGTTACAAGGTCTCGGGTGTGAATGGGGAGAAGGGGTGTTACATTTGGTGATATCGCTCTCCCTCTCTCATACTGTCACTGGAAGTTCAACATGGCACCTCATGGCAAAGAACTCTGAGTGAGGATCTGAAAAAAAGAATTGTTGCTCTACTTAAAGATGGCATAGGCTATAAGAAGATTGCCAAGACCCTGAAACTCAGCTGCAGCACAGTGGCCAAGACCATACAGCAGTTTAACAGGACAGGTTCCACTCAGGACGGGCCTCGCCATGGTCGACCAAGAAGTTGAGTGCACATGCTTAGCGTCATATCCAGAGGTTGTCTTTCGAAAATAGACATATGAGTGCTGCCAACATTGCTGCAGAGTTTCAAGGGACGGGGGGGGGGGGGGGTCAGCCTGTCAGTGCTCAGAATATACGCCACACACTGCATCAAATTTGTCTGCATGGCTGTTGTCCCAGAAGGAAGCCTCTGCTAAAGATGATGCACAAGAAAGCCCGCAAACAGTTTGCTGAAGACAAGCAGACTAAGGACATGGATTCCTGGAACCATGTCCTGTGGTCTGATGAGACCAAGATAAACTTATTTGGTTCAGATTAGGGGTGCAACGGATCAAAAAACTCACGGATCGGATCGATCCTCAGATCAGAGCCACGGATCGGGTCATTTTCGGATCGGCAAAAAAAAAAGAAGAAAAAAAATGTTACACCCACCGGAGTTTGATTTCACAGTTATTTTCAACACAAAACGGAGCTTATATGCTTAAATACAGTATTTGTAAATCCAACGGACTCTTTACATGTTAAATTTTAAAAGCAGCAGCAAACCTGCTGATCTTACATGGTTGCTAATGTGACAGAACACCTCTGATTTTCACATTTAACTAAATGTTAAATGTGAAAATCAGAGGTGTTCCGTCACATTAGCAAACGTGAGGTTTGCTGCTGCTTTTAAAATTTAAAATGTAAACAGTCCGTTGGATTTCCAAATAATGTATTTAACCACTTAAGCCCCGGACCATTTGGTAGCTAAAGGACCAGAGGTGAATTCAGAATTTTGCACTGCGCTGCTTTAACTGTAAATTGTGCGGACATGCAATGTTCTACCCAAACGAAATTTGCGTCCTTTTCTTCCCACAAATAGAGCTTTCTTTTAATGGTATTTGATTGCCTCTGCGATTTTTATTTTTTGCGATATAAACGGAAAAAGACCGAAAATTTTGAAAAAAAATGATATTTTCTACTTTTTGTTATAAGAAAAATCGAATAAACTCAATTTTAGTCATACATTTAGGCCAAAATGTATTCAGCCACATGTCTTTAGTAAAAAAAATTTCAATAAGAGTATATTTATTGGTTTGCGCAAAAGTTATAGCGTTTACAAACTAGGGTACATTTTCTGGAATTTACACAGCTTTAAATTTATGACTGCCTATCTCATTTCTTGAGGTGCTAAAATGGCAGGGCAGTACAACCCCCCCCCCCAAATGACCCCATTTTAGAAAGTAGACACCCCAAGGAAATTGCTGAGAGGCCTGTTGAGCCCATTGAATATTTTTTTTTTTTTGTCCCAAGTGATTGAATAATGACAAAAAAAAAATTAAAAATTACAAAAAGTTGTCACTAAATGATATATTGCTCACACATGCCATGGTTATATGTGGAATTGCACCCCAAAATACATTCTGCTGCTTCTCTTGAGTACGGGGATACCACATGTGTGGGACTTTTTAGGAGCCTAGCCACGTACGGGACCCCGGAAACCAAGCACCGCCTTCAGGATTTCTAAGGGCGCAAATTTTTGATTTGACTCCTCACTACCTATCACAGTTTTGAAGGCCATAAAATGCCAAAATAGCACAAAACCCCCCCCCCCCAAATGACCCCATTTTGGAAAGTAGACACCCCAAGCTGTTTGCTGAGAGGCATGGTGAGTATTTTACAGCTCTCATTTGTTTTTGAAAATGAAGAAAGAACATTTTTTTTTTTTTTCAATTTTCAAAACTTTGTGACAAAAAGGGAGATCTGCAAAATACTCACAATACCTCTCAGCAAATAGCTTGGGGTGTCTACTTTCCAAAATGGGGTCATTTGGGGGTGTTTTGTGCCATCTGGGCATTCCATGGCCTCCGAAACTGATAGGCAGTGAGAAGTGAAATCAAAAATTTACACCCTTAGAAAGCCTGAAGGCGGTGATTGGTTTTTGGGGTCCCGTACGCGGCTAGGCTCCCAAAAAGTCTCACACATGTGGTATCCCCGTACTCAGGAGAAGCAACAGAATGTATTTTGGGGTGTAATTCCACATATGCCCATGGCATGTTTGAGCAATATATCATTTAGTGACAACTTTGTGCAAAAAAAAAAAAAAAAAAGGTATTTTTTCCGCAACTTGTGTCAAAAATATTCCATGGACTCGACATGCCTCTCAGTATATAGCTTGGGGTGTCTACTTTCCAAAATGGGGGCATTTGGGGGGGTTTTGAACTGTTCTGGCATTTTATACACAACATTAGGAAGCTTACATCCACTCTTCTAACCACTTGAAGACAAAGCCCTTTTTGACACTTTTTGTTTACATGAAAACATATTTACTCTTTCGTCCATGGAACGACACAGCTTCTCCATTGACAAAGTGGGTATTATCCGTTAATTAGGAGTGACTAGGCAGAAAAACTTGTAAAAAGTGTTGCATCACACCTTCTACAGTACCGCCCAGGGGGCGGACCCTCTGGGTATACCTTCTCAGTCTGCATCTTCGCAGATCAGTTTTTTTCGGTCTAGCAAGGAGTAGGACATGGCTCCCTTCGGGCCCATTGGTCCGGGGGAAAAAAGATAGATATATATTTTTTTTTATTATTTTTTTTGCTACATTTGTTGTTTCCTGCGATCTTCGATCAACTGCCGACTGGGTGACAGACATCGAGCGTGTGCCGACCCTAGCTACGCGCTGGGTTTTCCACGACATGCCCGTCGCTCCACGGGTGGCCGGTGAGCTTACGCTCCAAGGCTTGCATCGGACCGCTCAGCTTCGGCTGACCTTACGGCCGAGTCGCAGCAGCCTGTCCGGTGAGCGTCATGCTCCAGGGCATACATATGATCGTCCCTTCTGGGTCCAATCACAGCATGCCTGGCCAACAGTCACCTTCTGTGCGCGGACGATGATCTGTTTGGAATGTCTTCCAGCAGAATACATGCAGGATAGGTAAGTAAAACTCCCCTGCCTCGGCTGGGTGATTTAGCTGGACATTCCTGGCGAGATCAAGTAAGTGGTTGTGGCCCCTTTCTTCCCTCTCTCCCTGCCTTTCCCTCCTCCCTGGGCTTCTAGCTAAAGGTTGCTGGGTGCTGGGGGTCACCTAGGGGGTCCCACTGGAGCGGGGCTGGCTGTAACTAACATTTAAAAGAAATGTCATTTTTTTCTTACCTGTGTTTGTGTCCTTCCTCCTCCATGCTGTCGGCGGCCATTTTGAGGTGGGTAATGCCAAGTTTGGCCTCTTGTGACTGCCCGGCGGCCATCTTCCTGTGGTTCGGCCACACCCACTGGCCCCTATCAGCTGATCGGCGGCCATGTTTGTCCACCCTGTATGCAGATATTGCCGTTCGGCGGCCATCTTTTTGTGGGCTATGGCTGCTTGACCTCTATCTTCTGTCTGCGGCCATTTTCTTAGAGCCCACATTATCTTCCATACAGACGTTTTTTGGCAACCATTTTGCGAGAGCCTCCGGCCTCTAGGGTGCATTACACTGGCGCGAAAATTCACACAGGAAGTGCTGATAAAAGAAGCAGACTGACACAGCAGCAGGGGACAGCATCACAGGCGCAGCATAGCAGTACCTATCCAGGGTGGTGAGTCCTCTGGGTGACCCAGCCTCTCTGCAGCGCAGGAGGGTGGCCTATTGATATCTTGCCTGGAGCCCTGTGGGTGTCAGCGTGTGGTCAGCATGGCATCTGAGCCAGATGTCTTCTCCCCTGAAACACCAGATTTAGCAGCTGGTGTCCCTGAGGTGTCTATGGACGCTATGTCGGCAATCCTAGAGGCGTTTGCTGCCAGGGTGGAAGCAGCACATGGGAATACAGGGGGTAATAAACGCCCCCGTCCCCTGCAATCTTCTGGGGATATTTCTGATGCAGAACCAGGTCCAGCTACGGCTCATGGCCCAGATTCTGATGCATCAGAGACTGCAGACCGTGACCGATCGGACAGTGAGGAGGACTCCAAGTCCAGGTCAGTACGCGAGACGGCTTTGGTATCTGACCTTATTACTGCAGTGCGGGATACGCTAAAGTTGGAAAAGACTGCAGAAGTAGCAGATACTCCAGTCCCCTTTGGGTTTCGTAAACCTGCCCGCACTGCTAAGGTGTTCCCTTGTGTGTCTTATTTTGACAAACTCTTATACAAGGAATGGGAGAACCCACTGAGGGTCTTTACAGCCCCAAAGAGGTTTGCAGTACGGTACCCCTTTGAGGAGAGTTTTCTGAAGATATGGACCTCTCCCCCTATAGTGGACCCTCCGGTGTCCAGACTTAATAGAGCCACCACTATTCCAGTAGAAGGGGCTCCTGTTTTCAAGGACCCTGTGGATAAGAAGGCTGAAGCACTCGCTCGCTACCTATACTCAGTGGTAGGCTCGGCAGTACGCCCGGCATTGGCGGGGGCCCTAGTGTCTCAGACACTTACTGAATGGGCAAAATTGCTACTCCAGGGGTTAAAGGAGCGAGATGCTCCTCCTAATGAGATAACTTTGGCCGACCAGTTGGTCCAGGGCCTTAAGTTTGTCTGCGAGTCAGACATGGATACTATTCCCCTGCTGTCAAGAGCTTCGGTTTATGCAGTAGCAATACGCCGCCTGATCTGGCTAAAGGGCCGGTCTGCGGACCAGACTTCCAAGAAAGCCCTGTTGGATCTGCCTTTTAAGGGCGACAGACTTTTTGGGGCTTCTCTGGATGACATCATCAAGGATGCCACAGGAGGTAAAAGCACTTTGCTTCCCCAAACTAGCAAGGGTAAGGGACCACGCCAAGGGCAAGGGCCCTCCTTTACTGCACGTAAGCGTTTTTTTCGCCCCCTTAAGGCGACAGGGAAAAGACCTCAGGCCGATAAAGCGCCTGCCCAAGGACAGAAGCGTCCTTGGTCCCGCAGACCCAACAAGCCTGCGGACAAATCTGCGTCCACATGAAGGTCCGCCCCCACCCAGCTCTCGGGTGGGGGGACGTCTTTGCAAATTTGCGACTCTGTGGACTGCTCTAGTCTCCGACAGGTGGGTTTGTGAAGTAATCTCCTCAGGCTACAAGATAGAATTTCTCTCTTGTCCACCAGACAGATTCATCACCTCCAATCTCCAGCTACTACCGACCCGTCGGGAGGCCCTGTATGGGGCGGTCCAGGGTCTACTGGACCGCGGGGTAGTTATTCCAGTTCCAGAACAGGAACGGGGTCAGGGTTTTTACTCAAATCTGTTCATTGTGCCGAAGAAGGAGGGGGTTCGTCCAATCTTGGATCTCAGAGCCCTCAATTGCTTTGTGAAGGTACAAAGATTTCGGATGGAGTCGGTTCGATCTGTAGTCACGGCTCTCCATCCGGGGGACTTTCTGGCCTCCTTGGACATCAAGGACGCATACCTGCATGTCCCCATATACTCCAGACACCAGAGGTTTCTGCGATTTGCTATCGGGAAGAACCACTACCAGTTTGTTGCCCTCCCGTTTGGCCTTGCCTCAGCACCCAGGACGTTCACCAAGGTGCTTGCTCCGATTCTGGCACTTCTAAGACAGCGGGGTATCGCTATCACAGGTTACTTGGACGACCTTCTGCTGAAGGCCCCTTCAAGCTCAGAATTAGAGGTAAGCGTGTCCATTACCTGTCAGACTCTTCGAGACTGTGGTTGGATACTAAACACGTAAAAGTCAGTATTGGTGCCCACTCAACGCCTAGTGTACCTGGGGTTGATTCTGGATTCCTCGGAGGCAAAGGTATTCCTCCCTGTGGAGAAGTTGCAGACCCTCCGGGCTGCAGTACGGCAGCTGACTTCCAGGAATTGGTCGTCACTCCGTTTTTGCATGCGAGTGTTGGGCCTCATGGTAGCCTCCTTCGAGGCGGTCCCATATGCTCAATACCACACTCGAGTGTTACAGAAGGAAGTTCTGTCCAGATGGAACAGATGCCCTTCATCTCTGGATTATCAAATCCGAGTGAGCCACCTAGTCAGGAGATCCCTGGTATGGTGGCTGACAGCACTGGCTCTAATGGCCGGGAAGTCTTTTTTTCCGGTTTACTGGATAGTGATCACGACGGACGCCAGCCTTACAGGTTGGGGGGGAGTCTGGGGTGTCCAGTCGGCGCAAGGACGCTGGACCCCAGAGGAAGCCCTCCTGCCGATCAATGTCCTGGAGATCCGGGCGATCAAGCTGTGCCTCTTCAAAAGGTCTCATGCAAGGGCGTCCAGTCAGGATCCAGTCAGACAACGCCACAGCAGTGGCATATGTCAATCATCAAGGAGGAACAAGAAGCTCAGCTGCAGCATCGGAGGTTGCTCGCATCCTGAAGTGGGCAGAGAGGAGCGTACCGGCACTGTCGGCCGTGTACATTCCGGGTGTGGAAAACTGGCAGGCGGACTACCTGAACCGCCAGAGGCTGGACCAGGGAGAATGGTCCTTACACCCGGAGGTGTTCCAACTCCTCTGCCAAAGATGGGGCACACCAGACATAGATCTTCTGGCTTCCCGACTCAATCGGAAGGTATTGAGATTTGTGGCCCGGTCAAGAGACCCATGGGCAGACGCAACGGACGCGTTGGTAGCATCGTGGGGTCAGTATCGGCTAATCCTATGCCTTCCCTCCCTTTTAAGGCTTCTTCCTCTTCTTCTCCGCAGAGTGGAGGCAGAGGGAATTCCAATGATCCTAATCGCTCCAGATTGGCCTCGGCGTCCTTGGTACGCCAATCTAGTACGTCTGGTAGCAGACGTCCCCTGGCGCCTACCACTACGGACGGACCTGCTATCGCAAGGTCCCATATTCCATCCTGCTTTACAGTCATTGGCTTTAACGGCATGGCTGTTGAGAACCAGGTACTGAGAGACCAGGGCCTGTCAGACTCAGTAATCTCTACTTGAGAAGTGCTCGAAAACCGTCCTCTATGAAGGTCTATCACCGCACTTGGAGGGCCTACATCTCCATGTGTGAGGAAATGAAATGGCATCCGCGTACCTATTTGGTTTCCAGAATCCTGCTGTTTTTACAGCATGGGGTGGACCAAAGGCTTGCCCTAAGTACGATTAAGGGACAGATATCTGCCCTGGCTGTCTTTTTTCAGTGACCCCTGGCGACTCACTCTCTCGTGAGTACATTTGTGCAGGGGGTCCGACATGTGGCCCCTCCGGTCCGTCCCCCGTTACCTCCGTGGGACTTGAACCTGGTCCTCTCGGTGCTTCAGAAGGCACCGTTTGAGAATATTAGAGATATTCCCCTGTTGACACTTTCTCAGAAAGTGGTCTTTTTGGTGGCTGTTACGTCAGTTAGACGAGTCTCTGAGCTGGCAGCCTTGTCCTGCAAGGCTCCCTATTTGATTTTCCACAAGGATAAGGTGGTGCTGCGGCCGCAGCCTTCCTTTCTTCCGAAAGTCGTTTCGGCTTTTCATCTCAATGAAGACATTGTACTTCCATCCTTGTGTCCTCAGCCGTCGAATCCTAAGGAATCGGCGTTGCATTCCTTGGACGTTGTCCGAGCTTTGAGAGTATACCTATCTGCTACTTCCCTGTTCCGGAAGTCAGACTCACTGTTTGTTTCGGTGGCTGGTCCCAAGAAGGGCCAAGCAGTCTCACCGGCCACCATCTCTAGGTGGATCCGACAGTAATCCAGGCTTATGCCTTAAAGGGTCAGGCGCCCCCGTTTCCTGTCACGGCGCATTCGACCAGGGCAATAGGTGCCTCTTGGGCTTTCCGACATCAAGCGTCTGTTTCCCAACTATGTAAAGCGGCGATTTGGTCGTCCGCTCACACTTTCACAAAATTCTACAAAGTTGATGTAGGTGCATCTTCGGATGCCTCTTTCGGCCGCAAGGTTTTGCAAGCGGCTGTTTAGAGTTGCAACTGGAGGAGTGCTGTTTTTGTGTTTTGGGGTGAAGATTGTTTTTATGCTGTTACCACCCCTCGTTTTTTTCTCTGACACTGCTTTGGGACGTCCCACTTTGTCAATAGAGAAGCTGTGTCGGTGCATGGACGGAAGAGTAAATAGGATTTTTTTACTCACCGTAAAATCCTTTTCTCCGAGTCCATGGACCGACACAGCACCCACCCCTCCTTTTAAGTTTGTACTGCTTTTTGACGAACTGATCTGCGAAGATGCAGACTGAGAGGGTATACCCAGAGGGTCCGCCCGCTGGGCGGTACTGTAGAAGGTGTGATGCAACACTTTTTTTACAAGTTTTTCTGCCTAGTCACTCCTAATTAACGGATAATACCCACTTCGTCAATAGAGAAGCTGTGTCGGTCCATGGACTCAGAGAAAAGGATTTTACGGTGAGTAAAAAATCCTATTTTTTTTTTTGCAAGAAAATTATGTTGAACCCCCAAACATTATATATATTTTTAAAGCAAAGGCCCTACAGAATAAAATGGTGGGTGTGCATTTTTTTTTTCTACACAGTATTTGCGCAGCGATTTTTCAAACGCATTTTTTGGGGAAAAAATACACTTTTTTTTTATTTTAATGCACTAAAACGCACTATATTGCCCAAATGTTTGAAATAAAAAAGATGATCTTAGGCCGAGTACATAGATACCAAACACGACATGCTTTAAAATTTCGCACAAACACGCATTGGCGACAAACTACATACATTTTTAAAAGCCTTTACAGGTTACCCCGTTAGATTTACAGAGGAGGTCTACTGCTAAAATTACTGCCCTCGATCTGACCTTCGCGGTGATACCTCACATGCATGGTGCAATTGCTGTTTACATATGACACCAGACCGACGCTTGCGTTCGCCATTGGGCAAGAGCAGGGCAGGACAGGGGTGCTTTTTTTTTTTTTTTTTTTTTTATTATAAATTTTGCTTTTTTATTTTATTTTTAAACTGTTGCTTCCATATTTTTTCTTTTATTTTTTTTTATTGTTATCTCAGGGAATGTAAATATCCCCTATGATAGCAATAGGTAATGACAGGTACTCTTTTTTGAAAAAACTGGGGTCTATTGGCCCCTAGATCTTTCCTCTGCCCTCAAAGCATCTGACCACACCAAGATCGGTGTGATAAAATGCTTTCCCAATTTCCCAATGGCGCTTTTTATATACGGGGGGGGGGACATTCCCTCCCACTGCTTGTAAAAGCAGTCCAGAGGCTAATTAGCCACTAGGATTGCTTTTACATGAAAGCCGGCCGCTGGCTGAAAAGAATGATACCAAGATGATACCTAAACCCGCAGGCATCAATCTGGTATAACCAATCAAAGTCCAGCAACATACCAGTACGTTGCTGGTCCTTGTTGGACATGTATTGTAATCTTTTTTTTTTTTTTTTCATGCAGCCAGGTGGCTGAACGAAAAAAGAGATTGATCGGTGGGTATGCCCACCATTAGAATACCGCCCTTCATCCACCCACTTCTAATGATGGGCATACATGCACCATTTATATATGCCGAAGCATGGGGGCATCTTCCCGCAAAAGTTATGCCGCGTACACATGGTCAGACTTTTCCACGGGCAAGCCTCCGTCGGAATTTCGACCGTATGTATGCGGCATTAGGAGCAAAATCGCTCCTCCGCCCATGCTGCCCCAATGCTTCGGCATATATGCATTTTTTTTTTTTAACTGTGGTGGTGAAATCACCTCCTACAGCACTGGAGTCGCAGGGATCAGGCCTGTCTCTGCGAACGCTGCAGTTATGTGTGTTGTGTTTTGCAAGTGACAGTGATCGATCGATACTGCACTTGGGTGGCCTGGGCTGGACGGAGGGGCAAAACGCAGGTGCTAGCAGGTATCTGGGCTGATCCCGCTAACACTGCGTTTTTGGGAACCCTAAACTGCTGGGGACGCTAGTATAGATCTGATCAGATATTGATCTGTTCAGATACTATACCACTAAGGGGGGTGTATGCTTAACGCGTGGGTGTTAGCGCTACTGGCACTAACCTGACGCTGCCTGGGGTGTGACGCAGACCCTCTCTGACGCTAAAACCTAATTGATATCACCCGCCGGGCGATCAGGGGGTTAAACCTTTATTGGGTTATATACGGCGGGTGCCCTGACACTATAAAAAGCAAACTAACTAACCAGCGTCACCCGTAACACTTATATGATGATCACTGGTGAAAGGGTTAACTAGGGGCAATTAGGGGGTTAAAACCTTTAGGTAATATATGGGGGTACCTGACGCTATATAAAAACCTGACGACGAACCTAAAAAAAAATGACTGGCTACCTATCGGGATCACCGACACTAAGACAACGATCATAAAAACGATCGCTTAGCGACAGTGGTGATAGGGGGTGAAAGGGTTACCTGGGGGTGATCAAGGGGGTTAAACCTTTATTAGGTAATATATGGGGGTACCCGACGCTATAAAAACCTGCGGCGAACCTAAAAAAAATTACTGGCTACCGATCAGCATCACCGACGCTAAGACATCGATCAGAAAAATGATCGCTTAGCGACGGCGGTGCTACTGGGTGAAAGGGTTATCTGGGGGTGATCAGGGGGTTAAACCTTTATTAGGGGGGGTTAGGGGGCTACACTGGACCTAAAACTAAATGTAGTGACACTTTTACAGTCACAAATGTCACTGATTGCAGTGATCACTAAATAAATGGTCACTGCAATCAGTGACACTGTGACTGGGGGCTGGGGGGGCGATTTTATGTGCCTATGTGTCCTGGTGTCAGTGTAGTGTTGTGTGCACTAACCTGCATCTTCTCCTGTACGGCGCTCGGTATATGTGAGCGCCGCAGGAGAGATGACATCACTTCCTCCTGCCTGTGTAAACAGTACACAGGGAGGGGAAGCTCTCATTCGCCGGGAGCGATCGAGAGGGGGGGGCCTGAATCGAACGGCCGTCCCCTCATGCCGGATCGCTCCCGAAGGTAAAACGACCACCCACTGTAAAGAAGGGGGGTCCGATCGGACCCCCCAACTATACAAAGGCAATCACGTATATGTACGTGATTCTGCCTGTCGGTGCCATTCTGCCGACGTATATTTACAGTGGGCGGTCGTTAAGTGGTTAAGCATATAAAATACCTGAAATCTAAAATTTCGTTGGGTGTAACAAGATGTCCGCTTGGCCCCTTCTGCACAGTAATGAGAGTGAGGAGTGTGGGGTGGAGCAAGATGGCGGCGGCAAAACGTCACTACAGCGGCCGCCGCCGGGTGCACAAAGATGGCTGCCGCTAGGCCGAAGCCACGGCCTTTCCTATGACCGAGGCTCCAGAGCGCTCTGCGGATCGCGTGATGATCCGATCCGAACAGGGTGACCCGTTCGGATCACCACCGATCCGTTGCACCACTAGTTCAGATGATGTCAAACCTGTATGGTGGCATCCAGGTGAGGAGCACAAAGACAAGTGTGTCTTTCCTACAGTCAAGCATGGTGGTGGGAGTGTCATGGTCTGGGGCTGCATGACTGCTGCCGACACTGGGGAGCTACAGTTCATTGAGGGAACCATGAATGCCAACATGTACTGTGACATACTGAAGCAGAGCATAATCCCCTCCCTTTAGAGACCTGGCCGCAGGTCAGTGTTCCAACATAATGACCCAAAACACACCTCCAAGACGACCACTGCCTTGCTAAAGAAGCTGAGGGTAAAGGTGATGGACTGGCCAAGCATGTCTCCAGACCTAAAACCTATTGAGCATCTGGGTGGGATCCTCAAACGGAAGGTGGAGGAGCGCAAGGTCTCCAACATCCACCAACTCTGTTATGTCGTCGTGGAGGAGTGGAAGAGGACTCCAGTGGCAACCTGTGACGCTCTGGTGAACTCCATGCCCAAAGCTCCACTGCCAGTTTCCCTTAGTTGCAAAGGTGGCGCCTTCACTCCAGGCGGTGGACGAATCGGCCTTCGGGGGGGGGGGGGGCTGACTTTACGGGCTCTCTGGACAGGTAAGTGTCCTTATTAAAAGCCAGCAGCTACAGTATTTGTAGCTGCAGACTTTTGGGGCAAAAAATTTTTGGTGGCTGGAACTACGCTTTAAGCGTGGTTGTAAACATCAGAAATTATGAATAAAGCATACCCCTCTATAGTGTGTGTCCTTGTCTCAATTAAGAGCACTAAGTGTAATTTCTGTCTGCTGCTTTGTTCCTCTGCTATCGGCATGAATCACTTCTGACAAGTTTTCTTGACACCAAGAGAAAAATGGTGACAGGAGGGACTTCCACTTGATAGTCTCCGCCCTGTTCCTGTGTGCTGTGTAAAGGGGGGTGTGTCCCTTCCCTCCAGTCAGCTGTCAGACCTGTCCTCACTGAGCTCTGCAGAGTGTAACTTCAGCTCTCTGCCCCCTTTTTTTCTGAACTCTCAGACAAGCCTTAAAGATTGCAGATAAGCAGGCACAACTTATGTAGGAGGATTTATTTCATCTTTGTGTATCACCTGAGGCTAGTCACTTCACTGGGTATATGTAAGGGTTTACAACCACTTTAACTATTTTCTGATAAATTAATTGTCCCATTCAAAGTTTTGACTGGACCTTCATTTATCTAAACTGGGTCATTTCTGAAAATCTGTCAGGATTGAGTGGCGTTCTCAAGGGTCTCATAGGCCAGTGAAAGATGTCCACGCTGATGCAACTGGCCTGGGTAGAAAATCCCTGCATTAGTTCTGGTAGGAATCAAATAGCATTACGGTAATGGCCTTAAAGCAATATTAAACCCAAAACCAAAAATTTATTATATTACCGTTTTAGTAATCATTAGACGTGGTGGATTCATTACATTCCTTTTTTGACATATATACATTTTGCTAATGTAGATAAAAGCTGACCTTTGTAAACACCCCTGTTACTGTTAAATGTTTTGTCCCAACCATTTAACTGCGACATCTCCAGAACAGCCTGTTCTGTTGAAAAACAGTCTTACTGGCAGGATCACAAGTGAAAATAAAGGAGACTGAAATGGAAAACTAATAAAGCCACCACATCTAAGAAGTGGCAAGCTGTAATATGATAAATGTTTGCTAAATGTTAGTGAGCATGTTTTTTTGTTTGAGTTCTGTGTTAATTATGATTGTTGCATTTAACTTATTGCCCAATTTCCTATTGTAAGGTTATTCCATTGTTTTATATTTATAAGGTGCGCCGAGTACTAAAAAGCCAGGAAGTCTATGAGAATTTTTTGCGATGCATTGCACTATTTAACCAAGAGCTGGTATCTGGTTCGGAGCTGCTACAGCTGGTTACACCTTTCTTGGGGTATGTTAAATAAAGATTACAATAAGAATATTATATATTTTCTTTTTATTGTTCTCCCTTACATAAAAATGTATGAAATTGTGTATATTTTATATATTTATATTTTGTATAGCAATACTGAGATACAAAGTACAGTGGGGCAGCTAAGCGGTTAGCACTTCCGCCTAGCAGCATTAGGGTCGCCAGTTGGAATCCCAACCACGACATTACCTGCCTGGAGTTTTCTATGTTCTCCCTGTGCCTGTGTGGGTTTCCTCCGGGTACTCTGGTTTCCTCCCACATGCCAAAGACATGCTGGTAGATTAATTGGATCCTGTCTAAATTGGCCCTAATATTTGTGAGTTAGGGGCCTTGGATTGTAAGGTCCTCGAGGGAAGGGACAGGGGTGAATGTACAATATATTGTCAAAAGTATTAGGATACCTGCATTTACACGCACATGAAATTTAATGGCATCCCAGTCTTAGTCCGTAGGGTTCAATATTGAGTTGGCCAACTCTTTGCAGCTATAACAGCTTCAATTCTTCTGGGAAGGCTGCCCACAAGGTTTAGGAGTGTGTCTATGGGAATGTTTGACCATTCTTCCAGAAGCACATTTGTGAGGTCAGACACTGATGCTGGATGAGAATGCTTGACTCGCAGTCTGCACTTTAATTCATCCCAAAGGTGTTCTCAGGTTGAGGTCAGGACTCTGTGTGTGCTCGCCAGTCAAGTTCCTCCACCCCAAACTCGCTCATCCATGTCTTTATGGACCTTGCTTTGTGCCCTGGTGTGCAGTCATGTTGGAACAGGAAGGGGACATTCCCAAACTGTTCCCATAAAGTTGGGAGCATGAAATTGTCCAAAATGTCTTGGTATACTGATGCTTTACAAGTTCCCTTCACTGCAACTAAGGGGCCAAGCCCAACGCCTGAAAAACAACCCCACATCATAATCCCCCCTCCACCAAATGATTTGGGCCAGTGCACAATGCAAGTTCCATAAAGGCATGGATGCGCGAGTTTGGGGGGGAAGGAACTTGACTGTCCTGACCTCAATGTGATAGAACACCTTTGGGATGAATTGGAGCAGAGACTGCGTAAACTGACGGCACTATATAACTACTTGTTAACAGAGTAACAGACTGGCCATATATAAGGTATCTCACCATAAAAGGTAGAAAGGCATGGTATGATGGCTCGCATATGTGCAGGAAAAAATCATACAAGTAAAGTTATACTTCTAATGGAGTGTGCAAGACCAAAGAATATTTCTCAACTCACCAACCAGTCTGCAACCAACTGAATCATCCTGTCTTAACCGTTTGTGTTAACAGGTGTTTAGTCTGCACACATTTGCAAATACTGTACATACGTAAGCTGAAGAGCCGCTCCAAGGCACCTCAATATTTCTGCAGTCCTAACTCTTGTAAATTTATGAGAGCCTCCATAGTAGAACCACATGCATTCTAATGGATAGATAGAGGGCATGTGAACCTGGAGGTAGCCCACCCCTCCTTAAAGGCACAGGGGCACACTGGACACCCAGCCCCAGCAGTATTTGCAAACGTGTGCTAACTTAACCCGTTTTTAACACAAACTGTAGACAGGATAATAATGTTGGTTGCAGACTGGTTGGTGAGTTGAGCTGGGAATTTTCTTTGGTTTTGTTTTGCATGCGTTGCCCTTCCATGTGCTGCTTGCTGTAAAGGCCAGTTGTAGGTGGGGGGCTTTTTATGCAGTTCTTATTGTATCTATTAGCCAAAACACTAGTAATATATAAATCAGAGCTTCAGTGTGAAGGGTGTGTGATTGTACCAGTTTTCTAAGCCTGGTGTGCTCAATTTTATAGCTTTATGGGGTTTTTTTTTTTTTTTTTTTCACAGGAAGTTCCCTGAGCTCTTTGCTCAGTTTAAATCTTTTTTGGGTGTTAAAGAGCTTTCTTTTGCCCCACCGGTAACCAGTGACCGTTCGAATGAAGGAATAGGGAGGGAAATTGATTATGCCTCTTGTAAACGCATTGGTTCTAGCTACAGAGCGCTTCCTAAGACTTATCAGCAGCCGAAATGCAGTGGAAGGACTGCTGTCTGCAAAGAGGTAGGTGCATCCAAAATAATGGAAACTGTAAGTGAACCACTGTGAGTCATTCTAATTTTAGAAAGACATACTAGTCCATTTACTATGCATCTTCACATTACAGAACAAAACTCTGGTTACCATTGGGTACCTTAACTTCACCATCCCATAAATTCTTTAACATGTTTTAATATTGACTTTATAGTTAGATTATTCACTGTAGGCAAGACCAAGTTTTTTTTAGTGTTTGTGAAAATTTAAGCTGTTCCATTTCTTTGTCCAAAGTCATGGCAGTATGATAGTTTTAGTTAGTTTAAAATGTTCGTTTACCAGTGAGCATCCGTTGCCGTGTGTAGCATGGACTGCGTCCCCTCCCAGGAACCGCCCTGCTCTGACGTTTGACGTCGCTTCCGTCATCCAAGGTTATGGAGCCAAATGGGGGCCACCTTTCCCTCGCTCATCATCCCGCCTCACAGGCTCTGCCGCTATTCACCGCTCCGGTAAACGGCGGAGACGACTGGAGCGGGGGGGGGGCACCACTCCTGCTGTTGATAAAAGTGGTCTTGCGGTGAATCCGCTGCAGAGACCACTTTTTATCTGAAAGCCAGCCGTCTGCTGTTTTGAGAGGATAGCGGTGTTATGGAAGCTATCTGCTGCCATAACCACGGTATTTCATTGTCAAAGTACCAACGTATAACGACGGCAGCTGGTCGTTAAGTGGTCAAAGTGATTGTAAAGGCTTTTTTTTTTCCCTTTTAAAAATAACAAACAAGTTATACTAAGTAACCTGCTCTGTTGCAGTGGATTTGCACAGAGCAGCCCCTATCCTTCTTTTCTCAGGTCCCTCTTTTGTGATCCTGGCCCCTCCCTCCTGTTCAGTGCCCCCACAGCAAGCAGCTTGCTATGGGCGCACCCGAGCTGAGTCAGTGTCTCAGCCAATCAGGAAGGAGAATCTCAGACAGCTAAGACACTCGTGGACAGAGAGGGACCTAAGGTATGTGTTAGGGGGGCTAAGGGGGGCTTCTGCACACAGAAGGCTTTTTATCTTAATGCATAGAATGCATTGAGATTTAAAAAAACCTGCCTTTACATTCCCTTTAATCATAGAGATGAATGTGGCCTTTTTATATACTGGAATCTGTTAAGAACACTAAAAACTGCCATAGAGTTCTTGGAGGGACACACTTGTTCTGCTATCACCTCTCACAAAACCCTACCCATAGGAAAGAAATGTTGTCATTATGCAGCCTCCTGTTTGTTGTAGTTACAGAATTAGGAGCAGGTATGGGCTTCCTGGGCAGTGCCCAACATGTCCTTGGATGACAAATAAAAAGTAGAAGTATTCACCTTACATGCTGTAATCTGGAAATTTGCCTAGGTGTGGGTGAATTCACTTGGCCTTCTCCCAGGATCCTGGAAATGACAAAGAGCCCAAATCTCGTGGGAAGTTGCTTCTGTACAGTGCTGTAGCAACTGCTCACACAATCTGGGCTTTTTAGCAGGATCATAGAAAAAGACTTCAGTGGTTTCCCCCTCCCCTAGATAAGCGGACTTCAACTTGGGGTGTAAGAGTTTTTTTTTTATTACTTTAAACATATAACAGTCCACTTAAAAAAAAAAAAATGCACCCTGTTGACATCTGGAGCTGTGTTATGTTAATGCTTGATATATATCGAAGTGCACCTGTACTGTCGTTTTTTTTTGTACTATAAAATAAAATAAAAATGCACCCATTTACAATAGCATCTTTATGATGTATCTGAGCTCAGGCATTTTTTGACATGTTTTACAGGCTTTATTTTTCTTTTCTTTCTCCTTCATACTATAGTCATAATTTAGCACTTGTTTGTTTTGTATTTGTCGCAGGTGTTAAATGACACTTGGGTGTCCTTTCCTGCATGGTCAGAGGACTCTACTTTTGTCAGTTCTAAGAAGACCCCATATGAAGAGCAGCTTCACCGCTGTGAGGATGAGAGGTTTGAGGTGGGCTATACTCTCACATTTCTGAATGAAGAATACAGAAATGCATTCCCTATCCTGGTCGATTACAGTATTGTAAATTACTTACTGATTGAACCAATTGAGCACCTAAAGCCATTTTCCTTTTTCGGGGATTTTCAGCTGCCCCAAACAAACTTTAAGTACTGTATATCAAAAGCTGGAGTTTAGCTTAAAAGTAAAAAAAAAAAAATGAATGTTTAGTTCATCTTCCAGTATTTACATTCTTCCTGCTTGTGAGTAGGTGGCCATGTAAAACAGGATATCATTTTAAAGGTTTACCTCTGTCTTAGAGCTTCAGTAAGGGTTAAATTGGTAGTAAACTCCCCTCTGTGACTTCTACCTACAGGTAAGCTTATAATAAAGCTTACCTGTAGGTAAAATGAATATCTCCTAAATGTGCACGGTTTAGGAGATGATCCCTTGTTTGACAGGGGGTTTACGTCACCGGCGCATTTGCTCTGAAGGAACTGCCGTTCCTTCGGAACTCTGCGCCACGGCCGTGACTCCCTCGCGCATGCGCAGGAGTGATGTTATCGCAGCTCGGCCATTCAAGCTGGCAGAGCACGCTAACTTGGAAGGAAGACCGGATGAAGATGGAAGCCCTGTCGGTGGTGATATTGTGCCGTTGGAGGGCTTTGTTTTAAGGTAAGTCTTTCATAATGTGATGCATACTAGCACATTACGTTATTACTTTGAAGGAGGATATATATATACCGTATATACTCGAGTATAAGCCGAGTTTTTCAGCACTTTTTTTTGAGGTGAAAATGCCCCCCTCGGCTTATACACAAGTCTGTGTCCATCTTCAACTTTGCGCCTGATCCCGGCTAGCCGTAGGTCCCCCTGGACCCCAAACTTGGCACACATGTAGTTCCACTCTTCCTCTACAAGTGTGAAAAGTTTGTTGTCCGGGGGACCCACGGCTGGGGAGCACTGATTTTTCAAACCTGGGCACCCCTTCCATAGACTCCAATGTTAAACGGTAATTTCTCCTGTGATTTTGAGGACCCGGTACCAGCCGCCCTATGTCCCCTGGACCCCAATCTTGGCGCACATGTAGCCCCACTCTACATCTACAAGTGTGCAAAGCACAATGAATATGAATGAATGGGATTTTTAACGGTGCAAGAAAACACTATGTATCAAAAATATAAAATTTTATTTTTTCATTAAAATATATAATTTTAGAAAATATATATATGAACATGTAATAAAATTCATTTAATCTATTTTACACCTGATAACCAAAGTAGTATACAGACAAAATCTCTACGTTTCGCCAATTTAACTGGCTTCTTCAGGAGTCTTTGTCAAGTATAACTGAAACATAAGATGTACAGCATAAATATACAAAAAGTGTACACAAATGGATTGTCTTTACACAATAATCAAAACATTCTCAAACACAAATGATACAGACAAAAAACCACATAACCGCATAGGAAAGTCAATAGTACCTGTATATTATAGATGAAATTGGGGTCCGGGGTGCTCTCATAAGTGGAGTAGATTTGGTGACCACAGAGGAGAAGCTATATTGGATGCAACACGGAAAATCCATGTGCAAACGCTGGTGCATCTATGGTAGAGGAATGTTTCTATAAATGACTGGGCAAGAATAAAGGGATTTTTATAACAGCTTACCTGTAAAATCCTTTTCTTGGAGTACATCACGGGACACAGAGCGACTTAGTCATTACTAATGGGTTATATAGTTTACCTTCAGGTGTTGGCACTGGCCAATTC
Source organism: Rana muscosa (assembly GCA_029206835.1). Classification (NCBI taxonomy): domain Eukaryota; kingdom Metazoa; phylum Chordata; class Amphibia; order Anura; family Ranidae; genus Rana; species Rana muscosa. Next base: position 603,092,802 of record CM055116.1, on the reverse strand, counting down.
CAAACCGGAAGTACCCTCCCCTATATAAGCCCCTCCCACCCGGGAGCACCTCAGTTTTGTAGCCAAGCAATAAGTGTCCCAAAAAGAGGGGTGGGAGCTCTGTGTCCCGTGATGTACTCCAAGAAAAGGATTTTACAGGTAAGCTGTTATAAAAATCCCTTTTTCTTTTTCGTACATCACGGGACACAGAGCGACTTAGTCATTACTAATGGGACGTCCCAAAGCAATGCCAAATGAGGGGGGGGGTACATAAGCTGGGCGCCATCAGGCATGAGGATCTTTTGCGGCCTGCAACACACTGCGCCCAAAGGCGACATCCTCCTGACTTCTAACGTCTACCTGATAGAATCTAGTAAACGTGTGTACCGAAGACCATGTTGCGGCCTTACATACTTGAGCCAGGGAGGCCTGGTGATGCACTGCCCATGAAGTTCCAACCGCTCTTGTGGAGTGCGCCCTAACTTTGAACGGAGGCGGTCTCTTTCTCAAGCCATAGGCTTGTATTATGACCTGTCGAATCCACTTGGCTAAAGTAGATTTTGATGCTGCCTGACCCCTTCTGGGGCCTTCCGGCAGAACAAACAAAGAATCCGTTCTGCGAATCTGAGCAGTGGCTTTTAGATAAGCTTTAACTGCTCTTACCACATCCAAAGAATGTAATAACTTTTCCTCTACTGAGCTAGGTTTGGGGAAAAAAGAAGGAAGAACCACATCTTGGTTCAAATGAAACCTCGATACCACCTTAGGAAGAAAGGCTGGATGAGGACGTAATACTACTCTGTCCTTATGGATAACCAGATATGGCTCCTTACAGGACATAGCTGCTAATTCCGACACTCTTTTAGCCGAACAAATGGCTACTAAGAAAACCAATTTCCTGGTGAGAAGAACCAAGGAAATGTGTTGTAATGGTTCAAACGGTTGTTTCTGTAGAACCGACAGAACCAGGTTTAAGTCCCAAGGACATATGGGAATACTAACCGGAGGGCTAATACGCATCACTCCTTGTATAAAGGCTTTGACTAGTGAATGCGAAGCCAAGGGCCTTTGAAAAAATATTGACAAGGCCGAAATCTGACCCTTGATAGTACTCAAGGCCAGCTTCCTATCTACAGCCCACTGTAGGAAGTCCAGAATCCTCCCTATCATGTACTTACGTGGATGCCATTTCTTGGTCTCACACCACGTAATGTACGCTTTCCAGATCCTATAATAGATCTGCCTGGATACCGGTTTCCTGGCATTGATCATGGTAGATACCACAGAATTAGAGAGCCCTCTCTTTTTCAGAATGTGGGCTTCAATAGCCAGGCCGTCAAACCTAGGGCTGGTAAGGAAGGGTGGTCCGGACGAAGTGGGAGGGTCCACGGACTCCTCACTGACATTTTTACAATCTCCGCGTACCATGCCCTTCGGGGCCACGCTGGAGCCACCAGAATCACTGGTTTCTTTTCTACCCTGATTCTGCGGAGTAATCGCGGTAACAATTGTGGCGGTGGGAATGCATATATCAGCTTGAACCGATCCCAAGGGAACACTAGGGCATCCGAGCCGCAAGCTAGGGGATCCCTTGTGCGAGACACAAACCTGTCCACCTTTGCGTTGAATCTGCATGCTAGCAGATCTACATCCGGTGTTCCCCACCGCTGGCATATTGCCTGGAAAACCTCGGGGTGAAGAGACCATTCCCCCGGGCATAATTGTTGGCGACTTAGAAAGTCCGCTCTCCAATTTTCCACTCCTGGGATGAAAACCGCGGATATGGCTGGGACATATCTTTCTGCCCACTCCAGGATGCAATTTGCTTCCTTCTGGGCTGCACGACTTTTGGTGCCACCCTGATGATTGATATATGCCACTGCCGTGGCATTGTCTGATTGAATTCTGACAGGGGACCCCTGGAGTTTGGATGTCCATGCTACTAGGGCATACCGGGCTGCTCGTATCTCTAAGAGATTGATGGGCAGGGCCTTTTCTGCTTCTGACCACCTGCCCTGGAGAGACCATTGCTCCAGCACTGCCCCCCAGCCGATGAGGCTGGCATCTGTAGTGACCACCTTCCAAGAAACCGGACTGAAGGGTTTCCCTCTTTCCAGATTCTGGGGCACCAACCACCAATGGAGGCTCTTGCGAACGGAAGGGGACAGGGACATTGGTAAGTCTAAAGCCTGAACTTTTTTGTTCCAGGCTGACAGTATGGCCCTTTGCAAATTCCTTGAATGGAATTGACCGTAGGGTACCGCTTCGAATGAAGCCACCATCTTTCCCAGCAGCCTCATGCAGAGACGTATGGATGGTTTTCTTTTTGTACCCACTAAGTGGGTCAAATTTCTTAAAGACGACACCTTCTCTGGAGGTAAGAAAATCTTTCTCTGATTTGAATCCAGCCTTAGCCCTAAGTATTCCAGACTTTTGACTGGTCTTAGAGCTGACTTGTCCCGGTTGATAATCCAACCGTGATATTCCAGATACTCGATTGTCTTGTGAATAGCTACTTCCAGCTTTTCCACTGAGTGGTCTATTAGTAGCAGGTCGTCTAGATATGCCATTATCGTTACACCCTGTGTTCTTAGATTGGCCAATAATGGGGCCAGAATTTTTGTGAACACTCGTGGTGCTGTGGCCAGACCGAAAGGTAAGGCTCTGAACTGAAAATGGCGCCCTTCTACTGCAAAGCGTAGAAATTTCTGATGGGCCGGAAAGATGGGAATATGCAGATAAGCATCCCTTATGTCGATCGAGGCTAGCCATTCCTGCCCTTGTAGGGCGGTGGCCACTGATCGGATCGACTCCATCCGAAAAGTCCTGATATTTAGGAACTTGTTTAGCCCTTTTAGATTTAATATGGGCCTCACGTCCCCATTTGGTTTGGGGACTGTGAAAAGGTTCGAGTAAAACCCGAATCCGCTTTCTTCCAGGGGAACCTTCATGATTACCCCTTGGAGCAATAGTTGTTCTAGTGCCAGAAGGAGGGATCCTCTCTTTTGGGGATCTCTTGGCACGTTTGACCTCATAAATTGGGCAGGAGGAGTGCCTTTTAACTCCAGCTTGTATCCCAGACTTACTGCGGAGAGCACCCATCTGTCTCTGATGGTGTCCCGCCAGGTCTCTGTGAACAACTGAAGTCTTCCCCCCACCCGATTGAGCGGGGGCAATACTTCATGCCTTAGGGGGAGGTTTTGTACCTCTCTTGATCCAGGGCTTCTTGTTACCCTGTGATTGTCCCTGATTTCTGCCCCCTGAATTTGACCGCGGAGGCCGTCGGAACTGCTTCACAGCCGATGTGCCCGGGACTGGAGAGGTAGGCCTCTTAAAAGAAGGACTTCTACCCTTGTTCTTAACCGGTAAGAGTGAACTTTTACCGGCAGAAATTTTCTGGATATATTTGTCCAGATCTTCTCCAAATAAGCGTTCTCCATGAAATGGGAAGCTAACCAGCAGTTTTTTACAGGGAGCTTCAGCAGACCAGTTTTTGAGCCACAGAAGCCTACGCATATGTACTATAGACAGCGTAAAGCGGGAGGCCTGTTGGATTGTATCCTTTATGGCGTCCACCGCAAAACACAAGGCTCTAGGCAGGTCAGCTAGGGCATGAGCCTGCTGATCTGGTAAGTCCCTTAAGACTTGTTTCAACTGATCTTTCACTGCTTGGCAGACTCCAATCGCTGCTACCGCAGGTTGTGTCACCATACTTGCTGTAGAGAAAGCAGATTTTAGTAAAGACTCCAATTTTTTATCTATTGGGTCTTTGAACATTGGAACATTATCTACTGGACATGTCAGTGATTTGTTAACAGAAGAGATGGCTGCGTCCACTATAGGGACCCTCCATTTTCTTATGAACTTATCCTCCATGGGATAGATCACCGGAAATCTCTTGGGGGGAGCAAATATTTTATCAGGATGCTCCCAATCCTGGTAAATAAGCCCTTCTAATAAAGGGTGGATTGGGAAGGAACAGACCGCCTGGGGAGCTTTTAGCGACCCCAGCGAGGAAACCGTAGTGGATGGTGGTTCCGCCAGAGGCATTTTAAATGCTGATCGGACCATGTTAGTCAGAGACTGAACCCATAATCTTTCAGCCTGAGAAGCTGAGAAAGGTTCTTCCACTGTTGATTCCTCTATAAGTGAATCAACCTCATCCTGATCCCCTTCAGGTAGGTCGATCTCTGTGTGGGGCTGTTCCTCCACTAACAGGCACTCTGAAGGAGGAGACGGAGATCGGACGCGCTTTCCCTGAGATAGGGAAGCAGCGATCAATGCTGTTAATCTCTCTTCTAATCCTCCCAGAGTTGAGGATAAAACCTCCTCTGTTATATATACAGGAGCAGGTGGACTGGGGACAGCCGCAGCACCAGGCATTCCTGCGGGGTTTCTACGGCTACTGACCTCTGCATTCTCAGGGGAGATTGGTGCAGTGCAAGCATGCCCAATATCCTCAGAGCCCGATGGAGACCCCTTTGGCTTCCTGGAAGATCTATTTCCGGAGCGTCTGGACGACATATCCTTTAAGCACAAAGCTGAGGTATTCCCGTCGTCATACACCAATTTTTGCTGGTAATAGTCTAACACAGGTGCTGCTATATACCAGCTGGTGTCCACTAAAGTGCCTTTCTATGGGGATGCCTGCATCAACCGCCTCTGTGTGCCACTGTTTGTTGCTAGCTCTGTTTGCATGCAGCTGACACTTGTACTGTGTCTTTTAACCATGCTGGGACGCCCGCACATGCGCAGAAGCGCCGCGGCGCGCATCGAGCGTCATCCACCCGCCCCGCCCCTTTTTTTTCATAGGAGGCGCGTGCACGCGCCCGCGCGCGCGCCCGTGCGCCAATGGCGCCCTTTTCGAAAACCAACAGAGGACTAGGAGCCAGGGCCCTTTTTGCCGGAGGGCCTGTGCGGTGGATGAACGCAGCAACAGGGCAGAGGAAGTGGATTCCCTCAGAGAAACTTACCAGCTGCCTGGACCTTTTGAGTTGAGAAAACCAAAGATCCACATTACAAGAAAAATGGACTACAGCGGCCTCTAGTGGTTTAACACAGGTACCGCGGTCCCTGTTTTTTTTTTTTTTTTCTTGACTACTATTAAAATTTTACATTTTCAGTAGTTATAGGCAAACACAGATATTTAGCGGGAATACCGTTAGGTAACAGACAGACAAATTAGGCTTGGGGTCCCCCAATAGAACCAAGTTCCTGGGGGCCCCCACTTACCTGATCCCCGCCGCAGGACTTTGTTTGGTCCACAAAAGTCCAAACTTCACCTATCACGGCAGGCATTGTAATTAAACCTTCAGGGACCGGGTTCCCAAGGATTCCACTCCCCTGGACCTGTATAGCACCCTGCACAGACAGCGTCTTGGTCGTGGGTATGACCAGAGCTCTGGATCCCAGGGTCCAGCCCTCCTAAGAGAAGCATTACAGGCAAAACCTTGCTCTTCTGCTGCAAGGCCCGGGTACCGACCGTTTAGCTATGAAGCTTTTTTGGTGGGATCCGGAACAGCTTACTAAGGCCCAAAAGAACCTGTACGCAAGCCCAGTGAAAACACATGTTACTCTTTGGCCAACACCTTAGACACTGGCAAAAAACTGAGGTGCTCCCGGGTGGGAGGGGCTTATATAGGGGAGGGTACTTCCGGTTTGGAATTGGCCAGTGCCAACACCTGAAGGTAAACTATATAACCCATTAGTAATGACTAAGTCGCTCTGTGTCCCGTGATGTACGAAAAAGAAATATAATTGATTCTATTAATAGGTCAATCAACAATTACCTGAAATTGCTTCAAAAGATCACTGAGGAATCAGAATAATAGCCCCAAATAGATGCCGATGATGCTAGTTATAAGAGAAAAGATTGGTATAAGAAAAAAAGAAAGCTTTTAGGTGAATCCTTCACCCACAGAAAAAAACACTAGTTAAATGAAATAAATTAATCACTACCTGGAAAATCCACCAGCCAGAGAAATTAGAGGTGGAAAGAAACCAGAGATTGAACCAAACTGGTTAGGTATGGCCAACCCAAATCTGTAAAAAGGAATTGGCTAAATAAGAATCGAAGGTAATAAAGCGAAAATAGCAACTAGATTGTTGTTTCTAAGTTTAACCACTTAAGCCCCGGACCATTTGGTAGCTAAAGGACCAGAGGTGAATTCAGAATTTTGCACTGCGCTGCTTTAACTGTAAATTGTGCAGACATGCAATGTTGTACCCAAACGAAATTTGCGTCCTTTTCTTCCCACAAATAGAGCTTTCTTTTAATGGTATTTGATTGCCTCTGTGATTTTTATTTTTTGCGATATAAACGGAAAAAGACCGAAAATTTTGAAAAAAAATGATGATATTTTCTACTTTTTGTTATAAGAAAAATCGATTAAACTCAATTTTAGTCATACATTTAGGCCAAAATGTATTCAGCCACATGTCTTTAGTAAAAAAAATGTCAATAAGCGTATATTTATTGGTTTGCGCAAAAGTTATAGCGTTTACAAACTAGGGTACATTTTCTGGAATTTACACAGCTTTAAATTTATGACTGCCTATCTCATTTCTTGAGGTGCTAAAATGGCAGGGCAGTACAAAACCCCCCCAAATGACCCCATTTTAGAAAGTAGACACCCCAAGGAAATTGCTGAGAGGCCTGTTGAGCCCATTGAATATTTTTTTTTTTTTTGTCCCTAGTGATTGAATAATGACAAAAAAAAAAAAAAATTACAAAAAGTTGTCACTAAATGATATATTGCTCACACATGCCATGGTTATATGTGGAATTGCACCCCAAAATACATTCTGCTGCTTCTCCTGAGTACGGGGATACCACATGTGTGGGACTTTTTAGGAGTCTAGCCACGTACGGGACCCCGGAAACCAAGCACCGCCTTCAGGATTTCTAAGGGCGCAAATTTTTGATTTCACTCCTCACTACCTATCACAGTTTTGAAGGCCATAAAATGCCAAAATAGCACAAAACCCCCCCAAATGACCCCATTTTGGAAAGTAGACACCCCAAGCTGTTTGCTGAGAGGCATGGTGAGTATTTTACAGCTCCCATTTGTTTTTGAAAATGAAGACAGAACATTTTTTTTTTTTTTCTTTTTTTTTTTTCAATTTTCAAAACTTTGTGACAAAAAGCGAGATCTGCAAAATACTCACAATACCTCTCAGCAAATAGCTTGGGGTGTCTACTTTCCAAAATGGGGTCATTTGGGGGGGTTTTGTGCCATCTGGGCATTCCATGGCCTCCGAAACTGTGATAGGCAGTGAGAAGTGAAATCAAAAATTGACACCCTTAGAAAGCCTGAAGGCGGTGCTTGGTTTTTGGGGTCCCGTACGCGGCTAGGCTCCCAAAAAGTCTCACACATGTGGTATCCCCGTACTCAGGAGAAGCAACAGAATGTATTTTGGGGTGTAATTCCACATATGCCCATGGCATGTTTTGAGCAATATATCATTTAGTGACAACTTTGTGCAAAAAAAAAACAAATTGTATTTTTCCCGCAACTTGTGTCAACATATAAAATATTCCATGGACTCGACATGCCTCTCAGTATATAGCTTGGGGTGTCTACTTTCCAAAATGGGGTCATTTGGGGGGGTTTTGAACTGTTCTGGCATTTTATACACATTAGGAAGCTTACATCCACTCTTCTAACCACTTGAAGACAAAGCCCTTTTTGACACTTTTTGTTTACATGAAAAATAGGATTTACTCTTTCGTCCATGGACCGACACAACTTCTCTATTGACAAAGTGGGTATTATCCGTTAATTAGGAGTGACTAGACAGAAAAACTTGTAAAAAGTGTTGCATCACACCTTCTACAGTACCGCCCAGGGGGCGGACCCTCTGGGTATACCCTCTCAGTCTGCATCTTCGCAGATCAGTTTTTCTTTCTCGTACATCACGGGACACAGAGCGACATAGTCATTACTAATGGGTTATATAGATACCTTCAGGTGCTGGCACTGGCAACTTCCAAAACCGGAAGTACCCTCCCCTATATAAGCCCCTCCCATCCGGGAGCACCTCAGTTTTTTGCCAGTGTCTAAGGTGTTGGCCAAGAAGTAACATGTGTTTTTCACTGAGCTTGCGTACAGGTTCTTTTGGGCCTCAGTAAGCTATTCCGGATCCGACCAAAAAAGCTTCATAGCTAAACGGTCGGTACCCGGGCCTTGCAGAGAAGAGCAAGGTTTTGCCTGTAATGCCTCTTAGGAGGGCTGGACCCTGGGATCCAGAGCTCTGGTCATACCCACGACCAAGATGTTTTCTGTGCAGGGTGCTATACAGGTCCAGGGGAGTGGAATCCTTGGGAACCCGGTCCCTGAAGGTTTGATTACAATGCCTGCCGTGATAGGTGAAGTTTGGGCTTCTGTGGACCAAACAGAGTCCTGCGGCGAGGAAAAGGTAAGTGGGGGCCCTCGGGAACTTGGTTCTATTGAGGGACCCCCAAGCCTATTTTGTCTTTCTGCCTGTTACCTAAGGTATTCCCGCTAATATTCTGTGTATGCCTGTTACTACTGAGAAAATGTAAAAAAATGTAATAGTAGGCAAGGAAAAAAAATAAAAAAAAAAAATGTAAGACCGCGGTACCTGTGTTAGACACTAGAGGCCGCTATGGTTCTTTTTCTTGTAATGTGGATTTTTTTCTTCCAGAATCAAATCCAGGCAGTTGGTATGTTCTCTGCTGGGAAGCTGTCTCCTCTGCCCTGTTGCTGCGCTCATCCATCCCCGGGCCCTGCGGCAAAGGGACCCTGGCTCCCATACTAGCTCCTTAGTGTTTTCAAAAAAGGCGCCGAAGGCGCACGTGCCCGCGCGTGTGCGCGTGCAAGCGCCTCTATATATAGAGGCGATCTGGAAAAAGGGGCGGAGCGGGTGGATGACGCTCAGGTGTGCGCCGCGGCGCTACTGCGCATGTGCGGGCGTCCAGCGTGTTTTAAAGCACATTATAGCTGGCTATTGAAGTGCACAGACAGAGCTAGCAACAGTATAAAGGCACACAGAGGCGGTTGATGCAGGCATCCCCTAGAAAGGCACTTTAGTAGACACCAACTGTGATATAGCAGCAATTGTGCTAGACTATTCTCAGTAAAAGTGGTGTATTACGGCTGGAATACCGCAGCTTTAGGCTTAGGAATATGACGTCCAGAAGCTCCGGAACTGAATCTTCCAGGAAGCGAAGGGGGTCTCATCGGGCTCTGAGGATCTTGGGCATGCTTCTGCTGCACCAGTCTCCCCTGAAGTTCAGAGGTAAGTGACCGTAGAGACCCCGCAGGGGTACTTGGTACTGTGGCTGTCCTCAGTTCACCTGCTCCTGTGTATGTAACAGAGGAGGTTTTTTCCTCAGCTCTGGGAGGATTAGAGAGAGATTGTCAACATTGATCGCTGCCTCCCTGTCAGGGAAAGCACGCCCGATCTCTGTCTCCTCCTTCAGAGTGCCTGTTAGCAGAGCAACAGTCCCATACAGGGATCGACCTGCCTGAAGGGGATCAGGATGAGGTTGATTCTGTTATAGAGGAATCAACAGTGGGGGAACCTTTTCTCAGCATCTCAAGCTGAAAGATTATGGGTTCAGTCTCTGACTAACATGGTCCGATCAGCATTTAAAAATGCACCTTGCGGAACCATCAACCACTACTGTATCCTCGTTGGGGTCGCTAGAAGCCCCCAGACTGTCTGTTCTTTTCCACTTCACCCTTTACTGAAAGGGCTCATTTACCAGGATTGGGAACGTCCTGAGAAAATATTTATTCCCCCAAGAGATTTCCGGTGGTCTATCCCATGGAGGATAAGTTCATCAAAAAATGGAAGGTCCCTACAGTGGACACAGCCATCTCTTGTATGTATAAATCACTGACATGTCCAATGGATAATGTCCAAATGTTCAAGAACCCAATAGATAAAAGATTGGAGTCCTTATGAAAGTCTGCTTCTTTCTACAGCAAGCTTGGTGACACAACCAGCAGTGAGGTCTGCTAAGCAGTGAAGGATCAGTTGAAACAGGTCTTGAGGGACTTGACAGATCAGCAGGCCTTGCCCTAGCTGATCTACCTAGAGCCTTAGGCTTTGCGGTTGACGCCATAAAGGATTCAGTCCATCAGGCCTCCCGCCTTACGCTGTCTATAGTACATATGCGTAGGCTTCTATGGCTCAAAAACTGGTCTGCTGAAGCTCCCTGTAAAGAATGGCTGGTTAGCATCCCATTTCATGGTGAACGCTTATTCAGGGAAAACCTGGACAAATATATCCAGAAAATTTCCAGCGGTAAAAATACGCTCTTGCCGGTTAAAAACAGAGTTAGAGGTCCCTCTTTAAGAGGCCTGCTTCTCCAGTCCCGGGGGTAAAAAACAGGGACAATAGCAGGGTAATGAGAAACCCTGGGTCAGGGGAGGTACAAAACCTCCCCCAAAGTTAAATTCATTGAAGGGTTGCCCCCACTCAGTCGGGTGGGGGGAGGACTCCAGTTGTTCGCAAGAGACCTGGCGGGACACGATCAAGACAGATAGGTGCTCTCCGCAGTATGTTTGGGATACAGTTTGGAGTTAAGACTCCTCCTTCCCATTTTTGAGGTCAAACGTGCCAAGGGATCCCCGGAAGAGAGAGTCCCTCCTGGTGGCACTAGAACAACTATTGCTCCAAGGAGTAATTATGGAGGTTCCCCTGGAAGAATGAGGGTTCGGGTTTTACTCAAACCTCTTTACAGTCCTGAAGCAAACGCGGACGGGAGGCCCATATTAATTCTAAAAGGGCTATACAAATTCCTGTATATCGGGACTTTCCGATGGAGTCGATCCGATCGGTGGCCACTGCCCTACAAGGGGAGGATTGGTTAGCCGCGATCGACATCAAAGATGCTTATTTGCACATTCCCATCTTTCCAGTCCACCAAAAATTTCTACGCTTTGCAGTAGAAGGGCGCCATTTTCAGTTCATAGCCTTACCCTTCGGTTTGGCCACAGCACCACGAGTGTTTACAAAAATTCTGGCCCTTTATTGGCCAATCTAAGAACACAAGGTGTAATGATAATGGCATATCTAGATGACTTGTTGCTGATAGACCACTCAGTGAAAAAAACTAGAAGTGGTCGTTCACAAGACAATCAAGTATCTGGAATCTCACGGTTGGATTATCAACCGAGACAAGTCAGCCCTAAAAACCAGTCAAAAGTCTGGAATACTTGGGGCTAAGGTTGGATTCAGGCCAGAGAAAAATATTCTTGCCTCGAGGAAAGGTGTTGTCTTTGAAAGATTTGATCCACTTAGTGGGTACAAAAAGACAGCCGTCCATACGCCTGTGCATGAGGCTGCTGGGAAAAATGGTGGCATCATTCGAAGCAGTACCCTACGGTCAATTCCATTCAAGGAATTTGCAAGGGGCCATACTGTCAGCCTGGAACAAAAAAGTTCAGGCCCTAGACTTACCAATGTCCTTGTCCCCTTCCGTTCGCAAGAGCCTCCGTTGGTGGTTGGTTCCCCAGAATCTGGAAAAAGGGAAATCCTTCAGTCCGATTTCTTGGAAGGTGGTCACTACAGATGCCAGCCTTATAGGCTGGGGAGCAGTACTGGAGCAATAGTCTCTCCAGGGCAGATGGTCGGATGCAGAAAAGGCCCTGCCCATCAATCTCTTAGAGATACGAGCAGCCCGGTATGCCCTAGTAGCATGGACATCCAAACTCCAAGGGTCCCCTGTCAGAATTCAATCAGACAATGCCACAGCAGTGGCATATATCAATCATCAGGGGGGCACCAGGAGTCGTGCAGCCCAGAGGGAAGTAAATGACATCCTGAAATGGGCAGAAAGATATGTCCCAGCCATATCCGCGGTATTCATTCCAGGAGTGGAGAATTGGAAGGCGGACTTTCTAAGTCGCCAGCAATTATGCCCAGAGGAAGGGTCCCTTCACCCCGAGGTTTTCTGGACAATATGTCAGCGGTGGGGAACATCGGATGTAGATCTTCTAGCATCCAGATTCAACGCAAAGGTGGACAGGTTTGTCTCTCGGACAAGGGATCCCCTAGCTTGCGTCTCGGATGCCCTAGTGTTCCCTTGGGATCAGTTCAAGCTGATATATGCATTCACACCGCCACAATGGTTACCTCGATTACTCCGCAGAATCAGGGTAGAAAAGAAACCAGTGATTCTGGTGGCTCCAGCGTGGCCCCGAAGAGCGTGGTACGCGGAGATTGTAAAATGTCAGTGGGGAGTCCTTGGACTCTCCCACGTCGTCCGGACCTGCTTTCGCAAGGACCGATATACCACCCTTCCTTACCAGCCCTAGGTTTGACGGCCTGGCTATTGAAGCCCACATTCTAAAAAAGAGAGGGCTCTCTAATCCTGTGGTATCTACCATGATCAATGCCAGGAAGCCGGTATCCAGGCAGATCTACTATAGAATCTGGAAGGCGTACATCGCGTGGTGTGAGGCCAAGAAATGGCATCCACATAAGTACGTAATAGGTAGGAGTCTGGACTTCCTACAGTGGGCTGTAGATAGGAAGCTTGCCTTGAGTACTATCAAAGGTCAGTTTTCGGCCTTGTCAATATTTTTTCAAAGGCCCTTGGCTTCGCATTCACTAGTCAAAGCCTTTAGATAAGGAGTGATGCGTATTAGTCCTCCGGTTAATATTCCCATATGTCCATGGGATCTAAACCTGGTTCTGTCGGTTCTACAGAAACAACCATTTGAACCATTACAGCATAGTTCCTTGGTTCTTCTCACCAGGAAATTGTTTTTTCTAGTAGCCATTTGTTCGGCTAAAAGAGTGTCGGAATTAGCAGCTATGTCCTGTAAAGAGCCATATCTGGTTATCCATAAGGACAGAGTAGTGTTACGTCCTCATCCAGCCTTTCTTCCTAAGGTGGTATCAAGGTTTTCATTTGAACCAAGATGTGGTTCTTCCTTCTTTTTTCCCCAAACCTAGTTCGGTAGAGGAAAAGTTATTGCATTCTTTGGATGTAGTAAGAGCAGTTAAAGCTTATCTAAAAGCCACTGCTCAGATTCGCAGAACGGATACATTGTTTATTCTGCCGGAAGGCCCCAGAAAGGGTCAGGCAGCGTCAAAATCTATTTTAGCCAAGTGGATTCAACAGGTCATTATGCAAGCCTATGGCTTGAGAAGGAGACCGCCTCCGTTCAAAGTTAGAGCGCACTCCACGAGAGCAGTTGGAACTTCATGGGCAGCGCATCACCAGGCCTCCCTGGCTCAAATCTGTAAGGCCGCAACATGGTCTTCAGTACACACGTTTACTAGGTTCTACCAGGTGGACGTTAGAAGTCAGGAGGATGTCGCCTTTGGGCGCAGTGTGTTGCAGGCCGCAAAAGATCCTCATGTCTGATAGCGCTCAGCTTATGTATGGTGTATCCCCCCCCTCGTTGGGCATTGCTTTAGGACATCCCATTAGTAATGACTATGTCGCTCTGTGTCCCGTGATGTACGAGAAAGAAAATAGGATTTTTATAACAGCTTACCTGTAAAATCCTTTTCTTGGAGTACATCACGGGACACAGAGCTCCCACCCCTCTTTTGGGGACACTTATTGCTTTGCTACAAAACTGAGGTGCTCCCGGATGGGAGGGGCTTATATAGGGGAGGGTACTTCCGGTTTTGGAAGTTGCCAGTGCCAGCACCTGAAGGTATCTATATAACCCATTAGTAATGACTATGTCGCTCTGTGTCCCGTGATGTACTCCAAGAAAAGGATTTTACAGGTAAGCTGTTATAAAAATCCTATTTTTTCTGTCTAGCAAGGAGTAGGACATGGCTCCCTTCGGGCCCATTGGTCCGGGGAAAAAAGATATATATATATATATATATATATATATATATATATATATATATATATTTATTATTATTATTTTTTTTGCTACATTTGTTGTTTCCTGCGATCTTCGATCAATTGCCGACTGGGTGACAGGCTGGATCCTCGATCCTTGTAGTCTCCCCAGTTTCGGCCATCGAGCGTGTGCCGACCCTAGCTACGCGCTGGGTTTTCCACGACATGCCCGTCGCTCCACGGGTGGCCGGTGAGCTTACGCTCCAGGGCCTGCATCGGACCGCTCAGCTTCGGCTGACCTTACGGCCGAGTCGCAGCAGCCTGGCCGGTGAGCTTACGCTCCAAGGCTTGCATCGGACCGCTCAGCTTCGGCTGACCTTACGGCCGAGTCGCAGCAGCCTGTCCGGTGAGCGTCATGCTCCAGGGCATACATATGATCGTCCCTTCTGGGTCCAATCACAGCATGCCTGGCCAACAGTCACCTTCCGTGCGCGGACGATGATCTGTTTGGAATGTCTTCCAGCAGAATACATGCAGGATAGGTAAGTAAAACTCCCCTGCCTCGGCTGGGTGATTTAGCTGGACATTCCTGGAGAGATCAAGTAAGTGGTTGTGGCCCCTTTCTTCCCTCTCTCCCTGCCTTTCCCTCCTCCCTGGGCTTCTAGCTAAAGGTTGCTGGGTGCTGGGGGTCACCTAGGGGGTCCCACTGGAGCGGGGCTGGCTGTAACTAACATTTAAAAGAAATGTCATTTTTTCTTACCTGTGTTTGTGTCCTTCCTTCCTCCATGCTGTCGGCGGCCATTTTGAGGTGGGTAATGCCAAGTTTGGCCTCTTGTGACTGCCCGGCTGCCATCTTCCTGTGGTTCGGCCACACCCACTGGCCCCTATCAGCTGATCGGCGGCCATGTTTGTCCACCCTGTATGCAGATATTGCCGTTCGGCGGCCATCTTTTTGTGGGCTATGGCTGCTTAACCTCTATCTTCTGTCGGCGGCCATTTTCTTAGAGCCCACATTATCTTCCATACAGACGTTTTTTGGCAACCATTTTGCGAGAGCCTCCGGCCTCTAGGGTGCATTACACTGGCGCGAAAATTCACACAGGAAATGCTGATAAAAGAAGCAGACTGACACAGCAGCAGGGGGACAGCATCACAGGCGCAGCACACGGCAGCATAGCAGTACCTATCCAGGGTGGTGAGTCCTCTGGGTGACCCGGCCTCTCTGCAGCACAGGAGGGTGGCCTATTGATATCTTGCCTGGAGCCCTGTGAGTGTCAGCGTGTGGTCAGCATGGCATCTGAGCCAGATGTCTTCTCCCCTGAAACACCAGATTTAGCAGCTGGTGCCCCTGAGGTGTCTATGAACGCTATGACTGCAATCCTAGAGGCGTTTGCTGTCAGGGTGGAAGCAGCACACGGGAATACAGGGGGTAGTAAACGCCCCATCCCCTGCAAGCTTCTGGGGATAATTCTGGTGCAGAACCAGGTCCAGCTACGGCTCGGGGCCCAGATTCTGACGCATCAGAGACTGCAGACCGTGACCGGACAGTGAGAATGACTCCAAGTCCAGGTCAGTACGCGAGACGGCTTTGGTATCTGACCTTATTACTGCAGTGCGGGATATGCTAAAATTGGAAAATACTGCAGAAGCAGCAGAGACTCCGGTCCACTTGGGTTTCATAGACCTGCCCGCACTGCTAAGGTGTTCCCTTGTGTGTCTTTTGATAAACTCTTATACAAGGAATGGGAGAACCCACTGAGGGTCTTTACAGCCCCAAAGAGGTTTGCGGTACGGTACCCCTTTTGAGGAGAGTTTTCTGAAGAATGGACCTCCCCCCTATAGTGGACCCTCCGGTGTCCAGACTTAATAGAGCCACCACAATTCCTGTAGAAGGGGCTCCTGTTTTCAAGGACCCTGTGGATAAGAAGACTGAAGCACTCGCTTGCTACCTATACTCAGTGGTAGGCTCGGCAGTACGCCCGGCATTGGCGGGGGCCCTAGTGTCTCACACACTTACTGAATGGGCAAGATTGCTACTCCAGGGGTTAAGGAGCGAGATGCTCCTCCTGATGAGATAACATTGGCCGACCTGTTGGTCCAGGGCCTTAAGTTTGTCTGCGAGTCAGACATGAATACTATTCCCCTGCTGTCTAAAACTTCGGTTTATGCAGTAGCAATACGCCGCCTGATCTGGCTAAAAGGCTGGTCTGCGGACCAGACTTCCAAGAAAGCCCTGTTGGATCTGCCTTTTAAGGGCGACAGACTTTTTGGGGCTTCTCTGGATGACATCATCAAGGATGCCACAGGAAGTAAAAGCACTTTGCTTCCCCAAATTAGCAAGGATAAGGGGCCACGCCAAGGGCAAGGGCCCTCCTTTACTGCACACAAGTGGTTTTTTTCGTCCCCCTAGGGCGACAGGGAAAAGAACCCAGGCCGATAAAGCGCCTGCCCAAGGACAAAAGCGTCCCTGGTCCCGCATACCCAATAAGCCTGCGGACAAATTTGCGTCCGCATGAAGGTCCACCCCCACCCAGCTCTCGGGTGGGGAGACGTCTTCGCAAATTCGCGACTCAGTGGACAGCACTAATCTCCGACAGGTGGGTTTGCGAAGTAATCTCCTCAGGCTACAAGATAGAGTTTCTCTCTTGTCCACCGGACAGATTCAACCCCTCCAATCTCCAGCTACTACCGACCCGTCGGGAGGCCCTGTATGGGGCGGTCCAGGGTCTACTGGAACGCGGGGTAGTTATTCCAGTTCCAGAACTGGAACGGGGTTTTTACTCAAATCTGTTCATTGTGCCGAAGAAGGAGGGGGTTCGTCCAAGCTTGGATCTCAGAGCCCTCAATTGCTTTGTGAAGGTACAAAGTTTTCGGATGGAGTCGGTTCGATCTGTAGTCACGGCTCTCCATCCGGGGGACTTTCTGGCCTCCTTGGACATCAAGGACGCATACCTGCATGTCCCCATATACTCCAGACACCAGAGGTTTCTGCGATTTGCTATCGGGAAGGACCACTACCAGTTTGTGGCCCTCCCGTTGGGCCTTGCCTCAGCACCCAGGACGTTCACCAAGGTGCTCGCTCCGATTCTGGCACTTCTAAGACAGCGGGGTATCGCTATCACAGGCTACTTATACGACCTTCTCCTGAAGGCCCCTTCAAGCTCAGAATTAGAGGTAAGCGTGTCCATTACCTGTCAGACTCTTCGAGACTGGTTGGATACTAAACACGCAAAAGTCAGTATTGGTGCCCACTCAACGCCTAGGGTACCTGGGGTTGATTCTGGATTCTTCAGAGGCAAAGGTATTCCTCCCTGTGGAGAAGTTGCAGACCCTCCGGGCTGCAGTACGGCAGCTGACTTCCAGGAATTGGTCGTCACTCCGTTTTTGCATGCGAGTGTTGGGCCTCAGGGTAGCCTCCTTCGAGGCGGTTCCATATGCTCAATACCACACTCAAGTGTTACAGAAGGAAGTTCTGTCCAGATGGAACAGATGTCCATCATCTCTGGATTATCAAATCCGAGTGAGCCACATAGTCAGGAGATCCCTGGTATGGTGGCTGACAGCACCGGCTCTAATGGCCGGGAAGTCATTTCTTCCGGTTTACTGGATAGTGATCACGACGGACGCCAGCCTTACAGGTTGGGGGGGAGTCTGGGGTGTTCAGTCGGCGCAAGGTCGCTGGACCCCAGAGGAAGCCCTCCTGCCGATCAATGTCCTGGTAATCCGGGCGATCAAGCTGTGCCTCTTCAAATGGTCTCAGAGGCTGCAAGGGCGTCCAGTCAGGATCCAGTTAGACAACGCCACAGCAGTGGCATATGTCAATCATCAAGGAGGAACAAGAAGCTCAGCTGCAACATCGGAGATCGCTCGCATCCTGAAGTGGCACTGTCGGCCGTGTACATTCCGGGTGTGGAAAACTGGCAGGCGGACTACCTGAGCCGCCAGATGCTGGACCAGGGAGAAGGGTCCTTACACCCGGAGGTGTTCCAACTCCTCTGCCAAAGATGGGGCACACCAGACGTAGATCTTCTGGCTTCCCGACTCAATCGGAAGGTATTGAGTTTTGTGGCCCGGTCAAGAGACCCATGGGCAGACGCAACGGACGCGTTGGTAGCATCGTGGGGTCAGTATCGGCTAATCTATGCCTTCCCTCCCTTAAGGCTTCTTCCTCTTCTGCTCCGCAGAGTGGAGGCAGAGGGAATTCCAATGATCCTAATCGCTCCAGATTGGCCTCAGCGTCCTTGGTACGCCGATCTAGTACGTCTGGTAGCAGACGTCCCCTGGCGCCTACCACTACGGAAGGACCTGCTATCGCAAGGTCCCATATTCCATCCTGCTTTACAGTCATTGGCTTTAACGGCATGGCTGTTGAGAACCAGGTACTGAGAGACCGGGGCCTGTCAGACTCAGTAATCTCTACTATGAGAAGTGCTCGAAAACCGTCATCTAGGAAGGTCTATCACCGCACTTGGAGGGCCTACATCTCCATGTGTGAGGAAATGAAATGGCATCCGCGTACCTATTTGGTTTCCAGAATCCTGCTGTTTTTACAGCATGGGGTGGACCAAAGGCTTTGCCCTAAGTACGATTAAGGGACAGATATCTGCCCTGGCTGTCTTTTTTTCAGCGACCCCTGGCGACTCACTCTCTCGTGAGTACATTTGTGCAGGGGGTCCGACATGTGGCCCCTCCGGTCCGTCCCCCGTTACCTCCGTGGGACTTGAACCTGGTCCTCTCGGTGCTTCAGAAGGGAACCGTTTGAGAATATTAGAGATATTCCCCTGTTGACACTTTCTCAGAAAGTGGTCTTTTTGGTGACTGTTACGTCAGTTAGACGAGTCTCTGAGCTGGCAGCCTTGTCCTGCAAGGCTCCCTATTTGATTTTCCACAAGGATAAGGTGGTGCTGCGGCCGCAGCCTTCCTTTCTTCCGAAAGTCGTTTCGGCTTTTCATCTCAATGAAGACATTGTACTTCCATCCTTGTGTCCTCAGCCGTCGAATCCTAAGGAGTCGGCGTTGCATTCCTTGGACGTTGTCCGAGCTTTGAGAGTATACCTATCTGCTACTTCCCTGTTCCGGAAGCCAGACTCACTGTTTGTTTCGGTGGCTGGTCCCAAGAAGGGCCAAGCAGTCTCATCGGCCACCATCTCTAGGTGGATCCGACAGATAGTAATCCAGGCTTACGCCTTAAAGGGTCAGGCGCCCCCCTTTCCTGTCACGGCGCATTCGACCAGGGAAATAGGTGCCTCTTGGGCTTTCAGACATCAAGCGTCTGTTTCCCAATTATGTCCGCACACACTTTCACAAAATTCTACAAAATTGATGTAGGTGCATCTTCGGATGCCTCTTTTGGCCGCAAGGTTTTGCAAGCGGCTGTTTAGAGTTGCAACTCCTCCGTTGGAGGAGTGCTGTTTTGTGTTTGGGGTGAAGTTTATTTTTATGCTGTTACCACCCCTCGTTTTTTCTCTAACACTGCTTTGGGACGTCCCACTTTGTCAATAGAGAAGCTGTGTCGGTCCATGGACGAAAGAGTAAATAGGATTTTTTACTCACCGTAAAATCCTTTTCTCTGAGTCCATGGACCGACACAGCACCCACCCCTCCTTTTTAAGTTTGTACTGCTTTTTGACGAACTGATCTGCGAAGATGCAGACTGAGAGGGTATACCCAGAGGGTCCGCCCCCTGGGCGGTACTGTAGAAGGTGTGATGCAACACTTTTTACAAGTTTTTCTGCCTAGTCACTCCTAATTAACGGATAATACCCACTTTGTCAATAGAGAAGCTGTGTCGGTCCATGGACTCAGAGAAAAGGATTTTACGGTGAGTAAAAAATCCTATTTTTTGTACTCACCGTAAAATCCTTTTCTCTGACATCCATGGACTGACACGGTGTCTCTTTACACTTTACACGTGGGTTTATGTCCCTGCTTGCAGGAGAAGACCTAGGCAGAATGTGAAATGTTATACATACATTCCAAAAGCCAGAGCTGAACAGCCCCACCCAGGGGGCGGTCCCTCCGTACATAACCCTCCCACTACAGTCAGCAGACTTCAGTTCGTAACAAAGCAGTACAAACTTAAAAGGAAGGGTGGGTGCCGTGTCAGTCCATGGATGTCAGAGAAAAGGATTTTACGGTGAGTACAAAAAATCCTATTTTCTCTTACCATCCATGGACTGACACGGTGTCTCTTTACACTTTACACGTGGGATGTCCCAAAGCAGTGTCAAGAGGGATGGGAGCAGTATAAATGGAAAAACCAAAACTTCACTCCAACAATAAGGCAGAGCTCCTCAACGGAGGAGTCGCAACTTTAAACAGCGGCCTGCAGCACCCTGCGGCCGAAGGAAGCATCCGAAGATGCAGCCACATTAACCTTATAAAACTTAAAAGGCATGAACAGACGACCAGGTCGCCGCCTTGCACACTTGTGCAACCGACGCTTGATGTCGGGAAACCCAGGAAGCACCAATTGTCCTGGTGGAATGCGCCGTAACCGGAAAGGGAGGCGCCCGCCCTTTGAGAGCATAGGCTTGAATGACGGTTTGTCTGATTCCCCTAAAAATGATGGCAGACGAAACCGCTTGGCCCTGTTATGGACCAGAGACAGTCACAAATAGTGAGTCGGACTTCCGAATAGAAGCAGTAGCAGACAGGTACACCCGTAAGGCTCGTACCACCTCCAATATGTGCAGCACAAAACTCTCTGGGATGCGATGGGTGAGGGCACAAGGACGGGAGGGTAATGTCCTCATGTAGGTGAAAGGTCGACACCACCTTTGGCAAAAAAGGAAGGTCGCGGATGCAACACCGCCTTATCCTTATGGATGACTAAACATGGCGACTTGCAGGACAAAGCCGCCAACTCAGACACTCGTCAAACAGAAGTGATTGCCACTAAAAAGGCCACCTTCTGAGACAAGACAAGAAGGGAATATCCCGGATATTCCCAAAAAGAGGTTCCTGGAGGACCGAGAGCACCAAATTCAGATCCCACGGTGGGAGAGGAGGCTTGACAGGAGGGAGCACATGGCGAACCCAACACAAGGTGCTAACCAAGAAAATGACCCGCTAGAGGTCGCTGAAAGAAGACGGCCAAGGCCGAAATCTGATCCTTGATGGTACTCAAAGCAAGCTTTTGGGTCACTCCACACTGCAGAGGACGCAGGATTCTGGGGACGGAATACGTCCGAGGACGCCAGTCCAGCGCTTCGCACATGGCGATATAAGCTTTCCAGGTACGGTGATAGATCTGCCTGGAGGAAGACTTCCGTGTCCTTAACATGGTCAAAATTACCGAGTCCGAGAGACCTTGGTCCCTCAACACCTGGCTTTTAACAGCCCTGCCGTTAAAGCCAGAGACTGTAAGCCGGATGAAGCATAGGACCTTGAGACTGAAGGTCCTCCCCCATCGGCAACCGCCAGGGAACGTCCGCGACGAGACGTACCAGATCAGCGTACCAGTGATGCTGCGGCCAATCCGGAACATTTAGGATCGCCGGAGTTTATATCAGGCGATAAGTACCCTATGGGGCCACCAACGCATCCGAGGCATCGCCCAAGGATCCCTGGATCTGGCCACAACCTTGACCCTTGCGATTGAGTCGAAAGGCCATCAGGTCCACATCCGGCGTGCCCCACCGTCTGTAAAGGAGTTGAAATATGCAAGGACCACTCTTCTTGGTCCGGTGTCTGGCGATTGGCGACTCAGATAGTCCGCCTGCCCATTGTCTATGCCCAGAATGTAAAATGGCCTACAGAGCCGGCACGTTTCTTCCGGCCCACTTCAGGATACGGACTACCTCGGAAGCCGCAGCTGAGCTCCGAGTTCCCCCTTGATGGTTTACATACGCCACCGCCGTGGCGGTGTCCGACTGGCTCCTGATGGAGCGACCCCGTACTCTCTCTGACCTGAGGGGAGACACAGTCCGATGGCCCGTATTACCAGAACAGTGATTGGTAAACGGGCTCGTCCGGAGTCCAAGGAATGAGCCGACAGGACTCCCCAGACTTCACCCCAGCCCGTCAGGCTGGTGTCCGTCGTGAGTACCATCCAGTGGATGGGAGGGGAACGACTTTCCGGACCGAAGAGCCGAGGATCTCAACCACCATGTCAGGGGCGCCCTGACCAGGTGAATCACCTGGATCTGAAGATCCAAGGACAACGGGGATTTGTCCCAGGTGGACAAGATCTCCTTCTGCAATGCCCTGGTGTGTGATTGGGTATACGGAACGGCCGCGAAGGAGGCCACCATGAGTCTCTGGACTCTCATGCAAAAAAACGGATTGACAACTATTTTTGGGATGTCAGCACCCGCACCGCAGACTGAAGTGTCAGCAACTTCTCCAGAGGTAGGATACCTTTGCCTCCAAGGAGTCCAGAATCAGAATCAGAACTAGATACTCCAGACACTGAGTCGGGACCAGGACTGACTCCTGAATGTTCAGGAACCACCCGAGTCCCTGAGGGTCTAATTGATGATAGTCACCTTTCCTCTAAGTCTGATCCACTTTCTGCTCTTAGCAGAAGACCGTCCAGATAGCCCACGACAGCAATACCTCGCTGTAACAGAAGGCTAGAACCGGAGCAAGCACCTTGGTGAACACCCTTGGTGCCGAGGCTAGGCCGAAAGGAAGAACCACAATCGATAGTGGACTTCTGATTGCAAAGCGCAGAAACTTCCGGTAAATTGCGCAGATCGGAACATTCAAGTAGGCGTCCTTGAAGTCCAAGGACGCCAGAAGAAAATCCCTTTGGTGGAGTGTAGCGATCACCGTGCGAATGGATTCCATGCGGAATTTCTGCACCTTCTCGAAGGCATTCAGGGCCTTAAGGTCCAGGATAGGTCGAACCACGTCCTACTTTTGGGACGACAAACAGATTCGAGTAGAATCCCTGAAAACTCTCCTGTGACGGAACCGGCACAATCACTCCGGACCTGATCAAATCCTGTACAGCCCCCAAGAGGGCTGCCCGACAGGTAGGAAGGAGAGGAAGATTTGAGGGAAAGAATCTGTCTGGGGGCCAGGATCGGAATACTATCCTGTATCCTGAGGTGACCTCCTCGCACACCCACCAGTCGGAGATTCGGGAGGACCACCGATTCGTGACCTGCGAAGTCGTCCCCCCACCCCAGAGTCGGGCGGAGGCAAGACTTCACGCGGAGGCGGGCTCGGGAGCCGCTTGTTTGGCTTACGCACCCAGGGGCGCTTGTGCCCACCAGCCGCACTCCGTCAGTCTGGGAGGACCTACCTGTGGACTCGACTGACGAAAAAAACCCTTGTTTGCTGGAAAGGAAAAGGCCCTGTTTGCGGCGGGCCCCCTTACCCTTGCCAGTCTAAGGAAGAAGAGTGCTTTTACCTCCCATGACATCCTTGACGATGACATCCAGAGCAGCACCGAAAAGTCTACCACCTATAAAAAGGTAGATGCGTCAGGAGCTTCTTAGAGGCTAGGTCAGCAGACCAGCATTTCAACCAGATAAGACGACGCCATACCACCGTCGGGACAGAGGCCCTGGATGTTAAAGGGCCCGCGTCCAACGTGGTGTCACACACATAAACCAGGCCCTGCCCAGTTGGTGGGCCAGAGTAACTGTGTCTGGAGGAAGATTATGCTCCTGTACAGCTAGGTGCAACATTTTTGCCCAACCTGTAAGTGTTTTAAAACACAAGGGTCGCCGCTACCACAGGCCGTAGGGCGGATCCCAACAAGGCAAACATGGCTATGCGCACCACTTCTGACCTCCTGTCAGTGGGGTCCTTAATGCAGGAGTCCCCTCCATCGGGAGAGTGGTGGCCTTGTGCAACAGGGCGACTGGAGGGTCGACCACTGGGGGAGAAGCCCACCTTTTAAGTAGGGCATCTTCAAAGGGGTATCTGATAGACAAACGCCGCAGAACCATAAAAAATTCTTCTGCCGCTTTTTCCAGACCTTATCAATGAGCTGGTCAAAGAAAGTACAATGGAAAAAAAACCCTTTAGAAGGCCTGGCCTTAAAAGAACCAAAGGAGACAGTATCCGCCTGAGGTTCTGCATCCGCAGCATTTGAGCTTGAGAGTGTCCCTCACCGCAGTCATGAGCACACTAACAAGCGCCCTGTCATTTACTGACTCAGAACTGGAGTTTCCCTCATAAGGAATGTCCTGTTCAAAACCATCCATACATTCAGAACTAGGGTCCTGAGCGATAGTGGCTAGGCCCATATCTGAATCAGCGCACTGCCCTCGAGTAGATAAAGTGGGGAGAGGGCGCCTTTTTGCACCTTGCGCTTGCACACAGCTCCCATCCTGGTCAGAAATTGATTCCAGGGCTGCCCACAACAGGTCCATAGGGACCGCAGGTGCTGAAGCACTGCCTGTTGCCACTGACATTTTTTGGGGAAGCTGGTGACACAGACTCCATATTGTCCCCCTCTGAGACTCTCTCAGATAAAAAGTCCACCCATAGGCTGTGCTGACTGAGGAGGGGGCGCCCAGGGGACTCACCAAACCGGACCAGGGACTGCTTAGTTCCGCTGTCTGTACCGCGCTGTGTCAGCGCTGGTGAGCTGTGAGGAGACTGTGAGGAGATTTGCGCTGCTACAGCAGCGCTAGAGGCCAAACTAGTGCTGAAAAGCGCGCGGGCTACAAGAAAATGGGCGCCGCACTTCACTGAGGCGATCCGCGGCAAGATGGCCGCCATGACGCAGTTAAAATACAACAGCACACACGCACAGCGCCACTCGGCGCTCAGGCCCCAAAAAAAAACACACAAAAAAGCCCCAAAGCATACATTGCAGACCAGCATGAGCCCCCCAAGAACAGTGTGACCCCCAAGCACCCCACACAGCCAGCGCCAGTAATGGTGACAGAGAGCGACAATAAAATACAGGGGGGAGACAGGGAAAATCCCCCACAGAGAAACACAGCCTTTTGTACTCACCTGCAGGCAGGATAGACTACTTACCCGTCCCCTGAGGGACACACTGGTGTTTCTGACAGGACTATCACAGTGCAGAGTACTGAGTAGCTGTCGGCCCGGTCCACCGCAAAAGATACAGTCAGTCAGGAGCTGTTCAGTCTTGAGAGGACCGTGGGAGCATGAAAGCAAACCCGGCCACCCCTGGAGTCATGGGGCCTGTCGTGAACTGAGTCTCACGCACACAAGGCGAGGATCAGCACGCTCGATGGTCGGACAGGGAAGACTACGAGGATATCTTGTACCCAACCTGTTGCCCAGCCGACAGTTGATAGAAGATTCTCAAAAATAAAATAAAAAAGAATAAAATAGGTCAGGAGACTGGCTCCTGAGGGAGCCACGTCTTCTCCTTCTGCTAGGCAGAAAAAAACTGAAGTCTGCTGACTGTAGTGGGAGGGTTATGTACGGAGGGACCGCCCCCTGGGTGGGGCTGTTCAGCTCTGGCTTTTGGAATGTATGTATAACATTTCACATTCTGCCTAGGTCTTCTCCTGCAAGCAGGGACATAAACCCACGTGTAAAGTGTAAAGAGACACCGTGTCAGTCCATGGATGGTAAGAGAAACATATTTTTTTTTGCAAGAAAATTATGTTGAACCCCCAAACATTATATATATTTTTAAAGCAAAGGCCCTACAGAATAAAATGGTGGGTGTTGCATTTTTTTTTTCTACACAGTATTTGCGCAGCGATTTTTCAAACACATTTTTTGGGGAAAAAATACACTTTTTTTAATTTTAATGCACTAAAACACACTATATTGCCCAAATGTTTGATGAAATAAAAAAGATTATCTTAGGCCGAGTACATAGATACCAAACACAACATGCTTTAAAATTTTGCACAAACGCGCATTGGCGACAAACTACATACATTTTTAAAAGCCTTTAAAAGCCTTTACAGGTTACCCCGTTAGATTTACAGAGGAGGTCTACTGCTAAAATTACTGCCCTCGATCTGACCTTCGCGGTGATACCTCACATGCATGGTGCAATTGCTGTTTACATATGACGCCAGACCGACGCTTGCGTTCGCCATTGGGCAAGAGCAGGGCAGGACAGGGGTGCTTTTTTTTTTTTTTTATTATTATTAATTTTGCTTTTTTATTTTATTTTTAAACTGTTGCTTCCATATTTTTTGTTTTATCACTTTTATTGTTATCTCAGGGAATGTAAATATCCCCTATGATAGCAATAGGTAATGACAGGTACTCTTTTTTGAAAAAACTGGGGTCTATTGGACCCTAGATCTTTCCTCTGCCCTCAAAGCATCTGACCACACCAAGATCGGTGTGATAAAATGCTTTCCCAATTTCCCAATGGCGCTTTTTATATCCGGGGGGGGGGGGACATTCCCTCCCACTGCTTGTAAAAGCAGTCCAGAGGCTAATTAGCCACTAGGATTGCTTTTACATGAAAGCCGGCCGCTGGCTGAAAAGAATGATACCAAGATGATACCTAAACCTGCAGGCATCATTCTGGTATAAACATTCAAAGTCCAGCAACATACCAGTACGTTGCTGGTCCTTGTTGGACATGTATTGTAATCTTTTTTTTCATGCAGCCTGTTGGCTGAACGAAAAAAAAAAGATTGATCGGTGGGTATGCCCACCATTAGAATACCGCCCTTCATCCACCCACTTCTAATGATGGGCATACATGCACCATTTATATATGCCGAAGCATGGGGGCATCTTCTCGCAAAAGTTATGCCGCGTACACATGGTCAGACTTTTCCACGGGCAAGCCTCCGTCGGAATTTCGACCATATGTACGCGGCATTAGGAGCAAAATCGCTCCTCCCCTCCTGCTGCCCCAATGCTTCGGCATATATGCTTTTTTTTTTTTTTTTTAACTGTGGTGGTGAAATCACCTCCTACAGCACTGGAGTCGCAGGGATCAGGCCTGTCTCTGCGAACGCTGCAGTTATGTGTGTTGTGTTTTGCAAGTGACAGTGATCGATCGATACTGCACTTGGGTGGCCTGGGCTGGACGGAGGGGCAAAACACAGGTGCTAGCAGGTATCTGGGCTGATCCCGCTAACACTGCGTTTTTGGGAACCCTAAACTGCTGGGGACGCTAGTATAGATCTGATCAGATCAGATACTATACCACTAAGGGG
Source organism: Rana muscosa (assembly GCA_029206835.1). Lineage (NCBI taxonomy): Eukaryota > Metazoa > Chordata > Amphibia > Anura > Ranidae > Rana > Rana muscosa. Next base: position 603,065,959 of record CM055116.1, on the reverse strand, counting down.
GGTGTATGCTTCACGCGTGGGTGTTAGCGCTACTGGCACTAACCTGACGCTGCCTGGGGTGTGACGCAGACCCTCTCTGACGCTAAAACCTAATTGATATCACCCGCCGGGCGATCAGGGGGTTAAACCTTTATTGGGTTATATACGGCGGGTGCCCTGACACTATAAAAAGCAAACTAACCAGCGTCACCCGTAACACTTATGATGATCACTGGTGAAAGGGTTAACTAGGGGCAATTAGGGGGTTAAAACCTTTATTAGGTAATATATTGGGGTACCTGACGCTATATAAAAACCTGACGGCGAACCTAAAAAAAAATTACTGGCTACCGATCAGCATCACCGACGCTAAGACATCGATCAGAAAAATGATCGCATAGCGACGGCGGTGCTAGGGGGTGAAAGGGTTACCTGGGGGGTGATCAAGGGGGTTAAACCTTTATTAGGTAATATATGGGGGTACCCGACGCTATAAAAACCTGCGGCGAACCTAAAAAAAATTGCTGGCTACCGATCAGCATCGCCGACGCTAAGACATCGATCAGAAAAATGATCGCATAGCGACGGCGGTGCTAGGGGGTGAAAGGGTTATCTGGGGGGTGATCAGGGGGTTAAACCTTTATTGGGGGGGTTAGGGGGCTACACTGGACCTAAAACTAAATGTAGTGACACTTTTACAGTCACAAATGTCACTGATTGCAGTGATCACTAAATAAATGGTCACTGCAATCAGTGACACTGTGACTGGGGGCTGGGGGGGCCTGGGGGGGGCGATTTATGTGCCTATGTGTCCTGGTGTCAGTGTGCTGTTTTGTGTACTAACCTGCATCTTCTCCTGTACGGCGCTCGGTATATGTGAGCGCCGCAGGAGAGATGACATCACTTCCTCCTGCCTGGCAGGCAGGGGAAGCTCTCTCATTCGCCGGGAGCGATCGAGAGGGGGTGGCCGGAATCGAACGGCCGTCCCCTCATGCCGGATCGCTCCCGAAAGTAAAACGACCACCCACTGTAAAGAAGGGGGGTCCGATCGGACCCCCCAACTATAGAAAGGCAATCACGTATATGTACGTGATTCTGCCTGTCGGTGCCATTCTGCCGACGTATATTTACAGTGGGCGGTCGTTAAGTGGTTAAATACCTCAATACGATCGTTGCCAGCAAAACATCTCTCCCGATAGCAGCAGCTATAACAATAAAGCCAAACACATGGGCTTTATCTAGCCCTCTCCTCCCACGCCAATAGGACTCCATGATTTGGCGCCAAATCTAGAGGCGTGAGGGCGCTTTCAGTTCTGGGTGTAAAGGAGGGCCACAACATTCACCCGAAGTGACGCAATCGGATGGGAGACAACCGGAAGTGGCAAGAAAACTGGAAGCCAAGCACCGGAAATGACGCTGAAGACACCCTTGGACGCAGTGAATAACAACTGCGACTCAAAAAAGGTTTACCAAGTCACCACAAGATGGCAGCCTGAAAGTAACACTGGAAAAGGGTATCAAGGCAATTTTTTGTCTGAAATGAAAAACAAAAAGGAGAATGTGCCTGTTGGAAAATAAAGCAAGGGCAAAACATCCTTTGACACAGACAGACGGCGTCAACTCGAAAACGAAATGCTCGAGAAAGAGTTTGACGCCCTGGGCGCCCTTATGGTCACCCATACTCCACATTATTTTAGTTGATCCCTGATAAAAAAAGTAATAAAACGAAAATTGTATATATAAGAAATTTAATGATCGTAAATCTGAGAAACATTTTAGCACATACAGGTGAATATTGTCCACTGCGGCTAAATGGGTAAATCCGACCATTCCTGCAAGAAATATACATAAATTTAAACAATGAAAAACATCAACAATTATACATAAACACAATAGTTTATCTCAGAGGTCATCTACAAAAAACATGGCCAATCTTTTAGAGGAAGGGCTTATAACTAATTGACTCATTCAGTCCTGGATAGGTGGTGGCCAAAAGTGAATGAATCCACTTTGCCTCCCTTTGCAAGAGAATTTTATCCGGATCACCCCCTCTCTCATTTAAAGGGATATGCTCCAAGGCAAAAAACGTAATTTTGGTTAGATCAAAAGAATGATAAAGGCCACTGTGTCTACTTATCGGAGTTTCCATTTTTTTCTTTTGAATAAGGGAAACATGATCCCTTATTCTATGGAAAAAAGGCCTCTTAGTTTTTCCAACATAATAGGCGCCGCAGTCACATTTCATGAGATATACGATGCCAATTGATTGGCAGTTGGTAAAAAAATCTAGGCTTGAAAATTACCCCATTAGGAAGAAGAATTTCAGTGGAATTGTACAAAAATTTACAAAAGTCACAATGGCCACAAGGGGCCGTACCTTTTGCGTAAGATCTTGTTGGTGGAGGATTGTACAAGTGTGCAAAGTTTGTTGTCCAGGGGACCTACGGCCGGGGATCACCGATTTTTTTTTTTTCAAAGCCGGGCACCCCTTCCATAGACTCCCATGTTAAAAGTCAGTCTAGTCGCACAGCGCCGGAGATCAGGTTGGGAGGTTGGGCACAGTGAGGCATGGCCACAGTGAGGCATGCAGATGGAAACCCTAGGCTTATACTTGAGTCAATAAGTTTTCCCAGTTTTTTTGTGTTTAAAATTAGGTGCCTCGGCTTATATTCGGGTTGGCTTATACTCGAGTATAGACGGTGTGTGTGTGTGTGTGTATATATATATTTATTTTTTCCCTAAAGTTTACTACCACTTGAAGGTCATGATGAATGGATCCCCAAATTTATCTTGATCTTATATCTACTTGCAACTTCATTTGTTGAACAACCATAGGCTCTGACTTTTTTTTTTTTCTTTTTTATATTCAGCTTGATGTTGTATTAGAAACCAATTTGGCAACAATCCGTGTCCTGGAGAGTGTTCAAAAGAAACTTTCTCGCATGTCTGCAGAAGATCAGGAAAAGTTTCGGCTAGATGACTGCTTGGGTGGAACATCTGAAGTCATCCAGCGTCGGGCCATCTACCGAATATATGGGGACAAAGCTCCAGATATCATAGAAAGCCTCAAGAAAAATCCCGTCACTGCAGTACCTGTTGTGTTAAAGAGGTAGGAGGACATGGAACAAAGCAAGTTGTAGGAGGGCGTTGGGAATATATAGACAAAAATATTAATAATTTTGCTGGGAAAACCACTTTTAAATCCCTTTATTTTGCAATTAAACTGAACCATGTGTGCTTCCTAATAATTCTCATTGGGTGTATATATGTTTCTATTTATCCACACTGCTTGCTTTTGTGGTGGAATGATAGTGGCAGATATTGGGGTTGCAGTATCACAGAAAACTGTAACCTTCTGTGATTTTCATGCTCCTTCAGTGTCTAGAGTTTGGAATATATAGAGAATAGTGCAAAAGCAAAAACATCCTGTGAGAATGAAGAGAATGGCCATACCAACCAGAAAGTCCAACTGCTCACAATATCCACTCTTTACTGCAGTGGCATGCATAATGCAATCTCTGAACCGACAGTCTAACCTTGGCACAGAAGACTATAACTAGACTCGATAACCCCCCCCCCCCCAATTCCCCCTGTCAGCTGAGAACCAGAAAATTTTATGACTAGAGGTTGAAAAAACCTTGCCAGGTCTGAGGAGTCTTTTTCTGCCGCATACAAAAGATATTGTCAGAGTGTTACATGCACATCGAGGATTCACAGATCTGTCCTTTCATATGTCAGTAGTTCGGGCTAATATTGTTTTCTTAACATACTTCAAGCCCCTTTTGTAGTTATTGAACATATTTAAAATTTTGCAGTGTGTCTTAAAAGTGCTAGGGCATGCCATTATTGGTAATATACTGGTACCCAGTGTTAATTATTACATAAAATTTTGATTTAGTGTTGGTCATAGTCTTTTGATTAAAATGCCATTTTAGTCATCTGAATTGTTTTAATTTTAGTTGACTAAAATCTCCAATACCCACCTGAACTTCTGCTTTCCTTGGAGCTTTGCCTGTTTGTTAAAGCCCCAGCCCCCTGACTCTATCGGCAATCAGTATTGGCTGAGAGATGCAGGCTCCTGCTGCCTAAGTTCTAGAACAATGCCCTGCAAACCACAGAAGCGGAACTCCTCTGTCGGATTAGTGTCTGTATGAATCCGACGTGGTTAGAGTTTCCCCTCCCAGCAAAGTGGCAGTGCTTAGCACTGTGTAAAATAACAGCCTCCCCAGACCGTCCAGTTCTCTGCCATGTGGACTCCCTCACTCCCATTTACTTCCCCATCCCCACTTGTAGGTCACCTCCCCATCCCTGAAGTATAATGCACACTGCCCTGTGCACTCCCTGACTCCCAATTACTTCCCCATGCCCACTTGCAGCCTGGCATTACAGCCAATAGAGGCTTATTTTCTTTATTGTACACCACGGGACACAGAGCCTTAATCATTACATAGTGGGTTGTATGGGTAACCAGAGGTGATTGGACACTGGCACAACCAATGAAGACAAGTTCCCTTCCATATAACCCCTCCTATAAGGGAAGTACCTCAGTTTTTTCGCCAGTGTCTAAGGTGTTGGACGCGATTAGGATGTGCTGAAGGAAGCTCTGCCAAAGAAGCCCTCTGGGGGTAAAAGAGCTACACTTTCGGGTCCATCCAAGATGCCTACATTTTTGCGCCAAAACTGGATGGTATCCGGGCCTCGTGGACAAGGTGTCACCTGTAATGTCTCTTCGGAGGACTGGGCTCTAGGGTCCAGCACTTTCGCTACTATACACTAAAAGTCCTGGCAGAGTCTTTTACAAGGCCCAGGAAGAGGCCTCCTTTAAGAAGGAACCCATATCCCTGAAGGTTGGCACACATACCCCGCCGTGATGGGGGAAGATTGGTTCTGAAACCTGCGGCGGGGATAAGGTTAGCGGGAAAGCGTCCCAATTATGAAGCTTGAGGACCTTTCCTATTTTCTCTTATCGTCCATGGACTGACACAGCTGGATACTGTAAACGCGTGGTATATGTCCCTGCTCGCAGGAGAAGATCTAGGCAGAATGTTAGATGTTAGAAACATTCTAGAACAAACCAGAGCTGAACAGCCCCGCCCAGGGGTGCGGTCCCTCCGGACATTACCCTCCCACCTGCAGTCAGCAGACCTCCGTTTTTTTCTGCCTAGCAGAAAGAGAAGACGTGGCTCTCTCAGGAGCCAGTCTCCTGGAAGATTTTACTTTAAAATTTTATTCCTTTTGGGAATTTTATTATTTTATTTTTGAGACCTTCAATCAAATGTCGGCTGGGCAACATGTTGGGTACACTAGTATCCTCGTAGTCTTCCCTGTCCGACCATCGAGCGTGCTGGTCCTCGCCTTGTGTGCGTGAGACTCAGTTCACGACATACCCCATGGCTCCAGGGGTGGCCGGGTTGCTTTCATGCTCCCGCGGTCCTCTCAAGATTGAACAGTACCTACTGTGTCTTTCGCGGTGGACCGGGCCGACAGCTACGCAGTACGACTCTGTGATAGGTCTGTCTGAAACAAGCCAGTGGGTCCCTCCTAGGGACGGGTAAGTAGTCTCTCCTGCTGCAAGGTGAGTACATACTGGCTGTGTTTCTGTGTGTGGGGGGTTCTCCCTGTCTCCCCCCTGTTATGCTGCTCTCTGCACTCTGTACTGGTGCTGTGCTGTGGGTTGCTTGGGGGTCACTCTGGCCTGGCTGGGCGCTCATGTCTGCATTTTTCTCTGGTGTGTGAGGTGATTATTGCGTGCGCCGTTAGCGCGCGCATTAGCGGGAGCTTTGAATTTCGCGCTTGGTGGCCATCTAGGCGTTCAATGGCGCAGTTGTAGCTGCGGCCGGCGCCCATTTTCTTGTGGCCGCCGCGCATTTATTTTCGAATCTAGCGGCAGCGCGAATCCCCTCACAATCTCCTCACAGACTGAGCGGTCCTTAAGGGTTGGTGGGTCCTCCGGGTATCCCCTCCTCAGCGTAGCCAGTGGGTGGACTGTATATTCACTGTATAGTGTATAAGGTCTCAGAGGGTGGCGTTATGGAGTCTGATACACCTTCTCTCCACACTTGCCTGGGGCAACTGGCAGTGCTGCACAGTTAAACATGTTCATATGTTTCCTGCACCTGCAGTCCTTTATGGACCAGTTGTCAGCAGTCCTGGAATCATTCCTTGTCAGAATGGAAGCGGTGTGTGAGCAAAAGGAGCTAAAGCCCCCTCCCCCCACAAAAATCTTTAGTGGAGTGCTCGGAGTCAGATATAGGCCTAGCTATTGGGCTCAGGACCCTAGCTCTGAATATTTAATATTTATGGACAGGACATTCCCTTGTGAGGAAGACTCCAGTTCTGTGTCAGTGAATGACAGGGCGCTTGTAAATGATCTCATTGATGATGTGAGGAACACTCTCAAGCTGGAATTGCTGTGACAAGCCTTTCTTTTACACAGCTTCCTCACTGTTTTCCACACACGCTGCCTCAGAGCAGCATGGATGATACATGCTGGGGGGGAGGACTTTATTCATTTATGTCTCTAGTCCCTGTGAGCCTTCTGTGTGATATCCTGAGGCAACATTTCCCGCCATTACCTGGGGAACGCTTGAGCTCTGACAGACACACGGTCTGAGGATCAGAGGTTACCTGTTACCTGCATGCTGCTTCGGCAGCACAGTCAAGCAGGTTGGAATGATAGAGAAGATTATGCGCCTCTGCGCCATAATTTAAACTCATCCTATACCTCTACACTGCATACATTCACAGTGTATGTATGTGTTATTGGTCTCTGTGTCTGCGTGAGTGTTCCCCCACGTTCCAATGCTGTGTTTCAGTGCCATGCATGATATAAACGTACAAAATATGTTTATGCACGACTCCAGATACATTCACAGTATATTATTATTATTAAAGTCCAAAATGCAGCGCAGAAAGTGGAAATAAGTAGACAATGTATTCAACTGATGTAGAGGGTCAAACGGTGACAGCAGAAACTCCAAATCAGGTATTCATAGGAAAGACCAACATCAAGGAAATTTCCAAATCTCAGCAGGCGAATAAAGATGTTGAGCAAATCTCAGCCAGTAAATTTTACCCAATGTAGAGAAAAAAAGGCAGCATAGTGAAGCCCATAGGTAAAAGGCAAAAACATTTATTGTAGTCTACTTACAAATAGCAGAAAAACATCAAGGCATGTAAAATAACAGTTCCGCGGCTCTCAGCGTGCTTGCATCGGCCAGCCTGACATGTTCCATCCTATGTGGATATCATCAGAGGCGTGGCCAATGATACAAGCACGCCCACATAAATACCTAAAAAACTAGTCCTGCTAACCAATGACAGAACAGCATGACTAAACAGCTGAAGTAATCAGAGACATAATACAAACATTGGCCGCACCTGCACAGTGCAGACAAGCTGATATTGAAATTCCAATTCATTGCAAATACGCCAAACAGCGATAATTACCTTAGAAATAACAGGAACTATTGGATAATAAACATTGAATTCCCGGGAGAGACTAACTGACTCTTCATCACCCGGAAATAGATGAAAACTCCTATTCTGATGAAGTCAGTTTGTCTCTCCCGGGAATTCAATGTTTATTATCCAATAGTTCCTGTTATTTCTAAGGTAATTATTTCTTCCATTTAGGAAAAGAGATTGTCATGCCTTAAAGTCTCCACTAGAGGGAGCCTATGCACTTACCATACTCTGTCTTCACTAAGCTCAGTCCGTGCTTGATTGGTACAGCAGGTGGAGGGGATATTCTTACCAAGGTAAGATAAAGCCTTTTAAAAGTGTTTTTTTCCCCCCTCTGATGGGACCAGTGGGTTAGGGAGACAGCAGCGCTGCACCCCCCTTACTTACCCCCTCCCCCCGCCGTGGGGGACGCAGAGGTCCCGCTATGTACCACGATAGGATTGTCTGGCTGTTTTATTGTTTCTGCCTCATTGCAGTCTCTGCTCCCCTCCCCCTCCCCTTCTCTTGTTTGGTCAGGGATCCATATAAAAAAAAAAAAAACAACTTTTTTTTAAATGGAAAAAGGGGGCAGAATTTTTTCCGGAGGGGGCAGAGCCTAAACGCAGTACCGCGAAAATGGGAAACATATAGCCATGTCAGTCCCTCCTCCGCTGCTGAGGAGGAAGCATACACAGAGACGCGTATGGGTTGCACTGGCATTCCTGATTCAGGAAAGACACTCTTTTCAGCACTAGGCTGAAACTTTATAGCGGCTTTTAAAGTCTTGACTATTTTCAGCAATTTAGTGCAAATTGTATAGCGCCTCTGTTTTTGTACTTAGGACCATGCCTACCAAAAAAGACACCTCAAAAGCCAAAAAAGCAAAGACTTCACCCCCAGGCATTGAGACTTCTAGCTGTAATTCCATGCTGTCATTCTCGCCTGAATTACCAATTATGGCAACACAGGGTGAGCCATTGGAACAAATTGATGGTGCAACTGCCTCTCACATCTCAGCACCTAGATATGTGACTGAAGATGCCCTCTCCTCCTCCCTCCAGGGTATGGAAGAAAGATTAGCGGCTTTAATCCTCTATTCAGAGTGATAAGAAACGTACTAGCCCTTCCCCCACTTTAGCTTTACTAGGGGAACAGTGGACTCACGATGAGGTGTTACCCTCAATCGATCAGGAAGAAAGACAAACCAATGATTTCTCCTTGGAGGAGACAACGGTAGATGAACCTTTTTCAGCTTCCCAAACTGAGAAATTGCTGATACAATCTCTTACAGAAATGGTTCGCTCCACCTTCATGCTGCCTCTAACAGTCTCATGAAAACCCGGCCTCTTCCTTAGGTTCTTTGAAACCTTCCCATGCTTTGCATGCGTTTCCAGCACATGCATTGCTAGAACAGCTTATTTTTCTGGAATGGGATCATCCGGATAAACATTTTCTCCCTCCTAAGAGTTTTGCAAATCGCTATCCTCTGGAGGAAAGATTCTCCAAAAGATGGAAAGTACCAGCAATTGACGCTGCGATTTCCAATGTGAATAATAACTTGACTTGTCCTGTAGACAATGCACAAATGCTTAAGGATCCAACAGATAAGAAGTTGGAATGCTAAAATCTGCCTTTTCCATAGCAGGTGCCGTCACTCAACCAGCAGTCGCCGCAATAGGCGTCTGCCAATCCCTAAAGGACCAATTTAAATTGGCCCTTAGAGAACTTCCTACACAACAAGCTCGGGATTTGGCTGAACTACCTAAGGCATTATGTTTTGCCTTAGATGCCATTAAAGATTCCATTCACCAGGCATCCCGCCTTACGCTTATGCATATGCGCAGGATCCTGTGGCTAAAGAATTGGTCAGCTGAAACACCATGTAAGAACCTCCTAACTGGGTTTCCCTTCCATGGGGAGCGACTTTTCGGAGAGGACTTGGATAAATATATCAAGACAATTTCTAGTGGGAAAAGCACGCTTTTACCAGTCAAAAGAAAATACAAACGCCCTTCATTTAAACGGGCCCTTTCCCCTGCGCCAAGGGCTTCCGCCTCTAAGCAGTGGCGACGGTCTCCGCCGTCAGACTCTAGAGGAAGACCTCAGAGTCAGACCCAGGCTCAAAAGAAGCCCTGGGGTAGAAAATCTGCAAAACAGAATCCTAAAGCCTCGTCATGAAGAGGCAACCCCCCCCCCCTCACCAAGGTGGGGGGAAGACTTCTGCACTTTTCAGAAGTCTGGAAAAAGGAAATTCAGGACACATGGGTCATCTCCACAGTAACGCTGGGATACAAGCTGGAATTCCGGAACTTTCCACCATCTCGTTTCCTAAGATCAAGCGTACCCAAGGATCCAGAGAAGAAACAATCTCTGTTTCAAGCACTAGACCGATTAAGATCTCAAGGGGTGATCATACAGATCCCCCACAAGGGAACAAGGTCTGGGGTTTTATTCAAATCTTTTCATGGTACCAAAACCAAATGGAGACGTCAGACCCATTCTAGATCTAAGAAAGCTAAATCAATTCCTGAAGATCCGCTCCTTTCGCACGGAGACAATCAGATCAGTAGTTTCTATCCTTCTAGGAGGAGAACTTCTCGCGTCAATCGACATCAGGGATGCATATCTGCATATCCCTATATTCCCTGCTCATCAAAAATTTCTGCGGTTCGAATTAGAACAGCATTTCCAGTTTGTAGCCCTGCCCTTCGGGCTAGCCACAGCACCCCGGGTGTTCACCAAGGTGCTGGCCCCACCTCTAGCCAGGTTAAGGGCACAGGGCATAACAATCATAGCGTACCTAGACGATCTATTACTTATAGATCAATCAGTGATTCGCTTGGAGCAAGCTGTACGCAGTACAACCGACTATCTGAAAGCATTGGGTTGGATTCTCAATCTGGAGAAATCTTCCTTAATACCGCTAAAAAGACTGGAGTACTTGGGTCTGATCATAGACACAGCCCAGGAAAAGGTGTTCTTGCATCTAGCAAAGATCAACTCCATAAATGAATTGGTACGGCGGGTCAGGTCAAATGGCAATCCCTCCATTCGCCTCTGCATGAGGTTACTAGGAACCATGGTGGCTTCATTCGAAGCAGTTCCTTTTGCCCAGTTCCATTCAAGACTGTTGCAAAACAGTATCCTGTCTGCTTGGAACAAAACAATTCAAGCCTTAGACTCGCCAATGCGGCTGTCCCCAAGAGTGGCCCAAAGCCTCACTTGGTGGTTACTAACCCAGAATCTGCTGAAAGGAAGATCCTTCAGACCAGTTATCTGGAACGTCGTAACGACGGATGCCAGCCTCTCAGGCTGGGGAGCAGTACTAGAAAGGACAACTGTCCAAGGACAATGGTCAAGGACCGAAAGACTTGCCCATCAATATCCTAGAGATTCGGGCAGTACGTCTGGCTCTAAAGGCCTGGACTTCCAGGCTACAGAGTTACCCTGTCAGGATTCAATCCGACAATGCCACAGCTGTGGCCTATATCAATCACCTAGGGGGCACCAAGAGTCTCTCAGCACAGAGAGAGGTGAACCATATTCTAACTTGGGCAGAAAGGAATGTTCCTTGCCTTTCTGCAATATTCATTCCCGGAGTAGAGAATTGGCAGGCGGACTAGTTAAGTCGCCAGCAGTTATTCCCAGGGGAATGGTCGCTTCACCCCGACATATTTCAGGCTGTTTGCCAAAGATGGGGGACTCCGGATGTAGATCTCCTAGCATCCAGATTCAACACAAAGTTGGTCAACTTTGTGGCCAGAACAAGGATCCATTCGCATGCGGAACGGATGCGTTGGTGACCCCATGGGATCAGTTCTCACTGATATATGCATTTCCCCCCATCCAGTTGCTGCCTCGACTTCTTTGCAGAATCAAGCTGGAAAGGAAGCCAATTTATTCTGGTAGCACCAGCATGGTCCAGAAGGTCATGGTATGCAGAAATCGTAAAGATGGCAGTGGAGGGCCCATGGTCCCTCCCACTACGTTCAGATCTGCTCTCTCAGGGACTGATATTCCATCCTTCCTTACGGTCTCTAAATTTAACGGCTTGGCTATTGAAACCCACATTCTAAAGAGACGTGGGCTTTCCGGGTCAGTTATCTCCACCCTGATCAATGCTAGGAAGCCAGCTTCCAGAACAATATATTATAGAGTCTGGAAGGCTTAGCTGTCAGGAGGATGTTCCTCCTTCTCAGACCGCCGCCATTAGCCCCTAGGTCACGCGCACAGGGGCGCGCTTTATGGTGAATGGCAGAGGGGGGGCGGGGATCGCAGGCGCGCACGTGCGTGGGCATGAGAGCGTGCGCGGGCACGCTTTCCAGACGGCAATCTCAGGCAAGAAGCTTCAAAACAGCCTGACAAGCCTGGAGCTCTCTCCTTGATGGGACACAGCAGCCTAAGGGCACGTAAGGTCTCTATGTGGTTTTGGCTGAGCACTCCCAAATAAGACACCTACTCTAGCATGAAACTGTGTTATTAGTTGCATACTTTATGTAATTGGCTAAACTAGCACAGTGGTATATGCGCTTTGGTACCTCGGCTCTGCTTAGTAATATGTCCTCCCAAAGAAGAAATTCAGGGACTAAAAAGGACAAAAAAGCACAGCCGCCTGAGACGGGAGGCTCTAGCCGTACCTGCTTGGTACCTTCCTCTCCTGTAAGATCTGAAACACCTATATAGGATGAGCCATTGCCTCCTATCAGGAGTAGCACCTTTGTCTGTGGTGCCTGGGCCTGCATACGTCACTGAGGACACTTTGGCGACAGCCCTGAACAGCTTGGAAGGGAGAATCACTGCGTTAATCGCAAAATCCTCACAAAAGTACAAAAAGCGAAGCAGCTCTCCTTCTGTTTTAGATCTCCTTTCAGAAAAATCTGAGGAGGATGTTGCACCTTCTGGGGATAAGGATGAGGGGTCGGAAGGATCAGGGATATCAGAGGAACCTTTTTCTGCTTCCCAGGTTCTAAAATCACAGGTGCAATGTTATGCTGAAGCAGTACGCTCCACATTTAAGTTACCCCCTTTGTAGTTAACTGAGTCACCTGTCTCCTCCCTGGGTTCATTAAAATCCCCGCAAGCTGCATGCTCCTTTCCGGTTCATCCTTTACTGGAGAATCTGATTTACGCAGATTGGTTACATCCAGATAAGCGTTTTTCACCTCCTAGGAAATTTGATGTTCTTTATCCTATGGAGAAGAAATTTTACCAAGAAGTGGAGTCTGCCCTAACTTGTTCTGTGGACAATGCTCAGGTATTTAAAGATCCTTCTGAAAAGAAATTGGAATCTTTACTGAAATCTTCCTTTCTCTTGGCCGGGGCAGTGGCGGCACTTGGTATGTGTCAAGTTCTAAAGGAACAAATAAGACGGGGGCTGAAAGATCTGCCTCCAGAGCAGATCAAACTTTGGGAGAATCTGCCTTATGTTTTACAGTAGATGCCATTAGAGATTCTGTTCAGCAAGCATCTCGCTTCACACTCCTGCTGGTGCATATGCGCAGGATTCTTTGGCTAAAGCATTGGTCAGCGGAAGCTCCATGCAAAAAGCTTTTGGCCAGTTTCCCCTTCCATGGTGAACGCCTCTTTGGGGATGATTTGGAGAAATATATCCAAAAAATATCCAGCGGTAAGACTACACTATTGCCAGAGAAGAAGAAAAACAAGCGTCCTTGTTTTAAACGTTTTCTCTTCCCGACCCCTAGAAGATCTGCCTCCAGCCAGTGGCGACGGCATTTTCAGCCAACCACTAAAGCTAAAGAAAACCAAGGCCCAGAAGAGCAAGAAGCCGTGGGGTTCAAAAGCTAACGAGCAAAACCCCAAAGCCTCTTTATGAAGAGGCGCCCCCGCTCAGCCGAGTGGGGGGACGGCTTCGGCAGTTTTTGGCGGCATGGCAGGCAGAGATCCAGGACAAGTGGGTAGTTTCCGCGGTATCCCTAGGATACAAACTGGAATTTGAGAGATCCCATCTTATCGGTTCCGAAGTTCAAGGCTCTCCAAAGATCCGTTAAAAAGAATGTCCTTCTTCAAAGGATTGGATCACTTGATGTCCCAGGGGGTAATCATGGAAGTAGCAGGGTTTAGGTTTTTACTCAAACCTCTTTGTGGTTCCAAAACCAAATGGAGACGTCAGACCCATCCTGGATCTAAGATCTCTGAATCAGTTTCTGAACATTCACCATTTCCGAATGGAGACTATTCGATCTGTGGTTCGCCACCCTACAAGGTGGAGAATTCTTGGCGTCTATAGACATCAAGGATGCATATTTACATGTGCCTATCCATCCCGCTCACCAAAAGTTCAAAAGGTTCGCGGTAGAACATCGCCGCTTCCAGTTTGTGGCTCTGCCCTTTGGTTTGACAACCGCGCCTCGGGTATTTACAAAGGTTCTGGCCCCTCTGTTGGCAAAGCTGAGGGCACTGGGCATAGCGGTGACAGCCTATCTAGACGATCTACTTGTGATAGATCAGTCAGTGGCAGGATTAGATCAAGCAGTGCTCAATACAGTAAGATATCTGGAGCATTTAGGATGGATCATAAACCTACAGAAATCCTCTCTACAAGCCCTAAGAAGGGTAGAGTATTTGGGCATGATCATAGACACAGCCCAAAGCAGGGTATTCCTGCCAGAGCCAGGGATCAAGTCTTTAAAAGAATTGATCCACAAAGTCAGGGCAAAGAAGGGACCATCGATTCGCCTTTGCATAAGGCTATTAGGGAAGATGGTGTCCTCCTTCGAGGCTGTTCCTTACGCCCAGTTTCATTCGAGACTACTGCAAGGCAGTATTTTAGCTGCCTGGAACAGGACAAGCTCTGGATTTACCCATGCGCCTGTCTCCACAGGTGCGCCAAAGCCTCAGTTGGTGGTTAAAGACCAAGAACTTGCGGAAGGGAAGGTCCTTTCTCCCAGTCACCTGGAAGGTGGTGTCTATGGATGCCAGCCTGTTGGGCTGGGGAGCAGTGCTAGAAGAAGCTTCAGCCCAGGGTACCTGGGCCAAGACTGAAGAGAGCCTGCCCATCAACATTCTGGAGATTCGGGCAGTATACTTAGCCCTCAGAATCTGGACACACAGGTTACAGGGCCACCCTGTTCGGATTCAATCTGACAATGCTACTGCTGTAGCTTATATCAATCACCAAGGAGGCACCCAGAGTCTGGATACTCAGAAGGAGGTGAATCGGATTTTGACATGGGCAGAAAAACATGTTCCTTGTCTTTCTGCAATCTTCATTCCAGGGGTAGAAAACTGGCAAGCGGACTATCTAAGTCGCCAGCAGCTGTCACCAGGAGAGTTGTCTCTCCACCCCGATGTCTTTCAGGCAATATGCCAGAGATGGGGGACCCCGGATGTAGACCTGCTAGCTTCCAGGCTCAACAGGAAGTTGGACAACTTTTGTGTCCAGGACAAGAGATCCGCTGGCCTACGGAACGGATGCTCTGATAATTCCTTGGAATCCGTTTTCACTGATCTATGCAGTCCCCCCCCCCCCCCCCTCCGATCCCTCTCTTACAGAGATTACTGTGCAGGATCAAGGAGGAGAGAATACCAGTACTCCTAGTGGCCCCAAATTGGCCCAGGAGGTCCTGATACGCCGGGATCATAAAGATGGCGGTAGAAAGACCTTGGGTGCTTCCACTACGTCATGACCTGCTGTCACAGGGTCCAGTGTTCCACCCTTCCTTACAGAAGCTAAATTTGACGGTCTGGCTACTGAGACCTACATCTTGAAGAAACGAGGGCTCTCGGGTCCAGTTCTTTCTACACTCAATGCTAGAAAGCCAGCCTCCAGGCTAATCTACTACAGAGTCTGGAAGGCGTATGTTTCCTGGTGTGAATCCAGAGGGTGGAATCCTCAAAAGTATGCCATAAGTAGGATTCTCGCCTTCTGCCAATTAGGAGTGGATATAAAATTAGCCCTGAGTACCATCAAGGGTCAAATATTGGCTCTATCAGTCTTTTTTCAGAGACCGCTGGCACCTCATTCCCTAGTCCGAGCATTCATTCAGGGAGTACTGTGGATAAATCCGCCAGTCAAGTCTCCCTTATGTCCCTGGGATTTGAACTTGGTATTATCAGTCTTGCAAAAGCAACCTTTTGAACCTATCCGTCATATTTCTTTGATTCTTTTTAGCAGGAAATTGGCCTTTCTTTTTCGTACATCACGGGACACAGAGCGACTTAGTCATTACTAATGGGTTATATAGATTACCTTCAGGTGCTGGCACTGGCCACTTCCAAACCGGAAGTACCCTCCCCTATATAAGCCCCTCCCATCCGGGAGCACCTCAGTTTTTTGCCAGTGTCTAAGGTGTTGGCCAAAGAGTAACATGTGTTTTCACTGGGCTTGCGTACAGGTTCTTTTGGGCCTTAGTAAGCTGTTCCGGATCCCACCAAAAAAGCTTCATAGCTAAACGGTCGGTACCCGGGCCTTGCAGCAGAAGAGCAAGGTTTTGCCTGTAATGCCTCTCTTAGGAGGGCTGGACCCTGGGATCCAGAGCTCTGGTCATACCCACGACCAAGATGTTGTCTGTGCAGGGTGCTATACAGGTCCAGGGGAGTGGAATCCTTGGGAACCCGGTCCCTGAAGGTTTAATTACAATGCCTGCCGTGATAGGTGAAGTTTGGGCTTCTGTGGACCAAACAAAGTCCTGCGGCGGGGATCAGGTAAGTGGGGGCCCCCAGGAACTTGGTTCTATTGGGGGACCCCCAAGCCTAATTTGTCTTTCTGTCTGTTACCCAACGGTATTCCCGCTAATATCTGTGTATGCCTGTAACTACTGAAAATGTAAAATTTTAATAGTAGTCAAGAAAAAAAAAAAAAAAAAGGACCGCGGTACCTGTGTTAAACCACTAGAGGCCGCTGTGGTCCATTTTTCTTGTCATGTGGATCTTTGGTTTTCTCAAGTCAAAAGATCCAGGCAGTTGGTAAGTTTCTCTGTGGGAATCCACTTCCTCTGCCCTGTTGCTGCGCTCATCCACCGCACAGGCCCTCCGGCAAAAAGGGCCCTGGCTCCTAGTCCCTGATTGATTTTCGAAAAGGGCGCGGGCGCGTGCACGCGCCTCCTATGAAAAAAAAGGGGCGGGTGGATGACGCTCGATGCGCGCCGCGGCGCTTCTGCGCATGTGCAGGCGTCCCAGCATGTATAAAAGACACAGTACAAGTGTCAGCTGGATGCAAACAGAGCTAGCAACAAAACGGTGGCACACAGAGGCGGTTGATGCAGGCATCCCCATAGAAAGGCACTTTAGTGGACACCAGCTGGTATATAGCAGCAACTGTGTTAGACTATTACCAGCAAAATTGGTGTATGACGACGGGAATACCTCAGCTTTGTGCTTATAGGATATGTCGTCCAGACGCTCTGGAAATAGATCTTCCAAGAAGCGAAAGGGGTCTCCGTCGGGCTCTGAGGATTTTGGGCATGCTGTACTGCGCCAATCTTCCCTGAAATTTCAGAGGTCAGTAGCCGTAGGAACCCCGCAGGAGTACCTGGTACTGCGGCTGTCCCCAGTCCACCTGCTCCTGTATATATAACAGAGGAGGTTTTATCCTCAACTCTGGGAGGATTGGAAGAGAGATTAACAGCATTGATCGCTGCTTCCCTGTCACAGGAAAAGCGCGTCCGATCTCCGTCTCCTCCTGCAGAGTGCCTGTTAGTGGAGGAACAGTCCCAGAGATCGACCTACCTGAAGGGGATCAGGTGAGGTTGATAAAGTTATAGAGGAATCAACAGTGGAAGAACCTTTCTCAGCATCTCAGGCTGAAAGATTATGGGTTCAGTCTCTGACTAACATGGTCCGAGCAGCATTTTAAATGCCTCTGGCGGAACCATCAACCACTACTGTCTCCTCGCTGGGGTCGCTGAAAGCTCCCCAGACTGTCTGTTCCTTCCCAATCCACCCTTTATTGGAAGGGTTTATTTACCAGGATTGGGAGCATCCTGTAAAATATTTACTCCCCTCAAGAGATTTCCAGTGATCTATCCCATGGAGGATAAGTTCATAAAAAAAAAAAAAAAAAAAAATGGAGGGTCCCTACAGTGGACACAGCCATCTCTTGTGTAAATAAATCACTGACATGTCCAGTAGATAATGTTCCAATGTTCAAGGACCCAATAGATAAAAAATTGGAGTCTTTACTAAAATCTGCTTTCTCTACAGCAAGCATGGTGACACAACCTGCAGTAGCAGCGATTGGAGTCTGCCAAGCAATGAAAGATCAGTTGAAACAAGTCTTAAGGGACTTACCAGATCAGCAGGCTCTTGCCCTAGCTGACCTACCTAGAGCCTTGTGTTGCGGTGGACGCCATAAAGGATACAATCCAACAGGCATCCCGCTTTACGCTGTCTGTAGACATATGCGTAGGCTTCTATGGCTCAAAAACTGGTCTGCTGAAGCTCCCTGTAAGAAATTGCTGATTAGCTTCCCATTTCATGGAGAACGCTTATCTGGAGATGATCTGGACAAATATATCCAGAAAACTTCTGCGGGTAAAAGTACACTCTTGCCGGTTAAGAACAAGGGTAGAAGTCCTTCTTTTAAGAGGCCTACTTCTCCAGTCCCGGGCACATCGGCTGTGAAACAGTTCCGACGGCCTCCGCGGTCAAATCCAGGGGGCAGAAATCAGGGACAATCACAGGGTAACAAGAAACCCTGGGTCAAGAGAGGTACAAAACCTCCCCCTAAGTCATGAAGGGTTGCCCCCACTCAGTCGGGTGAGGGGAAGACTTCAGTTGTTCACAGAGACCTGGCGGGACACCATCAGAGATGGGTGATCTCCGCAGTAAGTCTGGGATACAGGCTGGAGTTAAAAGACATTCCTCCTGCCCATTTTATAAGGTCAAACGTGCCAAGCGATCCCCAGAAGAGTGGATCCCTCCTTCTGGCACTAGAGCAACTATTGCCCCAAGGGTAATCATGAAGGTTCCCTTGGAAGAAAACGGGTTCGGGTTTTACTCGAACCTTGTCACAGTCCCCAAACCAAATGGGGACATGAGGCCCATATTAAATATAAAAGGGCTAAACAAGTTCCTACATATCAGGACTTTTTCGGATGGAGTCGATCCGATCAGTGGCCACCGCCCTACAAGGGCAGGAATGGTTAGCCTCGATCGACATAAGGGATGCTTATTTGCATATTCCCATCTGTCCGGCCCACCAGAAATTTCTACGCCTTGCAGTAGAATGGCGCCATTTTCAGTTCAGAGCCTTACCTTTCGGTCTGGCCACGGCACCACGAGTGTTCACAAAAATTCTGGCCCTTCGATTGGCCAAACTAGGAACACAAGGTGTAACGATAATGGCATATCTAGACGACTTGTTGCTGATAGACCACTCAGTGAAAAAAACTAGAAGTGGTCGTTCACAAGATAATCAAGTATCTGGAATCTCACGGTTGCATTATCAACCGAGACAAGTCAGCCCTAAAACCAGTCAAAAGCCTGGAATACTTGGGGGCTAAGACTGGATTCAAATCAGAGAAAGATTTTCTTACCTCCAGAGAAGGTGTCGTCTTTGAAAGATTTGACCCACTTAGTGGGTACAAAAAAGAAAAACCATCCATACGCCTGTGTATAAGGCTGCTGGGAAAAATGGTGGCTTCATTCGAAGCGGTACCCTACGGTCAATTCCATTCAAGGAACTTGCAGAGGGCCATACTGTCAGCCTGGAACAAAAAAGTTCAGGCTTTAGACTTACCAATGTCCCTGTCCCCTTCCGTTCGCAAGAGCCTCCATTGGTGGTTGGTACCAGAATCTGGAAAAAGGGAAACCCTTCAGTCCGGTTTCTTGGAAGGTGGTCACTACAGTTGCCAGCCTCATAGGCTGGGGGGCAGTACTGGAGCAATGGTCTCTCCAGGGCAAGTGGTCAGAAGCAGAGAAGGCCCTGCCCACCAATCTCTTAGAGATACGAGCAGCCCGGTATGCCCTAGTAGCATGGACATCCAAACTCCAAGGGTCGCCTGTCAGCATTCAATCAGACAATGCCACAGCAGTGGCATATATCAATC
The DNA here is from genome assembly GCA_029206835.1 of Rana muscosa. Classification (NCBI taxonomy): domain Eukaryota; kingdom Metazoa; phylum Chordata; class Amphibia; order Anura; family Ranidae; genus Rana; species Rana muscosa. Next base: position 603,046,529 of record CM055116.1, on the reverse strand, counting down.
ACCAGGGTGGCACCAGGAGTCGTGCAGCCCAGAGGGAAGCGAATTGCATCCTGGAATGGGCAGAAAGGTATGTCACAGCCATATCCGCGGTTTTCATCCCAGGAGTGGAAAATTGGAGAGCGGACTTTTTAAGTCGCCAGCAATTATGCCTGGGGAATGGTCTCTTCACCCCGAGGTTTTCCAGGCAATATGCCAGCGGTGGGGAACACCGGATGTAGATCTGCTAGCATCCAGATTCAACGCAAAGGTGGACAGATTTGTGTCTCGCACAAAGGATCCCCTAGCTTGCGGTTCGGATGCCCTAGTGTTCCCTTGGGATCAGTTCAAGCTGATATATGCATTCCCACCGCGATTAATCCGCAGAATCAGGGTAGAAAAGAAACCAGTGATTCTGGTGGCTCCAGCGTGGCCCCGAAGGGCATGGTACGCGGAGATTGTAAAAATGTCAGTGGGAAGTCCTTGGACCCTCCCACATCGTCCGGACCTGCTTTCGCAAGGACCGATATACTACCCTTCCTTACCAGCCCTAGGTTTGACGGCCTGGCTATTGAAGCCCACATTCTAAAAAAGAGAGGGCTCTCTAATCCTGTGGTATCTACCATGATCAATGCCAGGAAGCCGGTATCCAGGCAGATCTATTATAGGATCTAGAAGGCGTACATCACGTGGTGTGAGGCCAGGAAATGGCATCCACGTAAGTACGTAATAGGTAGGATTCTGGACTTCCTACAGTGGGCTGTACATAGGAAGCTTGCCTTGAGTACTATCAAGGGTCAGACGGCCTTGTCAATATTTTTTTCAAAGGCCCTTGGCTTTGCATTCATTAGTCAAAGCTTTCATACAAGGAGTGATGCGTATTAGCCCTCCGGTTAGTATTCCCATATGTCCATGGGACTTAAACCTGGTTCTGTCGGTTCTACAGAAACAACCATTTGAACCATTGCGGCACATTTCCTTGGTTCTTTTCACCAGGAAATTGATTTTCTTAGTAGCCATTTGTTCGGCTAAAAGAGTATCGGAATTAGCCGCCTTGTCCTGTAAGGAGCCATATCTGGTTATCCATAAGGACAGAGTAGTATTACGTCCTCATCCAGCCTTCTTCCTAAGGTGGTATTGAGGTGCCATTTGAACCAAGATGTGGTTCTTCCTTCCTTTTTCCCCAAACCTAGTTCGGTAGAGGAAAAGTTATTGCATTCTTTGGATGTAGTAAAAGCAGTTAAAGCTTATCTTAAAGCCACTGCTCAGATTCGTAGAACGGATACTTTGTTTGTTCTGCCGGAAGGCCCCAGAAAGGGTCAGGCAGCATCAAAAATCTACTTTAGCCAAGTGGATTCGACAGGTCATAATACAAGCCTATGGCTTGAAAAGGAGACCGCCTCCGTTCAAAGTTAGGGCGCACTCCACAAGAGCAGTTGGAACTTCATGGGCAGTGCATCACCAAGCCTCCCTGGCTCAAGTCTGTAAGGCCACAACATGGTCCTTAGTACACACGTTTACTAGATTCTACCAGGTAGACGTCAGAAGTCAGGAGGATGTCGCCTTTGGGCGCAGTGTGTTGCAGGCCGCAAAAGAGCCTCATGCCTGATGGCGCCCAGCTTATGTATCCCTCCCCTCATTTGACATTGCTTTGGGACGTCCCATTAGTAATGACTAAGTAGCTCTGTGTCCCGTGATGTACGAAAAAGAAAAAGGGATTTTTATAACAGCTTACCTGTAAAATCCTTTTCTTGGAGTACATCACGGGACACAGAGCTCCCACCCCTCTTTTTGGGACACTTATTGCTTTGCTACAAAACTGAGGTGCTCCCGGATGGGAGGGGCTTATATAGGGGAGGGTACTTCCGGTTTGGAAGTGGCCAGTGCCAGCACCTGAAGGTAATCTATATAACCCATTAGTAATGACTAAGTCGCTCTGTGTCCCGTGATGTACTCCAAGAAAAGGATTTTACAGGTAAGCTGTTATAAAAATCCCTTTTTTTGATTGCCATCTCTTCTGCTAGAAGAGTATCAGAGTTAGCAGCTCTTTCGTGCAAAGAGCCTTATTTAACTTGTCATAAAGACAAAATTGTACTACGCCCCCCATCCTACCTTTCTTCCAAAGGTGGTGTCGGCATTTCATTTAAATCAAGACCTTGTTTTGCCTTCCTTTTTTCCTGAACCGCAGACAGCGGGGGAAAAGTTATTGCACTCTCTAGATGTAGTGAGAGCAGTAAAAGTTTATCGGCAGGCAACGGCTCAGATACATAAAACAGATGTTTTGTTTATTGTGCCAGATGGTCCCAGGAAGGGCCAAGGGGCATCAAGATCCACCATTGCTATGTGGATTCGACAAGTAATTGTTCAAGCTTATGGTTTAAGGAACAATGTTCCTCCTTTTTCTGTTAAGGTGCACTTGACCAGGGCAATAAGTGCTTCATGGGCAGTGCATCACCAGGCTTCGATGGCTCAGATCTGTAAAGCTGCAACTTGGTCTTCAGTCCATACATTTACCAAATTCTATCAAATAGATGTAAGAGGACAGGAGGATTCTGCCTTCGGGCATAGTGTGCTGCTGCAGGCAGCAATCTAGGGCTTCTTGTCCGTTGGCGGCCTGATTGATCTGTGTCTCCCACCCTTCATATTGAGCATTGCTCTGGGACGTCCCACTATGTAACGATTAAGGCTCTGTGTCCCGTGGTGTACGATAAAGAAAATAGTATTTTTGTAACAGCTTACCTGTAAAATCCTTTTCTTGGAGTACACCACGGGACACATAGGTCCCCCCCTTCTTGGGAACCTTACTGCTTTGCTACAAAAACGGCGGTACTTCCCTTATGGGAGGGGTTATATGGAGGGGAACTTGTCTTCATTGGTTGTGCCAGTGTCCAATCGCCTCTGGTGACCCATACAACCCACTATGTAATGATTCAATCCTATTTTTTTTATATATATACACACACACACACACACACACACACACACACACACACACACACACACACACACACACACACACACACTCTGCATTTCGGTTTGTCAAAAAGCAATATGTTTATTTATGAAACTTGGTTTTATTTATAAAGACTTTTTTACGGCTAAATCTGTGTCGGTAGTGCATGTTCAAACCTTAATACCATAAATAATAAAACGTTTAGATTTTTACTCCTAGAGTATATAATGAGTTTTAAAATTTTAGAGAAATGCTTAAATAATGCATTATAATTTACCTAAATCCATTACATTTTAGTAGACTAAATCAAAATTGGAAATGATTTTCGTCAATTGACTTAATTCTAATTTTATTTTGTTTGGTTTTGTCACTGAAAACTATGACAAAATTAGTTTTGGTGACGAAATTAACACTGCTGGTACCGAATGTTTGTATTTTTTTTGTACACCTAGTGGATGATCTCATATTTTAAATGACTAAATATACCGTATATACTCGAGTACAAGCCGAGTTATTCAGCACATTTTTTTTGTGTGCTGAAAATGCCCCCCTCGGCTTATACTCGAGTCTGTGTCCATCTTAAACTTTGCGCCTGTTCCCAGCCAGCCATAGGTCCCCTGGACCCTAAACTTGGCACACATGTAGCCCCTCTTCCTCTACAAGTGTGTAAAGTTTTTTTGTCCGGGACCTACGGCCAGGGAGCACCGATTTTTCCAAATCCGGGCACCCCTTCCATAGACTCCCCATGTTAAACAGTAATTTCTCTGGTGATTTTGGTCACCTGGTACCGGCCGGCCCTAGGTCCCCTGGACCCCAAACATGGCCACACATGTACCCCCGCTCTTCCCCTACAAGTGTGTCCAGGGGACCTACGGCCAGGGAGAATTGATTTTTCAAAGCTGGGCACCCCTTCCATAGACTCCCATGTTAAACGTCAGTCTAGTCACACAGCGCCGGAGATCAGGTACGGAGATTGGGCACAGTGAGGCATGGGCACAGTGAGGCATGCACATGGACACAGTAAAGCAAATTGAGGCACAGTGAGGCATGCAGATGGACACACTAGGCTTATACTCGTGTCAATAAGTTTTTTCCAAGTTTTTTGTGGTAAAATTGGGTGCCTCGGCTTATATTCGGGTCGGCTTATACTCGAGCATATACAGTATTTGTTTTGCTTTGATCGATCTTAAATATTTTCATTTTGCTTAACCTGTACCCATTATACTGTACTTACTATGACAATCAAAAATATTTCCAGAGGGTACACATACCATTGCTTGAGACTGTACCCAACTTTTTAACTGATAAAAATGTTAGAAAAAGTTTTTTAATTTAACACTAAATTTATTTTTCCATTTTTTTTTCTCCTGAAGATTAAAAGCAAAAGAAGAGGAGTGGAGAGAAGCTCAACAAGGATTTAATAAGACTTGGCGAGAACAGTATGAGAGAGCATACCTAAAATCTCTTGATCACCAGGCTGTTAACTTTAAGCAGAATGACACCAAGGCTCTTCGATCAAAGAGTCTGTTAAATGAAATTGAGAGTGTCTATGATGAGGTAGGTTATATAGTCTGAGTAATAAGTCATGGGTATATATTGTTTTTAAACGGTCGGATTTCAAACAAACTTTTCTGTGAATTTTTGTCCGAAGGGAGTCGGCCGGGCACACCCATAGCATACACACGGCAGGACTTTTCTGCAAACTTTCCCAACATCACGTGGTTTTTCTGCTGTTTTCTGCTCTTTAACGCCACCCTTTGGTCAACTTCTGCTATTGTTGGTTGATTTTAACATTGGTTCTGGGCATGCGTATTTGTACTTCGAACAAAAGTCCGATGGCTTTCTGTACACACGGTCGGACTTTGCACCATCTGACTTTTGTTGCCGAAAAGTTTGTCCGTTTGCAGATCGAACTTTTGTCTGATAAAAACCGAAAAAGTTTGTCCGATGGAGCTTTTGGATTTTTTGGAAAACTTGCTCATTTTGAAGTTTGTTGTCAAAAAGTCAGACCGTGTGTACGGGCCTTAAGAGTAGATGAATCTAAGATGAATCTCTTACCAAAAATGAAGGCAATCACACAAACGGCAACAGTGTTCCTTAGCTTATGCAGCACCTTGGTGGGTGAGTTTTAGGCTCCATTCACACCTGAGTGTAACGTTTTACTGGTATTTTCCGGGCGTGTTTTATTTTTTTTAATTTTTTTTTGCAGGTTTTTGTGTGCATTACAAGCGGTTTACAGCTTCAGGTGTTTTTGTTTACCAATAGAAAGCACTAGGAGAAGGAGAAGAAGAGGAAATTTGGGGTGGAGAGCTGCTCTTTGAGCATAAAACACTTGTAAATGCTCAAGTCAGGCATTTCTATTGAAGTCTATGGGACCAAAAAATGCTTGTAATCTGCCAAAAAGAAGCGCTTTTTTGAGCTTCAGGCATTTTGCTTCAGGCGAAAGAACCCTCATGTGAACAGGGGCCATTGAAATAAATTTGATTTGGCTTGTTGAGCATTTTAGACCTACAAGCTTTAAGCAGAAAATCGCTCAGGTGTGAACAGGGCCTTAATGCCCAGCTGACACATATATGCATCCTGCTGTTCTGAGGGCACACTACGACCACTCCCGGTCTTTGTTTTTTGTTGCTATTGGGCGCAGAATGGGTATTGCATCTTGAGACCACTGTGACACCCAGTGACAGCGATCACATGATTGGGAAGCCAGCCTCCTCCCCCTGTCCAGAATTACTTTGGGCTGGTTGGAGCTGGCAGCAAGGGGTCGTTTTTATGGGTAATGAATATCTGTTATATATTTTAGTTCAGCAGCTGTGTTATTCATTTTATGAACATATGTTTGTAGAACAGAGAGATATGTGCTTTGTCCCTTGCTATTGCAGAGAACAATTCTAGTAAAGCTAGCCATAATAAGGATTGAATTTTGGCTGGTTCAGCAGGATTTTGTTTTGTTGACACCACCCAACTCAAGTCTATTTTCCAAACAACTTTTTTTGAAAGGAGCCGGGCTGGAAATTTTTGACCAAACGGCACCTGCATCCAATCAGATGCAGGCACTGTTAAGGTATTGTCACTGCCAGCTGCCAGAATACTGTATCCTTTACTGCACATTTGTCCAACCAGGCTGGGAGATGAAGAAGTCCTATAGCGTATAGCCAGCTTAAAGGGGTTGTAAAGGTTCGTTTTTTGTTTTCTAAATAGGTTCCTTTTAAGCTAGTGCATTGTTGGTTCACTTACCTTTTCCTTCGATTTCCCTTCTAAATGTTTTTTTTCTTTGTCTGAATTTCTCACTTCCTGTTCCTCCTCAGTAAGCTGTTCTGGCTGACTAACCACCGCTCGGATGATGGGGGGCAAGCTTACTGAGGAGAAACAGGAAGTGAGACATTCAGACAAAGGGGAAAAAAAACATTTAGAAGGGAAATCGAAGGAAAAGGTAAGTGAACCAACAATGCACTAGCTTAAAGGGAACCTATTTAGAAAATAAAAAACTAACCTTTACAATCCCTTTTAAAATAGAAGTCTAGCCAAAGCTTGTTTTGCTGGGCTTCTCCTATGGATCGCAGGAGTGCAATTTGTTTTGCACTCCTGTGACCCGTTTTCAGCAGAGAGCGGGCTAAAGTCCACTCTCTGCTGACATCACCAATATCAGTACAGGCACCGTGTCATCACGACAAAGTCTGGATCTGCCAGGTGCCTGGACCGACACCTGGCTGAGCCTCTTAGCAAGGCGCTGAGAGCCTGAGGCTGCCACTCCTGCCCCCTCCACAGCTCATCGCTCCAATGAGCGAGGAGGGAGAAGAGCAGAGAGCTGTGACTGACAGTCTACAGCTCTTTGCTCATGGAGCTCTGAAAACCAATCAATCGGCGATGATCAATTACTCGGTTTTCAGTGTAGAGGCGCCGGGGGACCGATGCTGCATCCACCTAGGCACGTATGAATGGGGGGGCGGGGAAGAAACCCAATACTTCTCTTTTAGGCAGCTCATTGTTCGTCCTAGGCAGTAACCTAAAGGTGCACCTCATGTATTTACATATCTCTGTTCTCTAAGAATTCCAGCAGTATCTTACCATTCACACAGGGGCAACATAACTTCCAGCGCGACTTTGGGAGGCAACTTGGACACGACTTGAGTATGAATCACAGCGCGACATGAGGCAACTTACAAGGCAACTTCAAGTTGCCTCCAGGACAGGAGGCTTTCCAGTGACCAATCAAACAAGAATCAGCTCTGTGGGAGGGAGGGGTTTGCCTGAGAAATGTATGTTCTCTTCCTGTATTGTTGCTTCTGTTAAAGCAGTGATCTGACTTCTGAGGCGACTTCCATTGAAATCAATGGGTACAGGTTGCCTACAAGTCACCTAGAAGTCGGATTGAAGTAGTACAGGAAATTTTTCTGAAGTCGGAGCGACTGCAGTAGATTGCATTAAGACGGATCCATTCACTTACATTGATTTTCTCATGCAGCGCGACTTGAGGCGACTTTAAGTCGGATCCAAACTCGTCCCTGTGTGAATGGGCTCTAAATGTTGTGTCTTGGGATCACTGTATTATATGTAAATACTGCCTTTTGGGCTGATTAGCGCAGTAATGGCATGAATCGATGCCCTACTTTGGTGGCCGTCTGCCAAAGCACCTTGTTTCAGGTACCATAAATGTAATCATTCAACAGAAATATCTCTTGTTATAGTTTTCATACAAAAAACCTTAATGCTATTTTATTTCTCTTGTTACAGCACCAGGAACAACATCCTGACGGAAGGCCAAACACATCCAGTGGGCCACATCTCATTTATACCTATGAGGACTGGCAGATTCTGGAAGATGCTGCATCTCTAATTAGCTACTACGTAAAAAGACAACCTGCTATTCAGAAGGAAGATAAAGACACTATCCGACAAATCTTGCATCAGTTTATCCCTGAACTTTTTTTCTCCTCTTCCTCTTCTACTTTTCAGTCCTTACTTGGCTCCAACACTGAGGATACTCCTACAGAGACAGTCCCAGACCCTTCTGTAACAGAACTTCCTGAGCGCCGCAGAAAATCAGCAAATGCTGGAGTGCAGGAACCCACTACCCCAACACGCTCTCCCCCAGAACCACCTCCTAAGACAACAGAGGAAATGTACAGCTTGCTTTTTGCTAATAATAACTGGTATTTCTTTCTTCGGCTTCACCACACACTGTGCTCTCGCCTCCTGAAAATCTATCGGCAGGCACAGATCCAATTGCACGAGTATAGGACAGAAAAAGAGCGTGAAAAACTGCTGTGTGAGGGCAGGAAAGAAAAGTCTAATGGACCTGCCATGGAGCTTCGACTCAAGCAACCCAGTGAGCATTACAATTATTTCCCATGTATCAGGTGTACTTCATAGTGAGGTGACCATTTCTTTGTTTTTGCTATGAGCACTTCATGCAAGTTTTGCGTGGGGGCAACAAGTCCTCCTTTCGTGAGGTCTTCTCTGTCTTGCTTTGGTAAATGGTAAGCTTCAACTAGCAATACAGAAGATATAGAACGTATACATTTTGTAAATTTTTTTTAGAAATTTTTAAGTAAAAAAAAAAAAACTTAGAAGTTGATATTGCCATAAAGCAAATTGTCTGGCTGTTATGTTGATACTCTGTGTCCCAGAATAAGTATGCAGGCCAGGATTTATCACTCTTTTTGGGTTTTATTCCCTCAGTGTAACTAGCAGTCCCCATCTTTATTCCAGGACAGGTTTACTTTAAGGGCCAAGTCTTCATTTAAATAGACTATGTACATTCCAAGTGCATCAAATAAAGGGTGTCAGTGTCTTGGGGCCAATTCACACTGTGCGGTGACATAAGTTTTACCGCAGTGTAAAACATCTGTCACCACAGGGACACACAGGAAACCATTTACTTATGTGTCCCATTCACACAGCAACGCAGCCTAGCGCTGCAGTAAAATGCAGAAGTGCTGCATTTTATCGCAGTGCGCTGGCCCGAATCGCACTGCAATATCGGGCAGTGTAGAGCAGTAGTGCTGCCCAACATTGCGGCGTATTATGAAGTGTACATTTTGTACGCTTTACATAAAGTTTGTTTGGAATCGATGATACCACACTGCCACCGTGCAACGTAGTTGGGGCGGTAAATCGCTCCCGCTGCTCTGTGATTTGTTGTATTGACCGTGTGAATTGGCCCTTATTTTTTTTCTTTCATAAACATCCGCATCCTGAGTAGAAAAGCCTGTCCCCTGCCAGTAGTTGCAGAGTGGGACCTTTGCTGTCTGTAAGGAATTGGTCTCCTTGATTCATTTTAACACGTCCCTTACTTAGTCAGACTTAGACCTATAGCTCTGCATTCAGCAAAGCTCATGCCTCTGGCTAATTGGAGTACTCGGGCTGCGATTCAGCAGAGGGTTGTCAGACTTCTACAGAGAGACCACTGCTTCCACATAGGGAGCAAGTGTTTTTCTCTGCATCATACTGGCAGGATTAAGACTTTTCTACTGGGCTGTGGCTTATAAAGAAAACAAAACTGCTTTAGAACAACCTTTGGGCTTTAAATTTACAATTTAGTGGAATTGGGGCATAAACCAAGGAATGGGCAATAACTTCAGGGGATGTCTTAGAGCGCTGTTGCACTCTTAAGTCCACCAAGTACTGAAAAGCTAGTTTTGTGTGAACCTTTCTGAAAGAAACATAAAGGCTGCCCTTAGTATATAAATATGACCACCTCACATCGATGTCTAATTTAGAGTCCCTTTATCAAAACCTGATCAGAAAACACACCGTCTGGGTCCACAGTTCTGATGCATTGCACCCTAAACAGATTCCTGGGACATTTACCACCTTTCATTGCAGATCACTGCTGTTAATAGTTAAAGATGCGACACGTGTTCTTTGTTGAATACTTTTGACTCCATTGAACAGAATGCTACAACTTATAGTTACCGTATATACTCGAGTATAAGCCGAGTTTTTTGGCACTTTTTTTTTGTGCTGAAAATGCCCCCCTCGGCTTATACTCGAGTCAACTTTTTGTGCCTGATCTCCCGGACTTTGGGGACGAGGTACCGGCCGGCCAAACTTGGCACACATGTAGCCCCACTCTTCCTCTACAAGTGTGCAAAGTTTGTTGTCCAGGGGATTTACTGCCGGGGAGCACGGATTTTTCAAAGCCGGGCACCCCTTCCATAGACTCCCATGTTAAATGGTAATTTTTGCAGTAAATTTGGGGACCCGGTACTGGCCGGCGGTAGGTCCCCTGGACCCTAAACTTGGCACACATGTAGCCCCAGTTCTCCTCTACAAGTGTGCAAAGTTTTCTGTCTGGGAGACCTACGGCCGGGGAGCAACGATTTTTCAAAGCCGGGCACCCCTTCCATATACTCCCATGTTAAACGTAAGTCTAGTCATGGGCACAGTGAGGCATGGACACGGACACCCTAGGCTTATACTCGAGTCAATACGTTTTCCCAGTTTTTTTGTGGTAAAATTAGGTGCCTCGGCTTATATTCGGGTCGACTTATACTCGAGTATATACGGTATATATAATTATTGGGGTATATACTTGTATACCTTAATTATGTTGACTACCTCAGCCAGTCAGATGGTGACTGTCATTTTCTTACCATCTCAAGCAAAAGGTCAGCGGGAATCTGGTTGCAGTAGTTGCGTTTTTTTTATTACTCTGCTCTACTTTTTTGTTTAGCATTGATGTCTTACTGTTCTTCTCTCCCAATATTAAGGCAGTATTAAACCCAAAAGCAAACATTTTGTTATATTACAGCTTACCAGTTCTTCAATGCGATGGCTGCATTCATTTTCTTTTTAGACTTTCTTTCCTTTTATCTGGTTATCCAGCCAGTAGGTGTGTTTGTTTTTTAACAGAACAAGCTCCCCTGCAAATGTAGCAGTTACAGGGTTTAGACAAACCATGTAACACAGACATGGTGCTTACAGTGATCAGCTTGTATTTATTCTAAAATATTAATCTTTAAAAGGAAAAAAAAAAAAAAACTGTTGCTGTAACTTCAGTGTGAGCTGGAGTTTGGATTCAATTTGTGTATGTAAATCTGCTAGCCCGTTTAACACTCTGCTCCCCCCAGACTGACAATGCTGCTGTCCAAAGGAGCCCCCTGTGCCCCTTCATCCAGAGTGGGGACACTCTAATGCAGGAGGTGTGTTACTGGCCAGATCACCAGGTGAAAACAGAGGGGGAAAAAGCCTTAAAAAAGAAAACTAATGCAGCCACCACATCTGATTGGTAAGCTGCGATATATTACTGTTTGGTTTGGGGTTTAATACTGCATTAAGTTCAATGAAGGAAAAAAAATGTCTGGGTCTTTACAGCAACATTGTAATTGTCACTTTATAGATTAGTGGCCTTTTGTGTTTCCTTCATATTATATAATTCAGCAGTATGTGTGCAAAACAAAAAGTTAACTTTTTAAAGTGGTTGTACACCCTGTACAACCTCTTGCACCTACAGGTAAGCCTATATTGGGGCTTACCTGTAGGTGCTGGAAATATCTCCTAAACCTACACAGTTTACAATGTCCCCAAACGCTGTCTTCTGCGCTGATGTACTCAGCGCATGCGCACTTAAGAAAGGGCACGCTGTGTCGTTTCTAGAGGGGATTATGCCATGACTGGTGGCTCCTGCGCGCATGAGTGGGAGTGACATCACGCGACTCCGGGCAGTCGCAGAGCCGGAGTCCGTGGCCCCGGAAGGAAGAGGGCTGAAGATGGACGCTTCCAGCCAGCGGTGACATCGCAGGCTTCGGTTTCCGGTAAGCGACCCATAATGGGCTACTATGCGATGCATAGTAGCTTATTATGCTTTACCTTTGCAGGGAAATAAAGAGGAAGTAAAAACCCATCAGGGTTAACTTCCTCTTTAATATCCTACTGAGACATCATTAAGTGGCGATTCATGCTTTTGTAATCACGAGCGTTAAGAATCTCTTTTATTATGAATATGCTGCCAAAGCAGTTCAACTGACTAAAAAATTTACTTTTTTTTTTTTTTTTGCAACACAGGACATCACAGAGTGTGTGTGCACTGTGGTGTGCTGCAGTGTGTTGCCCTCAACTGTACAATGCATTTTGGATGCGTTCACAGGGACTGGCACCACACGGAACAGGTACATTGCCCTTTGTAGCCACAATGCACAAATGTGAATGTGGGGAGGAAACTTTACTAGGACAAACAATGGAGTCTTCCATTACTGACTACCTTATGAAAATACTAGCTGTTTATAGTGCTAACCCTCTGTTTCCAGCAGTACTTTGAGTCACTGGCCTAAAGCAAGTAAGCAGATCAGGGCTAGTAATACTTGTTATTGAAGCAAGTGTGTCAGCGTGAACATCACTGTTAACAGGAAACCTGCCATTGTTGGCTTTCTGAATAATAATTATTGCCTGGCTGTAACTTGGCTCCCAGCTTCATTACTACAAGTCACTCGCCTGGAATAGGCATGCAACAAATTAAGTCAGATTTCCTGTACACTTGTTCTAAATCAAGGCTAGAAAAATCCAGGGGATTAGGGTGACAGACCGAAAACTAGCATTTAAAAAAAAAAAAAACGGCTATGGCAACAGGTTCCTTTTCTGAACTACATTCCCACACACCCTCTCCCCACCCCCTCTAACTAGGTATTGGCTCACTCACTTAAGTGTCCCTTTTATTCACCTAAATCTGCATTCACGTGATGTTTCAGTCGTGAGTCTTTTTTTGTTTTTCCATGTACAGAATGTGGTGGGGTCCTTTCTTGGGTGTCCACATCACTGCCTGCATGATGTTGACACTATCATCTGGCTGTCCTGCATTGGGGTGCTCTCAGGATCCAACAAGGGTCTGCAGGCAATGACAGTGTGGGGGGACTAGCCAATGTGGGCACAACTACAGCACACCTATAAACCTTGACGTCGTGGGACCTGCAAGGAGGACTTGGGTAAGTAAAACTCTGGTTCAACAGGTATTTTTCGGGAAAAAACGTGAGGGGGGAAGGGTTAGTTTTTGCCCAGAGATTGACTTTAAACTGAACCTGTTATAGTAGGAGTATGGAAGCTGATATTAAAGGTTTTGTTTTTAAATAGCAAACATGTCATACTTCCCTGGTCTGTGCAGTGGTTTTGCACAGAAAAGCCCCGATCCCCTTTTGGGTCCCCCGCCAGTGCTTCAGAGCCCCTTCCTCCTGCCTAGTGCCCCAATAGCAACTAGCTTTCTATGGGGGCACCCGAGTAGGCTTACTGCCGAGCTGCTTCTCTGTGTGTGTTTATTCTCACACACACAGCGTGGCTCGGACCCGCCCCCGCTCTCTCCTCATTGGCCCACTGGCTGTGATCGACAGTAATTGGAACCAATGAAGAGGGAGAGCCAAGGCTCCCTTGCACATCGATTGATCAAGATGGGGGCTCAGGTAAGTTTTTTAGGGGGATTGGGGGGTGCTGCCTTTTTTACTTTCATGCATTCTATGAGCCTATACAACCACTTTAATTACATGTGTTTTAAGGCTCCAAGGCATTTTTTCTCCATTACGATTCATTAACCAACGAAGCTGCTGAATTTGAAAGAGTATGTAGGATGGGAGTTCAGATCATTTCAGATTTCACTATGTTTTTTCCATTTTAGTGCCTTTACCAGATAGTAAAGCGAGGATTCAAATGACATGGCTTGCATGTTTTAAGACAACTGTACTCAATGAATATGGGTGCTTTTATTGCTGACATCCTCCTAAGAATACTAGTTGTCTGAGCCACCATGATGGAAAAAGTATGCAGGTCATGACATCAAAATCCCTGATCTACAGAACGCTTCTAGGTTTGTGCCTCAGAAAGCCTTAAAGCCAGATAGCTGACAATATGTTGTCTTCAGGGGAAGTTAAGATTGGGGTTGATTTACTAAAACTACAGAGTGCAAAATCTGGTGCAGCTCTGCATAGAAACCAATCTGCTTCCAGTTTTTTTTGTTTTTTGTTTTTTTTTTTATCAAAGCTTTATAATTTTTTTCAGGTGAGGTTGAATTAGAAGAATACTACCCTGCATTCCTGGACATGGTGAGAAACCTTCTTGTTGGAAATCTGGACCCTACCCATTATGAAGACACACTGCGGGAGATGTTTACTATACATGCTTATATTGGCTTCACAATGGACAAGCTGATTCAGAACATCACACGACAGGTAGCTGCAACTTTTTATGTGGCAATAATAAATTGAGACTTGCATCTTGGCTATTTTTATAATGGCATACAGGTGGCAGTTATAAATCGAACACCAGTATGACATCAGACATAAAGGGTAAATCCATCCAAAGATACCATTACATGTGTTGCAGGATGTTTGCCAGTGAAACTGTTCTGTGGCTTCTGATACCTTTTTGTTGTCTACCTGCCCCAGATTTTTGTCTGACCACCCATGGTGACCAGTTCGTAGGTGAAAGTCCATTTTACCAGCCTCCCTAACCGTCCTCCTTAGTGTCCAGGAGTAATGTATTGCTTTTTTTTGCTAACTGTTAAAGGCTACATAGAAAATGCTATACTAGGAAATGCCCTCAGGTCAGGAAATTTTAGATACGAGTCTATAATTTTATATACTCTCGGACCCAGACTAATCTTAAAAAGTCCCCATGGCAAGCCCTACTAGGCATTGGAAGAGGTGCCGAAACACAACAACAAACAAATCTTTCATATTTTTGGCTGCAAGGATAGCAATTGCTAAGTCATGGAGGTCTCTGTCTATCCCATTCTCACTGATATACACTCGAAGTTATAGATAATAATAAAGGAGAAAATCTTCTTTACAAGCTCAAAGGGATAAAGATGAACTGTTAGCGCACACACTGGTATTGCTGGACACTTAAAAACGGCAATGCATATGTCTAAAAAACAGTCACAGTTCAATAGTCCATATGGTGGTACAAATGACCAGTCCTAAAAAGGAAGGTGGTGATAAAATGGTGGGCGGCATCTGTCCTCAGAGAAAAGCCAACTCTATTGAGGAAAGATAAGGGGACAAAGAAAGGAAGCACCACCTAAGTGCAATATGTCAGATAAAAATGTTTAATCTCAAAGGAAATGCACTTACAGGACACAAGTACAAACAGGGCACATCACGGTCTCATGAAACGTGATGCGATCCGATCTCAGGTCCATCTGGATCCACGGGTCTGCAGGCAAAAAAGATAGTCCATCCTGTGGCCACCAGGAAACAGCCAGAATTCAGCGTGGAGCACAGATGATGAAGTCACAGGAAACCAGAACCAAGGAGAGCACCGGAAGGAAGGTGAGACAGGAAACGGGCTACACGCTCGGAGACTAGCTCCTTCCACAGGCCATTTCCTTTGAGATTAAACATTTTTATCTGACATATTGCACTTAGGTGGCGCTTCCTGTCTTTGTCCCCTTTGCTTTCCTCAATAGAGTTGGCTTTTCTCTGAGGACAGATGCCGCCCACCATTTTATCACCACCTTCCTTTTTAGGACTGGTCAGATTTCCCTATGTGAAAAATGATGGTATCCTTGGATACGTTCTCTTTTAGGAAAGCACTATTTAGCATAACTGACTGGATTCATGGGGCGGAAAGTGAGAGATGGGAAGCATCTCTTCGTATATCTTCTCCTATCCTTCTTCTTTTTTTTCTCCCGTTTTTTTTTTTCTCTTCCAGTTTTCCCTAGCACGGTAAAGGTCCTCACAAAGCTTTTTCATACTAGGGTTCCCTTTATTGTTGACCTTTGCCCACTTTGCCATTTCACTTTATCTCCGATACACGAGCAAGTGTTTGTTAATATTGTGATGATCCTAAGTATATGCTACACAAACATGTTGGAAACCCTGTGTCATTTTTGCTTGGAAAAATACGGTGCTTAAGCGTATATGACATGCTTTGTATTTTGTTTGACTGTTTCAAATCCTAATAAAAATGTTTGGAAAAGAAAATGCCATACTATAATAAATTGAACTTGTGTTTATGTGGTGGCGTTTCACGTTCCAATTAATTTTAATTTGCATACTTGACAGCCGCCTCTTTTATTCCTTTTGTGGTTGTGACCTCTATGTGATCCCTCTTTGTGTCCTCCAATTACTCAGCTCCATCATTTGGTAAGTGACGAAATCTGCTTGAAGGTGGTGGAACTGTACCTGAGTGAGAAAAAGAAAGGAGCAGCAGGGGGCAGTCTAATCACCCAGTGCGTCAGGACAGCAAAAGAAACGAGTTATCAATGGAAAGCAGAGCATTGCATGGCGGATGAGAATTGTTTCAAGGTAATCTGAAGAATGCAGTTTGTTCTTTAATTCATAATTTGTATTATACCCCTACTTAAAAACTTAAGATAGTCAAATATATGGTAGATGGTCTGTATTTGTAAGTGCCCGGGGGTGGGAGCATATCTGACTTTCTTCCCTGTGACTATGCTTGACCCTAACAGCCAATCACTAGGCATTAGCACAGTCACATGTCCAAGGGAGTTATGTGAGCATTGCTCCCTGGCCACTGACACCAGTGATTTTAATGGTGGCTGCAGTGGAGGAAGGGTCCGTGGTGAAGCGTAGCCAAATTGGTATGAGGGGGACCCTTTGCAGAGACACTGTCACTTTGCTCTGCATGGGCCTGCTGACAGTATCTTTCCTAAGGGGTGTAGCAGATCTTTAAGGGTTCCATTTAAAGTACCAGCCTACTTTATTCAGTTTTACATATTTTTAAATGTGTGTCTTTGTAATCTCAGCATGTTAAATGAAGCACCATAAAGTGTGGATTCTGTAAAGGTTTGTCACACAAATTTTGGGGACAGCACTAGTGAATGTATTTTTTTTGTGGTTGCTCTTGCTTTTCGACTTACTCTAAAGCAGAACTAAACTCCTGTAGGGAAAGCAGTCCTAAAAGTCGCACATCACAGCAAAACCTTGTGGGGTGGTGTATGACTGCCTCAGCCCGGGCTCTAACCAGACCATGCCCCCCCCCCCCCCCAAAATGTGTTTTACTCCTTCTCCAGAGCTTAATCATGCCCCATAAATAAATAAAAATGTTTTCCAATAGGTAGCAGAGTTTGGCCAAATACTCCATACTCGGTAATGGTGCCGATCAGAAAAAGCCAATCCCCTACTCTGCATTACATTTCTTGTAAGGGCATGTGCTGAGGGGTGTGGCTGTAACTCGGATATGCCAACAAAAAGCACTGTGGTGCGAAGGCATGAAGCACCAGCTTTTTAAGAGATGTGGGACTTTGATTTTTTTTTTTTTTTTTTGGGATATAGTAACATAGGGCCATTGTGACCAGTGAAAGAGTTGATATAACAACTCTTCAGTAAATGGAGTGCATTAGATTGTCAAGAAAAAAAAAGGAAAATGTAAATTAGAAAATTTTGAGAAATAATTTTGTCAACAGAAATATTGGGAAATGCCAAAATATTGTAATTTATTATGGTTTCTTTTGTTTTGTTTTATGTAGATAATGTTCCTGCAAAGACAGGGCCACGTAATTATGACGATTGAGCTGCTTGACACAGAAGATGTTCAGACAGAAGACCCCACTGAGGTGCAGGTAGGAGCAGAGCATTGGGGCTTGTTTAACTTAAGCCCCGGACCATTTTGTAGCTAACACCAGAGGTGTTTTCAGAATTTTGCCCTGCGCTGCTTTAACTGGAAATTGTGCGGACATGCAATGTTGTACCCAAACGAAATTTGCGTCCTTTTCTTCCCACAAATAGAGCTTTCTTTTAATGGTATTTGATTGCCTCTGCGATTTTTATTTTTTGCGATATAAATGGAAAAAGACTGAAAATTTTCAAAAAAAATGATATTTTCTACTTTTTGTTCTAAGAAAAATCGAATAAACTCAATTTTAGTCATACATTCAGGCCAAAATGTATTCAGCCACATGTCTTTAGTAAAAAAAATGTCAATAAGCGTATATTTATTGGTTTGTGCAAAAGTTATAGCATCTACAAACTAGGGTACATTTTCTGGAATTTACACAGCTTCTCATTTCTTGAGGTGCTAAAATGGCAGGGCAGTACAAAACCCACCCAATTGACCCCATTTTGGAAAGTAGACATCCCAAGGAAATTGCTGAGAGGCATGTTGAGCCCATTGAATAATATTTTTTTTTTTGTCTCAAGTGATTGAATAATGACAAAAAAATTTAAATAAATAAAAAGTTGTCACTAAATGATATATTGTGAACCGTATTTTAAGTAAAAAATAGTGGCGCTAAACCATATACGATGAGTATATAACTAAACAAATGTATATATCTCAAACCCACACCACGTGATAGTGTGCAAAAATAATATACATAAATATCATACATAAGTGATATATTAAACATATAACATCCTTTAGTGAGTCCCAAAGTAAAATGTGAGCTAAACTTTGACAAAAGAATATAAGAAAAAAAAGGGGGTAAAAATAAGTCCAAAAGCAAAAAGATATTTTCTTTATATGTGCATCCAAGTGTTTCAACTTAAATCAGCAATCAAAGTCCATAAATCTTGAACAGAAAAATCCTTCCACCAACACCGCTGTGACTGTGATTCCTCTCCCAAAGGTATTGCACTCACCAGAAAAAATTACCTAGCACTCTCATGCATAGACAATCAAGCTTAAACGCATCACACACAGTGATTGCAGCTCTTCCGACGGTGTCCACTCAATACTCGATGTGAATATGTAAAAGAATAAATAGTGCTTCCAATAGTGAAATACTGTTAAACACTTTATTAAAAAGCACTCGTAATCTTCAAACATTACACTCACATCACTTCAAAGAATAAAAAATACTCCTCAACATAGAAGATATATCACAGCAAAACTTCAAGTAGAATCTTCAACAGGAGGGTTGTTGCAGTGTACTGTATTGTATCACGGCCACGGCGGACCCAGAGCAAAAACCAGCACTCTCACCCTTCGCACGTCCGCCTCCTCTCCTGGATCTGTAGCTACCTCAACAGCCGGTGCTTGCAAATGTTATTCCTCACTTCCCGCTAACCGCATAAGCCACGTCCAGACATGTTTCGTCATCCAGACTTAATCATTGGGATATGATATATTGATATATTGCTCACACATGCCATGGTTATATGTGGAATTGCACCCCAAAATAAATTTTGCTGCTTCTCCTGAGTACGGGGATACCACATGTGTGGGACTTTTTGAGAGCCTAGCCGCGTACGGGCCCCCGAAAACCAAGCACCCCCTTCAGGATTTCTAAGGGCGCAAATTTTTGATTTCACTCCTCACTACCTATCACAGTTTCGAAGGCCATAAAATGCCAAAATAGCACAAACCCCCCCCCCCCAAATGACCCCATTTTAGAAAGTAGAAGCCCCAATGAAATCGCTGAGAGGCATGTTGAGCCCATTGATTTTTTTTTTTTCTTGTCCCAAGTGATTGAATAATGACAAAAAATAAAAAATTACAAAAAGTTGTCACTAAATGATATATTGCTCACACATGCCATGGTTATATGTGGAATTGCACCCCAAAATACATTTTGCTGCTTCTCCTGAGTATGGGGATACCACATGTGTGGGACTTTTTAGGAGCCTAGCCGCGTACGGGGCCCCGAAAACCAAGCACCGCCTTCAGGATTTCTAAGGGCACAAATTTTTGATTTCACTCCTCACTGCCTATCACAGTTTCGAAGGCCATAAAATGCCAAAATAGCACAAAACCCCCCCCCAAATGACCCAATTTTGGAAAGTAGACACCCCAAGCTATTTGCTGAGAGGCATGGTGAGTATGTTGCAGATCTCGCTTTTTGTCACAAAGTTTTGAAAATTAAAAAAAAAAACAAAAAAACTTTGTGACAAAAAGCGAGATCTGCAACATACTCGCCATACCTCTCAGCAAATAGCTTGGGGTGTCTACTTTCCAAAATGGGGTCATTTGGGGGGGTTTTGTGCCATCTGGGCATTCCATGGCCTCCGAAACTGTGATAGGCAGTGAGAAGTGAAATCAAAAATTGACACCCTTGGAAAGCCTGAAGGCGGTGCTTGGTTTTAGGGGTCCCGTACGCGGCTAGGCTCCCAAAGTCTCACACATGTGGTATCCCTGTACTCAGGAGAAGCAACAGAATGTATTTTGGGGTGTAATTCCACATATGCCCATGGCATGTTTGAGCAATATATCATTTAGTAACAACTTTGTGCAAAAAAAAAAAAAAAAAAAATGGTATTTTTTCCGCAACTTGTGTCAACATATAAAATATTCCATGGACTCGACATGCCTCTCAGTATATAGCTTGGGGTGTCTACTTTCCAAAATGGGGTCATTTGGGGGGGGTTTTGAACTGTTCTGGCATTTTATACACAACATTAGGAAGCTTACATCCACTCTTCTAACCTCCTTGAAGACAAAGCCCTTTCTGACACTTTTTGTTTACATGAAAACATTTTTTTTTTTGCAAGAAAATTATGTTGAACCCCCAAACATTATAGATTTTTTTTTTAAAGCAAAGGCCCTACAGATTAAAATGGTGGGTGTTGCATTTTTTTTTTCTACACAGTATTTGTGCAACGATTTTTCAAACGCATTTTTTTGGGTAAAAAATACACTTTTTTTTTATTTTAATGCACTAAAACACACTATATTGCCCAAATGTTTGATGAAATAATAAAAAAAATGATCTTACGCCGAGTACATAGATACCAAACACGACATGCTTTAAAATTTCGCACAAACGCGCATTGGCGACAAACTACATACATTTTTAAAAGCCTTTACAGGTTACTACGTTAGATTTACAGAGGAGGTCTACTGCTAAAATGACTGCCGTCGATCTGACCTTTGCGGTGATACCTCACATGCATGGTGCAATTGCTGTTTACATATGACGCCAGACCGACGCTTGCGTTCGCCATTGCGCAAGAGCAGGGCAGGACAGGGGTGCTTTTTCTTTTTTTTTTTCTTTTTTTTTTTATTAATTTTGCTTTTTTATTTTATTTTTAAACTGTTCCTTCCATATTATTTTTGATTTTTTTATCATTTTTATTATCTCAGGGAATGTAAATATCCCCTATGATAGCAATAGGTAGTGACAGGTACTCTTTTTTTTGAAAAAACTGGGGTCTATTAGACCCTAGATCTTTCCTCTGCCCTCAAAGCATCTGACCACACCAAGATCGGTGTGATAAAATGCTTTCCCAATTTCCCAAGGGCGCTTTTTATATCCGGGGGGGGCATTCCCTCCCACTGCTTGTAAAAGCAGTCCAGAGGCTAATTAGCCGCTAGGATTGCTTTTACATAAAAGCCGGCCGCTGGCTGAAAAGAATGATACCTAAACATGCAGGCATCAATCTGGTATAACCATTCAAAGTCCAGCAACATACCAGTACGTTGCTGGTCCTTGTTGGACATGTATTGTAATCTTTTTTTTTTCATGCAGCCTGTTGGCTGAACAAAAAAAAGATTGATCGGTGGGTATGCCCACCATTAGAATACCGCCATTCATCCACCCACTTCTAATGATGGGCATACATGCACCATTTATATATGCCGAAGCATTGGGGCATCCTCCCGCAAAAATTATGCCGCACACACATGGTCGGACTTTTCCACGGGCAAGCCTCCGTCGGAATTTCGACCGTATGTACGCGGCATTAGGAGCAAAATCACTCCTCCGCCCCTGCTGCCCCAATGCTTCGGCATATATGCTTTTTTTTTTTTTAACTGTGGTGGTGAAATCACCTCCTACAGCACTGGAGTCGCAGGGATCAGGCCTGTCTCTGCGAACGCTGCAGTTATGTGTGTTGTGTTTTGCAAGTGACAGTGATCGATCGATACTGCACTTGGGTGGCCTGGGCTGGACGGAGGGGCAAAACGCAGGTGCTAGCAGGTATCTGGGCTGATCCTGCTAACACTGCGTTTTTGGGAACCCTAAACTGCTGGGGACGCTAGTATAGATCAGATCAGATATTGATCTGTTCAGATACTATACCACTAAGGGAGGTGTATGCTTCACGCGTGGGTGTTAGCGTTACTGGCACTAACCTGACGCTGCCTGGGGTGTGACGCAGGGTTAACTAGGGGCAATTAGGGGGTTAAAACCTTTATTAGATAATATATGGGGGTATCTGACGCTATAAAAACCTGCGGCGAACCTAAAAAAAAAATAACTGGCTATCGGCACCAGCATAAGTAATACAGCGATCAGAAAAACGATCGCTTAGTGACACTGGCAAAAGGGGGTGAAAGGGTTACCTGGGCAGCGATCAAGGGGTTAAACCTTTATTAGGTAATATATGGGGGTACCTGACGCTATAAAAACCTGCGGCAAACCTAAAAAAAATAACTGCCTACCTATCGGCATCACCGACAATAAGACAGTGATCAGAAAAACGATCGCTTAGCGACAGTGGTGATAGGGGGTGAAAGGGTTACCTGGGGGGCGATCAAGGGGGTTAAACCTTCATTGGGGGGGGTTAGGGGGCTACACTGGACCTAAAACTAACTGTAGTGACACTTTTACAGTCACAAATGTCACTGATTGCAGTGATCAGTAAATAAATGGTCACTGCAATCAGTGACACTGTGACTGGGGGGGGGGGGGCCTGGGGGGGCCATTTATGTTCCTATGTGTCCTGGTGTCAGTGTACTGTTTGTGCACTAACCTGTGTGTCTTCTCTTGTACGGCGCTCGGTATATGTGAGCGCCGCATGAGAGATGACATCACTTCCTCTACCTGTGTAAACATTACACAGCAGAGGAAGCTTTCTCATTCGCCGGGAGCGATCGCGGGGGGGTGGCCGGAATCTAACGGCCGTCCCCTCATCCCGGATCGCTCCCCAACGGATAACGACCGCTCTCTGTATAGAAGGGGGGTCCGATTGGACCCCCCAACTATACAAAGGCAATCACGTACACTGTACGTGATTGTGCCTGTCGGTGCCATTCTGCCGACGTATATATACAGTGAGCGGTCGTTAAGTGGTTAAAGCAGAGCTATAATGCAAGCATAATGCACATTTTTTTATATATAATTCAGGCTAAAAAATTGGAGGTGTGTGTGTGAGGTTTCTATTTATTTTAGGTGTCCGTGGAGGGTATCATCCTTAATTCAAATGTACTATTATTATTAAAGTGTATTATATAATTCAGCCTACATACCATACAAACACAGTATTATAAAAAAAATCAAAAATCTTGTTAGGCTGTTAAGTCATAAGCCATAATGATTGGTGTTCATATATCAATCATTAAATTATTTTTGCATTGGCAGAGCACTCATGAGCAGTGCCTTGGCATTGGTCCTGTGACTTGGCAAATGTGGGTGTGACTTTACACTTTGCGGGAAAAGCATACATTTTTGGTTCCTTCATCACATGTGTGCTCAATGTTACATTAAAGGTGTA
Source organism: Rana muscosa (assembly GCA_029206835.1). Taxonomy (NCBI): domain Eukaryota; kingdom Metazoa; phylum Chordata; class Amphibia; order Anura; family Ranidae; genus Rana; species Rana muscosa. The sequence goes on along the minus strand of CM055116.1, from coordinate 603,023,282 downwards.
TTCATTTCTCTTATCATCCATGGACTGACACGGTGTCTCTTTACACTTTACACATGGGTTATGTCCCTGCTTGCAGGAGAAGACCTAGGCAGAATGTGAGATGTTATACATACATTCTAAAAGCCAGAGCTGAACAGCCCCACCCAGGGGGCGGTCCCTCCGGGCATAACCCTCCCACTACAGTCAGCAGACTTCAGTTTTTTTCTGCCTAGCAGAAGGAGAAGACGTGGCTCCCTCAGGAGCCAGTCTCCTGACCTATTTTATTCCTTTTTGGAATTCTTTTTTATTTTATTTTTGAGAATCTTCTATCAACTGTCGGCTGGGCAACAGGTTGGGTACAAGATATCCTCGTAGTCTTCCCTGTCCGACCATCGAGCGTGCTGATCCTCGCCTTCTGTGCGTGAGACTCAGTTCACGACAGGCCCCATGACTCCAGGGGTGGCCGGGTTTGCTTTCATGCTCCCACGGTCCTCTCAAGACTGAACAGCTCCTGACTGACTGTATCTTTTGCGGTGGACCGGGCCGACAGCTACTCAGTACTCTGCACTGTGATAGTCCTGTCAGAAACACCAGTGTGTCCCTCAGGGGACGGGTAAGTAGTCTATCCTGCCTGCAGGTGAGTACAAAAGGCTGTGTTTCTCTGTGGGGGATTTTCCCTGTCTCCCCCTGTATTTTATTGTCGCTCTCTGTCACCATTACTGGCGCTGGCTGTGTGGGGTGCTTGGGGGTCACACTGTTCTTGGGGGGCTCATGCTGGTCTGCAATGTATGCTTTGGGGCTTTTTTGTGTGTTTTTTTTTTTTGGGGGCCTGAGCGCCGAGTGGCGCTGTGCGTGTGTGCTGTTTCATTTTAACTGCGTCATGGCGGCCATCTTGCCGCGGATCGCCTCAGTGAAGTGCGGCGGCCATTTTCTTGTAGCCCGCGCGCTTTTCAGCACTAGTTTGGCCTCTAGCGCTGCTATAGCAGCGCGGATCTCCTCACAGTCTCCTCACAGCTTACCAGCGCTGACACAGCGCGGTACAGACAGCGGAACTAAGCAGTCCCTGGTCCGGTTTGGTGAGTCCCCTGGGCGCCCCCTCCTCAGTCAGCACAGCCTGTGGGTGGACTTTTTATCTGAGAGAGTCTCAGAGAGGGACAATATGGAGTCTGTGTCACCAGCTTCCCCTAAAAATGTCAGTGGCAACAGGCAGTGCTTCAGCACTGCGGTCCCTATGGACCTGTTGTGGGCAGCCCTGGAATCAATTTCTGACCAGGATGGGAGCTGTGTGCAAGCGCAAGGTGCAAAAAGGCGCCCTCTCCCCACTTTATCTACTCGAGGGCAGTGCGCTGATTCAGATATGGGCCTAGCCACTATCGCTCAGGACCCTAGTTCTGAATGTATGGATGGTTTTGAACAGGACATTCCTTATGAGGGAAACTCCAGTTCTGAGTCAGTAAATGACAGGGCGCTTGTTAGTGTGCTCATGACTGCGGTGAGGGACACTCTCAAGCTCAAATGCTGCGGATGCAGAACCTCAGGCGGATACTGTCTCCTTTGGTTCTTTTAAGGCCAGGCCTTCTAAAGGGGTTTTTTTCCATTGTACTTTCTTTGACCAGCTCATTGATAAGGTCTGGGAAAAGCCGCAGAAGAATTTTTTTATGGTCCCGCGGCGTTTGTCTGTCAGATACCCCTTGAAGATGCCCTACTTAAAAAGTGGGCTTCTCCCCCAGTGGTCGACCCTCCAGTCGCCCGGTTGAACAAGGCCATCACTCTCCCGATGGAGGGGACTCCTGCATTTGAGGACCCCACTGACAGGAGGTCAGAAGTGGTGAGCAGAACCATGTTTGCCTTGTTGGGATCCGCCCTACGACCTGTGGTAGCGGCGACCCTTGTGTCTAAAACACTTACAGGTTGGGCAAAAATGTTGCACCTAGCTGTACAGGAGCATATTCTTCCTCCAGACACAGTTGCTCTGGCCCACCAACTGGTTCAGGGCCTGGTTTCTGTGTGCGACGCCACGCTGAACGCGGCCCCTTTAATATCCAGGGCCTCTGTCTCGGCGGTGGTATTGCGTCGTCTTATCTGGTTGAAATGCTGGTCTACTGACCTAGCCTTAGGAAGCTCCTGACGGATCTACTATTTTAAAGGCGGTAGACCTTTCGGTGCTGCTCTGGATGACATCGTCATGGATGTCACGGGAGGTAAACGCACTCTTCTTCCTTAGACTAGCAAGGGTGAGGAGGCCCGCCGCAAACAGGGGCCTTCCTTTCCAGCAAAACGGGTTTTTTTCGTCAGTCAGAGTCCACAGGTAGGCCCTCTCAGACTGACGGCAGTGCGGCTGGTGGGCACAAGTGCCCCTGGGTGCGTAAGCCAAACAAGCGGCTCCCAAGCCCGCCTCCGCGTGAAGTCTTGCCTCGGCCCGACTCTGGGGTGGGGGGACGACTTCGCAGGTTCACGGATCGGTGGACCTCCCGAATCTCCGACTGGTGGGTGTGCGAGGTGGTCACCTCAGGTTATAGGATAGTATTCCGATCCTGGCCCCCACACAGATTCTTTCCCTTGAATCTTCCTCTCCTTCCTACCTGTCGGGCAGCCCTCTTGGGGGCTGTACAGGATTTGATCAGGTCCGGAGTGATTGTGCCGGTTCCGTCACAGGAGAGTTTTCAGGGATTCTGCTCGAATCTGTTTGTCGTCCCAAAAATAGGACGTGGTTCGACCTATCCTGAACCTCAAGGCCCTGAATGCCTTCGAGAAGGTGCAGAAATTCCACATGGGATCCATTCGCACGGTGATCGCTACACTCCACCAAAGGGATTTTCTTCTGGCGTCCTTGGACTTCAAGGACGCCTACTTGCAATCTGCGCAAGTCACCAGAAGTTTCTGCGCCTTGCGATCAGCGAAGTCCACTCTCGATTGTGGCTCTTCCTTTCGGCCTTGCCTCGGCACCAAGGGTGTTCACCAAGGTGCTTGCTCCGGTTCTAGCCTTCTGTTACAGCGAGGTATTGCTGTCGTGGGCTATCTGGACGGTCTTCTGCTATGAGCAGAAAGTGGCTCAGACTTAGAGGAAAGGTGACTATCGTCAATTAGACCCTCAGGGACTTCGGGTGGTTCCTGAACATTCAGGAGTCAGTCCTGGTCCCGACTCAGTGTCTGGAGTCTCTAGTTCTGGTCTGGACTCCTTGGAGGCAAAGGTATCCTACCTCTGGAGAAGTTGCTGACACTTCAGTCTGCGGTGCGGGTGCTGACATCCCGAACATGGTTGTCAATCCGTTGTTTGCATGAGAGTCCCGGGACTCCTGGTGGCCTCCTTCGCGGCCATTCCGTATGCCCAATCACACACCAGGGCATTGCAGAAGGAGATCTTGTCCACCTGGGACAAATCCCCGTTGTCCTTGGATCTTCGGATCCAGGTGATTCACCTGGTCAGGGCGTCCCTGACAGGGTGGTTGGGACCCTCGGCTCTTCGGTCCGGAAAGTCGTTCCCCTCCCATCCAATGGACGGTACTCACGACGGACGCCAGCCTGACGGGCTGGGGTGGAGTCTGGGGAGTCCTGTCGGCTCAAGGCCTTGGACTCCGGACGAGCCCGTTTACCAATCACTGTTCTGGAAATGCGGGCCATCAGACTGTGTCTCTCCTCAGGTCGGAGAGAGTACGGGGTCGCTCCATCAGGAGCCAGTCAGACACCGCCACGGCGGTGGCGTATGTAAACCATCAAGGGGGAACTCGGAGCTCAGCTGCGGCTTCCGAGGTAATCCGTATCCTGAAGTGGGCCGGAAGAAACGTGCCGGCTCTGTAGGGGCGGACTATCTGAGTCGCCAGACGCCGGACCAGGAAGAGTGGTCCTTGCATATTTCAACTCCTTTGCCGACAGGGGGGCACGTCGGATGTGGACCTGATGGCCTCTCGACTCAGTCGCAAGGGTCGAGGTTGTGGCCAGATCCAGGGATCCTTGGGCGATGACTCGGATGCGTTGGTGGCCCCATAGGGTCCTTATCGCCTGATATAAACTCCGGTGATCCTAATTGTTCCGGATTGGCCTCAGCGTCACTGGTAAGCTGATCTGGTACGTCTCGTTGCGGACGTTCCCTGGCGGTTGCCGATGAGGGAGGACCTTCAGTCTCAAGGTCCTATGTTTCATCCGGCTTACAGTCTCTGGCTTTAACGGCAGAGCTGTTAAAAGCCAGGTGTTGAGGGACCGAGGTCTCTCGGACTCTGTCATTTTGACCATGTTAAGGACACGGAAGTCTTCCTCCAGGCAGATCTATCACCGTGCCTGGAAAGTTTATATCGCCATATGCAAAGCGCTGGACTGGCGTCCTCGGACGTATTCCGTCCCCTGAATCCTGCGTCCTCTACAGTGTGGAGTGACCCAAAAGCTTGCTTTGAGTACCATCAAGGATCAGATTTCGGCCTTGGCCGTCTTCTTTCAGCGACCTCTAGCGGGTCATTTCTTGGTTAGCACCTTGGGTTGGGGGTTCGCCATGTGCTCCCTCCTGTCAAGCCTTCTCTCCCACCGTGGGATCTGAATTTGGTGCTCTAGGTCCTCCAGGAACCTCCTTTTTGGGAATATCCGGGATATTCCTCTCTTGTCTTGTCTCAGAAGGTGGCCTTTTAGTGGCAATCACTTCTGTTTGACGAGTGTCTGAGTTGGCGGCTTTGTCCTGCAAGTCGCCATATTTAGTCATCCATAAGGATAAGGCGGTGTTGCATCCGCGACCTTCCCTTTTGCCAAAGGTGGTGTCTACCTTTCACCTACATGAGGACATTGTCCTCCCGTCCTTGTGTCCTCACCCATCGCATCCCAGAGAGTTTGCGCTGCACATATTGGATGTGGTACGAGCCTTACGGGTGTACCTGTCTGCTACTGCTTCTATTCGGAAGTCCGACTCACTGTTTGTGACTGCCCCTGGTCCATAACAGGGCCAAGCGGTTTCGTCTGCCATCATTTTTAGGGGAATCAGACAAACCGTCATTCAAGCCTATGCTCTCAAAGGGCGGGCGCCTCCCTTTCCGGTTACGGCGCATTCCACCAGGGCAATTGGTGCTTCCTGGGTTTTCCGACATCAAGCGTCGGTTGCACAAGTGTACAAGGCGGCGACCTGGTCGTCTGTTCATACCTTTTAAGTTTTTTATAAGGTTGATGTGGCTGCATCTTCGGATGCTTCCTTCGGCCGCAGGGTGCTGCAGGCCGCTGTTTAAAGTTGCGACTCCTCCGTTGAGGAGATCTGCCTTCTTGGAGTGAAAGTTTTTGGTTTTTCCATTTATACTGCTCCCATCCCTCTTGACACTGCTTTGGGACATCCCACGTGTAAAGTGTAAAGAGACACCGTGTCAGTCCATGGATGATAAGAGAAAATAGGATTTTTTGTACTCACCGTAAAATCCTTTTCTCTGACATCCATGGACTGACACGGCACCCACCCTTCCTTTTTAAGTTTGTACTGCTTTGTTACGAACTGAAGTCTGCTGACTGTAGTGGGAGGGTTATGCCCGGAGGGACCGCCCCCTGGGTGGGGCTGTTCAGCTCTGGCTTTTAGAATGTATGTATAACATCTCACATTCTGCCTAGGTCTTCTCCTGCAAGCAGGGACATAACCCACGTGTAAAGTGTAAAGAGACACCGTGTCAGTCCATGGATGTCAGAGAAAAGGATTTTACGGTGAGTACAAAAAATCCTATTTTTCTACTTCAGTTGTGGTTACTGTTTTTTGTTTTTGTTTTTTCTTTGTTATATTTACAGGAGATCTAATTTGTAATTTTCCCTCTTTGTTTTTGTCTAGCACCTTTCCAATTATGTGGAGCAATATATTCATGTACAAGGAGAACAGAATGGCCAGAATGAAGGATTTTTATTGAAGCCAGTATTTTTACAAAGGTGACTGATGTTCTGGGATACATTTTTTTTTTTTTTTACAAACTAGTGATTAGTAGGCATTTAAAATATGCTATATCATATTTTACTTATTACAATCTGCTGACACCAATTTTCAAAGTCTCAATTTTGTTTTTCAATTTCTGGATACCCAGCTCCCTTTCCACAATGGACAGTGTTCTGTTAAGACCAACCTGTCCCAAGCCCTGTCAGCCAGAGTCTTACGGAGAGTGCAGACTGCAGTGTTTCAGATGGATCACTGGACCTGATTTACAGATGGCAGTACCTGGGCCTGATATTGAATATGGCCCTGTCTAGGATTCTCCTTCCCTAGTTCTAACTTCTGTCCCTCCACTCTCATGCTCATGTCCTATATCCAGGCCTGGGAGCTGCTTTCAGGCCAATACCGTATGTCGTTTCACCCTTGATGATTGCAACCCAACATTCTCAAACAGCCTTGGGCTTGTAGACTGTATGCCTCTGACCTGTAAGGCCAGACTCTCCCTGACATAGGGGAAGTGTTTTCCCTGGATGAAATTCCATTAAGATGTGGAATTTTCTCACAACAAATGCCAGCCTGTCAAGCTGAAGACGAGTCATGGATGTCCTCTTGGTAAAGGGGATGTGGTCATAGGAGGCAGCTCGATTTCAAATCAACACCCTGGAACTCCGACCAGAATTCAGCTGGACAATGCCCTACATCAGTGGTCATCAACCCTGTCCTCAGGGCCCACTTACAGGCCAGCTTTGCAAGATAACTGAAATGCATCACAGGCGATATAATTTGCTGCTCAGTGATTGCAGTGTTCTAGTCTGCATCTCCCCAAGGTATAACATAAAACCTGGCCTGTTAGTGGGCCCTGAGAACAGGGTTGATGACCATTGCCCTACATCAGTCACCAGGGAGGAACCAGAGGTTTGTACTGCTCACCAAGAAGCAGACCTGATTCTTCCATTCCCCTTTTCTAGATCCTTTCTTGTCTGGTCCAAGGATTGAAATGGTGGGCATTCTGGTGATCCTCCTTGCCAAACTGATCTAAGAGGACATAGTACTCTGACGTATTTAGACTGCTTGCAGATTTTCTGTGGGCCCTTTCTGATCATCCAAACCATTTTGACCCAAGGGCTGTTCCACCACCCTGCTTCTTGGTTGCTGGCTTTAAAGGTATAGCTGTTATTGCCCAGGTCCTGGGGGACAGGCATCTATTAGATTCGGTAATCCCTATCCTCCTGAGAGCTAGGAGGTCCACTTCTTGCCAAGTCCACCATCACGCCTGGAAAGTAGGGCTGTGGAAATCAAAGATTAATTCCTCGATTAATCTTTAATTTTTTTGATCGATCAAAATTCTTTTGATCGATACTCACCTCTCCGCCGGCTTCCAGGTCTTCAGGGAGTTCCGTCGGAGATCCGGTGACGTCGACGTCACCAGACACCTCCCCCTTCCCCAAGTGCCTCCATCTGCTAACGAAGGGAAGGGGGGAGGAGTCCAGTAACGTCGATGTCCGTGACGTCACCGGACAGCCTGGACAGTGTATATTTTGTCCTATTGGCTGATAAGCTGTGGATTTGTGCCATGCGGCGTGGCGTCTGCTGTTGCTATGACAGCGGCGCGCTGTAGTAGGTTGACGTGCCACATCTCAGGAGTGCCTCGCTGTGTCCGGCTTCAGCCGTAGCTATGGCAACGGTTCTCTATAAGTAGTCTGTCGGGTGACGCCGTAGCTCTGACCCGCTGAAGAAGTTCTAAGGAACATCACGCGTACGGGGGAGGAGCTGCGTATGACGTCACCCGCTGTCCTTGGAAGAGATACGGATACATGATGTATTCTATCGTTTTTATGTGAGCAGTTTGTATTAAACACATTAATAATTTTTTTAATGTTATACAGTGAGCACTTAGATCTTTTCTTTATACTTATGATCCGGTGCCCTTGCTGAGTAATAAGGAGACGTGAAGGAAGTCTTTTGTCCGTGCTAACTGACTGTTTTTCTGCTTGCATGATGTGTTTTAATTGAAATTAGTCGATTCATCGATTTAAAAAAAAATCGATTAATCGAACACGAAAATTTTAATCAGTAACAGCCCTACTGGAAAGCCTATTAATATGGTGCAAGACTTGTAAATTCCAGTCTAAAAGTTGTTCTTGGGACACTTTCTGTCTTTGCCCTAGTCAGCTCAGACCAACATTAGACCTTCAGAACAAATAAGCGTTTCAGAGCCATTGGCCTCTTTCTATAGTAAGGGCCTTGAGAGTGGGCCTCGCACACATGGCTCTCCCTGTTAGTTCCCCAGTGGCGCTGTGGAATCTCAACCTGGTTCTTTTGGCCCTTCAGAAACCACCCTTTAAAGCCATCAAAGATATTCCCTATATCCAACCTTGACCGCAAGGTAGCCTTTCTCGTTGATATCACTTCTGTAAGGCTGGTCTCTAAGTTAGCGTCTTTATCCTGTAAGTGACTTTCTTAGTGTTGCTCAAGGATAACATTGTTCTGAAGCCTAAGGCCTCCTTTTTTTTTCCTAGGGTGGTTTCCTCCTTTCATCTTATCCAAGACATTGTTCTTCCCTCGTTATGTCTGTTCAGAAACCAGAGATTTTCTCTCCTATCAACATGTTATTCCCTGTTAGAGTCTACCTCCGTTACATATTTGTATTGCCAGTCAGATTCTCTTTTTTGTCTTTCCAGAAGGTTTCCATAGGGGGATCCCTGCCTCTCCATCCACTATTGCTGGGCAAGTCCTCATTCAAACCTATAGTCTAAAATATAGGGTTTCACTCTACCCTGTTTAAAGCGCACTTTACCAGATCTGTTCGTGCTTCATTGGCTTTCTAGCATCTGGCATGTTGCTCATATTTGCGAATCTGTTATTTGGTCACTCTTCTGTTCACACATTTAAGTTTTTTACCAGGTGGGTGTCCAGGCCTCAACTAGTGCCATTTTTGAGAGTAAGGTGCTTTAAGTGGTTGTAAACCCTATATTTTTTTTTTCCATAACCACCTGTAAGAGAAAGGCATAATGAGCTAATATGACTAGCATAATAGCTCATTATGCATCACTTACCTTAGATCGGGGCCCCCGAAGCCGTCCTTGTCTCCCTCTTCAGCCGCATCCATCGCTGCGGCGATAGCCGGAAGGTTACTTCCGGGTATCGCCGCACCAGCCAATCACAGTGCCGCTCCGGCGCTGTGATTGGCCGGAGCGGCGGAGACGTCACTCTGCGCATGCGCGCGAGAGCCGTCACAATCGGATACGCCCAGTGATTGCTGGGAAGTAGCCGATTTTGTGAATGGGATTAACCCCATGAATGCGTCGTTGTCTACGGCGCCTGTCATTTTTAGTAAATATCTCCTAAACCGTGCAGGTTTAGGAGATATTTCTTGCACCTACAGGTAAGCCTTAATCTAGGCTTACCTGTAGGTGCAAGTTGAAAAAGTGGGTTTACAACCACTTTTAGGCTGCTCTATCAAGCCCTTTCTTGATCTAGTGTTACGTGTTTGTTAGCGTTTGCTGTGTTGCCCACCCCTCAGCTGGATTGCTTTTGGATGCCCCATGGTTAAAACTTAAGATCCTCTGTTTTGGGGGGACCCCACACTGTGTGTTGTTTTTGATTTTTTTGCGTAGGGCTCCCCTTAAATTCCATACCAGACCCAAAGGCCCAGGTATGGACTGGGGGGCTTTTTCTGTTATAATCAGCTGTGAGCAGGGAAGCCCGCTGACAGCTGATCAGTCATTGGTTGTTAAGGATGCGGCAGCCCCCAGGCTTTTTTTTTTTACAAATACCACATGTGATACCGCTAACAAAACCCTGGCGTTAATTATCGCATGCTTTTTAACGCGTTGGTCCATTTTGTGAATTGGACTTAAGAGCTTTTTATGCGGTATTTGCCATCACATTTTTTTCTGGTAAATGCTGCATAATCGTTGTTTGGGGAATTGGACTTGGTTTACTTCATGTGATGATTTATGTAAATGAGTCACGTGGTACCCTTATCGCATGTGGTAAACGTTAGTGAATTGACCCCCCCTGTATCCAGTACTGTATTCCAAGAAAGTTTTTACAGGCAACTCAATAATTAGCATAAAACCGTTTTAGGATACCATCAGTGGTGTCATTGTATAATAACAATATTGGTATAACGTGGAACCTATTTTCACTGTATTTTGGTTTGTTATAGTTTTACTTTTTTGTTTTTCCCCCTACTACAGATATTAATGCTTTTACGTTGAAAGAGTCAGAGTTGTTTTGCTTTTGTAGAGTTGAAGCTAACCAGTAAAATGGTTATAGAAAAATTGTATTGTTTGTGCAACAATACAGAATTAATACCAGGTGTCATTCCAAATACATTTTGCTCCATGCGTTCTCATTTGGAGCAGCTGGCCCTTATGCAGTCCAAAATGGTGGTCAGCAGACCTCAAGTATGATCCCTGACATCACCAAATGGACGCATATAATAATTAGTGAAAATATTGCTACAGAAATCTATTACTACAGACATGCAACAGGAGAGGGTCAAAGACTACAGGCCTGCTACAGAAGATGTCAGAAACCATGAATATGCTATTGGATTTGTTAGTCTGGGGATACACTTCAGACTATAGACTGGAGACTCCTCACATGAGACTGCTAGAAATCACTGTTCTTAAAAATCCTTTTTCTAATTATTATTTTACAGGATTTATATAGCGCCAACAGTTTGCACAGAGCTTAATCAGTGCTTGCATATTGTGCTCCCTTCAGCTTCTTTAAAAAATACTTGTTCCACATTGATATTTACACTAACAATATCCATTATAAAAATGTAGAAGGGAAAACACAGAAAAGTCACATACTGCAAAATAAACCAAGCCATTTATTAATAGAACAAAGTCTACACAATTGTTTTACATCACTGGCATGAGAAAGGTAAGGAAAACGCACGTCACTGTCTGCAGGGGCCCAGATTTGCACAATTGCCAAGTGCTAAAGGGCATCTGGTTGGAGACCATTAGGAGGACTATACAGAATAAGGGCTAAATTTAGGGTGGGGGCTCAGTTAAATCAAGTTGCTGATTAAGGGAATTTTGTGCTGGGAGGTGGAAAAGACGCTAAGGGCTTACTATATGAATCTGGGTAAGGCGAGTTTAGGTAAGGTTTTAAGATGGGCGGGGGGGGGTCGTCAACCCGCGGGCCCCACCCGGACACCCGGTCCACTGACATTTTCACCGCTATCTTCTTCAGCAGCCGGTATCACAGAGTTAGATGGGGGGCGGGATCCGCTGGAGTTAACCTTTTACATTACACAGCAGGTGATTTGGTTGCCGGGTGATCCTAGCAACTAATCTCCAGCCTGTTAAGGAGGGTTCTACCTACACTGTGGGTGTCGTAGAGGGGGAGAGGGGGGCAGAGGACACTGGTGGGGACAAAGGGCACTATGGGGGGTACAGAGGTCCCTACAGTAGGGGGGGGGTGTGCAGGGGACTGGGGGCACAGGAAACTTGCTATGGGGGGAGAGGGCAGAGGACACTATGGGAGTGATGTTAAGGGGGCCAGAGGACACTGCTATTGGGTACAGAAAACACTGCAATAGTGGGGACTCATTTAGGGACCGGAACCCCATCTCCAGACCATGCTGGTAGGGTTGGCGTTGGCCCCCCTTGGGTGCCTGGGTAGGGGGAGGGGGCAGTAAAATCCGAATCCCCAGCCACATGCTCCATCATGGTGAGCTGGCTTTGTATTCGTGAAGCACCTTAAAGTGAGGTAAACCTGTACTGTTAATACCATGTTAGGATTATTATCTTAATTTATTAGCAGGTGAATGCGGCCCTCCATGCATTCACGTACATTGAATCCGGCCCTTAAGTGGAAAAAGGTTGCTGACCCCTGTTAAGAGATTTAGAAAGGAGTTGGAATTGGGTGTTAATTAGGGGTCCCAAGATATTTCTAAACAAAGGGCCAGTTTACTGTCCATTGCACTGTCCCTCCCCCCATGTTGCTGGAACGAAAAACAAATTGCCCTGCTTCAGTGGTCAGTAGGAGTATAAAATGTTCCAACATTGTTGAGAATCTGGAAAAAATCCCTTCCCTGGTGTGCAATGAGAAAGCCCTGCATGCAAGACCTTCTCATTGCAGGAGCTGGCTTACAGCAACTAGGGAGCCGTAATTTGGGGACTGCTTGTGGCATATATTCAAATACCAGGTATTTCCTTTTAGCTCTCAATACTGAATAGAGGAGTGAGCAAATTTAGGAAAGGCAAGTGTATATACTGCTGAGGATGGAGTAAGGGATAAAAGAAAAGCTTATTGATTTGCCCTGAAGAAATCTTTTACATATAACCTTCTGAGGAATGTTTTATGTACATAAAATGGCATTCACGATCAGATATTTTTATGACTGACCTTTTCCTGTCCACAGAAATATCAGAAATTTTCACAGATGGCAGTGCAGGACAATGCGAATGATGAAAGATGAAGTTAAGAGCTCATGGAAACGATTAATGGGAGTGGAAAGTGCTAGCAATATGGATTGCCGCTTCAGGCTCAACAGCCACAAGATGATGTTCATCATCAACTCTGAAGATTACATGTACCGCTGGGGGACACTGACAAGAGCCAAAGAGGTGAGGATGTCATTAAAGACCATTTACCCAAATTCTTTGACATACAAGTCAATTGCATTAGCAGCGTCTTGATTTTCAGCGCAGGCAAATGGATGCCTGGCTCGGCAACAAACCAAAAAAAAATGCCAATTAGATGGCAAATTTACATGACCATAAAGCAGTCTTTCACCATAAGCTATGGGTTTTCCTAGAATTGTTCATCTTGCTGTCAGTCTTGCTATATTGGTTTTGCCTAACTCAAGGCTTATATTTAATGGTTGGGAATGTTTTTACACATACCATCTCTCTCTTTCCTTGCAGTTCCAGCCTATGGTCTTCCAGAAGCACCATGAGAGGTTTGCTGCCTGGCACAACAGCTGGCTGCAGGAGAATGTCAGTTCTAGAGCAGCTGACCTGGTGCAAGACTGGTTGACTGGTGAAGAAGATGAAGATATGGTTCCCTGCAAGACTGTATGTGAGATCTCCGAGATCCATGGCATGACAGTTACAAGATATCGAGTGCAGTACACACGCAGAGCGTCCTCCCCTTGACACCTGTTCACAGTTCCTCCGTATGCATTTGCTGCTTGACAACTTTTTTTTACGGGGTTTTTTTCCTGCTGCTGTTCTTAAAAAGATGCCTGACTGACAGTAGGCAGCAGCTTCTACCAGTGCCATTATCTCTGTTTGTGCTGTGGACTCCTTAATCAACGTTCACCCTGCAGCCCAACAGTACCAAATATAAAGTGAAAGAAGACTTCACACCCTTAACTGTGCACCTCTTTATTAAGCATCCAAGCCAGAACTTTACAGTCAGGGTTGATATGACGCTAATGGACGTTTTGTGTACACGGTTACTAATGAAGTGTTTGATTACATTTATGATATAATAATGGTATCTCTTGTATGAACCATGGTGCTGGGAGAATTGCCATGCTTATTTAAAGAAAAGCCGAAAATTAACTTGATATTAAATAAACCGTGCAATCAGTTTACAAAACGAGGAAGAAAATATTGAAAATCCATTCCATAAAAATGGCGAAATTGAAGTACATTTTAAAGCTGCCCATTTTTAAAATCATTTTTATTTAACATTATTAATGGTGAACAGAGTCTATAGTTTTATGTTAACATATTACGGTGGACAACAATTTACAAAATTGCCACTGATAAAATGGAAGGTGAAAGGCTGTTGCCAATCAAACAGAAATTTCAGTTTTGCATGTTTGCTGGCAAGGTGAATCACAGGCTTTTTAGATCTTTTGTGAATGTCATTGTTGAGAGATTCTCAGTAGTAGTCTCATTTCTCCACATGCACATGCCTTTATAAAGACAAATAAGTGTCCCTGTCCTCAAGCAGAATCCTCCTATTGTCGAATAAGGTGACACGTACATTTATTGCCATGCTAGAGATATCTCTCCATTATGTCATTCAGGGATACAAAAAGCCAGCAAATGGTTCAGCCCTCTGGTACCTATCCAAAACTGGAATGTCAGGTTTGGGCAGTTACCCTTTTTAGCTGTGGTCGTGAAGAAAAAGCACTTGGAGTAATCTTTTATCTGAACTTTTTTTATTTCATATCAGTTTGCACTTATCTGCCACTGTCCACATACAGTATTTCAGAACTAATAATTGTAAAAATAATGGGCTTCGACAGGGATTGGTGTTGACTACAAAATATTCAATAATGCCATAAATCTATTTTGTTTTCTTTTTTTCTTTTGTCTATACCGACCCATATAACAGTGATATTAAATAAATCAAGTGCTGTAAAAGTAGTATTGCATGTGTGTTTTAATAAATTATGTTCTAATTTAAAAATAAGTCCTCTTCAATGGAAACTGATATCTGAAAAACCTTCTGGTCTTCTAGACCTAGCCCATATACGCCTATATGCTGAACAGAGGCCATCATATATAGGTCATGTATGTGTAGTACAGGTCAGTGTTGTGAAAGACTTTAGCCCACACAAGGATGTTTTATGTACTGTAATGTTTTTCAGCGTTGAACTACAAGAAAATCTGTGCTTACCATGCAAGTGAATGTGGAGCTACCTGCACACTTTGATGTTCATCAAAGCACCAGATGTCGAGCTATGTTTCAGAGAATATAGTGTGCCCTTGCTGTATTCAGAGATTAATTCAGCCAGACTTGTTGAGTTAAAGTGAGAAATTCAGACAAAGAAAAAAAACATTTAGAAGGTAAATCAAAGGAAAAGGTAAGTGAACCAACAATGCACTAGCTTAAAGGAACCTATTTAGAAAATAAAAAAACGAACCTTTACAACCCCTTTAAACAAAAAGGAGTGAATAGTATTTTATGAACAAGAAAACAATGGCAATTGTTTGAAAAATCTTACCCAGTTACGGTTAGATCTACTTTATCGGTCAGTCTTGCAGTGCCTTGAAAAAGTATTCATACCCCTTGAAATTTTCCACATTTTGTCATGTTACAACCAAAAACATAAATGGATTTTATGTGATAGACCAACACAAAGTGGCGCATAATATTAAAGTGGAAGGAAAATGATAAATGGTTTTCAAAATATTTTACAAATAAATATCTGACAAGTGTGGCGTGCATTTGTATTCAGCCCTCTTTACTTTGATACCCCTAACTAAAATCTAGTGGAACCAATTGCCTTCAGAAGTCACCTAATTACTAAATAGAGTCCACCCGTGTGTTATTTCATCTCAGAGGTGTTCTGTGAAGCCCTCAGAGGTTTGTTGGAGAACATTAGTGAACAAGCAGCATCATGAAAGTCCAAGGAACACACCAGACAGGTCAGTGATAAAGTTGTGGGGAAGTTTAACCACTTAACGACCGCTCACTGTATATATACGTCGGCAGAATGGCACCGACAGGCACAATCACGTAGAGCATACGTGATTGCCTTTGTATAGTTGGGGGGTCCAATCGGACCCCCCTCCTATACAGTGAGCGGTGGCTAAGTGTCCGGGAGCGTTCCGGGATGAGGGGGCAGCCATTCGTTTCTGGCCACCCCCTCGCGATCGCTCCCGGCGAATGGAAATGCCCCCTCTGTCTGTGTCAGACAGAGGGAGCAGGAGGAAGTGATGTCATCTCTGGTGCGGCGCTCACATATACCGAGCGCCGTACAAGAGAAGACATCAGGTCAGTGCACACAACACTACACTGACACCAGGACACATAGGGACATAAATCGCCCCCCCAGATCACCCCCCCAGCCCCCAGCCACAGTGTCACTGATTGCAGTGACCATTTATTTAGTGATCACAGCAATCAGTGACATTTGTGACTGTAAAAGTGTCACCAAAGTTTAGTCTTAGGTTCAGTGTAGCCCCCTAACCCCCCCTAATAAAGGTTTAACCCCCTGATCACCCCCCAGATAACCCTTTCACCGCCTATCACCACTGTCGCTTAGCGATCATTTTTCTGATCGCTGTCTTAGCGTCAGTGATGCCGATCGGCAGTCAGTAATTTTTTTTAGGTTCGCCGCAGGTTTTTATAGCGTCAGGTACCCCAATATATTATCTAATAAAGGTTTAACCCCCTTGATCGCCCCCCAGGTAACCCTTTCACCCCCTATCACCACTGTCACTAAGCGATCGTTTTTCTAAACGCTGTCTTAGTGTCTGTGATGCAGATCGGTAGCCGGTAATTTTTTTTAGGTTCGCCGCCGGTTTTTATAGCGTCAGGTACCCCAATATATTATCTAATAAAGGTTTAACCCCCTTGATCGCCCCCCAGGTAACCCTTTCACCCCCTATCACCACTGTCGCTAAGCAATTGTTTTCTTTATCGTACACCACGGGACACAGAGCTAGTCATTACATAATGCGTTAAGGGTCACCAGCGGTGATTGGACACTGGCACAACCAATGGAAGACAGTTCCCCTCCATATAACCCCTCCCATCAGGGAAGTACCTCAGTTTTTTCGCCAGTGTCGAAAGGTGTTGGACGCGTTAGGAGGTGCTAAAGGAAAGCTCTACCAAAGAGACCCTCTGGGGGTAAAAGAGCTATGCTTTCGGATCCATCCAAGACGCCTACAAAGTTAAGCCAAAACTGGATGGGATCCGGGCCTCATCCATGAGGCGTCGCCTGTAATGTCTCTCTTCGGAGGACTGGGCTCTAAGATCCAGCACTTTCGCTATTTCGCTATAAAGTCCTGGTAAGAGTCTTGTACAAGGCCCAGGGGAGAGGTATCCTTTAAATAGGAACCCATATCCCTGAAGGTTGGCACACATAGCCCACCGTGAGGGGTGAAGTTTGGTATCTGTCTGAAAATTTTCAGCAGAAAAAACCTGCGGCGTGGATAAGGTAAGATTAGAGGGTCCAAAACTAGGTTTAGGACCTTTTTAAGAAAAAAGTGGATGTCTTCTCTTTTTCCGCCACTGGGGGGAGTAAAGAGCTGAATGTATCTCACCTCACTCTGTTCAGTGTCGGCTTCGGCGAAGTACACTGCTCGTCACCTCCGCTGCTGAGCTTGCTTGGGCACCCCGCTCCTCCTTTTCGGTGGCCGACCAGACACCTGCAGATGCAGGTAAGTGGGAACAGGGGCTGATGAGAGTCCTCTCTCACTATGGCCACCGCCATAGCACTAAAGGCCGCGCGCTTTATCGGAGGGGGGGGCCGAAGGCGTGCGCGGGCACGTGGGCGCGCGCAGGCACGGAAACGGCGCCAAATTTAAAAGACTGTCAGTGTGAGAAGCACTGCAGCAGCAAGCAAGCTCGTTAGTTCTCTTGTTCCTGGCAGAGAAACACAGCAGCAATTACAGGGACGTAAGACTCCATGTGGTTGGACTGGGTACTTCCTAGAAGACGTCCATGTTATGCATAGTTATGTGTTAAAAGTTGCATACTTAATGTAATTGCTAAACTAAGCACGGTAGTATATGCATTTAGGTACCTTGTATTTTGTCTAAACAGTAAGCCTTCCAGGGGAAGTAATGCGGACAAAAAAAGATAGGAGAGCACTGCTGCCTGAGACAGGAGGCTCTAGCTGTGCTGACTCGGTACCTTCCTCTCCTGTGTTGCCAAATGCACCTGTACAGGATGAGCCATTACCTCTGTCAGGTATGGCGGCTTCCCCAGTGAAGCCTGGGCCTGCATATGTCACTGAGGACACTTTATCAGCTGCCCTAAATAATCTGGAGGAGAAAATTGCTACCTTAATCGCTAAATCCTCTAAAAAGGACAATAAGCGAAGCAGATCTCCTCCAGTATTGGACCTCCCTTCAGAAGTACCTGAGGAGGAGGAGGATGAGGAGGAGGCTACATCAGCAGAGGATGAGGAGTCAGACGGATCAGGGATATCGGATGAGCCTTTTTCGGTATCCCAGATTTTGAAGTCACAGGTACAATGCTATGCAGGATCAGTGCGATCTGCATTTAAGTTACCCTCTTTTGGAGGTAACAGAATCACCTGTCTCCTCCCTAGGATCATTAAGATCCCTGCAAGGTGCATGCTCCTTCCCGGTTCATCCGTTACTAGAGGATCTAATGTACGCAGACTGGCAACATCCAGATAAGCGTTTCTCACCTCCAAAAAAGTTTAATATTCTTTATCCTATGGAGGAAACATTTTTAACCACTTAAGCCCCGGACCATTTGGTAGCTAAAGGACCAGAGGTGAATTCAGAATTTTGCACTGCGCTGCTTTAACTGTAAATTGTGCGGACATGCAATGTTGTACCCAAACGAAATTTGCGTCCTTTTCTTCCCACAAATAGAGCTTTCTTTTAATGGTATTTGATTGCCTCTGCGATTTTTATTTTTTGCGATATAAACGGAAAAAGACCGAAAATTTTGAAAAAAATGATATTTTCTACTTTTTGTTATAAGAAAAATCGAATAAACTCAATTTTAGTCATACATTTAGGCCAAAATGTATTCAGCCACATGTCTTTAGTAAAAAAAATGTCAATAAGCGTATATTTATCGGTTTGCGCAAAAGTTATAGCGTTTACAAACTAGGGTACATTTTCTGGAATTTACACAGCTTTTAATTTATGACTGCCTATCTCATTTCTTGAGGTGCTAAAATGACAGGGCAGTACAAAACCCCCCCAAATGACCCCATTTTAGAAAATAGACACCCCAAGGAAATTGCTGAGAGGCATGTTGAGCCCATTGAATATTTTTTTTTTTTGTCCCAAGTGATTGAATAATGACAAAAAAAAAAAAAAAATTACAAAAAGTTGTCACTAAATGATATATTGCTCACACATGCCATGGTTATATGTCGAATTGCACCCCAAAATACATTCTGCTGCTTCTCCTGAGTACGGGGATACCACATGTGTGGGACTTTTTAGGAGCCTAGCCACGTACGGGACCCCGGAAACCAAGCACCGCCTTCAGGATTTCTAAGGGCGCAAATTTTTGATTTCACTCCTCACTACCTATCACAGTTTTGAAGGCCATAAAATGCCAAAATAGCACAAAACCCCCCCAAATGACCCCATTTTGGAAAGTAGACACCCCAAGCTGTTTGCTGAGAGGCATGGTGAGTATTTTACAGCTCTCATTTGTTTTTGAAAATGAAGAAAGAACATTTTTTTCATTTTTTTTTCAATTTTCAAAACTTTGTGACAAAAAGCGAGATCTGCAAAATACTCACAATACCTCTCAGCAAATAGCTTGGGGTGTCTACTTTCCAAAATGGGGTCATTTGGGGGGGTTTTGTGCCATCTGGGTATTCCATGGCCTCCGAAACTGTGATAGGCAGTGAGAAGTGAAATCAAAAATTTACACCCTTAGAAAGCCTGAAGGCGGTGCTTGGTTTTTGGGGTCCCGTACACGGCCAGGCTCCCAAAAAGTCTCACATGTGGTATCCCCGTACTCAGGAGAAGCAACAGAATGTATTTTGGGGTGTAATTCCACATATGCCGATGGCATGTTTGAGCAATATATCATTTAGTGACAACTTTGTGCAAAAAATAAATAAATAAATACATTTATTTTTTCCGCAACTTGTGTCAACATATAAAATATTCCATGGACTCGACATGCCTCTCAGTATATAGCTTGGGGTGTCTACTTTCCAAAATGGGGTCATTTGGGGGGGTTTTGAACTGTTCTGGCATTTTATACACAACATTAGGAAGCTTACATCCACTCTTCTAACCACTTGAAGACAAAGCCCTTTTTGACACTTTTTTTTTACATGAAAACATATTTTTTTTTGCAAGAAAATTATGTTGAACCCCCAAACATTATATATATTTTTAAAGCAAAGGCCCTACAGAATAAAATGGTGGGTGTTGCATTTTTTTTTCTACACAGTATTTGCGCAGCGATTTTTCAAACGCATTTTTTTGGGAAAAAATACACTTTTTTTAATTTTAATGCACTAAAACACACTATATTGCCCAAATGTTTGATGAAATAAAAAAGATGATCTTAGGCCGAGTACATAGATACCAAACACGACATGCTTTAAAATTTCGCACAAACGCGCATTGGCGACAAACTACATACATTTTTAAAAGCCTTTAAAAGCATTTACAGGTTACCCCGTTAGATTTACAGAGGAGGTCTACTGCTAAAATTACTGCCCTCGATCTGACCTTCGCGGTGATACCTCACATGCATGGTGCAATTGCTGTTTACATATGACGCCAGACCGACGCTTGCGTTCGCCATTGGGCAAGAGCAGGGCAGGACAGGGGTGCTTTTTTTTTTTTTTTTTTTTTTTTTATTATTAATTTTGCTATTTTATTTTTAAACTGTTGCTTCCATATTTATTTATTTTTATCACTTTTATTATCTCAGGGAATGTAAATATCCCCTATGATAGCAATAGGTAATGACAGGTACTCTTTTTTGAAAAAACTGGCGTCTATTGGACCCTAGATCTTTCCTCTGCCCTCAAAGCATCTGACCACACCAAGATCGGTGTGATAAAATGCTTTCCCAATTTCCCAATGGCGCTTTTTATATCCGGGGGGGGGGACATTCCCTCCCACTGCTTGTAAAAGCAGTCCAGAGGCTAATTAGCCACTAGGATTGCTTTTACATGAAAGCCGGCCGCTGGCTGAAAAGAATGATACCAAGATGATACATAAACCCGCAGGCATCATTCTGGTATAAACATTCAAAGTCCAGCAACATACCAGTACGTTGCTGGTCCTTGTCGGACATGTATTGTAATCTTTTTTTTCATGCAGCCTGTTGGCTGAACGAAAAAAAATTGATCGGTGGGTATGCCCACCATTAGAATACTGCCCTTCATCCACCCACTTCTAATGATGGGCATACATGCACCATTTATA
Organism: Rana muscosa; assembly: GCA_029206835.1. Lineage (NCBI taxonomy): Eukaryota > Metazoa > Chordata > Amphibia > Anura > Ranidae > Rana > Rana muscosa. The sequence continues at coordinate 603,002,600 of CM055116.1, read as the reverse complement.
TATGCCGAAGCATGGGGGCATCTTCTCGCAAAAGTTATGCCGCGTACATATGGTCAGACTTTTCCACGGGCAAGCCTCCGTCGGAATTTCGACCATATATACGCGGCATTAGGAGCAAAATCGCTCCTCCGCTCCTGCTGCCCCAATGCTTCGGCATATATGCTTTTTTTTTTTAACTGTGGTGGTGAAATTACCTCCTACAGCACTGGAGTCGCAGGGATCAGGCCTGTCTCTGCGAACGCTGCACTTATGTGTGTTGTGTTTTGCAAGTGACAGTGATCGATCGATACTGCACTTCGGTGGCCTGGGCTGGACGGAGGGGCAAAACGCAGGTGCTAGCAGGTATCTGGGCTGATCCCGCTAACACTGCGGTTTTTGGGAACCCTAAACTGCTGGGGACGCTAGTATAGATCTGATCAGATCAGATATTGAGCTGATCAGATACTATACCACTAAGGGGGGTGTATGCTTCACGTGTGGGTGTTAGCGCTACTGGCACTAACCTGACGCTGCCTGGGGTGTGACGCAGACCCTCTCTGACGCTAAAACCTAACTGATATCACCCGCCGGGCGATCAGGGGGTTAAACCTTTATTGGGTTATATACGGCGGGTGCCCTGACACTATAAAAAGCAAACTAACTAACCAGCGTCACCCGTAACACTTATATGATGATCACTGGTGAAAGGGTTAACTAGGGGCAATTAGGGGGTTAAAACCTTTATTAGGTAATATATGGGGGTACCTGACGCTATATAAAAACCTGACGGCGAACCTAAAAAAAAATTACTGGCTACCGATCAGCATCGCCGATACTAAGACAACGATCATAAAAACGATTGCTTAGCGACAGTGGTGATAGGGGGTGAAAGGGTTACCTGGGGAGCGATCAGGGGGTTAAACCTTTATTAGATAATATATGGGGGTACCTGATGCTATAAAAACCTGCGGCGAACCTAAAAAAAATTACTGGCTACCGATCAGCATCGCCGACGCTAAGACATCGATCAGAAAAATTATCGCTTAGTGACAGTGGTGATAGGGGGTGAAAGGGTTACCTGGGGGGCGATCAAGGGGGTTAAACCTTTATTAGGTAATATATGGGGGTACCCGACGCTATAAAAAACTGCGGCGAACCTAAAAAAAATTACTGGCTACCGATCTGCATCACCGACACTAAGACAGCGTTTAGAAAAACGATCGCTTAGCGACAGTGGTGATGGGGGTGAAAGGGTTACCTGGGGGGCGATCAAGGGGGTTAAACCTTTATTAGGTAATATATGGGGGTACCCCACGCTATAAAAACCTGCGGCGAACCTAAAAAAAATGACTGGCTACCGATCAGCATCACCGACGCTAAGACATCGATCAGAAAAATGATCGCATAGCCACGGCGGTGCTAGGGGGTGAAAGGGTTACCTGGGGGGTGATCAAGGGGGTTAAACCTTTATTAGGTAATATATGGGGGTACCCGACGCTATAAAAACCTGCGGCGAACCTAAAAAAAATTACTGGCTACCGATCAGCATCGCCGACGCTAAGACATCGATCAGAAAAATTATAACTTAGTGACAGTGGTGATAGGGGGTGAAAGGGTTACCTGGGGGGCGATCAAGGGGGTTAAACCTTCATTAGGTAATATATGGGGGTACCCGACGCTATAAAAACCTGCGGCGAACCTAAAAAAAATTACTGGCTACCGATCAGCATCACCGACGCTAAGACATCGATCAGAAAAATGATTGCTTAGTGACAGTGGTGATAGGGGGTGAAAGGGTTATCTGGGGGGTGATCAGGGGGTTAAACCTTTATTAGGGGGGGTTAGGGGGCTACACTGGACCTAAAACTAAATGTACTGACACTTTTACAGTCACAAATATCACTGATTGCAGTTTTCACTAAATAAATGGTCACTGCAATCAGTGACACTGTGACTGGGGGCTGGGGGGGGGGGGGTCTGGGGGGGCGATTTATGTTCCTATGTGTCCTGGTGTCAGTGTGCTGTTTTGTGTACTAACCTGGCATCTTCTCCTGTACGGCGCTCGGTATATGTGAGCGCCCCAGGAGAGATGACATCACTTCCTCCTTCCTGGCAGGCAGGGGAAGCTCTCTCATTCGCCGGGAGCGATCGAGAGGGGGTGGCCGGAATCGAACGGCCGTCCCCTCATGCCAGATCGCTCCCGAAGGTAAAACGACCGCTCACTGTAAAGAAGGGGGTCCGATCGGACCCCCCAACTATACAAAGGCAATCACGTACATATACGTGATTCTGCCTGTCGGTGCCATTCTGCTGACGTATATTTACAGTGGGCGGTCGTTAAGTGGTTAAAGAAATGGAGCCTGCCTGCGGTAGATGCGGCTATTTCTTGTGTAAATAGAAACCTGACATGTCCGGTGGATAATGTACAAGTGTTTAAAGATCCTTCTGAGAAGAAATTGGAATCCCTATTGAAATCCTCCTTCCTTTTGGCCGGCTCAATTACCCAACCTGCAGTAGCAGCAGTCGGTATGTGTCAGGTCATCAGCCAACAGGTAAAGCAGGGGCTGAAGGAGCTGCCTTCAGAGCAGGCTAGAAATTGGGAGAATTTGCCTAAAGCCTTATGCTTCACAGTGGATGCCATGAGAGATTCTATCATACAGGCATCACGCCTTACACTCCAGCTGGTACAGATGCGCAGAGTACTTTGGCTTAAGCATTGGTCATCGGAAGCCCCATGCAAAAAGCTGTTGGCAAGTTTCCCGTTCCATGGCGAACGCCTATTTGGGGAAGATTTAGAAAAATATATACAGAAGATATCAAGTGGTAAAACGACACTTTTACCTGAGAGAAAGAAAAACAAGAGACCTTGTTTTAAACGCTCTCTCTCCCCAGCTCCCGGGAAATCTGACTCCAGCCAGTGGCGACGGCCTTTTCAGCCACCCACAAAAGCCAAGGGGCAGGCTCAGAAGAACAAGAGGCCGTGGGGTGCAAGAGCTAATAAGCAAGCCCCCAAAACCTCTCAGTGAAGGGGCGCCCCCGCTCGGCCGAGTGGGGGGAAGGCTTCGTCAGTTCTCAGCGACTTGGCGGTCAGAAATCCAGGACAATTGGGTGGTATCCACAATATCCTCAGGGTACAAACTGGAATTTCGAGAGATCCCATCTTCTCAATTCCGAGGTTCAAGACTCTCCAAGGATCCACAAAAAAGAGAATCCTTCTTCAAAGGTTTGAATCACTTAATGGCTCAAGGGGTAGTTACAGAGGTACCCCAAAAAGAGCGAGGTTCAGGTTTTTACTCAAACCTCTTTGTGATTCCAAAGCCAAATGGAGATGTCAGACCCATCCTGGATCTAAAATCCCTAAATCGGTTCCTGAACGTTCGCCATTTTCGAATGGAAACGATCCGATCCGTGGTCGCCACTTTAAAGGGCGGAGAATTCATGGCGTCCATAGATATCAAGGACGCATATTTACACATACCCATCCTCCCCGCTCACCAAAGATTCCTAAGGTTTGCGGTAGAAGATCGCCACTTTCAATTTGTGGCTCTGCCGTTTAGTGTAGCCACTGCGCCCAGAGTATTCACAAAGGTGCTAGCTCCTCTGTTAGCAAACCTAAGAACACGGGGCATTGCGGTAACGGCCTATCTAGACGATCTACTGGTAATAGATCAGTCAAAGGAGGGATTGGATCACGCTGTACACACTACAGTAGGATACCTGGAGCATTTAGGATGGATTATAAATTCACAAAAATCCTCTCTCCAGGCCCAAAGAAGGATAGTGTACCTGGGCATGATCATAGATACAGCCCAAAACAGGGTATACCTGCCAGAGCCAAAGATACAGTCTCTGAAAGACCTGATCCACAAGTTCAAAGCAAACAAAAGGCCGTCTATTCCCCTTTGCATAAGACTATTGGGAAAGATGGTAGCCTCCTTCGAGGCGGTCCCTTACGCCAAGTTTCATTCGAGACTACTTCAAGGCAATATTTTAGCTTCCTGGAACAGGAAGAGCCAAGCTCTGGATATACCCATGCGCCTGTCCTCACAAGTACGCCACAGCTTCAATTGGTGGCTAGAAGCCAAGAATTTACGGAAAGGAAAGTGCTTCCTCCCAGTGGCCTGGAAGGTGGTGTCTACGGATGCCAGCCTATCGGGCTGGGGTGCAGTATTCGAGGAGGCTTCTACCCAGGGAACCTGGGCCAAGACTCAGGGGATCCTGCCCATCAATGTGCTAGAGATCCGGGCGGTATATCTAGCCCTCAAGACCTGGACATACAGGTTACAGGGCTACCCAGTTCGGGTTCAATCCGACAATGCTACTGCAGTAGCTTGCATCAATCACCAAGGAGGCACCCGCAGTCGGGCAGCCCGAAGAGAGGTGAACCGGATCTTGGCATGGGCAGAAGAGCATGTACCTTGCCTTTCTGCAATCTTCATTCCAGGGATAGAAAACTGGCAAGCAGACTACCTTCAGTCGTCAGCAGCTGCTACCAGGAGAGTGGTCTCTTCACCCCGAGATCTTTCAGGCCATATGTCTGAGATGGGGAAACCCAGATGTAGACCTGCTAGCTTCCAGGTTCAACAAGAAATTGGACAACTTTGTGTCCAGAACGAGAGATCCTCTAGCCTACGGGACAGATGCTCTAATAACTCCATGGAATCAGTTCTCACTGATCTATGCATTCCCTCCGATCCCTCTTCTACAAAGACTGCTTCGCAGGATCAAGGAGGAGAGAATACCAGCAATCCTAGTGGCCCCAAAGTGGCCCAGGAGGCCTTGGTACGCCGAGATTGTAAAAATGGCGATAGGAAGGCCCTGGAAGTTTCCACTTCGACACGACCTGCTGTCACAGGGTCCAGTATTCCACCCTTCCTTACAAAGGCTAAATTTGACGGCCTGGCTGCTGAGACCCACATTTTGAAAAAGAGAGGGGTCTCTGGTCCGGCTCTTTCTACGCTCATTAATGCTAGAAAGCCAGCCTCCAGACTCATCTATCATAGAGTCTGGAAAGCATACGTTTCCTGGTGTGAATCCAGAAGTTGGAATCCTCAGAAATATGAAATAAGTAGGATTCTTGCTTTTTGCCAGTTAGGAGTGGATATGAAATTAGCCCTTAGCACCATCAAGGGGCAAATATCGGCTCTATCAGTCTTCTTTCAGAGACCATTGGCATCTCACTCCCTAGTTCAGACATTCATTAAGGGGGTACTGAGGATAAATCCTCCAGTTAGGTCTCCCTTGTGTCCATGGGATTTGAATTTGGTATTGTCAGTGTTGCAAAAGCAACCTTTTGAACCTATTCGCCATATTCCGTTAATTATATTAAGTAGGAAATTGGCCTTTTTGATTGCTATAGCTTCTGCTAGGAGAGTATCAGAGCTAGCAGCTCTTTCTTGTAAAGAGCCTTATCTAATTTGTCACAAGGACAAGATCGTACTACGACCCCATCCGGCTTTTCTGCCTAAGGTGGTGTCGGCTTTTCACTTGAATCAAGACATTGTTCTGCCTTCTTTTTTTCCAAACCCGCGGACGGCGGGGGAAAAATTATTACACTCTCTAGATCTAGTGAGAGCGGTAAAGGTGTATCTGCAAGCAACCGCTCAGATACGTAAAACTGATGTTTTGTTTATTTTACCAGATGGTCCCAAGAAGGGCCAAGCGGTATCAAAATCCACCATTTCCAGGTGGATTAGACAAGTAATTGTTCAAGCTTATGGTTTAAAGAACAGGACTCCTCCTTTTCCTGTTAAGGCGCACTCTACCAGGGCGATAAGTGCTTCATGGGCAGTGCACCACCAGGCTTCGATGGCTCAGATCTGTAAAGCTGCAACTTGGTCTTCAGTCCATACATTTTCCAAATTCTACCAAATAGATGTGAAAGGACATGAGGATTCCGCCTTCGGGCGAAGTGTGCTGCAGGCAGCAGTATAGGGCTTCTGGTCCGCAAGCGGCCTGTTTTGATCTGTCTCCCCCCCTTCATATGAGCATTGCTCTGGGACGTCCCATTATGTAATGACTAGCTCTGTGTCCCGTGGTGTACGATAAAGAAAGTAGGATTTTTATAACAGCTTACCTGTAAAATCCTTTTCTTGGAGTACACCACGGGACACAGAGGTCCCCCCCTTCTTATGGGAACCTTACTGCTTTGCTACAAAACTGAGGTACTTCCCTGATGGGAGGGGTTATATGGAGGGGAACTGTCTTCCATTGGTTGTGCCAGTGTCCAATCACCGCTGGTGACCCTTAACCCATTATGTAATGACTAGCTCTGTGTCCCGTGGTGTACTCCAAGAAAAGGATTTTACAGGTAAGCTGTTATAAAAATCCTACTTTTCTAAACGCTGTCTTAGTGTCGGTGATGCAGATCGTAGCCAGTAATTTTTTTTAGGTTCGCCGCATGTTTTTATAGCGTCAGGTACCCCAATATATTATCTAATAAAGGTTTAACCCCCTTGATCGCCCCCCAGGTAACCCTTTCACCCCCTATCACCACTGTCACTAAGCGATCATTTTTCTAAACGCTGTCTTAGTGTCTGTGATGCAGATCGGTAGCCGGTAATTTTTTTTAGGTTCGCCGCAGGTTTTTATAGCGTCAGGTACCCCAATATATTATCTAATAAAGGTTTAACCCCCTTGATCGCCCCCCAGGTAACCCTTTCACCCCCTATCACCACTGTCGCTAAGCAATTGTTTTTCTAAACGCTGTCTTAGTGTCTGTGATGCAGATCGGTAGCCGGTAATTTTTTTTAGGTTCGCCGCAGGTTTTTATAGCGTCGGGTACCCCAATATATTTAATAAAGGTTTAACCCCCTTGATCGCCCCCCAGGTAACCCTTTCACCCCCATCACCACTGTCGCTAAGCGATCGTTTTTCTAAACGCTGTCTTAGTGTCGGTGATGCAGATCGGTAGCTGGTAATTTTTTTTAGGTTCGCCGCAGGTTTTTATAGCGTCAGGTACCCCCATATATTATCTAATAAAGGTTTTAACCCCCTGATTGCCCCTAGTTAACCCTTTCACCAGTGATCACCATATAAGTGTTACGGGTGACGCTGGTTAGTTAGTTTGCTTTTTATAGTGTCAGGGCACCCGCCGTGTATATAACCCAATAAAGGTTTAACCCCCTGATCGCCCGGCGGGTGATATCAATTAGGTTTTAGCGTCAGAGAGGGTCTGAGTCACACCCCAGGCAGCGTCAGGTTAGTGCCAGTAACGCTAACACCCACGCGTGAAGCATAACCCCCCTTAGTGGTATAGTATCTGAACAGATCAATATCTGATCTGATCAGATCTATACTAGCGTCCCCAGCAGTTTAGGGTTCCCAAAAACGCAGTGTTAGCGGGATCAGCCCAGATACCTGCTGGCACCTGCGTTTTGCCCCTCCGTCCAGCCCAGGCCACCCAAGTGCAGTATCGATCGATCACTGTCACTTACAAAACAAAAACACACATAACTGCAGCGTTCGCAGAGACAGGCCTGATCCCTGCGACTCCAGTGCTGTAGGAGGTGATTTCACCACCACAGTTAAAAAAAAAAAGCAAATATGCCGAAGCATTGGGGCAGCAGGGGCGGAGGAGCGATTTTGCTCCTAATGCCGCGTACATACGGTCGAAATTCCGACGGAGGCTTGCCCGTGGAAAAGTCCGACCATGTGTGTGCGGCATAACTTTTTTGCGGGAGGATGCCCCCATGCTTCGGCATATATAAATGGTGCGTGTATGCCCATCATTGGAAGTGGGTGGATGAAGGGCGGTATTCTAATGGTGGGCATACCCACCGATCAATCTCTTTTTTTCGTTCAGCCAACTGGCTGCATGAAATAAAAAGATTACAATACATGCCCAACAAGGACCAGCAACGTACTGGTATGTTGCTGGACTTTGAATGTTTATACCAGAATGATGCCTGCGGGTTTAGGTATCATCTTGGTATCATTCTTTTCAGCCTGCGGCCGGCTTTCATGTAAAAGCAATCCTAGCGGCTAATTAGCCTCTGGACTGCTTTTACAAGCAGTGGGAGGGAATGCCCCCCCCCCCGGATATAAAAAGCGCCATTTGGGAAATTGGGAAAGCATTTTATCACACCGATCTTGGTGTGCTCAGATGCTTTGAGGGCAGAGGAAAAATCTAGGGTCTAGAAGACCCCAGTTTTTTCAAAAAGAGTACCTGTCACTACCTATTGCTATCATAGGGGATATTTACATTCCCTGAGATAACAATAAAAATGATAAAAAAAAAAAAATACTTGGAAGGAACAATTTAAAAAGAAAAAAGAAAAAAAAGCACCCCTGTCCTGCCCTGCTCTTGCCCAATGGCGAACGCAAGCGTCGGTCTGGCGTCATATGTAAACAGCAATTGCACCATGCATGTGAGGTATCACCGCGAAGGTCAGATCGAGGGCAATCATTTTAGCAGTAGACCTCCTCTGTAAATCTACTGGGGTAACCTGTAAAGGCTTTTAAAGGCTTTTAAAAATGTATGTAGTTTGTCGCCAATGCGCGTTTGTGCGAAATTTTTAAGCATGTCGTGTTTGGTATCTATGTACTCGGCCTAAGATCATCTTTTTTATTTCATCAAACATTTGGGCAATATAGTGTGTTTTAATGCATTAAAATTAAAAAAAGTGTATTTTTAACCCAAAAAATGCGTTTGAAAAATCGCTGCGCAAATACTGTGTAGAAAAAAAAAATGCAACACCCACCATTTTAATCTGTAGGGCCTTTGCTTTAAAAATATATATAATGTTTGGGGGTTCAACATAATTTTCTTGCAAAAAAAAAAATGTTTTCATGTAAACAAAGTGTCAAAAAGGGCTTTTGTCTTCAAGTGGTTAGAAGAGTGGATGTAAGCTTCCTAATGTTGTGTATAAAATGCCAGAACAGTTCAAAACCCCCCCCAAATGACCCCATTTTGGAAAGTAGACACCCCAAGCTATATACTGAGAGGCATGTCGAGTCCATGGAATATTTTATATGTTGACACAAGTTGCGGAAAAAAGAAATTTTTTTTTTTTTTTTTTTTTTTTGCACAAAGTTGTCACTAAATGATATATTGCTCAAACATGCCATGGGCATATGTGGAATTACACCCCAAAATACATTCTGTTGCTTCTCCTGAGTACGGGGATACCACATGTGTGAGACTTTTTGGGAGCCTAGCCACGTACGGGACCCCAAAAACCAAGCACCGCCTTCAGGCTTTCTAAGGGTGTAAATTTTTGATTTCACTTCTCACTGCCTATCACAGTTTCGGAGGCCATGGAATGCCCAGATAGCACAAAACCCCCCCAAATGACCCCATTTTGGAAAGTAGACACCCCAAGCTATTTGCTGAGAGGTATTGTGAGTATTTTGCAGATCTCGCTTTTTGTCACAGTTTTGAAAATTGAAAAAAAAATATATATATATATATATATTTTCTTTCTTCATTTTCAAAAACAAATGAGAGCTGTAAAATACTCGCCATTCCTCTCAGCAAATAGCTTGGGGTGTCTATATTCCAAAATGGGGTCATTTGGGGGGGGTTTTGTGCGATTTTGGCATTTTATGGCCTTCGAAACTGTGATAGGTAGTGAGGAGTGAAATCAAAAATTTGTGCCTAGAAATCCTGAAGGCGGTGCTTGGTTTTCGGGGTCCCGTACGCGGCTAGGCTCCCAAAAAGTCCCACACATGTGGTATCCCCGTACTCAGGAGAAGCAGCAAAATGTATTTTGGGGTGAAATTCCACATATAACCATGGCATGTGTGAGCAATATATCATTTAGTGACAACTTTTTGTAATTTTTTTTTTTTTAGTCATTATTCAATCACTTGGGACAAAAAAATAAAAAATTCAATGGGCTCAACATGCCTCTCAGCAATTTCCTTGGGGCGTCTACTTTCCAAAATGGGGTCATTTGGGGGGGTTTTGTACTGCCCTGTCATTTTAGCACCTCAAGAAATGAGATAGGCAGTCATAAATTTAAAGCTGTGTAAATTTCAGAAAATGTACCCTAGTTTGTAAACTCTATAACTTTTGCGCAAACCAATAAATATACGCTTATTGACATTTTTTTTACTAAAAACATGTGGCTGAATACATTTTGGCCTAAATGTATGACTACAATTGAGTTTATTCGATTTTTCTTATAACAAAAAGTAGAAAATATCATTTTTTTTCAAAATTTTCGGTCTTTTTCCGTTTATATCGCAAAAAATAAAAATCGCAGAGGCAATCAAATACCATTAAAAGAAAGCTCTATTTGTGGGAAGAAAAGGACGCAAATTTCGTTTGGGTACAACATTGCATGTCCGCACAATTTACAGTTAAAGCAGCGCAGTGCAAAATTCTGAATTCACCTCTGGTCCTTTAGCTACCAAATGGTCCGGGGCTTAAGTGGTTAAAGCAGGGTTAGGTTATAAAAAATTATCCCAAACTTTGAACATCTCACGGAGCACTGTTCAATCCATCATCCGAAAATGGGAAGAGTATGAACAACTGCAAACCTACCAAGACATGGCCGTCCACCTAAACTAACAGGCCGGGCAAGGAGAGCATTAATCAGAGAAGCAGCCAAGAGGCCCACCATGGTAACTCTGGAGGAGCTGCAGAGAGCCACAGCTCAGGTGGAAGAATCTGTCAACAGGACAACTATTAGTCGTGCACTCCACAAATCTGGCCTTTATGGAAGAGTGGCAAGAAGAAAGCCATTGTTGAAAGAAAGCCATAAGAAGTCCCGTTTGCCAGAAGCCATGTGGGGGACATGGCAAATGTGGAAGAAGGTGCTTTGGTCAGATAAGACCAAAATACCTCACATTTTCTCCACAATCTGTATATCCCCTGAAATGTTGCCATGGCTATGGGATCTTGCTGCCACAAGTCTGTCACCTTGTTGTTGCATGGCTTGAAAGAAGTGCCTGTCTTTAGAGGCAATATTATCAAATCTGTATCCCGGTGATCTGAGCAAATACCAGAACCAGGTCTCCCCTTGACACATTATACCTACCATCTCTGCTTGGTAGCTTCTCAGCTCCTCTCTTTCAGACTAGAGAGTCTAGCAGTAGAGCTGGGGGCTTGTGTAGTATGTACTGCTAGTATGTAATGCGGTCTCCTCCAATAAACCTAAAAGTACATAAATCCACTTGGCTTGAAATAATGTGGAGAATGATTAACATTTGTTTAGCGCTGTGCAACGTGTGGTGGTCATTTAGCTGCGTTTACCTCTAAATACATTTATTGTAACGACTTCTAAATTGTATACTGTGTGCACATTTGTAGTACCCGGGTACCTGTTTTCTCATCTCTCTCCTAATTCTGAATCTCTCAGCTTTGCAAAAGATGTTCCACCACCCTCAGAGTTGCTTTCACTGTCACAGCTGCCAATGGCTGATAATATGGTTTCACCGATACTAGTATCGGTGCCGATTACTGAGTATTTGCACAAGTATCGGTACTCGTGCAAATGCACCGATACCTGAAACCGATACTTTCAGGCTCAGTTCTTTGAGCTGTCAGTGGGGTCTCCCCTTTTGACAGCTGAAGTGTTAAAGAAGTCTGGTAATTGGAGCTGTCAAAAAACAAACAAACAAAAAAGCAGCCGCCAATGTTTATTAACAACATTGCTCAGCCACTGAAACACTAAAATAAAAAGAAACATTGTTTCTTTTTGTTTGTTTATCTGCAGATCAAAGGGATGAACAAAAGTTCCTCTGTTTAACCCCTTATTAACCCTTAATTTACTCTAATCGGCCTTAATTATCTCCCTATTCTCCTCCATTTCATTTATTTTCCTGCTCCCCCCCCCCCCCGTCTATTTTATAAACGATAAACAATTAACTTTTCGTTGTTTGCTTTGTTGGTTATTATTATTACAAATATATATTTACACATTTCACATTGAAAACGCGCAAAATTAAAAAAAGGAGAGGGAGAAAAGAGTGTGTGCATATGCATCTTAGACCCTGGTAGAACATTTCTTCTCTTCCAGATCATAACGATGAAGCAACATAGATTTGCTAAATCTGCAATTATGGCATTAGTATCGCGGCATGGCTTCAATCTGGTAACAGGTGTAAAAATGAATCTGGATATGGAAGTCAATGAGGTGTTCCATGCACAAGAACACTATTCTTTGTTAACTTCAGTTGTAGTGGTTAAAAGGAGTGTGAACAAGATTTTTATTTTTTTTCCTGGACAGTAGACCTAACACTTTGCCCTGGAATCAGTCATTGCTCCCTGTTGATATAGGGAGATATAATACTTTATATATCCTTCCTCAAGGTACATAAGATCATTAAAATCGGGAGCATTGGTTATACTGCCACCGTAGGAAGAATTGGACACTGACAAACAACGCCAACAACGTAGAACAACCGGACTACATTCCAAAAGCCGTGACATCACCCGCCAGCTTTTACTGCTGTAGCCATTGTTCCGTCTCACCAGGGAGGGTTGAGTCCCTGAAGGCTACTTTGGGTCATGCTGGCTGTGATGGGTGAAGATTCGGCTCTCTAATAGCCCTGCAACCTGGAATGGTGAGTGTCCCTGTGAGAAAGCTCCTCATGTGGCTATCACCCTTACATGTGTCCCATTACTGCAGGAACCTGTTGTGTGCTGTGCTGCTGTAGGAGGGACAGACTGTGAACTGCCTGTGTCTGCTGTTTTTCTGTCTTTTTTCGGTTACTGGAACAGTCTTCAACACTGTTTGCAGCAGTGGAGGAAGAGACTGGTCCGACCACCCTGCACGTGTGATAACATATTGGATTCCCCAGTGAACTCTACACATGTGGGAAGAGCTCCTGCAGAAGGACACTTTTTCCTTCAAAGTACAGTGGCCTAGAACTGGAGGCAGGTGTCCTGACCCAGGATATCTCCTTGAAAGTATTGTGGAGGTGTGTGTCTGGGGGGAGGGGAAATCCCAGGACATCTGCGCAACCTATTTCTTTGAAAGCGATCAGTTAAGACCTTGAAGTCAAACATCTGTCAGACAGTGCTGGGGCGGTTTTGTTGAGTATTGAACATCCAAAAATTAGCCTTGGTCCTGATGCAATCTTAGACAATTGGCCTAGTCCTGGAAACAACTCAGTCCAAAGTGTTTCTCCTACAAGAAAAGGGCATTTCCCTCTATTTTAGGTGCAGTTGCTGAGGTTCTAGAGGATTCCTTTATCCTTTTCTGCTTGGTGGGGTGGGTGATGGTCTTCACCTTTTGATGCAGTTTTGTATGGCCAGTTTCACCTATGGGAGTTCCAACTCAATTATCTGTCTAGCTGAGACAAGAGTCCACAGTCCTGGGATCTATGCATCAGAATCCAAAAGCCAGCTTGGCTCTGGAGTGGTGGAACTTGTCCTGGATGCGGGAAAATCTTTTCTCGGATAAGTCGGAAGGTTCTGACAACAGATGCCAACAGGGGGTGGTGTTCTGGGGAACTGGTTGTTTCAAGAAACATGGTAAATGAAGCAGCAGACCCCTGCCTTGCCATTTGCTCTGTATTGGATAACAAATGTGGGAATGCTAATGTTGAAAACACATCTCTTCCAGGATAGTAATCTCTCTGTGAATATTCCTCTGCCTGTTTGTGGCTATGTCAAATCTATTATTTAGCTCTTGCATGCACCAGTACTAGATTGAGAGACCCAGGGGATTGTATGTAGGACATGTAGTTTCTTCACAGAAAGTGTCAGGTCTTGCATTACAAATAGAGATCATGCAGTAACCTTTGCAGTGCGATGCCACACGTCTCATGTCTGAACACAAACAGAACCTTCTAAATGGAATGTGTATACAGGGCAAAAAAATTACACCATGAAACTACATGTTCAATGCATATCTTTCTTATGCAGGTGAAAAATACAGGTAAGGTTTAATATTGCCTTTTAACCACCTGCCGTCATATTTCTTTAGGCTGGACGGAAGGTGGTTAAAGGCAATATAAACCTTGCCATCCTTGGTGGATGTCATATGACTGTCTTCCAGGATAACGCCTTGTGCACGTCATACAGGCTGCGCTGTAGCGTGATCTGTCACCCGCTGTGACCAATCACAGCAGATCACGTGACAATTGTACACAATGAATGTTTCGATGCATGCCATTCATTGTGTACTATTATGTTGATCTCTGTGATTGGTCACAGTGATCACATGGTACAGACAGAGCCAATCTCAGCCCATCAGTACCATGTGATAAATCACAATAGTACACACTGAATGAATGAGTTTTATTCATAAAATATGGTTTCTTAGAACAGTGATTATCAAAAAACTTGCCATGCTTCTTACTAAATGCCTTGGGCTGTCTCCTTTCCAAAAAGGGGTCATTTGGGGGGTATTTGTATTGTCCCGAAAGCTGAAACTTGGCCTGGGCAGGAAGGGGTTCGGTAATGAAGTGGTTAAAATATGCCTTTTTTAAACTTTAATGTTTTGTTTTTTGTTTTTTTTTAACTGATCAGCAAGGGTTCTAAACAGGGAAACAAGCAGATCTAAATTGGGTGGCAAATCAAAGTTAAAAAAAAGCTCTCTAACCCACATCTTTGGTAAAAAAATAACCTGGTCTGCAAGCTGCACCTATTTACCCATGTTAGTACCTCTGGCTTCTTCTACATTGTGCCATGTAAATTGTTTTCTACCTTACTGAACATTATGTTGCATTCAAGAATTGCTTAAGCCCTAATAACCAAATTCCAATTTAACTGAAGATTCTGGACACAAGGTGGTGCACTTGCCCCAGGTCAGCTCATTGCTAACCTACTGCAGCAACTTTACTTATGCAGTTACAGGCATGTTGAGCTCTGGGCTTTTATGTTGTATAAAATGTGTTGCCTTTGCCAGTTTAAAGGTTAAGAACACCTTTTAAAAAAAAAAAATAATAATAATAATAAATGCACCCTTATTTGCAGCAAACAAAATGTATATGTAAATGTATTATTTTTTTTCCAAATGAGTCTGCAAAGCATTGCAACCACAATTAGTGCATCACCGGTACAATTTACATGCTTCTGCAGATTCTTCCTCCGGGTCCTGAGGTAGAGGCTTTAGGTTACTGGGCTGGAGGAAGTGTTAATGAACTTGTGTTCTATTGAAAGCCATCGGCTGTGGACTTTGCTTACACACAGCTGCATGAAATTTAACCCCTTGCCGCCTCCTGGCCTTTTAAGGGGTTTCAAATGCCAGGAAGTGGGGTTTCAAATGCCAGGAAGTGGGGTTTATGATCATGTAAATATTAGTGTGCAGCATTGCAAAACCGGCTGTGCCAAGATAACCATACTGTTACTGGCAGCTAAAGGAAAGCTCCCGATTGCTGCTGTCAGTGGGAGCTTTTCGATCATGTGAGTGCTGTGGTCATGGTCACATGATCAGAAAGCTTCTGATCGCAAGCAGCGATTGGAGAGCTTTTCGGTAGCCGCCAGTAACTGACGGGAGCGAGCTCTCAGCACAGCTGGTTTGCAATGTTGCACACACATATGTGGCTGCTCTGCGCCAAGTCCCACCGAGAGGCCGTATATGTGCGTACCATCGGTGCCAAGAGTATTTAGAAAGTGACAGCTGCCGTAGGTGGGGAGAACTACTGCACACCGTCGGTGTGGTCTACTTTAGAGGTTCAGGAGGGTTTGCTTGCTACCATGTTAAACGTTACACTAAATATGGGTGTAAACATGTAACGGTCTAAAAGGTGGAGATTATCCTTTAAAGGCATAAAAACTTTCAGTTAAATATATTCCTTATTAGCCACAAAGGATATAAATTAATTTTGTGTGCACCAAATGTCTTTACAAACCCAGTTATTACCTTATAAATGTAGCTGGCTGCCTGCAGAAAACCTGGGGGGGGGGGGGGGTTGCGGATACAAGACCAGCATCCCTGCAAAAGGAGAGATGGAACCAGTGACCAATCTTTACTACAGGAAGCTCCAGCAGGGAGAACAAAATGCACAATATTGAAGAGCAAGAATCTACATGGCTCTTGTAATTAGACAATATTTGCTTCTCCCTCAGCTGTTCAAGATCATACAAATTCAGCACCTACTGCACATTTATCTATTAGGCCCCATTCACACCTAAGCGTAGCGTTTTCAAGCACAAAGTTGTGCGTTTTTGCTGCGATTTTGTACAGGTCAAAAGGTCACTAATGTAAAAATCAGAAAAACGCATGTAATCTGCCTAAAAAAAAAAGTTTCAGAACTTTCGTTTGATTTTTCCCCTCCAGCGTTTTGTAGCTTCAGGCTTCAAGCTACAAAATGCTCAGGATTGAATGGGGCCTTACAGATACTTTATATAGCACTATCCAGTGCCGTAAATGGAACCTTAAGGGCCCCGATGCAAGAAACCATGAAGGGACCCCCGGACAGGGCCCTTTCTTCTGAGCCCTGTGGCGGAACAACAGGGCCCGGTTGCAAGTGGGTGGCTGCATATAAAGGAACTGATTTCTCCATCCCCCGCTTCGCCTCCTTTTCCTCCCGATGGCATTAAGCGGCTGCAGGAGGAAAATGGAGAGATCGGTTCCTCTATGCCAGCGTTTCTCCATCTTTTTCCAGTCAGTGCACCCTTGAAGTATACCCCTAGGTGAATGGGGCTGCACTGCAACCACTCCGCAACTGTGTGCATTGCATGCAGTTGCAGCATAGGGATGATGCATTTAAGGGGTTAAAACAGGCAGTCAGGGGGAAACATTGCCTTTTTACTGGCTGTCAAATGCCCCTGAAAAGCGATCAATGCTCAGATCGCTTTTCAGAGGCATTTGGCAGCATTTTTTTTTGCTGGTACTATGAACAAGCAAGAAAAAAAAAAGTTCTGATTGTACACGTATAGAATGTCAGCATTAGAGGGACACTAAAGGTACACATTTTTTCACCTTAATGCATCCTATGGCATTAAGGTGAAAAAACATCCGACAATACCAGCCCCCCCCCCCCCCCCCCCGTTTTACTTACCTGCGCCTCTTCGCCGCTTAGCCTGGTCGTTGATTGGCTAGAGTGGATGGATTGAAAGCAGCGCAGCCAGTGGCTCGCGCTACTGTCAATCACATCCAATGACGTGGCGCGCCAGGGGGCGGGACCAAGTGATACAGTGAGCGGCTATAGCCGCTGGCTGTATCACGGGAGCGCGCCCGCAAGAACTTACCACCATGCAAGCTCGCTCGCATGAAGGTGGTTAATTCTTGCGGGAAGGAGCCGAGACAGCCACCGAGGGACCCCAGAAGACCAGGTTCGGGGCCACTCTGTGCAAAACGAGCTGCACAGTGGAGGGAAGTATAATATGTTTGTTATTTTAAAAAATAAAAATAAAATTCTCTTTACAACCCCTTTAACCACTTTAGCCCCGGACCATTTTGGCTGGTTAAAGACCAGGCCCCTTTTTGCGATTCGGCACTGCGTCGCTTTAACTGACAATTGCGCGGTCGTGCAACGTGGCTCCCAAACAAAATTGACGTCCTTTTTTTCCCACAAATAGAGCTTTCTTTTAGTGGTATTTGATCACCTCTGCGGTTTTTATTTTTTGCGCTATAAACAAAAATAGAGCGACAATTTTGAAAAAAATGTCATTTTTTACTTTTTGCTATAGTATCCCCAAAAAATCTATGAAAAATTTTTTTTTTCCCTCAGTTTACGCCGATACGTATTCTTCTACATATTGTTTGTAAAGAAAATTGCAATAAGCGTTTGATTGGTTTGCGCAAAAGTTATAGTATCTACAAAATAGAGGGTAGTTTTATGGCATTTTTATGAGTGTGACGTCACTGATCGTCGTTCCCTATGACAGGTAACAGACGATAAGTGACACTGTGACTAGGAAGAACGGGGAAAGGTTTGTTTACACTTACCTCTCCCCGTTCTTCAGCTCTGTGACCCGATCGCGGGACACCGGCGGCGATCGGGTCCGGTCATGGAGCTTCGGACCGGGTTGCGAGCGCGACCCACGGACAGGTTCTTAAAGGGGATGTACCTGTACGCCCTTGTGCCTGTCCGTGCCATTCTGTCGACGTACATTGTCGTGCGGCGGTCCTTAAGTGGTTAAAAGCACATATATAAAATTACACACACACATAAACACACACATATATATAAACACACACACACACACACACACACATATATATATATAAACACACATATAAACACACATAATACACACACACGCACACGCAAATACACACACATAATACACACACACGCACACGCAAATACACACACATAAAACCACATAAATACAGATAGCCTTTTAAAAAATCGGCAGACCTTTACCTTATGGCCCCTTTCACACGGCACGGATCCGTGAAGATCCGCCCCGTGAACCTCCGCTTGCTCAGCGGGGATCGCTCCGTTGATCCCCGCTGAGCCGGCGGATGACAGGGCGATCCCCGCACACTGTGCAGGGACCGCCCTGTCAGATCTCCGCTCTCCCCTATGGGGGATCGGATGAACACGGTCCGTCTGTTCGTGTTCATCCGATCCGCGCTGCAGACTGATTGAAAAATAGGATTTTCCTCCGTCTGCAGAAAGGGGGGATTGCGGACACGGAGGAGATCGGGTGTCAGCGGATGTCATCCGCGGACACGGAGGAGATCGGGTGTCATCGGATGTCATCCGCTGACACCCGCGATCTCATAGGGACAAATGTATGTCCCTTTTTCATCCGTAAACGGATGGATGAAAAAGCGGACATACGGTCCGCTAGTGTGAAAGGGGCCTTACTCTTCCTGTCGGGTACTGCACTGTAGGGGGAGACAAAGAGCACAGCACGCACTGCTTTCATTTTAGATCTAATCAGTGTGACCAGCTCCCCGCAGTACCAATTACAGTCCGGAGGCCCAGAGGGGGATCCCGAGCACCATCTATAAGCAGGTCACGCGATTCATAACACACTGTAGACATTATCCCTTGTGTCACACAGGCTGCACTTTTGCCCCACCGCTAGCAAGATTCCCTCACTCGGCAGCCTGTGGTTTCACGCCTCATTAGCCATTGAGCGCATATGCTGATACAGGGTGACATTGCAACCGAACGGACAGTGTTTGACTTGATAACTGTCCCCCCTCCCTATTCAGCTTGGTGGCACGCTTGCCCATCTCCCCAACTGAGAAGGTCACAGAACACGCCCCTCCCCTTTCCCCTAGGGGCCCTGTTTCTAGTTTGGTCTCCACTGTCTTATCCCCCTGGTGACCTCCTGCTAAATTCCCACACTGTTTATTGTTCCCTCTACCTGCCTACTGAATGTGCCGGCTCCCCTCACGCCGCGGAGGGCACGTGGGACCCCAATCAGGACTCAAAAAAGCATCCTCTCTATGTCCTACATCATAACGGGATTGAAATGCCACCTTATGTCTGCTTAACGTATATTTTTTTTTTGCAGGCGTGCACTAAGTTATACCTTTGCTGGTACAGGACACTACTTGCATCGGTACCCCAGGGCTACACCGAGCGTTAAAATGGCACTGTAGGACTGGTACCCTGTTGATTTGAGGAGATATGCTGTTACCGGGGGATGGGCAGGGGGGCCAAAATGTGACACACAGAGGAGATCTGCAGCCACCGTGATAACTGGGGTCAAGAGATCACATCTCAGCAGGCAACCCCCTGAGGTTGATGACCAGGGTGCATCCATGTGGAGGTTTTCCTTATACAGCCTTAGAGCCCTAGAACAGATACCACAGGGGAGGTGGGACAGAGAAGAAATGTATGACACTGGGAGGCTGGGTTAAAGGGTCCCTCTTACTGCTTACCCCCGGAGGGGGCTATATTTACCTGATAGGCAACAGCCCACATGGTTGTCGACACTTCATGAGTGAGGACAGGGGGGGCAACAGTTCGGTTGGGGGATGTTTTAAGTTGTTTCAAATAGTTATCAGCCTGTGTATGTTCATTTGGTGTTTAAGTTGTTTTTGCTTATAATATTCTATATGTTATCTGTGAATTGAATTTTCTGCATATTTCTGACCTACCCATATGTTGTCCTGTTAAGGTTTGAGATCCACCAACTGCTCACAACCCCAAAACAAAGTTTTTACAGTGGTCAGGAGGGTTGGGGAGGGCTAGGGATCCTCCCAATGGCTCTTGCTGATCACACTCCCACATAGACCAACGCTCACGGACCAGTTTATCACTGGAGAGCATATTAGCAATATTTTGCTACCACTTTAGTTGTCTTACTGCACAGGGGGTGCCTACCTCAAGCCACCACCCTTGGCGATCTTTTATTGTTTACCCCTAAGGGGTTCTTCTTTTCTTTTTCTCCTACTTGTTCTTTTTTATTTTCCTCTCTCCCCCCATTCCTCAGTCCCTTTTATTCCACCCCCCACGACAATGGACAAACTTAATATCATTACCTTAAATGCAAAGGGACTCAACGTCCCTGAAAAGAGACGGATGTTGCTAAATGACATGAAGCGCATGAAAGCTGACATAACCCTGTTACAAGAGACGCACTTCCGGGGAAATACCCTACCGTCCTTAAAAAGAGGTACTACTCCACGGTGTACCACTCAACCTATTCGGAAGCCAAATCTAGAGGGGTCTCAATCCTAATTTCAGCTAGAATCCCTTGGACACTGCTGGACGTGAAAACAGACCCGTTGGGACGATTTTTGTTTCTCTAGGATTTAATTGGCGGCGTGAAGGTAACCATTGCAAATCTATATGCCCCAAACAGCCACCAAGACGCCTTCCTTAAAAGACACTTAGAACGACTCCAGAAATACTCGGAGGGACAGCTTATAGTGGGTGGCGATCTTAACATTCCCCTGATCCCTGAAGAAGACACCTCGACAGGACTGTCTTCTGTTCCCCGAGGTCCACGCAAGCTAATTCAGGCAGCTCTTCACACTACCCAGCTGATTGATGCCTGGTGCCTTTTTCACCCTGGCGAACTTGACTACTCATTCTACTCCCGACCCCACCACGCGTACTCACGGATAGACTATTTCCTGATCCCCCACAGTCAACTTCAGGCAATCAAAGGCACCACCATAGGATCTATCATGTGGCTGGATCACGCCCTGGTCACACTCAGATACGCCCTGACGGACTTCTATAAAGGACAGAGGAAACCATGGAGGCTCAATGAGAGCCTTCTGCAAGACCCAGAGGTACTGGCTGATGTGACAAAGTAAATAGGACACTTCTTCCACACTAATGACATTAAAGACAGTGACATGGGTGTGGTATGGGAAGCCCACAAGGTGGTGGTGTGGGGTATACTTATTAAACATGGATCGAGAATCAAGCGACAGAGAAAGGCCCAACTAAACTCCCTTCCCAGCAAACGGCAGACGTTGGAGACTAATCATTAACAGACCCAGACCAGGCTATTGGGAAGTGAGCTAGACACCACACGCACGCAGATTACTGACCGTCTTCATTTTAAAGCAAAGGCTGCGCTCCAAATTTGCCACAAAAAGGTCTACAAATCGGGCAATAAGTGTGGCAGGCTATAAGGCAATATATATATAATATACATATACAGTGGGTACGGAAAGTATTCAGACCCCCTTAAATTTTTCACTCTTTGTTATATTGCAGCCATTTGCTAAAATCATTTAAGTTAATTTTTTTCCCTTAATGTACACACAGCACCCCATATTGACAGAAAAACACAGAATTGTTGAGATTTTTGCAGATTTATTAAAGAAAAACTGAAATATCACATGGTCCCAAGTATTCAGACCCTTTGCTGTGACACTCATATTTAACTCAGGTGCTGTCCATTTCTTCTGATCATCCTTGAGATGGTTCTACACCTTCATTTGAGTCCAGCTGTGTTTGATTATACTGATTGGACTTGATTAGGAAAGCCACACACCTGTCTATATAAGACCTTACGAGCCCATTCACACAGGGGCGTCTTTGGATCCGACTCCAAATCGCCCCAGGTCGCCCCTAGTCGCCTCAGGTCGCGCTGGCTGAAGAAATCAATGTAAGTTAATGGAGCCGTCCTTATGCACACTACTGCAGTCGCTCCGACTTCAAAAAAGGTCCCTGTACTACTTCAATCCGACTCCTAGGCGACCTGTAACCATTCATTTCAATGGGAGTCGCCTCTCCCTGTCTTAATAGGAGCAACTCTCCAGGAAGAAAACATACATTACTCTTTCGTCCATGGACCGACACAGCTTCTCTATTGACAAAGTGGGTATTATCCGTTAATTAGGAGTGACTAGGCAGAAAAACTTGTAAAAAGTGTTGCATCACACCTTCTACAGTACCGCCCAGGGGGCGGACCCTCTGGGTATACCCTCTCAGTCTGCACATCGCAGATCAGTTTTTTTCTGTCTAGCAAGGAGTAGGACATGGCTCCCTTCGGGCTCATTGGTCCGGGGAAAAAAGATATATATATTTTTATTTTTTTGCTACATTTGTTGTTTCCTGCGATCTTCGATCAACTGCCGACTGGGTGACAGGCTGGATCCTCGATCCTTGTAGTCTCCCCAGTTTCGGCCATCGAGCGTGTGCCGACCCTAGCTACGCGCTGGGTTTTCCACGACATGCCCGTCGCTCCACGGGTGGCCGGTGAGCCTACGCTCCAGGGCCTGCATCGGACCGCTCAGCTTCGGCTGACCTTACGGCCGAGTCGCAGCAGCCTGGCCGGTGAGCTTACGCTCCAAGGCTTGCATCGGACCGCTCAGCTTCGGCTGACCTTACGGCCGAGTCGCAGCAGCCTGTCCGGTGAGCGTCATGCTCCAGGGCATACATATGATCGTCCCTTCTGGGTCCAATCACAGCATGCCTGGCCAACAGTCACCTTCCGTGCGCGGACGATGATCTGTTTGGAATGTCTTCCAGCAGAATACATGCAGGATAGGTAAGTAAAACTCCCCTGCCTCGGCTGGGTGATTTAGCTGGACATTCCTGGAGAGATCAAGTAAGTGGTTGTGGCCCCTTTCTTCCCTCTCTCCCTGCCTTTCCCTCCTCCCTGGGCTTCTAGCTAAAGGTTGCTGGGTGCTGGGGGTCACCTAGGGGGTCCCACTGGAGCGGGGCTGGCTGTAACTAACATTTAAAAGAAATGTCATTTTTGCTTACCTGTGTTTCTGTGTCTCCATGCTGTCGGCGGCCATTTTGAGGTGGTCCATGCCAAGTTTGGCCTCTTGTAACTGCCTGGCGGCCATCTTCCTGTAGTTCGGCCACACCCACTGGCCCCTATCAGGTGATCGGCGGCCATGTTTGTCCACCCTGTATGCAGATATTGCCGTTCGGCGGCCATCTTTTTTGTGGGCTATGGCTGCCTGACCTCTATCTTCTGTCGGCGGCCATTTTCTTAGAGCCCACATTATCTTCCATACAGACGGTTTTGGCAACCATTTTGCGAGAGCCTCCGGCCTCTAGGGTGCATTACACTGGCGCGAAAATTCACACAGGAAGTGCTGATAAAAGAAGCAGACTGACACAGCAGCAAGGGGACAGCATCATAGGCGCAGCATAGCAGTACCTATCCAGGGTGGTGAGTCCTCTGGGTGACCCAGCATCTCTGCAGCGCAGGAGGGTGGCCTATTGATATCTTGCCTGGAGCCCTGTGAGTGTCAGCGTGTGGTCAGCATGGCATCTGAGCCAGATGTCTTCTCCCCTGAAACACCAGATTTAGCAGCTGGTGTCCCTGAGGTGTCTATGGACGCTATGTCGGCAATCCTAGAGGCGTTTGCTGCCAGGGTGGAAGCAGCACACGGGAATACAGGGGGTAGTAAACGCCCCATCCCCTGCAAGCTTCTGGGGATAATTCTGGTGCAGAACCAGGTCCAGCTATGGCTCGGGGCCCAGATTCTGACGCACCAGAGACTGCAGACCGTGACCGGACAGTGAGAATGACTCAAAGTCCAGGTCAGTACGCGAGACGGCTTTGGTATCTGACCTTATTACTGCAGTGCGGGATATGCTAAAATTGGAAAATACTGCAGAAGCAGCAGAGACTCCGGTCCACTTGGGTTTCATAGACCTGCCCGCACTGCTAAGGTGTTCCCTTGTGTGTCTTTTGATAAACTCTTATACAAGGAATGGGAGAACCCACTGAGGGTCTTTACAGCCCCAGAGAGGTTTGCGGTACGGTACCCCTTTTGAGGAGAGTTTTCTGAAGAAATGGACCTCTCCCCCCTATAGTGGACCCTCCGGTGTCCAGACTTAATAGAGCCACCACAATTCCTGTAGAAGGGGCTCCTGTTTTCTAGGACCCTGTGGATAAGAAGGCTGAAGCACTCGCTTGCTACCTATACTCAGTGGTAGGCTCGGCAGTACGCCCGCCATTGGCGGGGGCCCTAGTGTCTCACACACTTACTGAATGGGCAAGATTGCTACTCCAGGGGTTAAGGAGCGAGATGCTCCTCCTGATGAGATAACATTGGCCGACCTGTTGGTCCAGGGCCTTAGGTTTGTCTGCGAGTCAGACATGAATACTATTCCCCTGCTGTCTAAAACTTCGGTTTATGCAGTAGCAATACGCCACCTGATCTGGCTAAAAGGCTGGTCTGCGGACCAGACTTCCAAGAAAGCCCTGTTGGATCTGCCTTTTAAGGGCGACAGACTTTTTGGGGCTTCTCTGGATGACATCATCAAGGATGCCACAGGAAGTAAAAGCACTTTGCTTCCCCAAATTAGCAAGGGTAAGGGGCCACGCCAAGGGCAAGGGCCCTCCTTTACTGCACACAAGTGGTTTTTTCGTCCCCCTAGGGCGACAGGGAAAAGACCCCAGGCCGATAAAGCGCCTGCCCAAGGACAAAAGCGTCCCTGGTCCCGCATACCCAATAAGCCTGCGGACAAATTTGCGTCCGCATGAAGGTCCACCCCCACCCAGCTCTCGGGTGGGGAGACGTCTTCGCAAATTCGCGACTCAGTGGACAGCACTAATCTCCGACAGGTGTGTTTGCGAAGTAATCTCCTCAGGCTACAAGATAGTTTCTCTCTTGTCCACCGGACAGATTCAACACCTCCAATCTCCAGCTACTACCGACCCGTCGGGAGGCCCTGTATGGGGCGGTCCAGGGTCTACTGGAACGCGGGGTAGTTATTCCAGTTCCAGAACTGGAACGGGGTTTTTACTCAAATCTGTTCATTGTGCCGAAGAAGGAGGGGGTTCGTCCAAGCTTGGATCTCAGAGCCCTCAATTGCTTTGTGAAGGTACAAAGTTTTCGGATGGAGTCGGTTCGATCTGTAGTCACGGCTCTCCATCCGGGGGACTTTCTGGCCTCCTTGGACATCAAGGACGCATACCTGCATGTCCCCATATACTCCAGACACCAGAGGTTTCTGCGATTTGCTATCGGGAAGAACCACTACCAGTTTGTGGCCCTCCCGTTTGGCCTTGCCTCAGCACCCAGGACGTTCACCAAGGTGCTCGCTCCGATTCTGGCACTTCTAAGACAGCGGGGTATCGCTATCACAGGTTACTTGGACGACCTTCTGCTGAAGGGCCCTTCAAGCTCAGAATTAGAGGTAAGCGTGTCCATTACCTGTCAGACTCTTCGAGACTGTGGTTGGATACTAAACACGCAAAAGTCAGTATTGGTGCCCACTCAACGCCTAGTGTACCTGGGGTTGATTCTGGATTCCTCAGAGGCAAAGGTATTCCTCCCTGTGGAGAAGTTGCAGACCCTCCGGGCTGCAGTACGGCAGCTGACTTCCAGGAATTGGTCGTCACTCCGTTTTTGCATGCGAGTGTTGGGCCTCATGGTAGCCTCCTTCGAGGCGGTCCCATATGCTCAATACCACACTCGAGTGTTACAGAGGGAAGTTCTGTCCAGATGGAACAGATGCCCTTCATCTCTGGATTATCAAATCCGAGTGAGCCACCTAGTCAGGAGATCCCTGGTATGGTGGCTGACAGCACCGGCTCTAATGGCCGGGAAGTCATTTCTTCCGGTTTACTGGATAGTGATCACGACGGACGCCAGCCTTACAGGTTGGGGGGGAGTCTGGGGTGTCCAGTCGGCGCAAGGTCGCTGGACCCCAGAGGAAGCCCTCCTGCCGATCAATGTCCTGGAGATCCGGGCGATCAAGCTGTGCCTCTTCAAATGGTCTCAGAGACTGCAAGGGCGTCCAGTCAGGATCCAGTCAGACAACGCCACAGCAGTGGCATATGTCAATCATCAAGGAGGAACAAGAAGCTCAGCTGCAGCATCGGAGATCGCTCGCATCCTGAAGTGGGCAGAGAGGAGCGTACCGGCACTGTCGGCCGTGTACATTCCGGGTGTGGAAAACTGGCAGGCGGACTACCTGAGCCGCCAGATGCTGGACCAGGGAGAATGGTCCTTACACCCGGAGGTGTTCCAACTCCTCTGCCAAAGATGGGGCACACCAGACGTAGATCTTCTGGCTTCCCGACTCAATCGGAAGGTATTGAGGTTTGTGGCCCGGTCAAGAGACCCATGGGCAGACGCAACGGACGCGTTGGTAGCATCGTGGGGCCAGTATCGGCTAATCTATGCCTTCCCTCCCTTAAGGCTTCTTCCTCTTCTGCTCCGCAGAGTGGAGGCAGAGGGAATTCCAATGATCCTAATCGCTCCAGATTGGCCTCAGCGTCCTTGGTACGCCGATCTAGTACGTCTGGTAGCAGACGTCCCCTGGCGCCTACCACTACGGAAGGACCTGCTGTCGCAAGGTCCCATATTCCATCCTGCTTTACAGTCATTGGCTTTAACGGCATGGCTGTTGAGAACCAGGTACTGAGAGACCGGGGCCTGTCAGACTCAGTAATTTCTACTATGAGAAGTGCTCGGAAACCGTCCTCTAGGAAGGTCTATCACCGCACTTGGAGGGCCTACATCTCCATGTGTGAGGAAATGAAATGGCATCCGCGTACCTATTTGGTTTCCAGAATCCTGCTGTTTTTACAGCATGGGGTAGACCAAAGGCTTGCCCTAAGTACGAGTAAGGGACAGATATCTGCCCTGGCTGTCTTTTTTCAGCGACCCCTGGCGACTCACTCTCTCGTGAGTACATTTGTGCAGGGGGTTCGACATGTGGCCCCTCCGGTCCGCCCCCCGTTACCTCCGTGGGACTTGAACCTGGTCCTCTCGGTGCTTCAGAAGGCACCGTTTGAGAATATTAGAGATATTCCCCTGTTGACACTTTCTCAGAAGGTGGTCTTTTTGGTGGCTGTTACGTCAGTTAGACGAGTCTCTGAGCTGGCAGCCTTGTCCTGCAAGGCTCCCTATTTGATTTTCCACAAGGATAAGGTGGTGCTGCGGCCGCAGCCTTCCTTTCTTCCGAAGGTCGTTTCGGCTTTTCATCTCAACGAAGACATTGTACTTCCATCCTTGTGTCCTCAGCCGTCGAATCCTAAGGAGTCGGCGTTGCATTCCTTGGACGTTGTCCGAGCTTTGAGAGTATACATATCTGCTACTTCCCTGTTCCGGAAGTCAGACTCACTGTTTGTTTCGGTGGCTGGTCCCAAGAAGGGCAAAGCAGTCTCATCGGCCACCATCTCTAGGTGGATCCGACAGATAGTAATCCAGGCTTACGCCTTAAAGGGTCAGGCGCCCCCCTTTCCTGTCACGGCGCATTCGACCAGGGCAATAGGTGCCTCTTGGGCTTTCCGACATCAAGCGTCTGTTTCCCAATTATGTAAAGCGGCGACTTGGTCGTCCGCTCACACTTTCACAAAATTCTACAAAGTTGATGTAGGTGCATCTTCGGATGCCTCTTTCGGCCGCAAGGTTTTGCAGGCGGCTGTTTAGAGTTGCAACTCCTCCGTTGGAGGAGTGCTGTTTTGTGTTTTGGGGTGAAGTTTGTTTTTATGCTGTTACCACCCCTCGTTTTTTTCTCTGACACTGCTTTGGGACGTCCCACTTTGTCAATAGAGAAGCTGTGTCGGTCCATGGACGAAAGAGTAAATAGGATTTTTTACTCACCGTAAAATCCTTTTCTCTGAGTCCATGGACCGACACAGCACCCACCCCTCCTTTTAAGTTTGTACTGCTTTTTGACGAACTGATCTGCGATGTGCAGACTGAGAGGGTATACCCAGAGGGTCCGCCCCCTGGGCGGTACTGTAGAAGGTGTGATGCAACACTTTTTACAAGTTTTTCTGCCTAGTCACTCCTAATTAACGGATAATACCCACTTTGTCAATAGAGAAGCTGTGTCGGTCCATGGACTCAGAGAAAAGGATTTTACGGTGAGTAAAAAATCCTATTTTCTCCTGAAAACCTCTCCCTCCCCCCTCCCTTCCACAGAGCTGATTCTTGTTTGATTGGCCACTGGAATGTCTCCTGTCCTGCAGGCAACTTGGAGTTGCCTTGTAAGTAGCTCCAGGTCGCGCTGTGATTCATACTCAGGTCGTGTCTGAGTTGCCTCATAAAATCGCGCTGGAAGTCGTGTTGCCCCTGTGTGAATGGGCTCTAAAGCTCACAGTGCATGTCAGAGCAAATGAGAATCATGAGGTCAAAGCATCTGCCTGAAGAGCTCAGAGACAGAATTGTGGCAAGGCACAGATCTGGCCATGGTTACAAAAAAAATTCTGCTGCACTTAAGGTTCCTAAGAGCACAGTGGCCTCCATAATCCTTAAATGGAAGACGTTTGGGACGACCAGAACCCTTCCTAGAGCTGGCTGTCCGGCCAAACTGAGCTATCGGGGGAGAAGAGCCTTGGTGAGAGAGGTAAAGAAGAACCCAAAGATCACTGTGGCTGAGCTCCAGAGATGCAGTCGGGAGATGGGAGAAAGTTGTAGAAAGTCAACCATCACTGCAGCCCTCCACCAGGCTTTATGGCAGAGTGGCCCGATGGAAGCCTCTCCTCAGTGCAAGACACATGAAAGCCCGCATGGAGTTTGCTAAAAAAAAACAAACACCTGAAGGACTCCAAGATGGTGAGAAATAAGATTCTCTGGTCTGATGAGACCAAGATAGAACTTTTTTGGCTTAATTCTAAGCCGTATGTGTTGAGAAAACCAGGCACTGCTCATCACCTCTCCAATACAGTCCCAACAGTGAAGCATGGTGGTGGCAGCAACATGCTGTGGGGGTGTTTTTCAGCTGCAGGGACAGGATGACTGGTTGCAATCGAGGGAAAGATGAATGCGGCCAAGTTTAGGGATATCCTGGACGAAAACCTTCTCCAGAGTGCTCAGGACCTCAGACTGGGCCGAAGTGGCTTCACAACAACTCCGTGACTGTTCTTGAATGGCCCAGCCAAAGCCCTGACTTAAACCCACTTGAGCATCTCTGGAGAGACCTAAAAATGTCTGTCCACCAACATTTACCATCCAACCTGACAGAACTGGAGAGGATCTGCAAGGAGGAATGGCAGAGGATCCCCAAATCCAGGTGTGAAAAACTTGTTGCATCTTTCCCAAAAAGACTCATGGCTCTATTAGATCAAAAGGGTGCTTCTACTAAATACTGAGCAAAGGGTCTGAATACTTAGGACCATGTGATATTTCAGTTTTTCTTTTTTAATAAATCTGCAAAAATGTCAACAATTCTGTGTTTTTCTGTCAATATGGGGTGCTGTGTGTACATTAATGAGGAAAAAAAAATGAACTTAAATGATTTTAGCAAATGGCTGCAATATAACAAAGAATTAAAAATTTAAGGGGGTCTGAATACTTTCCGTACCCACTGTGTATATGTATATATATATATATATATATATATTATAATATATATGGCAATAAGTGTGGCACAGACACTGCGTACACAGAAAACGGCATCATATATACCACGTATATCCTTCCCTACGGAACAGACCGCCTCACTACCCCAACAAATTACCCAAGCGTTCAAATCCCACTACGAATCTCTATATAGCTTGACCACAATGCAACTCCCTCCAGATTGACTAGCGGACTACATAACTACCTCCCTTATGCCCACCCCGCTGTCCGAAGCGCGACCAGTTAGAAGACCCTACCATGCTCTCGGAACGCCAGAGGGCGATCGGAAACACCAAACCGCGAAAGGCCCCTGGTACTGACGGCCTTACTATACAATATTATAAGACACTACTCCCCTCCTTGGGTAACCACCTGGTTAAACTCCTCAACAATCTCAGTAATGGGGGAACGCTTCAAAACTTGACTCTACAAGCCCACATATCAATAATCCCCCAAAGAAGGTAAAGACCCGACTCAATGTGAGAGCTACCTCCCAATATCCCTACTTAACGCTGATCTCAAATTATTCACTAAGATAATAGCGTCTCGATTACAACAGCACCTGCCCCAACTGATACACCTGGACCAAGTAGGTTTTGAACCAACCAGGGAAGCCCGAGACAACACCACGAAAGTGCTCATTCTGCTATATACGGCCAACCTTACAAAAACACTGTGTGTTTTCATAGGCACAGACGCAGAGAAAGCATTTGACCGAGTGAATTGAGACCTTATGTTTGCTACACTACGACACGTAGGTTTAGGGGACAACATGTTTAACTGGATCACCGCGGCATACTCAGGACCGACTGCCAGGGTCAGGGCTCAGGGCTAACGGTGTGTTATCAGACTCCTTTCAGATTAGGAACAGGACAAGACAGGTATGCCCACTCTCACCCCTACTTTTTGCCCTGTCCCTAGGACCCTTCTTATGCCATGTGCGATTGAATCCAGACATTACCGGAATAGAGATTGATCGAACTCAACATAAGGTATCAAGCCTACGCCGATGATCTGATGTTCTCACTCACGAATCCTACTATATCACTCCCTAACCTGCTGCGGGAATTTGCAACATACGGCGCGCTCTCCAACCTAAAAATCAATCTCTCTATGTCAGAGACGATGGGAGTCGGGATACCACAGCCACAACTTATGTATCTTCAATACAGTTTTAATGTGAAATGGACCAATACGGCCCTGAAATAACTGGCCACGTTTATCCCCCACAAATTTTCACGAATCTATGAACTTAACTTCCCACCCCTTTTAAAAACTGTTAGAACACTGCTTGGTCAATGGCACACAGGTCTGCACTGGTGGTTCGGACGCTGTAACATCCTAAAAATGACCATACTCCCCAAATTCCCTTACCTTATGCAGGCCTTACCTATCCGTATACCTGCTAAGTACTTTAAACAAGTGCAATAAGCTTTCATAGAATTCATATGGGCCCCGAAAACGACCCAGGCTCGCCAAAAAATTACTTATCCCTCCCTAAACCATACAGCGGCCTGGCGCTGCCTGATATCCGCACCTATTGCCACGCGGTACACTTGGGAAGACTAGTGGACTGGTGCCGACACCGTGAGACCAAACTATGGACACAACTAGAACACGCACAAAGTGAGACCCCCCTGTATAGAATCCCATGGTGCTATTCAGCCCTCCCCGCAGACATCAAACACCATCCCCTGATCGGCAACACTGCCAGAATATGTGCACTTCTAATATCACAGGCGTCTCTCTCTTCCCAAGACTCCCCGCTCCGCCCCATACTGGGCAACCCTCAATTCGCCCCGGGCTTATATGATGCAGTCTTTCGGGGCTTAAGCGAAGCGGACCTACACTAAGCATCACACTTCAGCACCGGAGGACGCTGGAGGTCGATCACAGAACTTTCCGATCCTATGGGCCCGTTCCGCTTGGACTTCCTGAGATCGCTTCAACTGCAGCAA
Organism: Rana muscosa; assembly: GCA_029206835.1. Taxonomy (NCBI): domain Eukaryota; kingdom Metazoa; phylum Chordata; class Amphibia; order Anura; family Ranidae; genus Rana; species Rana muscosa. The sequence continues at coordinate 602,971,123 of CM055116.1, read as the reverse complement.
ACTGAAGCAACGGCACATGCGCGGGAATGACGTCATCGTGTCTCCGGCCAATCGCAGTGCCGGAGCCTGCGATACCCGGAAGTAACTCCGGGAGCGATTTCGGCCGCCGGAGCGGTGTACAAGGATGGCTGCAGGGGCTTTGATCTCAGGTAAGTAATTCGTAATGAGCTGGTATGCTACTGAATTGAAGCACCTTTAATTTGATCTATGCATGTGCACGTGTTATTTCACAACAAAGTGGGACTGTTAATATATCATTGTGAATTATTTGTATTTTTTCACATATTTATGTTCTTTTATGTTTGATATTTGTATTAGCTTAGCACTGTTACACTTCTTTCCATTTCCCTGTGACGTTAGTCAGCTCACATTCACACTGCTGCTTGCAATTATTTGATTTATTTTTTTATTGGCGCAAAGTTTTTTCTTTATAGCGTTATATAAATACCTGTGATAATAATGACAGGCTATTGCCCACAGTCACATCCGGTGTGGTAACGATGCTGAACTGCTCCTGAATTCAGAGCAGAGTTGCCACTCTCATGTAAGCTGCTTGCACTACAGTAGGGTGAAAAAATGTTTCAGGAGACATGGCTATCAGCATGGTCCTGCTGATTCATAAGCCTTTCATTTTTCAATCAGCACCTGGCCAGATCTAGTCCTGACCATTGCATTCTGAGTTTATTACTGACTGCTGAAACCCTCCCATTGTGACCTGCAGTGTCTGGGAGGGGCAGCACATGAGACATAAATGAAAGAGGGTTTGGCTCAGCCAGAGAAGAAAAAGGAAATTTTTTGTTCACTTTATAAGGCTTGTGCATCACATAGTAACTGGATGTGAAACTTGTTTAGAATGTCAAACACAAGTTTTTAGTTTTACATTAACATGTCATTATTAAGTCATGCTGATTGTAAATGAAACTATTTCCATTGCTGTGTCCTCCATGTGAATGCAGATCTGCCTTATAGTTACCAGACCCCTCTCTGTGATAGATCCTGCCTGAGCTGACGCCTTGCTCTGTACCCGGTCTTACAGGGCCATGACTCATTCAATAAACTATTAGTTTTTAAAGGATACCAAGGGATCGTTAAGTCACTCGTATCATCTGTTTCCATGTACACAGGCGGTTTTGTATACAATGTGAGTGCTAGAGAAAATGGCCCCGCTGAGACCCTGCTCATACAAACAGGTCTTTGTTAGGGGCTGCAGGGGGCGGATTTACTACATACTTGTCTGGTTTAGATTATGGTTTCCTTGTCAAAAGCTTATGTGACACTAGTTCCAACAGTCCGAGCCACTCTCAAACAAAATTACCTAATGGTCAGGACATTTCCAGTTAAAAGGAATTTTTTTTTTTAAAAGGTCTCAAACCAAAGCCAGTATATAAGAGAAATTCTAATATCAGAAAAAATAAATAAAATAAGTAATTTGTTTTTATCTGAACTTTTACTTAAAGCGGAGTTCCACCCAAAAATGGAACTTCCGCTTATAGGAAGGGTGACCCCCTGACATGGGGGGAAGGGAAACCCTCTTTTTAGAGGGTTCCAGCTCCCACTTCCTCCCGGTAGGGATGAGCCGAACACCCCCGGTTCGGTTCGCGGGAAGAACATGCGAACGGACTGAAAGTTTGCGCGAACATTTGAACACCGTTAAAGTCTATGGGACCCGAACGTGAAAAATCAAAAGTGCGAATTTTAAAGGCTAATATGAAAGTTATTGTCATAAAAAGTGTTTGGGGACCCGGGTCCTGCCCCAGGGGACATGTATCAATGCAAAAAAAGTTTTTAAAACTGACGTTTTTTTGGGAGCAGTGATTTTATTTAATGCTTAAAGTGAAAAAATAAAAGTGAAATATTCCTTTAAATATTGTACCTGGGGGGTGTTTATAGTATGCCTGTAAAGTGGCGCGTGTTTCCCGCGTTAAGAACAGTCCCTGCACAAAATTACATTTCTAAAGGAATAAAAGTAATTTAAAACTGCCTGCGGAGTTAATGTAATGTCGGGTCCCGGCAATATGGATGAAAATGATTGAGAAAAACGGCATGGGTACCCCCCCCCCCCCAGCCCATTACCAGGCCCTTTGGGTCTCTTGTATGGATATTAAGGGGAACCCCGCACCCAAATAAAAAAAAGAAAAGGCGTGGGGCCCCCAGGCCCTATATACTCTGAACAGCAGTATATAGGCGGTCCAAACAAGACAGGGACTGTAGGTTTGTTCTTAAGTTGAATCTGTTTGTAATTTGGAACAGGTACATTTTGTAAGTGTAGCTCCAGCCCAAAAAATAATTTTTAAGCTTTTTGGATAACATAGGGCTTATCACCCCTGTAACATTTGTTTTGCTGTCTGTGCCCCTGTTCAGAAGATTTCAGCTCACTTTCTGTCCCAATGACAATTGGATTTTGAAAATTTGGAGTTATTAGGGAAACAAGGATTGGTGATAAAGGATCAGTGGAGACACCTTTTTCCCATATTAATTCTTACAGGAGAGAATTTCCCTTCCATGGGGTAGATTTCCTCTCACTTCCTGTTGTCTCCCTCTGTTTGTAAGTCGGATGTTTGAAAGTAGGGGACCGCCTGTATATACTATACGGCCTGCCCTATATACTCTGCAGAAAATTGGGCCTTAGGTGTTGGTGGTACCAGAACACTGTAAGCCCTCACAGTTACTCTTGGTGGGCGCTGGAATGGGCCCTGCTGTGAAATATTATATTAAGAATTGTAATTACATGCCCCTGTTGAACAGGGGCAGAAAAATTGGGCCTTTGGTGGTGGAGTGGTGGAGCCACAACACTGTAAGCCCTCACAGTTACTCTTGGTGGGTGCAGGAACGGGCCCTGCTGTGAAATATTAGATCAAAAATTGTAATTACATGCCCCTGTTAATCAGGGGCATAAAAATTGGGCCTTAAGTGGTCGTGGTGGTGGTGGTGACACAACACTAAAGCTTCACAGATACTCTAGTTAAGCGCAGGAACGGGCCCTGCTGTGAAATACTACAGCAAAAATTGTAATTACACTCCCCTGTTAAACAGGGGCAGAAAAATTGGCCCTTAGGCACTAGTGGTGGTGCCACAACACTGCAACCCTTCACAGATACTCTAGTTGAGCGCAGGAACTATGTGAAATATGAAGGTTGCGCTCTAACTAAAAAGAAAAATTGCAAATTAACTAATACTGATGAATAGTCCTGTGAAAAATCTTAATACATATATCCAAATATAAACTGAATAATAAATGGTGATGCCAAAGGCAAACAAAGTGAGGAAAAATCCTATGTGAAAATCCTGTAAGGGAATCCCTGTGAAAAAAATATATGCACAAAAATGCACACAAATAATGTTCTTTCCTGACAGACTCCATGGCAGCCTACGTGTGGGTTAATCCCGCCCCTCATACCTCATAGGACCCTTCTCCCATAAATCTTTGCTCTGGGCCAGAGGCTGTGTTCCTTTTTTTGTCCTCCTCCTAGGACCAAGATATAGTCTTACCTTTTCATGAAGTTTTTCTGTAATCCAGGCCTGGCGGTGTGCACGGCGATACGTTGGTGGTTAGCGGTGATCCTCTCTGCAGTCCAGCAATCCTAGCTATTAGCAGGTGGACATGGGCGATATGATGCGATACCATGAAGAGCTTACTAACCTGGCCATTGGCAGGCAAGCGGCAATATGGCCAAACGTCCCAGCTATTAGCGGGAGGCTTTGTAAACGCCCGATCGTGCGGTGGGTCGAGCGAACAGCTCCCCAGTCCCAGGTTCTGGTCCGGATCGTGCCGTGGTGGTGGTAATGTACAAAGATATTCCTGTTATATGGCAGCCGTATCTCTGTGTTTTGTGTGTCTCCTTATTTTCTATCAAGCTCCAGTGAGTGGCCACGGTGGCTGGAGCGCAGCTGCGTTCCAGCTCGCCGTTTCAGGAAGTCGCTGCGCATCCGCAAGCCGTGAACGAAGATTCTGTGCTTGGTTCGTGCAGGCGCAGTTTCGCCAAAAGGGCGGCGGCGGTCGCGAATGCGATTGGCCGCCACCGGATGGCAACCGCTATGGGGCGGTGACATCGTTAACGGTGGCAGATTTAAATAGCTGTCAAAGCAGCTATTACTTGGGATGACTTGCAGGCTTATGCAGTATTTTCCCAGGCACTGGGCTCTGGTTTACAAGGTAAATTGTTTGCTGCAGGCTCCCTGGGTGCTGGCTATGTTTTGTTATGTGCTCTCTCATGCCTGTTGTCACTCCTGTTTCTTATAAGGCTGTAATGATTAATTTCACTTTCAAACTGCCTTGCCATGGATCTGTCACCGCCCTCTTGTGGCCAACCCTTGCGCTGCAGGTAGGATTTATTTATTTTCTACCTGTGATGCTTGGGTTCACTCATTCAGGAGCTCTTAACCCTTTCTTTTTCACTCAGCTCTTCTAGGTCTGAACACCAAAGCACGGCAAAGACCGTCCTAGGTCTCAACGTTGTCACTCCTCTTCAAGGTACAGGCGTCAGATCTTCCTTTAGATCTAGGTACCACAGATAGGAGTCTAAAACCACCTCTGGGCGTCACTCCCACCGCCACTCCAGCCGCTCTGTGAGGAAAGCCTGCTGGGTATGCGGGGCCCAGCTTCCTGAAGGCAAATCGCTCTGCAAGCGATGCTTTTCTAAAGTCGCATAAGAAAGAGAGGGTGGAGACCAACAAGTGGAAGCACTGGTCAGAAAGATGGTCCATGAGTCCCTGAGTAAAGGGGATTCTGGTCATACCCACAACCCTGCTGGTGACACTATGTCAGTCCCTATTAGGGATGATCTCAAGGCTCCAGGCCCTTCACAGCCAAACCATTCCTCAATTGAAGCCTCAGACAGTGAGGTGGAGGTAGATGACCCTGGTGCAGGTTTTGAATTTGCCCTAGTACCACAGCTGGTCAAAGCTGTCAAAGAAGCTTTGAGATGGAAGAGCCAGTGGAGGCACCCTCCAAACAGAGGAAATATTTTAAACACCTCAAAAAAGAACACCCTAATTTCTCCTTTCTTTTTCGTACATCACGGGACACAGAGCGACTTAGTCATTACTAATGGGTTATATAGATTACCTTCAGGTGTTGGCACTGGCCAATTCCAAACCGGAAGTACCCTCCCCTATATAAGCCCCTCCCACCCGGGAGCACCTCAGTTTTTTGCCAGTGTCTAAGGTGTTGGCCAAAGAGTAACATGTGTTTTCACTGGGCTTGCGTACAGGTTCTTTTGGGCCTTAGTAAGCTGTTCCGGATCCCACCAAAAAAGCTTCATAGCTAAACGGTCGGTACCCGGGCCTTGCAGCAGAAGAGCAAGGTTTTGCCTGTAATGCTTCTCTTAGGAGGGCTGGACCCTGGGATCCAGAGCTCTGGTCATACCCACGACCAAGATGTTGTCTGTGCAGGGTGCTATACAGGTCCAGGGGAGTGGAATCCTTGGGAACCCGGTCCCTGAAGGTTTAATTACAATGCCTGCCGTGATAGGTGAAGTTTGGACTTCTGTGGACCAAACAAAGTCCTGCGGCGGGGATCAGGTAAGTGGGGGCCCCCAGGAACTTGGTTCTATTGGGGGACCCCCAAGCCTAATTTGTCTTTCTGTCTGTTACCTAACGGTATTCCCGCTAAATATCTGTGTTTGCCTATAACTACTGAAAATGTAAAATTTTAATAGTAGTCAAGAAAAAAAAAAAAAAAAAACAGGGACCGCGGTACCTGTGTTAAACCACTAGAGGCCGCTGTAGTCCATTTTTCTTGTCATGTGGATCTTTGGTTTTCTCAAGTCAAAAGATCCAGGCAGCTGGTAAGTTTCTCTGTGGGAATCCACTTCCTCTGCCCTGTTGCTGCGCTCATCCACCGCACAGGCCCTCCGGCAAAAAGGGCCCTGGCTCCTAGTCCCCTGTTTGATTTCGAAAAGGGCGCCAATGGCGCACGGGTGCGCGCGCGGGTGCGTGCACGCGCCTCCTATGAAAAAAAGGGGCGGGGCGGGTGGATGACGCTCGATGCGCGCCGCGGCGCTTCTGCGCATGTGCGGGCGTCCCAGCATGGTTAAAAGACACAGTACAAGTGTCAGCTGCATGCAAACAGAGCTAGCAACAAACAGTGGCACACAGAGGCGGTTGATGCAGGCATCCCCATAGAAAGGCACTTTAGTGGACACCAGCTGGTATATAGCAGCACCTGTGTTAGACTATTACCAGCAAAATTGGTGTATGACGACGGGAATACCTCAGCTTTGTGCTTAAAGGATATGTCGTCCAGACGCTCCGGAAATAGATCTTCCAGGAAGCCAAAGGGGTCTCCATCGGGCTCTGAGGATATTGGGCATGCTTGTACTGCACCAATCTCCCCTGAGAATTCAGAGGTCAGTAGCCGTAGAAACCCCGCAGGAATGCCTGGTGCTGCGGCTGTCCCCAGTCCACCTGCTCCTGTATATATAACAGAGGAGGTTTTATCCTCAACTCTGGGAGGATTGGAAGAGAGATTAACAGCATTGATCGCTGCTTCCCTGTCTCAGGAAAAGCGCGTCCGATCTCCGTCTCCTCCTTCAGAGTGCCTGTTAGTGGAGGAACAGCCCCACACAGAGATCGACCTACCTGAAGGGGATCAGGATGAGGTTGATTCAGTTATGGAGGAATCAACAGTGGAAGAACCTTTCTCAGCTTCTCAGGCTGAAAGATTATGGGTTCAGTCTCTGACTAATATGGTCCGATCAGCATTTAAAATGCCTCTGGCGGAACCACCATCCACTACGGTTTCCTCGCTGGGGTCGCTAAAAGCTCCCCAGGCTGTCTGTTCCTTCCCAATCCACCCCTTATTAGAAGGGCTTATTTACCAGGATTGGGAGCATCCTGATAAAATATTTGCTCCCCCCAAGAGATTTCCGGTGATCTATCCCATGGAGGATAAGTTCATAAGAAAATGGAGGGTCCCTACAGTGGACGCAGCCATCTCTTCTGTTAACAAATCACTGACATGTCCAGTAGATAATGTTCCAATGTTCAAAGACCCAATAGATAAAAAATTGGAGTCTTTACTAAAATCTGCTTTCTCTACAGCAAGTATGGTGACACAACCTGCGGTAGCAGCGATTGGAGTCTGCCAAGCAGTGAAAGATCAGTTGAAACAAGTCTTAAGGGACTTACCAGATCAGCAGGCTCTTGCCCTAGCTGACCTGCCTAGAGCCTTGTGTTTTGCGGTGGACGCCATAAAGGATACAATCCAACAGGCCTCCCGCTTTACGCTGTCTATAGTACATATGCGTAGGCTTCTGTGGCTCAAAAACTGGTCTGCTGAAGCTCCCTGTAAAAAACTGCTGGTTAGCTTCCCATTTCATGGAGAACGCTTTTTTGGAGAAGATCTGGACAAATATATCCAGAAAATTTCTGCCGGTAAAAGTTCACTCTTACCGGTTAAGAACAAGGGTAGAAGTCCTTCTTTTAAGAGGCCTACTTCTCCAGTCCCGGGCACATCGGCTGTGAAGCAGTTCCGACGGCCTCCGCGGTCAAATTCAGGGGGCAGAAATCAGGGACAATCACAGGGTAACAAGAAGCCCTGGATCAAGAGAGGTACAAAACCTCCCCCCAAGGCATGAAGCGTTGCCCCCACTCAATCGGGTGGGGGGAAGACTTCAGTTGTTCACAGAGACCTGGCGGGACACCATCAGAGACAGATGGGTGCTCTCCGCAGTAAGTCTGGGATACAAGCTGGAGTTAAAAGGCACTCCTCCTGCCCAATTTATGAGGTCAAACGTGCCAAGAGATCCCCAAAAGAGAGGATCCCTCCTTCTGGCACTAGAACAACTATTGCTCCAAGGTGTAATCATGAAGGTTCCCCTGGAAGAAAGCGGATTCGGGTTTTACTCGAACCTTTTCACAGTCCCCAAACCAAATGGGGACGTGAGGCCCATATTAAATCTAAAAGGGCTAAACAAGTTCCTAAATATCAGGACTTTTCGGATGGAGTCGATCCGATCGGTGGCCACCGCCCTACAAGGGCAGGAATGGCTAGCCTTGATCGACATAAAGGATGCTTATCTGCATATTCCCATCTTTCCGGCCCACCAGAAATTTCTACGCTTTGCAGTAGAAGGGCGCCATTTTCAGTTCAGAGCCTTACCTTTCGGTCTGGCCACAGCACCACGAGTGTTCACAAAAATTCTGGCCCCATTATTGGCCAATCTAAGAACACAGGGTGTAACGATAATGGCATATCTAGACGACCTGCTACTAATAGACCACTCAGTGGAAAAGCTGGAAGTAGCTATTCACAAGACAATCGAGTATCTGGAATATCACGGTTGGATTATCAACCGGGACAAGTCAGCTCTAAGACCAGTCAAAAGTCTGGAATACTTAGGGCTAAGGCTGGATTCAAATCAGAGAAAGATTTTCTTACCTCCAGAGAAGGTGTCGTCTTTAAAAGATTTGACCCACTTAGTGGGTACAAAAAGAAAACCATCCATACGCCTCTGCATGAGGCTGCTGGGAAAGATGGTGGCTTCATTCGAAGCGGTACCCTGCGGTCAATTCCATTCAAGGAATTTGCAAAGGGCCATACTGTCAGCCTGGAACAAAAAAGTTCAGGCTTTAGACTTACCAATGTCCCTGTCCCCTTCCGTTCGCAAGAGCCTCCATTGGTGGTTGGTGCCCCAGAATCTGGAAAGAGGGAAACCCTTCAGTCCGGTTTCTTGGAAGGTGGTCACTACAGATGCCAGCCTCATAGGCTGGGGGGCAGTACTGGAGCAATGGTCTCTCCAGGGCAAGTGGTCAGAAGCAGAAAAGGCCCTGCCCATCAATCTCTTAGAGATACGAGCAGCCCGGTATGCCCTAGTAGCATGGACATCCAAACTCCAAGGGTCCCCTGTCAGAATTCAATCAGACAATGCCACGGCAGTGGCATATATCAATCACCAGGGTGGCACCAAGAGTCGTGCAGCCCAGAGGGAAGCAAATTGCATCCTGGAGTGGGCAGAAAAATATGTCCCAGCCATATCCGCGGTTTTCATCCCAGGAGTGGAAAATTGGAGAGCGGACTTTCTAAGTCGCCAACAATTATGCCCGGGGGAATGGTCTCTTCACCCCGAGGTTTTCCAGGCAATATGCCAGCGGTGGGGAACACCGGATGTAGATCTGCTAGCATCCAGATTCAACGCAAAGGTGGACAGATTTGTGTCTCGCACAAGGGATCCCCTAGCTTGCGGCTCGGATGCCCTAGTGTTCCCTTGGGATCAGTTCGAGCTGATATATGCATTCCCACCGCCACAATTGTTACCGCGATTACTCTGCAGAATCAGGGTAGAAAAGAAACCAGTGATTCTGGTGGCTCCAGCGTGGCCCCGAAGGGCATGGTACGCGGAGATTGTAAAAATGTCAGTGAGGAGTCCTTGGACCCTCCCACATCGTCCGGACCTGCTGTCGCAGGGACCGATATACCACCCTTCCTTACCAGCCCTAGGTTTGACGGCCTGGCTATTGAAGCCCACATTCTGAAAAAGAGAGGGCTCTCTAATTCTGTGGTATCTACCATGATCAATGCCAGGAAACCGGTATCCAGGCAGATCTATTATAGGATCTGGAAAGCGTACATTACGTGGTGTGAGGCCAGGAAATGGCATCCACGTAAGTACGTGATAGGGAGGATTTTGGACTTCCTACAGTGGGCTGTAGATAGGAAGCTTGCCTTGAGTACTATCAAGGGTCAGATTTCGGCCTTGTCAATATTTTTTCAAAGGCCCTTGGCTTCGCATTCACTAGTCAAAGCCTTTATACAAGCAGTGATGCGTATTAGCCCTCCGGTTAGTATTCCCATATGTCCTTGGGACTTAAACCTGGTTCTGTCGGTTCTACAGAAACAACCGTTTGAACCATTACAACACATTTCCTTGGTTCTTCTCACCAGGAAATTGATTTTCTTAGTAGCCGTTTGTTCGGCTAAAAGAGTATCGGAATTAGCCGCCTTGTCCTGTAAGGAGCCATATCTGGTTGTCCATAAGGACAGAGTAGTATTACGTCCTCATCCAGCCTTTCTTCCTAAGGTGGTATCGAGGTTTCATTTGAACCAAGATGTGGTTCTTCCTTCTTTTTTCCCCAAACCTAGCTCGGTAGAGGAAAAGTTATTACATTCTTTGGATGTAGTAAGAGCAGTTAAAGCTTATCTAAAAGCCACTGCTCAGATTCGCAGAACGGATTCTTTATTTGTTCTGCCGGAAGGCCCCAGAAAGGGTCAGGCAGCATCAAAATCTACTTTAGCCAAGTGGATTCGACAGGTCATAATACAAGCCTATGGCTTGAGAAAGAGACCGCCTCCGTTCAAAGTTAGGGCGCACTCCACAAGAGCAGTTGGAACTTCATGGGCAGTGCATCACCAGGCCTCCCTGGCTCAAGTATGTAAGGCCGCAACATGGTCTTCGGTACACACGTTTACTAGGTTCTACCAGGTAGACGTTAGAAGTCAGGAGGATGTCGCCTTTGGGCGCAGTGTGTTGCAGGCCGCAAAAGATCCTCATGCCTGATGGCGCCCAGCTTATGTATCCCTCCCCTCATTTGGCATTGCTTTGGGACGTCCCATTAGTAATGACTAAGTCGCTCTGTGTCCCGTGATGTACGAAAAAGAAAAAGGGATTTTTATAACAGCTTACCTGTAAAATCCTTTTCTTGGAGTAAATCACGGGACACAGAGCTCCCACCCCTCTTTTTGGGACACTTATTGCTTGGCTACAAAACTGAGGTGCTCCCGGGTGGGAGGGGCTTATATAGGGGAGGGTACTTCCGGTTTGGAATTGGCCAGTGCCAACACCTGAAGGTAATCTATATAACCCATTAGTAATGACTAAGTCGCTCTGTGTCCCGTGATGTACTCCAAGAAAAGGATTTTACAGGTAAGCTGTTATAAAAATCCCTTTTTTTGGGTGAACTCAGCGCAATAATTACCGACAAATGGGGTGGTGTTGAAAGGAAGAATTGCCTGTTAATGAAGGTATCAAAAATGTACCCATTTAAAAGCAAGGATGTAAAACACCTGGAGTCGGCTCCTCTCATTGACTCAGCCCTAATGAGGATGGTGAGGCATGTCACACTCCCATTGGAGGATACTGTTTCCTTTAGGGATTGCCTGGAGTGGAAAATTTATACCGACCTCAAGCAGATCTACATTACAGCGGGTATGACCTGCAAACCAGCTCTAGCTCTCGCAGCCCTTTCTAAAGCGATGGAAGTCTGGGCAGACAACGTAGATGCTTCTCTGAGGAGCATCTCGGAAGAACTGGCCAGGAGCTCACCTATTCATGGGCTAAGGTTGACGTTGGCTTTTCTCGTGGGGCTTCCCTAGACATAATTCGCCTGGTGGCTCGGATCATGCTGACATCTGTCACGGCTAAGCGTGCCTTGTGGCTGCGCCCATGGGTAGCTGACCCTGCCTCCAAGCAGGCATGGTGCAGGATTCCATTTGGGGGTTCGTCCCTCTTTGGGAACATATCGGACAGTGCCATCACCCGTGCCACAGGGGGCAAGTCGGGGTTCCTTCCCCAGGATCGCCGTCTGCTAAACCAGAAGAGAACACAGCCCAGGCAAAGTTCAGATCGAGCAAGGAATGCTTGCTACTATAGGCCTGGCCGTGAGTTCAAGAAGACCTGGAAGAAAAAAAAAACAGCCTTCAGGCCAGAAGTTTTCAAAAGGGGCATCTTCCGGTGGACAAGAATCCCCTAAGTCTTTATGATATTGCACCCGCCTAAAACAGAGCGAGTCGGCATCCTTGCCTCTCTCGGAAGAGAAAAAGCAAATTCTCCTGTCTCTCTTGTGGCTCAGGGCGCTGCAATTCCAGTTCCAGATGACAAAAGGTTTTAAGGGGTCTACTCGCCCCTCTTCATGGTGTTGAAGAAAAACGTCTCCTGGAGGCCAGTTATAGACCTAACCCACTTGAATTCTTTTATCTAGAAGAAGTTCAAGATGGAGACACTACTCATGATCAGTCAAGCAATCCAACCAGGCGATTGGCTTGTCTCTATAGACCTGAAGGACGCCTACTTCCATGTTCCGATAGCGTCAGAATTCCAGAAATACCTTCACTTTGCTGTCGATCAAATCCGTCTGCAGTTCACCTGTCTCCCCTTCGGGCTTACAACATCGCCTCGTGTGTTTTCAAAACATGTTGGCTGTCGTGGCTCTGATCAGGACCAGAGGTATCCGTCTGTATCAGTATCTAGACGACCTGCTGTTGTCTCGGGACAAGGAGCAGTTGCTAATCCACAGATCCCAGGTCATCTCCACTCTACTCGAGTTTGGTTGGCTTCTGAATCTGGAAAAGAGCCATCTGGATCCTACGCAGTCCCTGGTATTCCTCGGGGTACACTTCAACGCTATCAAGAGCACCATCTTGTTACCCCTGGAAAAATCCCAGTGATCCGTGACAGTTTGGCTTGCAATGTCGTCCTCCTCTCCAAGCCTCTCAATGCCTAAAGATCATTGGCACCATGGTGGCAACAACACCCATGGTAAAGTGGGCTCAGTGGAAAATGCGGCCCTTCCAGAAGGGTTTCCTCCAGCAGTATAATCCAGGGCTTCGGGATCACTTTATCCAAATAACCTCATCCATGCGGGAGAGCTTTCCTTGGTGGCTACAACAGAGGAACCTCCTCAATTGTCACTCCATCGCACCTGTGTCTTGGGTCACCATCACTACAGATGCCAGCAACAGGGGCTGAAAGAAGTAGCCCAAGGCATATGGAATTTTCCCTCTCACAGGATAGTCTCCAATGTTCTGGAACTCCGGGCAGCGTTCTGCGCTCTGCAGGCCTTTCACCAATTAACAGCAGGAGACTCAGTCCTCCTAAGACTGGACAACACAACGGCAATCGCATACATCAAGAGACAGGGGGGTACTCACAGACTCTCCCTGTCAAAGGAAATAGAGCCCATCATGATCTGGGCCCAGAAAAACCTGGCCAACCTGACAGCTGTCTATCTCCCTGGAGTCCCGAACGTTCAGGCAGATTTTCTGTTGAGAGTTTCTCTGGACAACGAGTGGACTTCCCCCCCCGAAGTCTTCAGGTGGGTCCTGTCCCTGGGAGTCATTCCGGAAGTAGACTTGTTTGCCTCCCCATGCAACTTCAGACTAGAGAGATACTACACGAGGTCTTGGTATCCCCAGGCTTTTGGGTAGATGCTCTGACAGACCATTGGCGGTTCCACAGGGCCTATGCCTTTCCCCCGGTTCCTGTCATTCTCCGTTTTTTGTCGAGGCTCAGGATGGAAGAAGCAGAGATAGTGGCAATAGTCCCGTACTGGCCAAACAAGCCATGGTTTCTACTGCTGATGCAACTCAGCTTCCGGGACCCAGTTCCTCTACCCTCCAGACCAGATCTCCTATCACAAGGTGCATTTCTACATCCATGCCCGGCCCATCTACATCTGATGATCTGGTTCTTGAGAGGGGAAGGTTGGAGGCCCTAGGCTGTCCAAGTAGGGCCATCTCCACAATATTAAATGCCAGAAGAACAGGCACCAACAGGGTCTACCAGAGGATTTGGAAAAAGTTTTCAGACTACACTCTTCCACTGCAGGTTCTTGCAATAACCCAAAGATACATGATATCCTGGGCTTCTTACAATCAGGATTGGATCTCTCATTGTCAGTCAGCTCGCTGCAAGTCCAAATCGCTGTAATCTCTGCCTTTACGGGTGTTTCCTGGGCTAGACACCCTCTTACTCAGTAGTTTTTCAGAGGAGCAATAAGGCTCAGACCTCAGAGCCAAGTTTTTCTAATTGGGATCTTCCCCTTGTCCTGGATTTTTTCTTAGGTAGAGAGTTGGAACATGAAGATCAATCTTCTGTCAAATGACTCTCTCTAATAGTTGTCTTCTTGGTGGCTATAACCTCGGCCAAGAGGGTCTCTGAAATCAGCTCTCAGGGATGCAAGGAGCCATTTCTAAACCTTTTAATTCCTATGTTGGGTTCAAACCCCAAAGTGGCATCTGTGTTTCATGACAATCAGGAGATTGCTCTTCCAACGTTCAGATCTACCGAGGATTCCAGTGTTTATCCCTTAGATGTTGGAAAAGCTCTGAGTCAGTATCTTGAAGCTACAGCTTCTTTCCGTCAGACCGACCACCTGCTCGTTCTTTTCACAGGAAGTATAAGGGAATGCGTGCTTCTTCCAGATCTATCGGAGCATGGATTGTTCAGGCCATTCAGTGGGCCTATAAAGCCAAGGGCTTGGCGCCTCCAGAGGCGGTGACTGCTCACTCAACTAGAAGTGTCTTCATCATGGGCGGCATCACGTCACGTGCCTCCAGAAGTTATTTGCAAGGTGGCCTTGTGGTCTTCAATTAACACGTTCATGGCACACTACTGCGTAGTGGTTTACGTATCTTGTCTGTGATGGTGCCAATTAAACCTTTTTTCTTTTGTCCAGCACTCTGCCCACCCGGGTGTGTATGGCTAGTTATTTCCCACACGTAGGCTGCCATGGAGTCTGTCAGGAAAACGGAAAATTTATATCAAATACTTACCGTAATTTTCCTTTCCTGATGGACTCCATGGCAGCAGGAGTTCCTTCCCAGTGGCTGGAGTAGGCTAAATTATGGAACACAGCCTCTGGCCCAGAGCAAAGATTTATGGGAGAAGGGTCCTATGAGGTATGAGGGGCGGGATTAACCCACACGTAGGCTGCCATGGAGTCCATCAGGAAAGGAAAATTACGGTAAGTATTTGATATAAATTTTCCGTTTTTGCAAGAAAAACTCAAAAGTGAAGAGTTAAACTTAGTCCTCTGATGAATTATAGTAGTAAAGTTCTTATGAAAGAAATAATCCTAAATTATCCAGAGTCAAGAAAGTTCTTGTGAAATACTCCAATGTGGAAGGATGAATGAATAACTCAAACTTCAGAAATTACATCAGACAAACACCGTGAATCCACCACCGAGTGCAATGTGCGCTTACCAGCTGCACGGACCAATACAGCATGTGGCTATCACCCAGCCAGGGTCTCTATCCTGGTGGTGTTATCGAACGGTCAGTCTGCTCGCTCCACCACCAGCGCTGTCTAGATACGATCAGCTGGTCGATCCTCTCCTCCAGCCCGCAATCGTTCAGAGGTGGTATCGGGTCTCAAAGAGGGGGACATACAAAAGGATCGCCATGGATAAAAACTGATGGGTATATTGGTAAAAAAACAGGTTCGCCAAAGGCGTGTACAAAAAAGGAAAGGTATAAAACATTGCGGCCGGCATACAAACAACGGGATGTATCGCTCGGTGACGTCAGCACGTCGCTCCTTCCGATGCTTTTCGGCACTATTCTGACGTCGTCCTGGGGCCATATTTCTGTTTGTATCTCACATTGTGTTGCAGCTTATCACCCTTTTCTAGCGCAGTTTTCCCTACCCTTACTGCTGTGAAATATTACAGCAAAAATTGTAAATACACGCCCCTGTTAAACAGGGGCAGAAAAATTGGGCCTTAGGCACTGGTGGTGGTGCCACAACACTGCAACCCCTCACAGATACTCTAGTTGGGCGCAGGGACGAGCCCTGCTGTGAAATATTACAGCAAAAATTGTAATTACATGCCCCTGTTAAACAGGGGCAGAAAAATTGGGCCTTAGGCAGTGGTGGTGAGGCCCTGTTCTTAGAAGCTATCAACATGAACATTGAGGAGGAATAGGATAGTCACTCAGCATAACAGGATAGTCACTCAGCATAGGCAGTCTTCAAGGGATCTCACATTCATAGAAAAATTAATCGGTTACATCAGCATCAGATGCTTGGTAGCTGGTGATCCAAGACTGATTCATTTTTATGAAGGTGAGCCGATCAACTGAGTCTGTGGACAGGCGCACTCTGTGATCGGGTTACAAAGCCCCCAGCAGCACTGAATGTGTGTTCAGAAAGAATGCTGGATGCAGGACAGGCCAGTAGCTCAATTGCATATTGTGCAAGCTCTGGCCAGTGATCCATCCTCAAGACCCAGTAACCCAGTGAATTTTTGATTGGAAAGGTCTCCCAGTCTGATCTTGCCCCTAGGTATTCCTGCACCATGTAAATCAGACGCTGGCGATGGTTGCTGGAACCGATCAGACCTTGGGGCTGCGGACTAAAGAATTGTCTGAACGCATCGGTCAGACGGCCACCTTCTCCACCGCTTCTTCTATGACTGAACGAAGCCTCAGCAACACGTTGTCCAGGAGGACCAGGAAATTGTGACCTCCCAGGCTCTGGAAACGCATTGCACAAACCTTTCTGCAAGGCCTCCCGAAGATGTTTCATCCTCTGCTCCCTCTGCGAAGTTCCCCAACCTTACCCTTGTAACGTGGATCAAGAAGGGTTGTAATGATCCCTCTCCTTGATACCACGAATCCAGGGGTCCTTTCGCAGGCTTTGCAGGATCAGGGAGGCCATGCAGCCAGGTTTGCTGAGGCATTCGAGTCCTCTGGGTCACTAAGGATGACATGATCCGCAGCCACCTCCTCCCAGCCACGTACAAGTCCATGGGTTTCTGGGGACTGAAAACGATCCCTTGAAGACTTCTGCTGAGTGCTAGGCTCCACCTCCATGCCGACACAATCCTCATCCTCCTCCTCCTCTTCCTGTGTGATCGGCGGGCCCGCAGGTATACTGTCTGGATAAAGGGGGTCTTGAGAGGTAAGGAAGTCCTCCTCTTCCTCCCTCTGTTCTGCCTCAAGTGCCCTGTCTATTATTCCACGCAGCGTGTGCTCCAACAGGAAAACAAGAGGGACAGTATCACTGATGCATGCACTGTCACTGCTCACCATCCTCGTGGCCTCCTCAAATGGTGACAGGACAGTGCATGCATCCTTGATCAGTAGCCACTGGCGTAACGAAAAAAAGCCAAGCTCCCCTGACCCAGTCCTGTTGCCATACTCGCACAGGTACTGTCGGGGGGGGGCGGTGAGGAGCCATTGTCGCATACAACCATTCCTGGCTGAAGCTGGTGTGGCGTCAACCACCTCTGAGTCTGCCCCTGCAGAGCTGACAGAATCTCTGCCCCAGTGTGGCTCCTGTCCCCTAAGCAGACCAACTCAAGCACTGCATGGCATCTTTTTGCCTGAGTGCTTGCGTAGCCCCTTGAATGCCTATGGAGCACCGCTGGTTCCGAGGACAAATTGGCACAGGAAGAGGCCATAGAGGAAGAAGAGGAGGAGGGGGTGGAGGAGAGAGGTGTGGCAGAATCACCACTACTAGCATTTTGGAGGCGTTGTGGTCCTTCCCAGCTGCCAGCAGAGTTACCCAGTGCGCCGTGAAAGAAAGGTAACGTCCCTGTCCATGCCTGCTGGACTATTAGTCAGCGGTAATATGCACCTTACCGCTGACCGCCCTGTCCAACGGGGCCAAGACATTGCCTTTCACATGCCGGTAGAGAACTGGAATGGCCTCCCATAAAAAGAAATGGTGTTTGGGAACCTGCCACTGAGGTACCGCAAATTCCACAAATTCACGAAAGGGGGCAGAGTCTACCAGCTGAAAAGGCAGCAGTTGGAGTGCTAGCAATTTAGCCAAGCTAGCATTCAGCCGCTGAGCGTGTGGATGGCTGGGACCGAATTTCTTTCGACGGTTTAGCAACTGGGGTAGGGAAATTTGCCTGCTACAATCGGATGTTGGTGTAGTGATAGAAGATTGCCCACGTACTTGGCACACCTAATTCTACACCTTCATTCCTCTCAGTGCATGTTTCTGAGAGGACTAAAGGTATAGTGGGGTTGGAGATCCCAGCTGACGAGGTCCACCTTGTTCTTTGGTGTGGGTCTTTTAAGTACTGTTGCCAACGGACTGCATGGGAGGTCGACATATGTCTGGTCAAGCATGTGGTGCCCAAGCAACTGCTGTTTTGGCCACGCTTGATACGCTTCAGACATATGTTGCAAACAGCAACGGTGCGATCTGCTGCACACGTATCAAAAAAGGCCCACACCAAAGAACTTTTCAAAATACACGGGGAGTTGGCAGCGCCCTGCACATGCGGAGCTCTGCGGTGTGATGCAGTGTGGTGGCTGCCCTTAAGCTGGCCCTTGGAGGGCATGATGCCTCATTGGAAATGTGCCCCCTCCTCCTCCTCTCTTCTATCAGGCACCCGCGTAGAGTCAGTGACCTCATCATCCCCTCCCTCCTCATCACTGGAGCAAACCTGGCAGTTTGCTGCAGCTGGGGGAACATGACTGTCAGTTTCTTGTCCTTCTTGGGCACCCCCTCTCTCTGGGCTCACGTTACTGCCTTCCTCAACCTGGGTACCATCATCGTAGCCTTCAAAATGCTGAGCATCCTCCTGCAGCATGTACCCGACACTGTGGTCGAACAGTTGGGGGGACTCCTCCGTGCATGATGGTGGGGCTAGGGAAGGAGTGACTGATGACATTAAGCCGATGGAATAAGCCGCTTTGGCATCTGCATAGGCAGGCAAACTACTCTGAGCCTGGGTGACAGAGGATGAGGAGGATGAGGAGGGCTTTGTTATCCACTCTACCAACTCTTCTGCATGTTGTGGCTCAACACGGCCAGCTGCCGAAAAAAAGGACAAGCGTGCCCCACGACCACGTGCTGAGGATGCACAGTGTCCACGACCAGCACTGGTGGCTGTAGACACAGAGCCTGCTTGCCCTCTTTTAGTGGCCTGTGAGCATCTGCCTCTCCTTTGTGGCCTTCCAGACATGCTGTAAAATTGGATTAGCAAAACACTGCCTGAAGTTTACTAGAAAAATTACACCAGGAATGGCCTGCAGTCAGGTATAGGCTTGGCTAGACTAGAATGCAGTGTATATATATATATATGTAGGAGACTGTATATATATTTAATGCACTGCAGATCACTGAATAGCCTGCCTGCCTGAAAGTGTATTTGAACACATACACCAGGAATGGCCTACAGTCAGATATAGGCTTGGCTAGACTAGAATGCAGTGGATATATATATATATAGGAGACTGTACATATATTTTATGCACTGCAGATCACTGAATCACCTGCCTGCCTGAAAGTGTATTTGAACACGTACACCAGGAATGGTCTACAGTCAGATATAGGCTTGGCTAGACTAGAATGCAGTGGATATATACTGTATATGTAGGAGACTGTATATATATTTTATGCACTGCAGATCACTGAATCACCTGCCTGCCTGAAAGTGTATTTGAACACTGTAACGACACCCCAAGTATGAAAGGGGTTAACGCTGTTTAGGATATTCCATTCCCGAACGCAAGGCAGCTACCGACACTCCAGTCAGACGAACAAGACCCATAAGAATAATTCTCCCCCAATAACGAGACTAAGCTCTGTCTTGAGGTTCAAGCAGGACTGACAATCTTTATTGAAAAGACTACAAGTTTTATACACCAAAAGAGGAGGTGCATCATATTACTCTGGAAATACACCTGTGACCAGACCTAATTAACATGCTTATTGCCTAATTCCTTTTAGCAGCCTGGCTGTCTCCTGAACTTCAATACACATTATCAGAGGAATCCTTTCATACAATACAGGGTCAATTAGCCCAAGCCCCCATAAAAAGATCCTCAGAAGTTAGTCTGGATTCATTAACATTACAACAGACAACAGACAGGTGTCTGGGGGTGATGACATTAGCATCGTTAAGCAATAGACAGTTGGCCTGTTACATTGAACTTCCTGGAATGCCCAAATAACATCTTCATATTTCTTGAGAGATATTGTTAATGAATATTACTGTCCCATTTTAAGCAGTCCAAGATATAATTTCTCAGTCACCCTATGCCCCTAATAGACATAGGGTGATTTAGACATAAGAGGTGCATGGGGAGCTGAAGGCAGGGTATCTCATACTTTCTAAGGGATTCTGGGTTCCACAGGCCCTCCCGTTACAAACACGTACCCCAGGAATGGCCTACAGTCAGATCTAGGCTTGGCTAGACTAGAATGCAGTGGATATATATACTGTATGTAAGAGACTGTATACATATTTAATGCACTGCAGATCACTGAATCACCTGCCTGCCTGCCTAAAAGTGTATTTGAACACATACACCAGAAATGGCCTACAGTCAGATCTAGGCTTGGCTAGACTAGAATGCAGTGGATATATATATGTAGGAGACTGTGTGTGTGTGTGTGTGTGTATATATATATATATATATATGTATATATATATTTAATGCACTGCAGATCACTGAATCACCTGCCTGCCTGAAAGTGTATTTGAACACGTACACCAGGACTGGCCTACAGTCAGATATAGGCTTGGCTAGAATAGAATGCAGTGGATATAAATATGTAGGAGATTATATATATTTAATGCACTGCAGATCACGGAATCGCCTGCCTGCCTGAAAGTGTATTTGAACACGTACACCAGGAATGGCCTGCAGTCAGATATAGGATTGGCTAGACTAGAATGCAGTGGATTTATATATGTAGGAGACTGTATATATATTTTATGCACTGCGGATCACTGAATCACCTGCCTGCCTGAAAGTGCATTTGAACACGTAAACCAGGAATGGCCTACAGTCAGATATAGAGATGAGCTTTCAGTTCAGGTCGAACATGAGTTTGACTCAAACATTGGCTGTTCAATCGTTCGTCGAAATTCGAACATTATGGGGCGTTTGCGCCAAATTCGAGCGGCGCGTCATGCCCCATAATGCACTGCGACATCGTAGGGTGCCTTTGGCCAATTATGGCTCAGGGGGTTAAGTCCACGCCCCACACTATATAAGGCCGCTTGCACGTAGGCCCCCGTGTAGTGTGTTGCTGGCGTTGACCGAGAGAGAGTGTCATTTAGATTGAGCAGGCAGGCAGATCATCCAGTTAGCTGCAATGTATTTAGTATATACAGTGGGTACGGAAAGTATTCAGACCCCCTTAAATTTTTCACTCTTTGTTATTTTGCAGCCATTTGCTAAAATAATTTAAGTTCAAGACCATGTGATATGTGATGCGACCATGTGATATTTCAGTTTTTCTTTTTTAATAAATCTGCAAAAATGTCAACAATTCTGTGTTTTTCTGTCAATATGGGGTGCTGTGTGTACATTAACCACTTGACGACTGGGCCATAGCCGAAAGACGGCTGCAGCGCAGTCGTGTTA
This sequence comes from Rana muscosa, assembly GCA_029206835.1. NCBI lineage: Eukaryota > Metazoa > Chordata > Amphibia > Anura > Ranidae > Rana > Rana muscosa. Next base: position 602,950,068 of record CM055116.1, on the reverse strand, counting down.
TTCTGGGTGGACGTCCTCGCAGAATCTTGCTCCCGCGCTCCCCCTGGGGCACGCTTCCGGAAATATCCGTGACCGCCGGGTCCAGAAGACCCGGCGCATCACGGATCACGGTAAAAGGCCGATGATCGTGGCCGTTTACCACGTAATTGCGCCGTCAAATGACGGCGCGATCACTTGTAAACAAACCGGCGTCATGTGCCGACCAATACCCTGCAATACCCTGCAATAGGGTAAATGGGCAATCTCGCGCTAATAATCAATAGTCAGAAATAAAGCTGCTATCCCCAAATTTCCAAAATGGATAAATCTTGAAACAGAACAATTGGTATAGTTATACATACACACCGTGCATGTATAGTGGGGGCGCTGACCACAGTGCTATATTAGAAACCTGTGAAACAATAATTAAGATACCTGCATATATACCACACTATGAAAGTGTGGAAAAATAATAAATTACAAAGTGTAACACCAACCCAAGTGTGTAATCAAAAAACCATAGGAGCTGTGACTCATCAAACAGAGCTATGTGAAATTGAAATGCACTTAAATGAATTGACACCCCTGCTGGTCAGTGTCAAATTTGAAAAACACAAAATACAACATAAGTGTCCTTGATAATAGTCCAAATGAATAGTGAACAGTGATATTCCAACAGTTCATAACATTCAGTAATAGGATGAAGCTTGAATGTACTTGATCCAAAAATCAGAAATATATCTTGATGTGATAGCCTCCACCAACTTAGTATGTGACACCCAATAGTGCTCAAAGAAGATTGGCCGCTTACCAGATCATATTGACTCGTTTAATTAAAAAGGAGTCAAAGGCGCTTGTTGCAAATAGCACTTGCTAATATGAGTAGAGATTTCATACATGGAACTGAGATTCCTGATGACGTGCAATACGAAACAGCTGTCGAGGCGACGCTAGGCTACGTTTCTGACGTTACTTCCGGTCCCACTGGTTCTCTCCTGGCAGAAGGTGCAACGCACGCCAGATCGTTCTTCCGCTCAGATTCATTGAGACCCGCTTGTCTAAGCTATCCAGCCTCAGTGCCGGGTCTGTGGCACTATTCAAGTAAGGGGGCATTTGTCTGTCCATTTTTTTACTATTTTTTATTAAACGAGATTACACTATTGTTTTCTCTCTTTTGTGTCCCGCATATGCATGATCGAGCCTCCAGGAGGCAGGGAATCTCAGTTCCATGTATGAAATCTCTACTCATATTAGCAAGTGCTATTTGCAAGCTTCATCCTATTACTGAATGTTATGAACTGTTGGAATATCACTGTTCACTATTCATTTGGACTATTATCAAGGACACTTATGGGATGAAGCTTGAATGTACTTGATCCAAAAATCAGAAATATATCTTGATGTGATAGCCTCCACCAACTTAGTATGTGGCACTTGCTAATATGAGTAGAAATTTCATACATGGAACTGAGATTCCCTGCCTCCTGGAGGCTCGATCATGCATATGCGGGACACAAAAGAGAGAAAACAACAATAGTGTAATCTCGTTTAATAAAAAATAGTAAAAAAAATGGACAGACAAATGCCCCCTTACTTGAATAGTGCCACAGACCCAGGACTGAGGCTGGATAGCTTAGACAAGCGGGTCTCAATGAATCTGAGCGGAAGAACGATCCGGCGTGCGTTGCACCTTCTGCCAGGAGAGAACCAGTGGGACCGGAAGTAACGTCAGAAACGTAGCCTAGCGTCGCCTCGACAGCTGTTTCGTATTGCACGTCATCAGGAATCTCAGTTCCATGTATGAAATCTCTACTCATATTAGCAAGTGCTATTTGCAACAAGCGCCTTTGACTCCTTTTTAATTAAACGAGTCAATATGATCTGGTAAGCGGCCAATCTTCTTTGAGCACTATTGGGTGTCACATACTAAGTTCGTGGAGGCTATCACATCAAGATATATTTCAGATTTTTGGATCAAGTACATTCAAGCTTCATCCTATTACTGAATGTTATGAACTGTTGGAATATCACTGTTCACTATTCATTTGGACTATTATCAAGGACACTTATGTTGTATTTTGTGTTTTTCAAATTTGACACCGACCAGCAGGGGTGTCAATTCATTTAAGTGCATTTCAATTTCACATAGCTCTGTTTGATGAGTCACAGCTCCTATGGTTTTTTGATTACACACTTGGGTTGGTGTTACACTTTGTAATTTGTTATTTTTCCACACTTTCATAGTGTGGTATATATGCAGGTATCTTAATTATTGTTTCACAGGTTTCTAATATAGTACTGTGGTCAGCGCCCCCACTATACATGCACGGTGTGTATGTATAACTATACCAATACCCGCAGGTGTGCCTATAGGATTTTTTTCCCTATTACAGACCATGGTCTCCCGCTTTATTTGGAGGAACTGTCACCCCAGAGTATCTAAGGAAGTATTATTTCGCTCCAAGGATGCTGGGGGACTGGCTCTTCCAAATTTTAAGGCCTATTATAATGCTGTGATTCTGTCTAGAATATCCGAATGGAAATATGCTGCTAATTCCAAACTCTGGGTGAGTTTGGAACATGCTCTTAGTAACACAGACCTAGCAACTACACCCTGGTTGCCACGCTTACATAGACACCTTGCTCCAAGTACCTCCACTCTAACCACTTCCACCCTTGATGTATGGGGGGATGCCTTACATAGGAAGTTCTCGTGGTCATATGCTTCTCCTCTGTTACCGCTTTTAGACCACGATTATTTCTTACCTGGCCTATTAGACCCTGGCTATAGGACGTGGTTGCCAGAAGAACCTCTTTTACTACATCATGTTCTCCGAGCAAATGCGCTTAAGCCTCTTAAGGAAATTCTCGGCCTCAAGCCCATTACGTTTCTTGACAAATGGAGATATAATCAATTGCAAGGTTTCCTCAGAACTCTGCCTCAGCCGCTTAGAGGGATACAGGACTTAAACAGTATTGAGGAAGTTTTTAATTCAACGGACCCACCTGAACATTGTATCTCGGTATTCTACAAATCACTCATCAAGCTCCAAGGCGATACTTATCCTCCCTTTCTCGCTAAGTGGGAGACAGACTTGGAATCCTGCCTCTCAGACAGCCAAAAGTATAAAGTTCTACAGCTGACTCATATCTCTTCAATTGCATCAAAGATGGCTGAGGTCAATTACAAACTACTAACCAGATGGCACTATACCCCATCAAAGCTTCATCAGATGCTCCCCGACAACTCCCCGTTGTGTTGGAGGAATTGTGGGAACAGAGCAACCCACGCTCATATATGGTGGTCGTGCCCACTCATTCGCCCCTTCTGGTCTAGCATTATTCGAATCATCCAACAAATATCCAATATTAATCTCCCTGCTGATGCATGGACCATTCTCTTCCATGCTACCAAGGAACCTGTCAGAAAATACAAATGTTCTTTAGTTCCACATCTGCTTAATACGGCTAAAGCACTTATACCTACCCTTTGGGGTCAGCCTGAGACTCCATCCGTGAAAAAGTGGTTTCAAAAAATGTCAGAGGTCCATCTCATGGAAGATATCACTCATTGTAATAAGGACACTTTTCAACTACACACTTTAACTTGGACTCCGTGGATGGAGTTCAAGGACACCACAACCTATAGAGAGATACTTGCACAATTCCACTGAGACCCGTTTACATCTATTGAATAAGCTATCTATATCTTAAAGTGGAGCTCCACCCTAAATAGCAACTTTTGCTATTTGGAACCCTCCCCCCCTCCGGTGTCACAATTGACACCTTTCAGGGGGAGGGGGGTGAAGATACCTGTCTAAGACAGGTATTTTCACCCACATCCGGGAGTCCTGTCTCCGGGAATCTGCGGGAGTTACGTCACTTCCCGCAGACTTCCCTTGGTGTTCTGGGAGACACTCGGCTCCCAGAACACAGGAGCACCAATCAGAACGGCGCAGCGCGACTCGCGCATGCCCCGTAGGGAACCGGCATGAAGCCGCAGGGCTTCACTTCCTGGTTCCCTCAGCGAGGATGGCGGAGGGAGCAGCAGAGCGACGAGCGGTCGCTCGTCCTCTGCTGCGGACGTCGCTGGACTCCAGGACAGGTAAGTGTCCAAATAGTAAAAGCCAGCAGCTGCTGTAGCTGTAGCTGCTGGCTTTTAATATTTTTTTTTCCGGCGGAGCAACCCCTTTAAGGTTGATTCCCTGTGGTTATCCTTTGGCTTATCCCTCAAGAGACTAAAATGTACTGTGACATACATTTTACTGGATACCATGCATGCCGGCCTCCCCTTTCCTCCCCTTTCTTTCCTTCTTTACACCCCTATTTCTGTTCTCTTCCTTGTAGAGTGAGAGAGGGGGATTAGACTTGTTCTTCCCTGAGGCTTCCCCTCCCCCCCCCCCCTTTTTTTTTTGGCACAGGTGACGATAACTTTACCTTTCACTTTTCTCTCTACATACATGTTTTGTCACTTCATCAGTACAGTCACTCGTAAATTCATCCCTTAGTCCTCTATACAGTCCACTTTTAGACTTTAACACTCGTTTTTCAGTTTGTAGTAGTTTTTGAAATCACTTTTTGTCACTCTTTATTATTTAATTTCACTTTAGAAGACACCAACACTAGAGTGATAGCACATAATATATCTGGGGCAGAGTATGGGGGACTGTATTCCCCCATCCCCCCCCCTTCTAAAATCATCCCCACTTCCCCCCCCTTTTTTTTCTCTCTCTCTCTCCCCCTCTCCTTTTCCCCATCTCTCTCTCTTTTCCTCCTTTTTTTTTTTGTAATGGGAAATATTGAGACTGTATATGTGTTTTATGTATTGTAATGTGTGTTATATATGTTTTTGGAAAATTAATAAAAAAGATATTGAATAAAAAAAAATACCCTGCAATACCCTTCAATACCCTTCAACACCTGTCAATACCCTGCAACACCCTTCAATACCCTGCAACACCCTACAATACTCTGCAATACCCTGCAATACTCTGTAATACACTGCAATACCCTCCAATACCCTGCAACACCCTGCAATACTCTGCAATACCCTGCAACACCCTGCAATACTCTGCAATACCCTTCAATACCCTGCAACACCCTGCAATACCCTGCAATACTCTGCAATACCCTGCAATTCTCTGCAATACCCTGCAATGCCCTGCAATACCCTGCAATACTCTGCAATACTCTGCAATACACTGCAATACTCTGCAATACTCTGCAATACTCTGCAATACTCTGCAATACCCTGCAATACCCTGCAACACCCTGCAATATCCTGCAATACCCTGCAACACTCTGCAATACTCTGCAATACTCTGCAATACACTGCAATACCCTGCAATTCTCTGCAATTCTCTGCAATACCCTGCAATGCCCTGCAATACCCTGCAATACTCTGCAATACTCTGCAATACTCTGCAATACCCTGCAATACCCTGCAATACACTGCAATACTCTGCAATACCCTGCAACACCCTGCAACACCCTGCAATACACTGCAATACCCTGCAATACCCTGCAATACGCCATACCCTGCCATACCCAGCCATACTCTGCCATACTCTGCCATACCCAGCCATACTCTGCCATACTCTGCCATACTCAGTGATACTCAGCCATACTCTGCCATACTCAGTGATACCCAGTCATACTCGGCTGCTGTATGTGGCCAGGCTGTGGAAGTCTCACACATGTGGTATCGCCGTACTCAGGAGTAGGAGGATCTATTTTGGGGTGTCGTTTTTGGTATGTACATGCTATGTGTTAGAAATATTGTATAAATGGACAACTTTGTGTTAAAAAAAATGTGTTTTAACCACTTCCCGCCCACCGGTCGTCATATGACGTCCTTGACTTTGTGCAGGGATATCTGAATGATGCCTGCAGCTACAGGCATCATTTAGATATCAGCTTTTTCAGCCGGCGATTCCCTACACCATAAGAACAATCATAGCGAATGTTCCACCGCTTGATCGTTCTTACGGGAGGCGAGAGGGGAAGTCCCCCCCTCCGGCCGCCCTCCGGTGCTTCTAACGACTCACCACTACGATCGAAGTCAGGATCGTTTTTTTTTGTTTTTGTTTTTTACAGGCTTCCCAGCCTAGAGGTCTTATTGACCCCATATCTCACTGTAAAGAGGACCTGTCATGCCATATTTCTATTACAAGGGATGTTTACATTCCTTGTAATAGGAATAAAAGTGATCAAAAAAATTATTTATGGGGAAAAAAGTGTCAAACTAAAATAAATAAAGTAAAATGAACAATAAAAAAATAAATACAATTTTTTAAAGCGCCCCTGCAGAAGCAAACGCATACGTAAGTCCTGCCCACATATGAAAACGGTCTTCAAATCACACATGTGAGGTATCTCTGCGAACGTTTGAGTGAGAGCAATAATTTTGGCCCTAGACCTCCTCTGTAACTTAAAACATGTAACCAGTAAAAAAAATTAAAGCGTCGCCTATGGGTATTTTTAAGTACCAAAGTTTGGCGCCATTCCACGAGCGTGTGCAATTTTGAAAGGTGACATGTTAGGTATCTAATTACTCGGCATAACTTCGTCTTTCACATTATGCAAGAACATTGGGCTAACTTTACCGTTTTGTTTTTTTTAAAGCACAAAACATTTTTTTCCCCCAAAAAAACACTTGAAAAATTGCTGCGCAAATACAGTGCGAGATAAAAATTTGCAACGACCGCCATTGTATTCTCTAGGGTCTTTGCTAAAAAAAAACATATATAATTTTGTGGGGTTCTATGTAATTTTCTAGCAAATAAATTATGATTTTTACATGTAGGAGAGAAATATCAGAATTGGCCTGGGTGCTCCAGAACGCCTGAAGGTGCTCCCTGCATGTTGGGCCTCTGTATGTGGCCACGCTGTGTAAAAGTCTCACACATGTGGTATCACTATACTTAGGAGTAATAGCAGAATGTGTTTTGGGGTGTAATTTGTGGTATGCATATGCTGTGTGTGAGAAATAACCTGCTAATATGACAATTTAGTGAAATAAATAAATAAATAAATAATCTTGATTTTGCAAAGAATTGTGGGAAAAAATGACAACTTCATAAAACTCACCATGCCTCTTTCTAAATACCTTGGAATGTCTTCTTTCCAAAAAGGGGTCATTTGGGGGGTATTTATACTTTTCTGGCATGTTAAGATCTCAAGAAATTAGATAGGCCGTCAGTACTTCAAGTGTGATACATTTTCAGAGATTGGCACCATAGCTTGTGGACTCTATAACTTTCACAAAGGCCAAATAATATACACCAATTTGTACTTATTTTTACCAAAGATATGTAGCAGTATAAATTTTGGCCAAAATTTATGAAGAAAAATTACTAATTTGCAAAATTTTATAACAGAAACAAAGAAAAATGCATTTTTTATACAGAATTTTCAGTCTTTTTTTCTTTTATAGCTCAAAAAATAAAAAACCCAACGGTGATTAAATACCACCAAAAGAAAGCTCTATTTGTAGGGAAAAAAAGGACAAAAATTTCATATGGGTACAATGTTGTATGACTGAGTAATTGTCATTCAAAATGTGAGAGCACCGAAAGCTGAAAATTGGTCTGGTTAGGAAGGGGGTTTAAAGTGGTTGTAAACCCACTTTTGCAACTTGCACCTGCAGGTAAGCCTAGATTAAGGCTTACCTGTAGGTGCAAGAAATATCTCCTAAACCTACACGGTTTAGGAGATATTTACTAAAATCACAGGCGCCGCTGTGCGCCGTAGACAACGGCACATTCATGGGGTTAATCCCATTCACAAATTCGGCTAAGTCCCAGCAATGCTTGGGCTTAGCCGAATTTGACAGCTCCCGCGCGCATGCGCGGAGTCACGTCTTTGCCGCTCCGGCCAATCACAGCGCCGGAGCGGCGATACCCGTAAGTAACATTCCGGCTATCGCTGCAGCGATGGCTGCGGCTGGAGAGAGGGACACGGACGGCTTCGGGGGCCCCGATCTAAGGTAAGTGGTACATAATAAGCTAGTATGCTAGTCATACTAGCTCATTATAGCTTTGTCTTGCAGGTGGTTTACAACCACTTTAAGTGCCCAGTTGTCAAGTGGTTAATGAGGAAAAAAATGAACTTAAATGATTTTAGCAAATGGCTGCAATATAACAAAGAGTGAAAAATTTAAGGTGGTCTGAATACTTTCAGTACCCACTGTATATACATCCAGGCTTTTATATATATATATATATATATATATATATATATATATATATATATATATATACACTGTATCCAGTTTAGCTAGATCTGACTGCAGGCCGTTCCTGGTGTACTGTTTCTAATATACTGTCAGGCAGGCGATTCAGTGAGCTGCAGTGCATTTAATATATATATATATATATATATATATATATATATACACATACAGTCTCATATATCCACTGTATCCAGTTTAGCTAGATCTGACTGCAGGTTGTTCCTGGTGTACTTTTTATAACTTGTTGGAGCCCGGGCCATAGACAAATGATGGCCACAAGGTGGCTCTAGAAATCCGGGAGGCCGTCAATAGACGGCCTCGGCTCCTCCGGCAACTGGGGGGCGCGCGGCGCGTCACTGAGATGCCGATGCACGTGCCTGGTGGCCGCGATGTCCGCCAAGTACCCGCAATCGGCCGTTACACAGCCAAGGACGTGGATCTGTGTGTGTGTAAACACACAAATCCACGTCCTGTCAGGGAGAGGAGACTGATGCTGTGTCCCTTGTACATAGGGACACCGATCGGTCACCTCCCCCAGTCAGTCCCCTCCCCCCACAGTAACAATCACTCCTAGGGAACACATCTAACCCCTTCCCCACCCCCTAGTGTTAACCCCTTCCCTGCCAGTCACATTTATACAGTAATCCGTGCATATTTATAGCACTAATCGCTGTATAAATGTGAATGGTCCCAAAAATGTGTCAAAAGTGTCCGATCTGTCCGCCATAATGTCACAGTCCCAATAAAAATCGCTGATCGCCGACATTACTAGTAAAAAGAAAATAAGGCAGGCAGGTGATTCAGTGAGCTGCAGTGCATTTAATATATATATATATATATATATATATATATATACAGTCTTGTATATATATATATATATATGTGTGTGTGTGTGTATGTGTATATATATATATATATATATATATATATATATATATATATATATATATATATATATATATATATCCACTGTATCCAGTGTAGCTAGATCTGACTGCAGGCTGTTCCTAGTGTACTGTTTCTAATATACTTCAGGCAGGCAGGTAGGTGATTCAGTGAGCTGCAGTGCATTTAATATATATATATATATATATATATATATATATATATATATATACAGGCTTGTGTGTGTGTGTATATATATATATATATATATATATAATATACTGTATCCAGTGTAGCTAGATCTGACTGCTGGCTGTTCCTGGTGTACTTTTTCTAATATACTGTCAGGCAGACAGGTGATTCTGTGAGCTGCAGTGCATAAAATATATATACAGTCTCCTACATATATATATATATATATATATCCACTGCATTCTACTCTAGCCAAGCCTATATCTGACTGTAGGCCATTCCTGGTGTACTTGTTCAAATACACTTTCAGGCAGGCAGGTGATTCAGTGAGCTGCAGTGCATTTAATATATATACACAGGCTTGTGTGTATATATATATATATATACACACACTGTATCCAGTGTAGCTAGATCTGACTGCTGGCTGTTCCTGGTGTACTTTTTCTAATATACTGTCAGGCAGGAAGGTGATTCAGTGAGCTGCAGTGCATAAAATATATATACAGTCTCCTACATATATATGTATTATAAAAAAGCTGTGCTGCAATGTGATTTGGACAACAAGTGACCAAATATATGAACAATTCTGTGAAACAAAATAACATGATATAGACAAGTGAATCCAATTGAAATCAATCAATAAAATAAATGCATAACATAAATAAAAAGTAAGTAAATAGCAGCGACCAGGCGATATGACAACCAGCCTGCCCACTGGAATTAATATCCACCCATTAAGGGTAGTCACCAAAAATAGATCTCCAAGTGTGAAAATGAACAAGATATACTCGTAGTCCATAGTTGACAAAACAAATAGAAGTTTATAAGACACTTCATTTAGTTTTTTCTTGACTGGAAAAGGGCCAATAAACTTTGGTGCCAATTTCTTCGAGGGACAAGCCATTCTAAGATTGGTAGTAGACAACCACACTTGGTCGCCTGGTTGCAGACACAATTCGCCTCTTCTCTTTCGGTCATATATTCAATTATTAGTTGCCTGTGCCTTGACCATAGTCTCCTGTAAGAATTTGTTTTTGCGACCCAGGAAGTCAACAGTATTCTGTACCGCTGGAACCGGAGGTTCAGGGATGATGTTGGGTAAGAAGACAGGATGGAACACATAATTTGCAAAATATGGAGACTGACCCGTAACTGAGTGACTGGCATTATTGAAGGCGAATTCTGCCAACGGTAATAGTGCTACCCAATCGTCCTGAACAAATGTGGTAAAGCATCGTATATATATTGCTCAAGAGTCTGGTTCGTCCTCTCGGTTTGTCCATTTGTCCGAGGATGGTAGGCAGAGGAAATAGATAGTTCAATTTTCAGGGCCTGGCATAGTGCCTTCCAAAAGCGAGAGGTGAACTGGACCCCTCCATCAGACACAATGTTGGTTGGAACTCCAATCTCCCGGATGAACACCTGGGCGGTTTCCATGGCAGAAGGCGTCTTTTTCAGGGGTATGAAGTGGGCCAACTTGGAGAGACAGTCGACCACTACAAAGATGGCTGTTTGTCCTTCGGATGGGGGTAACTCGACTATAAAGTGCATGGCTATCATACTCCAGGGACGGTCAGGGACTGGTAATGGTCTTAGAAGACCCCAGAGCTTGGTCCTAGCAGATTTGCTTTGGGTACAAACAACACATGACTGCACATATTCTTTGCAATCCTTCTCAAGCTTGGGCCACCAGAACATGCGCTGAATCAGGTCAAGTGTCTTGTGGACCCCGAAATGGCCAGCCAAGGGATGATCGTGACACAGGCTCAGAACTTTGGTCTGGAAACTTGCCGGTACAAAAATTTTACTGTCTTTCCAAAGTAACCCATCTCTAGGTATCAAAGACACTCCTGGTGGACTAGGCATTCCTGCTGAAACTTGGTCAGATCTGCCTGGACCAGCAAAAAGTTGCCTTCAGCTAGAATAGTATCCGGAACTGAGGCATCTTTTGGATCATCGAACATGCGTGAGAGAGCGTCTGGCTTGGTGTTTCTTGATCCTGGCCTATGGGTGATGTGAAATGAAAATCTGGAAAAGAATAGCGCCCACCATGCTTGACGCGGCTTCAGACGCTTGGCAGTTCTCAAATACTCCAGATTTTTGTGATCCGTATAAATAAGTATGGGATGTGCTGCGCCCTCCAAGAGATAACGCCACTCTTCTAGTGCGGCCTTAATGGCCAAAAGTTCATGATCCCCCACATCATAATTTCTTTTGGCTGGGGAAAGTTTACGGGAGAAAAAATCTATGGGATGCATGAGATCTTTGAGGCCTTGACGCTGGGAGATAACCGCCCCTACCGCTGTTTCCGGAGCATCTACCTCGAGTAGGTAAGGTAGTGTGGAATCTGGGTGGCTCAGGATGGGAGCAGAGGTAAAAAGTTCCTTCAGTGTAGAAAAGGCAGCTTGGGCCTCGGAGTTCCAGTGGAAACGGATGTTCTGCTTTGTGAGCTGAGTAATGGGAAAAATGATTGCAGAGAATCCTTTTATAAATCTCCTGTAAAAATTGGCAAAGCCAACAAAACGCTGCACCCCTTTCTTGTCTGAGGGTGCAGGCCAATCCAGAACAGCTGTGACCTTTTGTGGATCCATCTTGAACCCCTCCGTGGAAATCACCAGGCCCAAGAACTGAATACTCTGCCGCTCTAATTCACACTTTTCTGGCTTGGCATATAACACGTGCTGACGGAGGCAGCAGAGTACCATCTTAACGTGTTTCTGGTGTTGATCCAAGGATGTGTAAAAGATCAGGATTTTGTCAAGGTAAAGGATTACAAAGATATCTAGCCAGTCTCTGAAGATATTGTTCACAAAGTGCTGAAAGGTGGCAGGACGTGTGGTCATGGCCACACGGGGTAACATCCAGGTTAGACGAGTCTGTTGATTTTTTTTTTCTGTACTGCGTTCCTGAAGGAGCTGGTCTATCTGGATAACTGATGCCATTAGGTTCTCCAAAGAGTCTGGTATGCCAACTCAGGCCAGTTCATCCTTTAATCTTTCAGACAGGCCTAAGCGGAACTGGTGCCGTAAAGCTGCATGGTTCCATTGGGTATCTGCACTCCAGCGCCTAAAGTCCATTATATAGTCCTCGACCGATCTGCAGCCTTGCTGGAGTGCATGAAGAGCAGCTTCGGCTGTGGAAATCCGTTGAGGGTCCTCATAAAGGAGCGACATGGCTTTGAAAAAGGGCGGCAAGGAGTCCAGTGAAACATGACGTTCTTCAAGCAAATGATGTGCCCAGGACTGAGTACAACTCGCATGCATTGCGAAATGCCCGGAATTTACTTTGGTCCCCGGAGAACCTCTCCGGGATGGGGACCCTTGGCTCTGGAGGCAGAATCGTTACAGAGGGTGCAGAGGTGTCTTCTGTAGGTATCCTGTTAGTAGGAGGATCAGTGGTGGTAGCCTGGTATTGCATTTGTCCCTCTAAGCGTGCATGGCCGTTCTGGAGAGATTTCACCTCTAGAGAGAGATCAGAGAGGAGTTGGCAGATCTCGTTGGTGCAAGAGGTCCCTCTTGCAGGCTCAGGCATGGCTGTCTGATACTGACACGTACCTTGGGAATGAGCCTGACGTGCAGAGGGAGACCTCTCGTACCGCCCTGGTTCTGGGATCACCGGGGTTGAGACAGTGACCGTAGGAGCACAGTGAGGTATGAGTGCCTGCAGAGTTCTCTGAGATTGGAGATGAAGGCCAATGAGAAAGTCTGGAGCCGGCTGGAGCGCTGTAGGTGCAGGTCAGCTGGATGCAGGTCAGCAAATGCAGGTTAGCTGGATGCTGGTTAGCTGGATGCTGGTCAGCAGGATGCAGGTGCCCGGATGCAGGTGCCCGGATGCAGATCAGCGGATGCAGGAGCGCCTGAGAGGAACAGGCGCACGCAAGTGCAGACGACAGGCAGGAGAGGAGTCAGACAAGCCAGGTCATACACGGAGGATCAGTTCAGGCAAAAGCAGCAGGTAAGGAATGGTCAGAGTTCAGGCTGGATTCGGCAACAGAGGATCTGGCAGACAGGTAAACAGAACAGGGTCAAGGAAGCCAAAGGTCAGGACTGGAGATGGCAGCGGAGTCAGAGAGCCAGGTCAGTATGATATCAGGTGCAGGTTCAGGCTCAGGTCTCAGGATAAACTGCAGATCAGACAGCAAAGACACAGTGCTGCTGAGGGGTTTAAATAAGGCAGCTTGTTGCCAATCACTGAAATCAGTCTGCACTATTAACCCTTAGGTGGCAGATCCCTTACACTAGCACTCAGCATCAGCAGCAGTCTACAAGGGATCGTTTTCAGTCCCCAGAAACCCATGGACTTGTACGTGGCTGGGAGGAGGTGGCTGCGGATCATGTCATCCTTAGTGACCCAGAGGACTCTGGATCGAATGCCTCAGCAAACCTACGTTTCGTGGCCTCCATGATCCTGCAAAGCCTGCGAAAGGACCCTCGGATTAGTGGTATCAAGGAGAGGGATCATTACTGGCTGGCAACCCTTCTCGATCCACGTTACAAGGGTAAGGTTGCGGAACTTATCCAGCCTTCGCAGAGGGAGCAGAGGATGAAACATCTTTGGGAGGCCTTGCAGAAAGGTTTGTGCAATGCGTTTCCAGAGCCTGGGAGGTTACAATTTCCTGGTCCTCCTGGACAACGTGTTGCTGAGGCTTCAGTCAGTCACAGAAGGAGCGGTGGAGAAGGTGGCCGTCTGACCGATGCGTTCAGACAATTCTTTAGTCCGCAGCACAAAGGTCTGATCGGTTCCAGCAACCAATGCCAGCGTCTGATTTACATGGTGCAGAAATACCAAGGGGCAAGATCAGACTTGGAGACCTTTCCAACCGAAAATCCACTGGGTTACTGGGTCTTGAGGATGGATCACTGGCCAGAGCTTGCACAATATGCAATTGAGCTACTGGCCTGTCCTGCATCCAGCGTTCTTTCTGAATGCACATTCAGTGCTGCTGGAGGCTTTGTAACCAATCACAGAGTGCGCCTGTCCACAGACTCAGTTGATCGGCTCACCTTCATAATAATGAATCCGTCTTGGATCACCAGCTACCAAGCACCTGATGCTGATGTAACCGATTAATTTTTCTATGAATGTGAGATCCCTTGAAGACTGAATATGCTGATGCTGAGTGACTCTCCTATTCCTCCTCAATGTTTATGTTGTTGGCTTCTAAGAACATTTTTGTTTCAGGGCACCACCACCAGTGCCTAAGGCCCAATTTTTCTGCCCCTGTTTAACAGGGGCTTGTAATTACAATTTTTGATCCAATATTTCACAGCAGGGCTCGTTCCTGCGCCAACCAAGAATAACTGTGAGGGCTTACAGTGTTGTGGCACCAACACCACACCACCACCAAAGGCCCAATTTTTCTGCCCCTGTTCAACAGGGGCATGTAATTACAATTCTTAATATAATATTTCACAGCAGGGCCCATTCCAGCGCCCACCAAGAGTAACTGTGAGGGCTTACAGTGTTCTGGTACCACCAACGCCTAAGGCCCAATTTTCTGCAGAGTATATAGGGCAGGCCGTATAGTATATACAGGCGGTCCCCTACTTTCAAACATCCGACTTACAAACAACTCCTACTTACAAACGGAGGGAGACAACAGGAAGTAAGAGGAAATCTACCCCTAGGAAGGGAAATTCTCTCCTGTAAGAGTTAATATGGGAAAAAGGTGTCTCCACTGATGCTTTATCAACAATCCTTGTTTCCCTAAAAAAAACAAATTTTCAAAATCCAATTATCATTGGGACAGAAAGTGAGGTGAAATCTTCTGAGCAGAGGCACAGACAGCAAAACAAATGTTACAGGGTGATAACCCTTCCCTATGTTATCCAAAAACCTTAAAAATAGATGTTTTGGCTGGAGCTACACTTACAAAATGTACCTGTTCCAAATTACAAACAGATTCAACTTAAGAACAAACCTACAGTCCCTATCTTGTTCGTAACCCGGGGACCGCCTGTATACTGCTGTTAACAGTATATAGAGCCTGGGGGCACCACACCTTTTCTTTTTTTAATTTGGGTGTGGGGTTCCCCTTAATATCCATACAAGACCCAAAGGGCCTGGTAATGGGCTGCGGGGGAGGAGTGGGTACCCATGCCGTTTTTCTAAATAATTTTCATCTATATTGCCGGGACCCAACATTACATTAACCACTTAAGGACCGCTCACTGTATATGTACATCGGCAGAATGGCACCGACAGGCACAATCACGTACAGTGTACGTGATTGCCTTTGTACAGTTGGGGGGTCCGATCGGACCCCCCTCCTATACAGTGAGCGGTCGGTATTCGTTGGGGAGCGATCCGAGATGAGGGGACGGCCGTTCGATTCCGGCCACCCCCCCACGATCGCTCCCGGCGAATGAAAATGCTCCCTCTGCTGTGTAATGTAAACACAGGCAGAGGAAGCAGGAGGAAGTGATGTCATCTCTCATGCGGCGCTCACATATACCGAGCGCCGTACAAGAGAAGACACACAGGTTAGTGCACAAACAGCACACTGACACCAGGACACATAGGCACACAAATCGCCCCCCCAGATCACCCCCCAGCCCCCAGTCACAGTGTCACTGATTGCAGTGACCATTTATTTACTGATCACTGCAATCAGTGACATTTGTGACTGTAAAAGTGTCACTAAAGTTAGTTTTAGGTCCAGTGTAGCCCCCTAACCCCCCCTAATAAAGGTTTAACCCCCTGATCACCCCCCAGATAACCCTTTCACCCCCTAGCACCGCCGTCGCTAAGCGATCATTTTTCTGATTGCTGTCTTAGCGTCGGTGATGCAGATCGGTAGCCAGTAATTTTTTTTAGGTTCGCCGCAGGTTTTTATAGCGTCAGGTACCCCCATAAATTATCTAATAAAGGTTTAACCCCCTTGATCGCCCCCCAGGTAACCCTTTCACCCCCTATCACCACTGTCGCTAAGCGATCATTTTTCTGATCGCTGTCTTAGCGTCTGTGATGCAGATCGGTAGCCAGTAATTTTTTTTAGGTTCGCCGCAGGTTTTTATAGCGTCAGGTACCCCCATAAATTATCTAATAAAGGTTTAACCCCCTTGATCGCCCCCCAGGTAAACCTTTCACCCCCTATCACCACTGTCGCTAAGCGATCATTTTTCTGATCGCTGTCTTAGTGTCGGTGATGCAGATCGGTAGCCAGTAATTTTTTTTAGGTTCGCCGCAGGTTTTTATAGCATCAGGTACCCCCATATATTATCTAATAAAGGTTTAACCCCCTTGATCGCCCCCCAGGTAACCCTTTCACCCCCTATCACCACTGTCGCTAAGCGATCGTTTTTCTGATCGCTGTCTTATTGTCGGTGATGCCGATCGGTAGCCAGTAATTTTTTTTAGGTTCGCCGCAGGTTTTTATAGCGTCAGGTACCCCCATATATTATCTAATAAAGGTTTTAACCCCCTAATTGCCCCTAGTTAACCCTTTCACCAGTGATCACCATATAAGTGTTACGGGTGACGCTGGTTAGTTAGTTTGCTTTTTATAGTGTCAGGGCACCCGCCGTATATATAACCCAATAAAGGTTTAACCCCCTGATCGCCCGGCGGGTGATATCAATTAGGTTTTAGCGTCAGAGAGGGTCTGCGTCACACCCCAGGCAGCGTCAGGTTAGTGCCAGTAACGCTAACACCCACGCGTGAAGCATACACCTATACACCTCCCTTAGTGGTATAGTATCTGAACAGATCAATATCTGATCTGATCAGATCTATACTAGCGTTCCCAGCAGTTTAGGGTTCCCAAAAACGCAGTGTTAGCGGGATCAGCCCAGATACCTGCTAGCACCTGCGTTTTGCCCCTCCGTCCAGCCCAGGCCACCCAAGTGCAGTATCGATCGATCACTGTCACTTACAAAACACAACACACATAACTGCAGCGTTCGCAGAGACAGGCCTGATCCCTGTGACTCCAGTGCTGTAGGAGGTGATTTCACCACCACAGTTAAAAAAAAAAAGCATATATGCCGAAGCATTGGGGCAGCAGGGGCGGAGGAGCGATTTTGCTCCAAATGCCGCGTACATATGGTCGAAATTCCGACGGAGGCTTGCCCGTGGAAAAGTCCGACCATGTGTGTGCGGCATAACTTTTTTGCGGGAGGATGCCCCCATGCTTCGGCATATATAAATGGTGCATGTATGCCCATCATTAGAAGTGGGTGGATGAAGGGTGGTATTCTAATGGTGGGTATACCCACCGATCAATCTCTTTTTTCGTTCAGCCAACTGGCTGCATGAAAAAAAAAGATTACAATACATGTCCAACAAGGACCAGCAACGTACTGGTATGTTGCTGGACTTTGAATGTTTATACCAGAATGATACCTGCGGGTTTAGGTATCATCTTGGTATCATTCTTTTCAGCCAGCGGCCGGCTTTCATGTAAAAGCAATCCTAGTGGCTAATTAGCCTCTGGACTGCTTTTACAAGCAGTGGGAGGGAATGTCCCCCCCCCCGGATATAAAAAGCGCCATTGGGAAATTGGGAAAGCATTTTATCACACCGATCTTGGTGTGGTCAGATGCTTTGAGGGCAGAGGAAAGATCTAGGGTCTAAAAGACCCCAGTTTTTTCAAAAAAAGAGTACCTGTCACTACCTATTGCTATCATAGGGGATATTTACATTCCCTGAGATAACAATAAAAATGATAAAAAAATAAATAAATATGGAAGGAATAATTTAAAAATAAAAAAAAAAAGCAAAATTAATAATAAAAAAAAAAAAAGCACCCCTGTCCTTCCCTGCTCTTGCCCAATGGCGAACGCAAGCGTCGGTCTGGCGTCATATGTAAACAGCAATTGCACCATGCATGTGAGGTATCATCGCGAAGGTCAGATCGAGGGCAGTAATTTTAGCAGTAGAACTCCTCTGTAAATCTAACGGGGTAACCTGTAAAGGCTTTTAAAGGCTCTTAAAAATGTATGTAGTTTGTCGCCAATGCGCGTTTGTGCGAAATTTTAAAGCATGTCGTGTTTGGTATCTATGTACTCAGCCTAAGATCATCTTTTTTATTTCATCAAACATTTGGGCAATATAGTGTGTTTTAGTGCATTAAAATTAAAAAAAGTGTATTTTTTCCCCAAAAAATGCGTTTGAAAAATCGCTGCGCAAATACTGTGTAGAAAAAAAAATGCAACACCCACCATTTTAATCTGTAGGGCCTTTGCTTTAAATATATATATAATGTTTGGGGGTTCAACATAATTTTCTTGCAAAAAAAAAAAATGTTTTCATGTAAACAAAAAGTGTCAAAAAGGGCTTTGTCTTCAAGTGGTTAGAAGAGTGGATGTAAGTTTCCTAATGTTGTGTATAAAATGCCAGAACAGTTCAAAACCCCCCCCCCCCCAAATGACCCCATTTTGGAAAGTAGACACCCCAAGCTATATACTGAGAGGCATGTCGAGTCCATGGAATATTTTATATGTTGACACAAGTTGCGGAAAAAAGACAATTTTTTTTATTTTTTTTGCACAAAGTTGTCACTAAATGATATATTGCTCAAACATGGCATGGGCATATGTGGAATTACACCCCAAAATACATTCTGTTGCTTCTCCTGAGTACGGGGATACCACATGTGTGAGACTTTTTGGGAGCCTAGCCGCGTACGGGACCCCAAAAACCAAGCACCGCCTTCAGGCTTTCTAAGGGTGTAAATTTTTGATTTCACTTCTCACTGCCTATCACAGTTTCGGAGGCCATGGAATGCCCAGATGGCACAAAACCCCCCCCCAAATGACCCCATTTTGGAAAGTAGACACCCCAAGCTATTTGCTGAGAGGTATTGTGAGTATTTTGCAGATCTCGCTTTTTGTCACAAAGTTTTGAAAATTGAAAAAAATAAATTTTTCTTTCTTCATTTTCAAAAACAAATGAGAGCTGTAAAATACTCACCATGCCTCTCAGCAAATAGCTTGGGGTGTCTACTTTCCAAAATGGGGTCATTTGGGGGGTTTTGTGCTATTTTGGCATTTTATGGCCTTCGAAACTCTGATAGGTAGTGAGGAGTGAAATCAAAAATTTGTGCCTAGAAATCCTGAAGGCGGTGCTTGGTTTCGGGGTCCCGTACGCGGCTCGGCTCCCAAAAAGTCCCACACATGTGGTATCCCCGTACTGAGGAGAAGCAGCAAAATGTATTTTGGGGTGCAATTCCACATATAACCATGGCATGTGTGAGCAATATATCATTTAGTGACAACTTTTTGAATTTTTTTTTTTTTTTTGTCATTATTCAATCACTTGAGACAAAAAAAAAAAAAATATTCAATGGGCTCAACATGCCTCTCAGCAATTTCCTTGGGGTGTCTACTTTCCAAAATGGGGTCATTTGGGGGGGTTTTGTACTGCCCTGCCATTTTAGCACCAGTTTATAGACGCTATAACTTTTGCGCAAACCAATAAATATATGCTTATTGACATTTTTTTTACTAAAGACATGTGGCTGAATACATTTTGGCCTAAATGTATGACTAAAATTGAGTTTATTCGATTTTTCTTATAACAAAAAGTAGAAAATATCATTTTTTTTCAAAATTTTCTGTCTTTTTCCGTTTATATCGCAAAAAATAAAAATCGCAGAGGCAATCAAATACCATTAAAAGAAAGCTCTATTTGTGGGAAGAAAAGGACGCAAATTTCGTTTGGGTACAACATTGCATGTCCGCACAATTTACAGTTAAAGCAGCGCAGTGCAAAATTCTGAAATCACCTCTGGTCCTTTAGCTACCAAATGGTCCAGGGCTTAAGTGGTTAAAGCCGCAAGCAGTTTTAAATTACTTTTATTCCTTTAGAAATGTCATTTTGTGCAGGGACTGTTATAAACACGGTGTAATGTTCTTATCCTGTAATGTTCTTATCTCTCCACTGGGGCTCCAACATCTCCACCACCTCCGTGTAATATTCTTATCCTGTAATGTTCTTATCTCTCCACTGGGGGCTCCGACATCTCCACCAACTCCGTTGCAGATAGATGACGTCACAGCGACATCACCCAGC
This sequence comes from Rana muscosa, assembly GCA_029206835.1. Lineage (NCBI taxonomy): Eukaryota > Metazoa > Chordata > Amphibia > Anura > Ranidae > Rana > Rana muscosa. Next base: position 602,929,766 of record CM055116.1, on the reverse strand, counting down.
TCCTCCTTTTATCCCTACTTAAACAGCCGCTGCCATTTGCTTGACGTTCGTACTAGAAACCTGATGCCAGGCAAATACCTCTGTCATCTTCACTCACTATTGGGCCAGTCAGAGCCCCGACTTCCATCTCTCTATTGGGCCGGACAGAGCCCGACTGTCATCTCTCTTTTTGGGCCGGACAGAGCCCAGTCTGCCTCCTCACTTTTGGGCCTGACAGAGCCCCTCCAACTCCCAGCTTTTGGGCCGGTCAGAGCCCCTTCCTCACTGGTAGTCAGAGGCTCTCCACTGACCTACCCTCAGTCAGCCTACTTTGCTGGCAGAACTCCCTACCTATACCACTACAATAGGAGACCAGTATATCTCTCCAGAAGCCACTGGGTGACACCAACACCAGAAGTCCACTCAGCAAGTATCCTTTCGTTTACTATAAACTGTATTACTGTGTACTGCTACTACACTCAAGTTACCTCTGGTGCTCCCCCTTATGGCTGTGTATTACCACACTAAATAAAACCACTTGATTTTCCAATTTATCAGAGTCTTCCTTCCTGATGTCTGTCAACTTGAAGTTAACTGTTTAGTATATCATATTCATAGACTTCCGAAGCTGTGATCCACGCCAACCATTATAGTTACACTGCCTGAAGCATTACACACGGGAAAAACGCGCCACTTTACAAGCATACTATAGACACACCCCCAGGTACGATATTTAAAGGAATATTTCACTTTTAGCATTATTAAAATCACTGCTCCCCAAAAAACTTCATTTTTTAAAACTTTTTTTGCATTGATACATGTCCCCTGGGGCAGGACCCAGGTCCCCAAACACTTTTTAGGACAATAACTTGCATATTAGCCTTTAAAATTCGCACTTTTGATTTTTGGCGTTCAAGTCCCATAGACTTTAACGGTGTTCGAATGTTCGTGCAAACTTTCGGTCCGTTCGCATGTTCTACCGCGAACCGGGGGGGTGTTCGGCTCATCCCTAGTCAGATATAGGCTTGGCTAGACTAGAATCCAGTGGATATATATATGTAGCAGACTGTATATATATTTAATGCACTGCAGATCACTGAATCGCCTGCCTGCCTGAAAGTGTATTTGAACACGTACACCAGGAATGGCCTACAGTCAGATATAGGCTTGGCTAGACTAGAATGCAGTAGATATATATATATGTAGCAGACTGTATATATATGAAATGCACTGCAGCTCACTGAATCACCTGCCTGCCTGACAGTATATTAGAAAAAGTACACCAGGAACAGCCTGCAGTCAGATCTAGCTACACTGGATACAGTGGATATATATATATATATATATATACACGAGACTGTATATATATATTAAATGCACTGCAGCTCACCAGGGCCGGACTGGGAGTAAAAACCATCCCTGGAAAACATTTCATACCAGCCCCATAGCATTATTATACCAGCCCAACAGCATAACGTCATTATTTTCTTGTTCATAAAAGGGAAAACCATCCATTTTAAAGCACATTTGAAGAGCGTATTATATAAAGATAAGACAGATATGAAAGCACATAGGGCTAGGAAGATTATATATATATAATTACAGTGGAACCTTGGATTACGAGCATAATCCGTTCCAGGAGAATGCTTGTAATCCAAAGTACTCGCGTATCAAAGCGAGTTTCCCCATTGAAGTCAATGAAAAACTAAAATAATGTGTTCCGCATTGACTTCAATGGCATGCAATACCGCATGTGGCCAGAGGTGGGGGGTGCCGGAGAGCATCAGAGACACTCGGAAAGGCCAAAGGACACCTCAGGTAAACTCAGAAAACCTCGGAAAGGCTCAGGAACAGAGTATTTCCAAGCATTTCCAAATGGCTCTGCTCGGCTCCGGCGCCCCCCACCCCAGGCCGAACGCGGTATTTCACACCGCTTTGGCTTTAATCCTGCTCGTGTTGCGAGGCAACACTCGTAAACTGAATCAGAATTTTAAAAAATACAGTGCTCGTATTGCGAAACTATCGTTAACCGCGTTACTCGCAATCCGAGGTTCCACTGTATCAGCAAATTACAGTCAAAAGTGGTAAAAGTGGAGCAATCATCAAGGGGCACACCTGGGACTCTGGGAATGTGGGGGGACTCTGATGACCAGAGACGACCTTCCGCAGAAAGAATCCCCTAAGGTAAGGGGGGGTGGGGTACTGATATAAGGGGGAAACCTTTATATCAGTGCACCCTTACATTATTGTATTCACTGCCCCTTACATCAATGACCCCCCGTCAGATTGGCCTGGCAGCGGCAGAGCCATCTTAAGAGCATCATGGGCCCCTGGGCAAAGTAATGTGATGGGGCCCCTACAAGTTTGCCCCAATTTAAGCACCTACTCTCAAAAATGAAAGTACAATATTTCTACTTTACAGCGTGTCACTTGCCACCGGTCCCTTGTCACCAGATTCAGCATGTCACTTGCCACCCGTCCCCCGTCACTTGCCACCGGTTCCTCTTCAGAGACACAGCCGCTCTCCCCACTGCTGACAGGAGGAGGGGGATAGGCAAGAAATAGAGCCCTCTTCTGGCAGAGGCCTGGGTGACAGCAGAGCAGAGGCCTGGGTGACAGCAGGGCAGAGGACTGGGCGACAGCAGAGGGACTGGGTGACAGCAGAGGGAGTAGGTGACAGCAAGGGACTTGGCGACAGCAGGGGACTGGGTGACAGCAGAGGACTTGGCGACAGAGGGCTGGGTGACAGCAGGGGACTGGGCGACAGAGTGCTGGGTGACAGCAGGGGACTGGGCGACAGAGTGCTGGGTGACAGCAGGGGACTGGGCGACAGAGGGCTGGGTGACAGCAGGGGACTTGGCGACAGCAGGGGACTTGGCGACAGCAGGGGACTGGGCGACGACAGAGGGCTGGGTGACAGCAGGGGACTGTGCGACAGAGGGCTGGGCGACAGCGGGCAGAGGATTGGGAGAAATTGGGTTGAAAACTTACACTCAGGACTGTGCTACAGGAGAAACCAGATCTTTGTCAGCTAACAGAACTTTTTTACTTCTATGTAAAAGTCTAAAGATAGAAGTAATAAAGTTGACAAAGCTCAAGATGGTATCTGGTTTTTCCTGTAGCACTGTCCTGAGTGTAAGAAATCGAGCAGAGCAGTTTTCAACCCACTTTCTCTCAGTCCAGTAGCTACATAAAAAATAAAACAGCATTTTTAGAGCCTTTTTTTTTTTTTGTACCTCCATGTTGCTCTGCCCAGAAGGACTGTGTGATCATTGCCTGGCCACGCCCCCTCACGAGTCCCGACCAATGTCAATGAAGGAGGCGGGCCAGCTCCTCTGCATCAGAGCCCTGAGCCGCCGAACAGCTCTGCAGCTGGGGGAGCCGGGGGAGGGATCTGTCAGTGTACTGCATGCGATAGTTCCCTCCCTGCGCGCCCGCACAATCCCTGGCAGCAGACATTCCCTCTCCTCCTATAGTACACACTGCTGCAGGTGTGCCACCCCTAGATGAATCGAGCTGGTCTAGGAGGAGGGCAGGACTTTTCTCACAGCTCGGCCAAAGTTTTCACACTGAGCTCCGTGACACACAGTGGGAGGTGCCCGCAACTGCGTGTGACATCATGTAGTGGAGGGGGAGGAGGAGAAGGGAGCGGAGCGCTACGCTGCAGCCACAGCTTAGTTCAAAGCGGCCCCAGGGCAGGCAGCCTACCAGGAAATGTCCCGGTATCCCGGTAGGCCAGTCTGGCCCTACAGCTCACTGAATCACCTGCCTGCCTGAAGTATATTAGAAACAGTACACCAGGAACGGCCTGCAGTCAGATCTAGCTACACTGGATACAGTGGATATATATATATACGAGACTGTGTGTATGTATGTGTGTGTATATATATATATATATATATATATATATATATATATATATATATATTAAATGCACTGCAGCTTACTGAATCACCTGCCTGCCTGACAGTATATTAGAAACAGTACACCAGGAACGGCCTGCAGTCAGATCTAGCTAAACTGGATACAGTGTGTGTATATATATATGTGTGTAGCGGGGTTCCTTTAAAGACTCTTGAACTACTGTTCCCAGAACCCCACTGGTTCCCAGGATGTTTTGTTTTTGCCCCAGAGACTCATGGGTGGGGAGATATAAGGAAGGGGCGAGGCCTGGCTCGGCCTCTTTGGACACGGGGCGGCAGAGACTGATACACCTGTGCGGACCTGCGCTGGGTAAGGCCCGAAGCCTGGGGCCTTCCGGAGCTGACCAAAGAGCCTTCCACCCCACTGCGAGCCTGGGTGGCATCCGACATCTCTACCTACAGCCTAGATTGGATCGGGGACCCGATCGCAGCGACCGCTGTGTGCGAGTGAAGACACAGCCGGTGGAAGTCCCGGACTGAGATCGCGTCCGGCGGGTGAGCGAGCATAAGCTCATTCCATAACCTGTTTGATAGTACTGTGCCTATAGACTGCCGAGGCCTACTACCTCATGTTAAAGACTCTCACTGGAGATCCACAGCAGGACTGATCCAGAGGATCTCCAGTGAAGTGTTGCCAGTTATCAACATTCCCCTTTTCTTGGATTACAAATGTTGTTTATTCTTATGTGCACCACCTCTACAGATTGCCGGTGAAGAATCCATCATCCATACAGGACCCCTAGACTAACTGTGCCAGAAAGGGTTGAGTAGATTGCCGGGGGTTGGCGGAGCTGTATTCAGGGCCCAAACCAAATCTGCGGCCCTCTTAGTTGAGGGTATCGCTACACGTGGGGGTTCTCGTCCGGGATCCTGATACAGCGGGAAAACCCGCCAAGAGGTACCGGCATGGACCCGAAAGACATCAGAACGTGGTGTGGAGTAGCTAAGACAGATCCAAGCCAGTCAGTGGTCATTAACATGCCGGGTCAGGAATGGTCGACCGAAACGGTGGAAGGATTAATGAAGTCAGACCCAGACACCTCACACCAGTATGCGCTAGTGGAGTATTCAGATGGGAAGCCAGAGGCTTGCAAGCGCAAATATGCGCAGACGTCGGATAACAGATCTTATAGTCTGGCGCACGCTATTAAGAAGGAGCCACCACCAACGGGACCACCGCAGACTGCGGCACGTACCTCACCAGAGAGGAAAGACGGAGCGACATCTCCGGTGACGCCTGCACCTGCCACGGCCATATCACCCGAACTGATAAAGGTGTTAGGGGACCTACTAACAAACTGTCAGAAGACAAGCACGGTGCACGTAGAGACTAGCTATCGGAGACTAAAGACATTCTCGGGGAAGCTTCCCGTCCCTACTGGGGAGGAAGATTTTGACACTTGGGTGGAACAGGCATTACAGGCAGTAGAGGCATGGGAGGTGCCTGAGGCACAGAAGAGACAGCGAGTCTTGGAAAGTCTGAAAGGTGCCGCGGCAGAAGCGGTGAAGAGCTTCCGGTTTGGAAATGAAAACTGTACAGCTCAAGATTGTCTGGCCATGCTGCAGGAAGAGTTTGGTCAGCTGGAAAAGGTGACAGAGATGATCTATCAATTTGAACACACTTTCCAGCAGCCGAATGAGAAACTGTCAGAATATGTTAGAAGGCTGAACAGGCTGTTATGCAAGATTGTTCTGAAGAAGGGAATGCTGCCCAAAGATACAGATGAAGCACGAATGAAGCAGATCATGAAGGGAGCGTGGCGCTCAGACCCGGTTTGGCTGCACCTGAAAACCTCAGGAGGAGGAATGTCACTAACCTACTCTGATCTAATAAAAATTATTAGGGACGAAGAGGCGCTGCAGAAAGATCAGCAGGTGGTCAAGGCGAATGTCACCCCTGTACCAGTGTTGGTCAGTTCGGTCAAGAGCCCGGAAAGAGATGCAGAGGTCGACACTTTGAAATCGCAAATGGCCCAAGTGTTGGAGATGCTGACCTCTTTGATGGAGAAAGATCAAAGAAGACCAGAGAAACCAAGTCCAAGAAAGGAGTTGTTTCCGAATACCCCAGCACCGGCCTCCTTACAGGACCGAGAAGAGATGATTTGCTATAACTGCGGAGGGAGTGGCCACTTTGCTAACGTATGCTCCAGTCCAAAGAAGAGAACAGATAATTACAAGCCGGCGGGAAACTCCAAAGGGCCCCGGTGAAGGAGTCAACCGGGTGCCCATCATCTTCAGTGCGCTCCAAACTGAATAAAAAGGCCAAGAATGGAGGAGACAAAACTCCTAGGAGGAGATATAGTACCTCCTCACCAAGATATACCCCAGAGGGAGGGGGCAAGGCCCCTCAGTGGAAATACAGCACCCCGAAGAAGGAACATTCACCTAAGAGGAACAATAACATCCCTCAGCGGGTTTGTACGCCCATTGAGAGGGGGAAGATCAATGCATACCAGGCTCAGGAAAGAATAAAGTCCAAAAGGAGCTGGGCGAGGAAAAGTCCAAAGAAGAAGGTGACCCCAGTCCGGCCATACCCAGAGGAACTGGTGGGCCCATCCCCTACTGTGCCCATTCAAGTGGAAGGAGTCTACACCAAAGCTCTTTTGGACACCGGAGCACAGGTGACCTTGCTATACCGAGACTTCTATGATAGGCACTTGAGTCATCTGCCTATCCAGAAGATAGAAGAGCTGGAGATATGGGGACTTGGAACCCAGAGTTTCCCTTACGATGGTTACCTGCCCATAAAGATGACTTTCGACCCATCCGTAGCTGGGAAGGCTGAAGTGTTTGACACTCTGGCAGTTGTGTGTCCTCGGCCGCCTGGAGCCAGCAAGATTTCTCTGATTATAGGGACAAACACGGATCTAGTCCGGAGACTCCTGACCCCTCTAGTGAAAGAGAGAAACCATTCAACCACCAAAATCCATCCCATGCTAAAGACGGCCTACCAACGACTGGTCTTAGAGCAGAAGACCCCGGGAGAGGGGATAGGGAAGGTGTGGAGACTTGGCAGAGAAGGAGTAGTGCTGCAGCCCGGAGAAGTAACCTGTCTTAGGGCCACTGTGAAGCTTACGTGGGAACAACCTGGCCCCTTTGTCATGCTGGAATCCGACCCAAGGGAAGAGTCCTCGGGCCTGGAAGTGATACCAGAAGTGATCCCGCTCAAGGCCCTGAAGAAGGCCCATGGCAGAGTTCCAGTGAGTGTTAGGAACACTACGGGAGGGCCCATGGAGATCCCTGCCAGAATGTTGCTGGGACAGGTGAGCCCTGCTGCCCCGGTCACTCTGTCAGAAGTCAAGGGGACGGGTGACGGAGGAGATGTTTGGGAGAAGCTGTTCATGGAAAACCCGAACCTACCCAGGGCTTGGAAAGAAAGAGCCAAGACCCAGCTGACCAGATGGGAGAATATCTTTTCCGAAGATGAATTTGATGTGGGGTGTGCGAGAAGTGCCACCCATCGAATCCGCCTCCAAGAAGATAAGCCCTTCCGAGAGAGGGTCAGGCGGGTCCCCCTGGCAGATCTGGAGGATCTGAGGGAACAACTTGCAGAACTGAAAAAGACTGGTGTGATCCGGGAGTCTAGAAGCCCCTATGCCTCCCCAATAGTGGTGGTCAGAAAGAAGAATGGATCGTTGAGGCTTTGTATCGATAACAGGAGAACCATCCCTGACCAGTACACCACGCCAAGGATAGAAGATGCCTTACAGAGTTTGTCGGGAGCCAAATGGTTCAGTGTGATGGACCTAAAGAGTGGGTACTATCAAATCCCTATGCACCCACAAGATAGAGAGAAGACAGCCTTCATAAACCCCGGTGGGATTCTTCGAATTCAATCGGATGCCTCAGGGTCTGTCTGGAGCTCCTGCTACCTTTCAACGCCTTATGGAGAAGACTGTTGGAGACATGAATCTTATAGAAGTCCTTGTGTACTTGGATGATGTCATTGTCTTCGGGAGAACCTTGGAAGAACATGAAGCCAGGCTGGAGAAAGTATTGAGAAGACTCAGCGAAGAGGGACTTAAGCTTTCCCCCGAGAAGTGTCGGTTCTACCAGTCTTCTGTGAACTATCTGGGGCACATAGTGTCTGAAGAAGGGGTGGCCACAGATCCTGAGAAGTTGGAAGCAGTCACCTCCTGGCCACGACCCACCACGGTAACAGAGCTCAGATCCTTCCTGGGGTTCTGCTCCTATTATAGGAGGTTTGTGGAGGGATTTGCTCGGATTGCCCGCCCGTTGAATGAATTGCTAAAGGCAGAAGGGGAAGAGGATGACTCAGGGCCCAGGAGGCCTGGTGAGTCAGTTCAAGATCAGTGGAACCCAAGGTGTGAAGAGGCCTTCCAGGCCCTGAAGAGGAGCTTAACCACTGCCCCAGTCCTGGCCTACGCCGACCCTACCAGATCTTATGAATTACATGTGGATGCCAGCCATGAGGGTCTAGGCGGAGTGCTCTACCAAGAACATGAAGGACAACTGCGACCAGTGGCCTATGTGAGCAGGAGCCTGACCCCCTCAGAAAAGAACTACCCCACTCATAAGCTGGAATTCCTGGCCCTCAAATGGGCAGTAGTAGACAAGCTAAAAGACTACCTCTATGGGGCAGAGTTTACTGTGAAGACAGATAACAACCCCCTGACCTACCTCTTCACCACCGCAAAACTAGATGCAACCGGACACAGGTGGTTGGCTGCATTGTCTGGATTCAACTTCAGTCTGAAGTACAGACCAGGGGCTGGAAATAGGGATGCAGATGCCCTGTCCCGGAGATCTCATGCCATGACCAATGACTGGGAAGACTGGACCCAAGTAGCACCCGAGGGAGTACGGGCTCTTTGTCAGGGAGCTGAATTTCAAGCCAGAGGAGGCTCCAGGGCAGAGGAGATAGGAGTTACCATGGTAGGAGTCCCTAAACACTATTGTGGAGTAACGCAGCTAGAAGAAGATAACCTGCCGAAGCTATCCAAGAGGGAGTTGAGGTGTGACCAACTGAAAGACCCCATGGGGAGATTGGTCCTCGAGGCCCTGGAGAATCAGGATCCCAACAAACTCCTACATCACCCCTCAAAGGAGTCCTGCCTGTTGAGGAAGGAATGGGACAGGCTGCAGGTGCATCAGGGAGTGGTCTACCGAAGGGGCCCCTCTGATGACTCAGAAGATAAGTGGCAGTTGTTCCTCCCAGAGAAGCACCGAGAGACTGTACTAATTGCTCTGCATGACCATCATGGTCACCTAGGGGCAGAAAGGACCTTCCAGCTTGTCAGAAGTCGGTTCTATTGGCCCTGCATGAGGGCAGAAGTAGAGGAGTATTGACATTCCTGTGCACGATGCATTCAGAGAAAGACCCTACCCCATCAAGCTGCCCCAATGGGCCACTTACAGAGTCAGGGCCCAATGGATCTGGTATGCATTGATTTTCTCTGCCTCGAACCCGACCTGAGTGGATTGGGGAATGTTCTGGTAATAACCGACCATTTCACCCGCTATGCTCAAGCTTTCCCAACCAAAGATCAGAAGGCATCCACCGTGGCCAAGATACTTATGGAGAAGTATTTTGTCCATTACGGACTACCACAGAGACTCCACTCAGATCAAGGAAGGGACTTTGAGAGTCGGCTGATCCGGAAACTTCTGGACTCATTGGGAATAAAGAAGACCAGAACCACACCTTACCACCCACAAGGAGATGCTCAGCCGGAGAGGTTTAACCGGACCCTGCTCAACATGTTGGGAACTTTAGAAACAGAGAAGAAGCAACACTGGAGCCAACACATATCAGCCCTAGTACATGCCTATAACTGTACCACAAGTGATGCTACTCCCCTTATCGACTCATGTTTGGGAGAGAAGCAAGGCTGCCCGTGGATCTGGCCTTTGGCACTTCTTTAGATCATACCTCAGCTACATCTCACAAGGGATACGTGGACAGACTTAGACACAGCTTGCAGGTGGCCTATGAACAAGCCCAGGCGGCCTCGGATCAAAGGGGAGCCCGCAACAAGAGAAATTTCGATCTGAAGGTTCGAGTGCAGGATCTGCAGCCCGGGGACCAAGTACTGCTACGCAATCTGGGGGTCCCTGGAAAACACAAGCTTGCAGACAGATGGAGATCGGAACCCTATGTCGTCTGTAGGAAGTTGCCCGGTTTGCCTGTTTACAAACTAAAGCCAGAAGGGAAGGTGGGACCTCTGAAGACGTGGCATCGAAACCACCTGCTCCCACTTGCTGAAGCAGTCAGGATACCCCCAGCAAGGGACCCCCCTGAACCAGTCTCTATCCTGGATATTCCCAGGCCGAGGACTCGGTCTCAGACCTCTCGAGCTGAAGATGGGGAGGCCTCTCAACTGAGTACAGATGAAGGAGGAGAACTGGACTGGCTGTGGCCTTCCTCGACTCCGGGAACGTCCGCCATAGATCTCCCAAATACAAGGGATACTCCAGATGCAACGCTAAATCCGGAGGCCACTGAATTCATACCCTTCAGTCCCTCAGCTGATTACTGGGAAGATGTTCCTGACACTTGCTCAGAGGAGGATCCTAGAGATTCCAATTATCAGTCAACTTCTGAATCAGAGGTTCCAGAACCAGCAATGTTACCTGAACTTACTCCTGAAGAAGAGCCTGTGGTGCTAGAGCCAGAAGCCCCAAGAGAGCAGAGGGCTCGCAGAGTTATCAGGCCTCCCAAGAAACTAACTTACCCCCAAATGGGGACGAGCTCAGAGGACTCTGTTGTAACGGCTAGGAGAAGTGTTGAGCATCCTGATCCCTCCACTGTCCATTTGGAGGAGGGCAACCCCAGCTCACTCTCTGGCACAGTTAGGCAGGCCACTCGTGGTAGTGTGACCTGTGGGCAAGAGTTTTCCATCCCAAAATTTTGGTGGGAATTCCCTATGCCAACATCATACTCGACACTGTCCAAAATTGTACATAGCATTTGTTGAAGTTTATCTTTGGGGACCAAAGAGTTTAAGTGGGGGGAGTGTGTAGCGGGGTTCCTTTAAAGACTCTTGAACTACTGTTCCCAGAACCCCACTGGTTCCCAGGATGTTTTGCTTTTGCCCCAGAGACTCATGGGTGGGGAGATATAAGGAAGGGGCGAGGCCTGGCTCGGCCTCTTTGGACACGGGACGGCAGAGACTGATACACCTGTGCGGACCTGCACTGGGTAAGGCCCGAAGCCTGGGGCCTTCCGGAGCTGACCAAAGAGCCTTCCACCCCACTGCGAGCCTGGGTGGCATCCGACATCTCTACCTACAGCCTAGATTGGATCGGGGACCCGATCGCAGCGACCGCTGTGTGCGAGTGAAGACACAGCCGGTGGAAGTCCCGGACTGAGATCGCGTCCGGCGGGTGAGCGAGCGTAAGCTCATTCCATAACCTGTTTGATAGTACTGTGCCTATAGCCTGCCGAGGCCTACTACCTCATGTTAAAGACTCTCACTGGAGATCCACAGCAGGACTGATCCAGAGGATCTCCAGTGAAGTGTTGCCAGTTATCAACATTCCCCTTTTCTTGGATTACAAATGTTTATTCTTATGTGCACCACCTCTACAGATTGCCGGTGAAGAATCCATCATCCATACAGGACTAAGTTCTAGAATTAGGAATCAGGCCTGATTCATTAGGTATCTAGTTTAGTTATTGGGCCACAGGGCGCCTAGTTAACGGTCACCCCACGTGGCGTTTCCTTATCCACCCCCTCCTCTATGGTGTAGTGTGACTGTTATTGCAGGGCTCTGCATATAAGCTAAAGGTTAAGTTGTCATTACTGTTCATTCTCTTTGCATAGCTGAAAGTAAAATCTGTTATTCCTTTACAACTATTCTGTGTCTGAGTCTCTCATAAAGCATAAGTATCAAATGTGTATACCCCTAGACTAACTGTGCCAGAAAGGGTTGAGTAGCTTGCCGGGGGTCAGCGGAGCTGTATTCAGGGCCCAAACCAAATCTGCGGCCCTCTTAGTTGAGGGTATCGCTACATATATATATATATATATATATATATACATATATACAAGCCTGGATGTATATGTATACTAAATACTTTGCAGCTAACTGGATGATCTGTCTGCCTGCTCAATTTAAATGACACTCTCTCTCGGTAAACGCCAGCAACATACTACACAGGGCCGACGTGCAGGCGGCCTTATATAGTGTGGGGCGTGGACTTAACCTTGAATAACAGAAAACAAAAACTCCTGCGCACAAGTGGAATACCAGACAGTCTGTAAGTGGAATGATAAATGTCACTTGGCCTTGCTGCCTTCACGGATAGGGGTATTTTAGCGGTAAATGACAAAGAGAAAAAAGAAGAAAGGCGCACCAGCCTCGTGCATTATCCTTGGGTGAATTTATTAAAAAATGGTAAAGGAAACCTACTTACAAACATACGTGAGTGACACACGTTAAAAGAATCCACCTCAGCGGCTGAGCTCTGAAGAAGAAGACTTGTCTTCGAAACGCTCGAATTTGGCACGAACGCCCCATAATGTTTGCATTTCGACGAACGATCGAACAGCCAAGGTTCGAGTTGAACTCATGTTCGACCTGAACATAAGGCTCATCCCTACTCCCGGGGCACCACGGCCCCGGAAGGAAGTTCACCTCTCCCCCCCTCCGTCTCGGCAATCATCTGGGACATCTCACAGGTCTCAGATGATTGCTCGGCCCGTCACGGTGCACAGCGCGGCTCACGCATGCGCAGTGCGTGCCCGGCTGTGAACCCACAGCCAGGCACCCACAGTGACAATGCCGGCACCACGGAGAGGAGGGGGAGACGAGCGGGGCTTCATTCCTCCGCATCGCTGGACCCTGGTACAGGTAAGTGTCCAATTATTAAAAGTCAGTAGCTGCTGACATTTAATAATTTTTTTTTTTAGTAGGAACTCTGCTTTAATTAAACCTGCAGCCAGTGCAAGCCAACATTGTCCAATTGCTATAGTTTATCCATATGTAAGCTGCAGCAAAAGGTACCCTTGCTCCTTACCCCACACTTCCCCTCACATAACCATTTATTTTTTTATAAATTCTTTATTTTTCCATTGATTTCACATTACAAGTTTTCACGTTTTATACTATCTGCTTATATCAATCAAAAATCAAACACAAAAAAAAAGAGACTACAATCTTGTATTCTCCCACCTCCTTTATACTTCATATATTCAATGTGACTTCTCTTTTCCTCTTTAACCTCTGCCTTTCTTTTCCATAAAGCCCCCCCAACCAAACACAAAAAAAAGGGAAAAAAGAGGGCGGGAGAGATTACACCCTCCCACCTCCTCTCTATCCTCCACTCCCCGATCCCCACCCCCTCCCCGCACCTCCCTATATTTCAAGTAGGGTGCCCATATCGTCCGGTATCTCCCATCTTGATCTTTCATTGCCATCGTGAGGTTCTCCATCTGTTGAATCTCTGCGATTCTAGCATACCATTGTGCTCTAGTTGGTGGACTCTCCTTTTTCCACAGGACAGGGACACACGCCCTCGCGGCTATAATAAAATGTCTTAGTAGTGATTTTTTTTTTTTTCCCACTGATATAGGTATATCTAGTATTAGAATAGCTGCTGGTCTGTCTTCTAAAGACACTCCTGTAATTACTTTGATAGTTTCTATTACCATTTTCCAAAACTCCTGTATTTTCACACATTCCCAGAAAATATGTAAGAGTCCCTTCTGCCATGTGACATCTCCAGCAGGCATCTGACGTCTGAGGATATATTCGATGCAGTACTGTTGGTGTTCTATACCATCTAGTTAAAATTTTGTATCCTCCCTCCTGGTATCTGCTCGCTACTGAGGCCTTGTGTGTAAATAACAAGATCCTGTCTCTCTGTTCTTGAGAGAATGTTAACCCTAAGTCCCTCTCCCAAGCCTGAAGGAACGCAAGTTCTTGTGGTATGTCTAAATTAATTAGTATTGCATAGAAATAAGACAGTGAGTGTCTCAGGGGGCTCCCCTTCAGGCATATCTACTAAAATTTTCAAATGTTCTGACTTATGTATATATCTTTGCCTTTGTCCGTAAGAACGCTTCTAATTGCAGCATCTGAAAAAAATCTAATTCTGGTGCTACCTCTCTTTCGATCTCTCTCTTTGTCATTAGTCAATTATCTTTTGAAAAGTGAGTAATTCTACTAATACCTCTTTGTCATAGAGCATTGAATTTTTGATCTATCAAACCTGGCTGAAATGCCCTGGTGCCCAGGTTCGGAGTCATTGGACTCGAGTATTTAGACATATTTGTTTTTTCAAAAACCTTTTTAATTGTTCGTATAGTGGCCCCTATCGTCGGGTGTTTCTTTATTTCTGCTGGCATTTCAGCTTCTGGGATCCACACTAGGCCTTTCAGGAGTATATCCACTGTTGCCTGTTCCAATTTTATCCAGGGTTTCTTATTAAGCCCACACCACTCTACTACTCTAACTAAATGAGATGCTTCCTGATACTCTACTGGGTCCGGGAGCCCAATCCCTCCTTCCCCTTTGGGCAATGACAAAATAGTTCTAAGTATCCTCGCCAGTTTCCCTGCCCAAATGAATTTCAGGAACCTTGACCTAAGATCCCTCAAAAAACTTTGGGGGATCTTAATTGGTAAAGTCTGTATTAGATACAGAAGTCTCGGTAACACGTTCATCTTTATTATATTTGTCCGCCCGAACCAAGTAAAGATTTCTTTATCCCATCTCAGTAAGTCTAGTTTTATTCGTCTACCCAATGCTACATAGTTAAGTTTGAATAATTTGTTTAAGTTTCTCGATATCTTAGTCCCTAAGTAGCTTATATGGGAATCTGTCCATCTAAAATCAAATTGCGTAGTTATCTGATGTAGTAGTGAGGATTTTATTTCCATTCTCATTGCCTCTGATTTCCCATAGTTCACCTTAATATTGGACAATTTTCCATATTCTCTTAGTTCTGCCAGCAGGGAAGGCAGGGCTATAACCGGGGACGTTATAAAAAAAATTAAGTCATCGGCATATGCCGCCAGTTTCTGTTCTTCCCCCTTCGTTATTATCCCCTTAATGTTCGGATTTGCCCGTATCTTCCTTAAAAAGGGTTCTATTGTCAAAATAAAAATAATAGGCGACAGTGGGCAACCTTGTCTTGTCCCATTTCGAATAAGAAATGGCTCTGAGATTTTATTATTTATTTTAACCCTCGCGCTCGGTTCTGAGTATAGATTATCGAAACAAGCTCATCATCCCTTCTCTCAGTCCTATATGCTGTAGCGTTGCTTTTATAAACATCCATTCCACTCTATCAAAAGCTTTTTCCTCGTCAGCAGATACTAATATCATTTGCATCCTCTGTTTTCGTGCTAGATAAATCGCACTCACCACCCGTTGTGTGTTTTCTCTTCCCTCTCGCCCAGGGGTAAATCCCACTTGATCTGGGTGTATTAAATACGGGATATACTCTATTAATCTTGTGGCAAGAATCTTAGTGAACACTTTCAGGTCCACATTCAGCAGTGATATAGGGCGATAGCTAGCGCATTGTGATGGATCTTTACCTTCCTTTGGGATGATTGTTATATGTGCCAACAGCGTCTCATTCGGTATTTTCTTTCCCTCCCGCAGTGAGTTATAAGCTGATATAAACCTGGGAGCCAGTTTCTCAGCGAACATTCTGTAGTATGATAGGGTGTACCCATCCGGACCTGGTGCCCTACCCAATTTTAATACTTTTATTGCTTTGCATAACCATTTAAACTATCTGCAAAAATGTGTGCTTTACCTGAGGGAGGTTAGAGCATTGCTGCATGTCCAAGCACCCTCTGAAGTTTATTGGCAGTTTAGTGTTACATTGCCTGTTCTCTTGATATACAGTATACACAGTACTTAATTGCATTAGACCAGTAGCCCTTTTTTGGGTGTTATGACTGTAGGCCAAAATCACACCTGAGCAGTAACCCAGAAGCGATGTCATGACAATCTGCCCAGATTACTCTCAACCTAAAGGCGCCAGTTTAAAAAAATAGAAAGTATTCAAAAACGCTGATCTTGGCGTTTTGCATACTTTAAAGTGAAGTGGAGGGGTTTGGGGTCTTATAGACCCTAGATCTCTCCATAAAGAGTACCTGTCACTGCCTATTACTGTCACAAGGGATGTTTACGTTCCTTGTGACAGAAATAAAAGTGATAAAAAAAAATGTAAAAGGACAGTGTAAAATTAAAAACTTTAAATCTACAGCATACCGGCACCTTAAAAGCAGCCGAAAAATAGATATCGGTATCAGCCCTGAAAAAATTATATTGGTCGACCCCTAACAGATACATATCTATAATATGAGATGTTGCGGTTCCATACACTATAAATGCCCCTTTAGCGCACCGTTCAAACTCTTGAGGGACAAGAGAGCTGATTGTTTAGAGAGGTCTGCTCTGGTGCTGCTCATGCTGTCTTGATGTTTCACACTGATCCAATGGCAATGGAGTATATTGGATAGTGGATAGTGGGAGGAAACCTGGCAGATGAGAGCATGGATGTCTATACAGCCCTGGCCAATTAGAAGGATGTGCCCCAAGGCATGCTGGGTACCTGTATTTATTTCTGAAGAGCACATGGGGTCAGAGTCCAGTGTTCCTCTGGAGAGAGAAGTCCAGGTGGGGAGGGGGCTGTTACCTCTCCCCAGCACAGGCTGCCATGCAGCCTCAGGTGGTTGGCCTGAGGGCCTGAAACACTACAGCTGAAACCCATGGTTCTCTTGCAAGCTGACTGAGGGAGGATGTCCACAGATCCTGTCCGATATCACAGAGGAAGGTGACCTGCAGCCAGGGCCTTGTGAGTACAGACCTCCCAAAAGGATCCTAGAGACTGTTGTTGCTAAAATCCCCCTATTGGTGCTATAAGTCAGCATACTGGGTGTAAGTAAATGGGGACACTGGCTAAAATTCAAAGTTTGTTCTAGGCTTAAGTTATCGGTAGTAGGGAAAATAAATCTCATAAAAATTAACTTCATGCCACAACTACTGTACATACTTCATAATACAGATAACGGCGCAAAATAAATCAGATGAATTTTTTGCATCCAGCATTTTTAGAGATATATATATTTTTTGCATCCAGCATTTTTATTTTTGATATATTTTTTAGTGCATTTTCTATGCACTTTTTAAGATATTTTTTTGTAAGCCCCTCTCATGCATTTCTTCCATGCATTGATGTCAATATATATATCTCCTGTCAAAATATAAAATTTCTTGCCATATATACATTCATTATAGGGCAAGTCTTCTAAAGGTTTCTATCAACTCAATCAATTGTATATTGTATGTTTTTTAAATCTACGAATTCCTATGTATATGCTATTGTTAGGCCTATGTATCCATTCCTTCCAGCCTACAGCACTTCATTTCCGGAGTATGACACTAGATTGATGGTTCCGTCTGGTGGAACGCATATAATACCGACAGCTTCTATTGCCTATCAGATCCGAGGAAAATGCGGAAGCATTGAAACGCGTCATCAGTTAGCGTCTGCTATTGACGTCACGTCCGGTTGCCGAAGCTGACTGCGCTCCAGCGTGAACCGCACGCCGTACGCCGTGTGGGAACCGGTGTCCACACTGGCATAGAGGGACAGCTCTTCTCGCATCTACCGTTCTTCTGCCATCTCCCCATCCCTGCAGCAACACCGCAGTGCACTACCTCTTCATCTTGGCAGTATTCCACCACCGGGAGACTACAGACACACGGAGTGACTCATGCCCTCCGCAGACAACTTAGAAGGATATCTATTTATGCTTTTACTCCACTTCCATCCTGTGAGTAGCCATTTGGCTGTTATTTTAATTATTCTCGAATAAATTTCTAACATACTGCACTTAGTAGGCGCATTTGTTTTTTCTTTTCTTTGCCATATATAGAGTCTGCTTCGCTCTACAATTGCTGCCAACGGTGCATATGTTCATATGACTTGCTTTCAATATTACATGGACTTCCAAAGAGAAAGACTTTTATACTTTAAATCCTATTGATTTTCATCTGATTTATTTTTATCAGTTAGGTTGTTGTTCCTTCTTTTTGCGCCGTTATCTGTATTATAATTTATGTATTTGGAGCTTCTGTATGTGCTGCATTGCAGGAACACTAACATACTGTTATTACACATCCAAAAATCCTTTTTTTTTTTTTTTTTCCCTATATTGATTGATTTGATATTACTCCATGCCTAACATGGATTTCTTACACCTTTTGGAAGACGCCAAATATGGCACATTAGATAAACTATACACTCTATTTCCTAATGAGTTTTTTTCATCTACTATACACTCACGATATTGGCCAGAAACTAAATTTAAAGATACATGTACGAGAATGAGACGCCTGGAGGACCAGATAAATTCAGCCAATCAGCAATGGTGGGATGGTTTTTTCCTTCAGCAATATTTTGACACAAAAATTTCCCCACGTGGCCTGCGCGTACTCAAAGGCTGTTCATTTCTGGATGCTGACCTCCGTCAGGAATGGGAGGGTATTGCGGAGTTCTGCACCCAGAAATGGATCCAGGTGCTCACCATACATAGAGACAAGAGATTTCAATTCCTTTGCGATAAAATTAAGAACAACATCAGTGAATTACATAATAAATACCGTCACTTACCTATGGAATGGTTGAAGACCCTCAAACGAAACACCAAAAAAAGTGAAGATACTCTGATCAGTATCAAACTCAATAAATTTAAAAGGGATTTAGATGATTATAATCATAAAAAAGTATTTTATTGGAAAAGACCAAAACCCTCATTTCCATTAATGCCTCTTATGTCACCCAGATTTATGGCTAATTATAAGAGTAAGATTCCCAAAGAATCTCTAAAAATATCATCCTCCCTACATATTAACGATTCGTCTATTTTACATCCCAAGACCACCGAAAGAACAGATACACAATTATCAATTTCCAATACAGTCTTGGTGGATAATATAGATGCCATTATAATTAATACACCGACTAAGGCTATTACTTCAGCCCAACATACCCCTATTAATAACACAGAGACTGCCATCAGACACTCCTCTGGAAATACTGTAGCAAAAGCGAATCCTACTCCATCCATAAACAAGGACAATGTCACATCCACTGCGGTTTTCCAACAGTCTAAGATAGACACCCAGGTCACCTCACCTAGAACATTTGGGGCAACTACTACGGACAATATTGACACTTTTTTAGTGCAGACCCCCCGCTCCAGCCCACCCACAACAAAAAGAAAACTTTCAGAAGAGGAAGGAGAGGGGGAAGAAATAAATTTAAATCTAACCAGACCAGAGAAACTGCGAAAAGTGTAAAGATTTTCAATTTATCTAACCAATCTCTAAGTGACCAAGAACTCTCACTATTGGCACGGGGCCTTAATTTTGCCCCAGCCATAGCCCCTAATTCTTTTGTCATGTTTAAAGACCTCAATAGGTTTGTCAGAAACCTAACTTTGAGGCGTCATTATAATATAAAAGACAAAAAAACATCTACTGTGGACATAGAGACCGATCTCCAGACCGACAACTCTCCAACCTTAGATTCATCTATGGAACAACAAGCATTATTAGATTTATGTGAACTATGGAATGCCGATGAAGAAGATGATATCGTTGCCTGGTCCCAACATTCAGAACTACCGCCACCAGTCATCCATACTACTTTCCGACCCAAATCTACATTTAATCCTACGCAATCCAAGGGCCCATACTTACAAACATTTTATCAGGTAGTACTTTCAGAACTTACCAAACTTTGTGAGACAACATCCACCAAACCTAATTATTTTAAGAACAACTTGAGTCCACAAGAAAATATTGCTTTAAAAACATTGAGCCAGAATGACAACATAATTATAAGACCGGCTGATAAAGGTGGG
The DNA here is from genome assembly GCA_029206835.1 of Rana muscosa. Classification (NCBI taxonomy): domain Eukaryota; kingdom Metazoa; phylum Chordata; class Amphibia; order Anura; family Ranidae; genus Rana; species Rana muscosa. Next base: position 602,910,007 of record CM055116.1, on the reverse strand, counting down.
AGCATTATCATACAAGACAAAGCAGATTACATGAGAGAAGCCCTCAGGCTTCTCTCAGACAATGCTACTTATGAAATATTGAAAAAGGATCCATTGCCTGCGTTTATAGAAGTCTCCAATTCTTTAGTAGAGAAGGCCCATATAGAAGGAATACTATCCAAACAGGAGAAGGCCTTCTTTCAAAAATCCTTTTTTCAGGTACCATACTTTTACCATCTGCCCAAAATACACAAAAACTCTATCAACCCACCAGGACGCCCCATTGTTGCCTCCATGGAGAGTATCACCTCCAGTTTTTCGCTATATGTAGACCATTTCCTTCAACCTCTAGCTCAGGCTCTTCCTTCCTATATTAGAGATGGAACAGATCTAATTGAACAAATGCGCCCCTATACATGGGAATCCACCTATCAATGGATCTCTCTAGATGTCTGCTCCTTATATACATCTATTCCTCATAACATAGGCATACAAGCCGTTACTCATTTCCTCAAAAATGACCCTCATCTTAACACTCATCAAATAGATTTCATACTTCAAGCCACTCTCTTTTGTTTAGATCATAATTATTTTCTTTTTGATGGAACCTACTATCGCCAAAAACAGGGCACCGCTATGGGTGCTAATTTCGCTCCCAGCTATGCTAACCTAACTATGGGTTTCTGGGAAGAAAAATACATTTGGGCCAATAATCCTTTCACTATGCACCTCATTTTTTACAGACGATACATAGATGATATCATAATCATCTGGGACGGCCCTACCGATCTCATTCATAGCTTTGTCTCGTATTGTAATGCTAACCCCTATGGACTCACCTTTACTTCAGAATCCAACACTTTATCCATATGCTTTTTAGATTTGGAACTATCATATACCAATAAGGAGATAACAACTAAAAGTTATACAAAACCTACAGCTGGTAATTCTTTTTTACATTATACCAGCTGTCATCACCCACGATGGATTCAAAATATCCCAAAGAGCCAATTTCATCGTCTCAGACGAAATTGCACTAGATTGGATGATTATGTGACACAGAGTATACCTCTAAAAACCAAGTTCACAGATAAGGGGTATCCAGTACATCTTATTGATGACGCTTGCTCCTTATATTGTACAGACCACATAGCATCAAAACCCAAGCAGGCATCTATGCCAGTGATGAGGTTTATTACACAATATCACCATAGTCATAAGCAAATGGAAAGCATCTTCCGTAAACACTGGTCTATTTTACAACAGGACCCACTTTTGAAAAAATCACTTTCTCTTCACCCTAAATTTGCATACCGCAAGGCGCCGAACATAAAAGGTAAAATTGCACCTAGCAAAATGAAAATCAATGCTAAAAATACCACATCTAGACAGCTAACATTAATACCCTTAGTAGGTATGTATAGATGTAATAAGGCCTTGTGCCTCACCTGTTCCCATGTGACTCATGGTCAAAAAAACTACTCCGCTAACAGTAAACTGTATACTTTTACTTCCTTCTACAATTGTTCCACCATGTTCGTCATCTACTGCATAACCTGCCCATGCGGTTTGTTGTATGTGGGTAGGACTATACGCACATTGCGAGCTAGATTTGGTGAACACCGCCGAGCAGTTAAGGATGGCAGTCCACAATATAGTGTTTCCAGACACTTTAACATTCACCATTCTAAAGACACCTCTGCACTTCGAGTATGGATCTTGGAATCCATACCCGACAAATATACATCAGCAGAGAGATTCCAACGTCTGTGTAAACAAGAAACATACTGGATTTATATCCTGAACACACTTACACCCTTTGGACTTAACGAGGAGATTGAGGTTAATACAGTCATGTGATAGAGACATATTCATGTACACACGTGCACATACATTTTGTGTGGGTGTATGTTTGTATTCATCTACACACATCCCCATCTCCTCTACCTTTTTCCTCTTTTCCTTTTTGACCATTAAGAACCAATAGGAACCCTTATTCCACTATGTTGTGTTTTATTACATCCTCATTTGTACATATATTCCTGCTATTTATATATTCCTTCCTTGATGGTAAAAGATTTTTATTTATTGATTTTTTATCAATTGGCTGTTTATCAATTGGTCCTTTATCAATGATCGTTATATAATTTTTATCATTAAACCCCTTTTTTTATTGTGAGCACAATATCCATACACAATGGATTGGACGCATGCATGTGCGGATGTGTGCATATGCATGCTTGCGATCCCCATCATTATAAATTAGATATCTGTATTATTGAGATTATGAGTTTCTCAATAACAGCTCTCCATAACTGTCTCTTGGATATTATTGACTACTATTATTATTTTTATTTTTATATTTATTTATTTTTATTATTTTTATTTCCAATTTTATTTTTATTTTTATTTTTTGCATCCAGCATTTTTAGAGATATATATATTTTTTGCATCCAGCATTTTTATTTTTGATATATTTTTTAGTGCATTTTCTATGCACTTTTTAAGATATTTTTTTGTAAGCCCCTCTCATGCATTTCTTCCATGCATTGATGTCAATATATATATCTCCTGTCAAAATATAAAATTTCTTGCCATATATACATTCATTATAGGGCAAGTCTTCTAAAGGTTTCTATCAACTCAATCAATTGTATATTGTATGTTTTTTAAATCTACGAATTCCTATGTATATGCTATTGTTAGGCCTATGTATCCATTCCTTCCAGCCTACAGCACTTCATTTCCGGAGTATGACACTAGATTGATGGTTCCGTCCGGTGGAACGCATATAATACCGACAGCTTCTATTGCCTATCAGATCCGAGGAAAATGCGGAAGCATTGAAACGCGTCATCAGTTAGCGTCTGCTATTGACGTCACGTCCGGTTGCCGAAGCTGACTGCGCTCCAGCGTGAACCGCACGCCGTACGCCGTGTGGGAACCGGTGTCCACACTGGCATAGAGGGACAGCTCTTCTCGCATCTACCGTTCTTCTGCCATCTCCCCATCCCTGCAGCAACACCGCAGTGCACTACCTCTTCATCTTGGCAGTATTCCACCACCGGGAGACTACAGACACACGGAGTGACTCATGCCCTCCGCAGACAACTTAGAAGGATATCTATTTATGCTTTTACTCCACTTCCATCCTGTGAGTAGCCATTTGGCTGTTATTTTAATTATTCTCGAATAAATTTCTAACATACTGCACTTAGTAGGCGCATTTGTTTTTTCTTTTCCATACTTCATAATACCCCAATGGTCATTCCCTTAAAAGTCTTTTGGATTATTAATTCCATTTTTAGATCATTCATATGGCAGTCTAAGCCCCCTCACATTAAATTGGAAGTTGCACCATATCGCACGTGTCATGTCCTAGCAGGGTGCCAGTGCAGATCCCACTGCTCAAATATTGTGCTATGTGACAGGGATGGAAGGTGTTGTAATAGGACTGGAGGCTTTAGCATTCAGCAAGTCCAATAAACTTTTTCCTACAACCGCACTTATGCAAAAGATAAGATGGAATAAGGCAGATGCAGGAGGTCAACGGTTTTACTAGATTTAGCCCAATCTGGGGTAACGTGTGCAGCCCAGAGTTGAAGTCATTACAATACAGGGCTGGATGGAAGTTTTTTGGTATAACGCACCTGTCTCATATAATTGACAATGGTCAATTGTGTTCTTTTTACTAGTCTACAAGCTAAATGTATTCTCCCACAATCCATGTATTTCTATTATTTACAATTACAACATGCTATTAGGGCACAGTCTGGGGAATGAGGAAGGCATTTGGGTCATGCAGCCTGTAGGAAATACAAAGGTGCTCCCTTAATGTTACCTAATGGCTTTCTCAGTTTTACATTCCCCTTAGAGTAAACCTCACACCAGCAAGACTATTTAAAATGGGTAAAAGAGAGGAGCCTATATGTAATGGATGTTCCCAGGATCATGGAGATTAGATCCAACTTTTATGGAGATGCCCAAAACTACATATATATTAGAAGAAAGTTACTGATACCCTTTTTAGAGTATTTGGAGTTGATGTTGACATGGATCCTAAACATTGTCTTTTAGGTATTATAGATGATCTTCAGGTGGAAGAGGTACCCAAACAAGCCATAGCCAGGCTCTTTTTCAAGGAGAAGTTTATCTTCCAACATAAAGGGTGCCCAGGCAAATACCAAGCAGTGTGGTCACCCTGGTTGATTACGCCAGGGCTATCCCCGGTTGATTTAATTCTGGATAGAATTTAGTGATTAATCAGGAACAACAAGTGCTATATAACAGATGGTGTCTGTGGAGTCGATATTAAAACAGTAAATTGTACAGTTCCCTACAGGGCTGTCTTTAAGGCAGGGCAAAAGGGGCAGCTGCCCTGGGCCCTGTCATTGTTGTGGGGCCCAAAGCAGCTGCCTCATACTTGCCAACTATCTCAGTTTAAATTCCCTTATGCCTTTGAAGTTTTAGTCCTGTGCTGTGTCCTGATATCTCAGTATGAAGTGCTGCTACTAATGCTGCCCAGCTCTGCCCTATTGCTGTGTACAGATGACTCACCTGCAGACCCTGTGTTTACATGTAAATAACCGCCATTCATATGTAAATAATGGGAGCATTCATATGTAAAAAGCGGCGGCATTCATATGTACATCATGCCCCTCTGCAGTGAAGAGATGATGTGCTGTAACCTAACCTCTAGCAACCAATCAGTGAGCAGTATTACTGTACAATAATCTCTAGCAACCAATCAACAAGAAGAAATCTGAAATCTGATGTGCTGTAACCTCTAGCAACTAATCAGTGAGCCTTAATGTGTGCTATAACTTCTAGCATCCAGTCAGTAAGTGGTAATGATATGCTGTAACCTCTGGCAACCAATCACAATCACTGCCTGATCTGATACAGTAAACTGATTTTAAGTCTAGCTGATATTTATTGTATGTCTCAGAGCAGGTGGAGAGCAAAATTGCATGGGGGGGCCCCAATAATTTTTTTGTCCAGGGTCCAATCAACATTAAAGACGGCCCTGGTTGCCTATGTCGACCCAGAAAGCTTGTGTTGATGTACAAAAGTGGAAATTCAAATGTGTCTTAAATATTCATTGTAACCTTTTTGGACTGAACAAATGTTTGTAATTTTACTTTTTGTTCTCAATAAAAAATGTATTTGAGATAAAAAAAAAAAAAAAAAAAAAGGGGACACTGGCTAGTGTCTTGAAGAAGCAAAGTCCACTAAATTTCTTCTGCTACAAAGGGACTTGCTCTATTCTGTACAGCCTGATGCATAGTGCTACTGACAGTCTGCTACACAGTTTTATTAAGAAGTTGTCCTTGGTCGTGAATAGTTAATTTGGAGTATCCTACTAATTCCCTTCTCCTAGCCAAGTTCTCCAAATAAAATCCAAAAACACATCCCCTAGACTGATTATTGGAGACAAGGAGCGGAAGAGTGTGTGCACCTGGCTGTGGGAAAATACCATGTAACTGGCTGTGGATTAATCAGTGGGAGACCCAGGCACAAAAATTCAAGCGACTCCTGTGGGGGTAGCAGTACACTTATTTTTTTTAAATAACAAACATGTTATGCTTACCTGATTTGTGCAATGGTTTTGTACAGAGCAGCCCCAAGGCTCCTCTTCTGGGGTGCCCTGCTGGTGCTCCTGGCTCCTTTCCCCCCACCGCTATGGAGGCACTCATGCGGGCTCGCTCCTGAATTGTCTGTGTGCGTCCATAGACACACAGAGCGTGGTTCGGCGCCACCCCCACACTCTCTCCTTACCGGTTGTGATTGACAGCAACGGGAGCCAATGTATAGAATACATTAGGGTAAAAAAAACTTCAACAATTAGTACAGTACTTTGAAATTTAACCCTGTTCTATAACTGTTACTAATTGTCTGTTTTATAATATATTTTCTGTAAATATTTTCATGCACAGTTTTTCTTTTCTTCAGTTAAAGCAATATTTTTAAATCATAAAACCGAATCTCTAATTGCTCTAACATGAAATTAAAGAAATCATTGCCCCTTTAAATAAAGCTACCATACTGTAGGCTCTTCTACATTTCTGTCTGGGCGTGGCAGCAAGTAAACAGAATCGTGTTCGCTGTTTATGGTATGAACATTGCATGTTTCCGGTAAAACATGTGGCATTTACCATATGTGAAAACTGTGGTGTTGACCCACCCCAGTGAAAAATCACTTTGTCTTCATATGCTTAGATTGTTGTCCCGTGAAAAGAAAGTTTTCCCCCGAACTAGGCATTATCAAGTGTAATTCATCACTGGGCCCAGGGCAACATCAAAGCATATCTAAACTCATTTTTAAAAAAAATATAATAAAGTTTAAATTATTTTAACCCAGTACATCTGACAGTAAGGCTGCTTTCACACTGAGCAGCACTAGGCATCGGCGGTAAAGCGCCGGTATTTTTAGCGGCGCTATACCGTTGCTTTCGCATCGCTTTTCGGCCTCTAGCAGGGCGCTTTTAAACCCCGCTAGCGGACAAAAAAGGGTTAAAACTGCCCCGCAAAGCGCGATGCAGCGGTGCTCTGCCAGCGGTTCGACGGCGCTGCCCATTGATTTCAATGGGCAGGGGCGCTTTAGGAGCAGTGTTTACACCGCTCCTACAGTGCTGCAAAGATGCGGCTAGCAGGACTTTTTTTACCGTCTTGCCAGCGCACTGCTCCAGTGTGAAAGCCCTCGGGCTTTCACATTGGAGTGAAAGGAGGGGCTTTTTCAAGGCGGTTTGCAGGCACTATTTTTAGCGCTATAGCGCCTTAGTGTGAAAGCAGCCTAATACATTTCCTGTTCTAAGTGGAGCACCCTCTAGTGTAGAGTGCTAGGTTGTACATAGGTTTTTTTTTTTTTTTTGCAGTGTAGGTAAATTTAGGCGTGGCTGGCAGCCAAGTCTGTGTTTAATCTGGGTCAGGATGAGTGGCCCAGGGAGGTTGGATGACTCATCAGGCAGCACCTCTGATACCTCCCCCTACTTGCTGGAACCTAGCATGAACTACCTAGAGAATTGAGGAGGGCCCCAGCCAAACCCCAGCAAATGGGCTGACAGGGGGTAGGTCCCTCTTAAATACTCAGGGTCAGGCCAACAGGGGCGATGTGGAGTTTCAGGTGGAAGCTGGAGATGAAGTGCTAAGGAGGCTGTTGGAGGCCTTTGAGGGTAGCCCCCAAATCTGGTGGGAGTGACCTAGGGCTTGGGTGCTGGGGGGATCCTCTCAAGACACACGGAGGAGTCCTGTCCAGAGGCACAGGAGCAAGAGTGAGGACAGCAGGAGTCAGCTAGCACGTCTGGCAGATCTCCAGGGAGAAGATAGCCGGGTGACTGGTGAGTGAGACAGTCTGGGAGGACTGTGGGAAGTAGCCAGGAGGACTAGTGAAAGGGCAACTGCAGCTAGGGGGGCCAGCGGTGCCTGAAGAGGTGGTGCTGGGATCAGTAGCCACGGGAATGTAGCTGGACACTGGTCTTTTTTTCTCTACACACCAAAGGGGCCTGCGGTCCCTGTCTAGAGCTTTTGCTTAAGCTGGCTGAATGCCTTGCCAGATTTACTAAACAGTGTTCCAGCTGGGTCTGAGTTATTTCTGCAAGCAAGTGATGTGCTGAAGGAAGAGGAGTGTACATAATTAGAGTGTTTCTAATGCCCTGTACACACGACCGGACTGTCCGTCGGAATAAAGTCCGATGGTTTGCCCGACGGAGTTCCGACAGAATTCCGTTCAAGCTGTCTTGCATACAGACGGTCACACTAAAATCTGACCGTCAAAAGCGCAGTGATGTACAACGCGTACGACGGCAGTATAAAACGGAAGTTCCATTCCAATGGCGCCACCCTTTGGGCTGCTTTTGCTGATCTTCGTGTTAGTAAAAGTTTGGTGAGAGACGATTCGCGCTTTTCAGCCTCGTGCTTTTCCGTCCGCTACAGCGTGACGAATGTGATATCTCCATTACGAATGGTAGTTTTACCAGACCGAGTGCTTCCATCTCATACTTGATTCTGAGCATGCGTGGTTTTTAGTCCGTCGGAATTGCATCCAGACGAACAGACTTTCCGATAGAAATTTTTGTCCGTCGGAAAAAAAGAGAACAAGTTCTCTATCTAAGTCTGTCGGAAATTTCCGAAGGAAAAAGTCAGATGGGGCATACACATGGACGGAATATTCGATGAAAAGAGCCCGTCGGACTTAAGAGACTTTGTTCCAGTCAAGTGGGCATCCCATAATACCCCTATCCCCATCCAAGTTTATTAACCCCTAAATAAAAGAACAAATCAAAGTTGCTGGCCTGTTTTCCTGTCTCAAGCGAACCTGTGTAAATTCAGTGTGCCTGGCTGTTGCAGGGTGGGGGATCCCTATTCACCAGCGGCTCCTACGGGGGATGCGCTACATATGATAACAACACTTGCTCGTCCAACAGAAACAAGGTAGGACTACATATACCACAACTCTCCTTTTGTTCATAATATATATTATATTTCTTCAGTTTATAACAGTAACTTGAAACAGTTCTTGATGGTAAAAATCGGTATGAATGAATATTAATTTATGTGATAATATAAGACATCTAAAGGAATTGATCTCTTTAAATGATAAAAATGGTACCATGTAAATGAAAGTAAATTTGTAATATTTGTTTTTTATTAGGGCTGTGGAAATTAACTATTAATTCCTCGATTAATTGCTTTGATCGATCAAAATTCTTTTGATCGATCAAAATTTAGATCAAAATTCTTTGGGCTTGCCGTGTCCATCTGAATGGCTCCTTTGCTGTGCCTTCATATCTGCATGCCGGCGGGACCTTACTATCTGCCACACGCAAGGGCTGTTACATTTCCCTCTATCACTTCCCTCTATCAACCTGGGATTCTACAACCATCCACTGGGAGTTGTGATAGTTCCCTTCACAGGACATCTACATGCCAACGGACTGATGTTAGCCCCTTCTCATCTGGATTCAGCAGTGGTATCGTTGTACACATTTTTATACCAGTATCATACTTAGATACATGTTTTTATGACTGCTTTTGCTACCATAGATTTTATCTCCAGTGCAATATTTATTTTGTTACCTACTTGAAGACTATAAAAGTTTTAATGCTATTCCCATCGAGCGCTGCCTTTGTGTGTTTTTTGTATCCTGCTATCCATTTTTCCAGTGGTTGGTAGCTGCACTGGGAATCCACCTGCAAGGAGATCAGCTAAAAGTAGTTGGATATCTATGTGCGTTATAAATAATCGAAATTAGTCGATTAATCGATTTTTAAAAAAAACGATTAATCGAACACGAAAATTTTAATCAGTAACAGCCCTAGTTTTTATATTTGTTTGTTAAAATTAAAGTTGTTATTGTTTCATACATCCTTTTCACTGACTGCCCTACCATTACATACTGCTCACCCACTGCCCTGCCACTACATACTGCTCACTGACTGCCCTGCCACTACATACTGCTCACTGACTGCCCTGCCACTACATACTGCTCACTGACTGCCCTGCCCCTACATACTGCTCACTGTCCTGCCACTATATACTGATCACTGACTGCCTTGCCCTTACATACTGCTCCCTGCCCTGTCACTGCATATTGCTCATTGACTGCTCTGCTACCTTATATTGCTCACTAACTGCCCTGTCATGACATACTGCTCACTGACTGTCCTGTCACTACATACTACCCTGCCACTACACTTCTGCCACACTTTCATAATTGTTATGTTTTGTATTGAACTGCGTGACATGTCATTTTTCTGTAGTATGCTGACATCTAGTGGCAGTTTCTGACCACTAAAACATGTTTACAATGTGGTGTTTGTATTTTCCTCTGTCCTTCCCTCCTGTTTAGAGCTAGATAGTTTAGTCCTAGCCAGACCCTCCCCATTTCTTCCATGTTCCCAGGACTTAGGAAAGTCATTGTCTTCTTATACTTCATATTGTTCACTGACAGCCCTACCACTACATAATGCACTTTGACTGCCCTGCCACCACATACGGCTCTCCCACTACACACAGGGCCGGCGCTCCCACTAGGCGAACTAGGCAGCCGCCTAGGGCGCACTGCCGCCTAGGGGCGCACTGCTGCCTAGCCTAGCGAGGGTGCAAGCCGGCTCGGATGGATCACTCATGTGTAATTCGCCTTCCCAGCGGTAGCCGCGGCCGTCGCGGCTCTGCCGGAATAGTGCTGCTGACTGTGTCACTCACTCACACTGGGAGGCTTGCTGGACCGGTGGCGGCGCAGCGGGAGCAGTGAGCTGTGAGTGCCCGGGAGGGAGAAGAGCTCCCTGACCACCAGAGAGGTGAGCAGAAACAGGTTCAGCAACCCTGACGCGGCAGCGCCACCTAAAGGCTGGATTGTACAAAACCTCCTCTCTGATCTCCACTCCCAGCTCCGTCAGCGGCCGAAGGACGAGCGGATCGCCCCCCCCCCCTCTCGAGGACCGCCAAAGGGCGCATGCAGCCAGGGACTGCTACCACGGTCTATTGGCATAGAACAGACCACCCCCATCCTCTCCAGCCAGAAGAATGGCCTGCTGCTGGCCAGCGTGAACGTCTATGGAAGGAGGTACACTTACCCACAGACTGGGACAAGGGGTGCACAGAAGGGACTGCAGACACTGCTAGGGTCCCCCTCTCTCTCCTCCTCCCCCCCTCTCTCATCTCCTCCTCCCCCTCTCTCATCTCCTCCCCCCCCTCTCTCATCTCCCCCCTCTCTCATCCTCCCCCCCTCTTCTCATCCTCTCTCCTCCTCTTCTCATCCTCTTTCCTCCTCTTCTCATCCTCTTTCCTCCTCTTCTCATCCTCTTCTCATCCTCATCCTCTTCTCATCCTCTCCCCCCCTCTCCTCATCCTCTCCCCCCCCTCTCCTCATCCTCTCCCCCCCTCTCATCTCCTCCCCCCCCTCTTCTCATCCTCTCTCCTCATCCTCTCTCCTCTCCCCTCTTCTCATCCTCTCCCCCCCCCCTCTTCTCATCCTCTCCCCCCCCCCTCTTCTCATCCTCTCCCCCCCCTCTTCTCATCCTCTCCCCCCCTCTTCTCATCCTCTCCCCCTCTCTCATCCTCTCCCCCTCTCTCATCCTCTCCCCCCTCTCTCATCTCCTCCCCCCTCTCTCATCTCCTCCCCCCTATCTCCCCCCCTCTTCTCATCCTCTCCCCCCCTCTTCTCATCCTCTCCCCCCCTCTTCTCATCCTCTCCCCCTCTCTCTCTCTCATCTCCTCCCCCCCTCTCTCATCCTCTCTCCTCTTCTCATCCTCTCTCCTCTTCTCATCCTCTCTCCCCCCTCTTCTCATCCTCTCCCCCCCTCTTCTCATCCTCTCCCCCCTCTCTCTCTCTCATCTCCTCCCCCTCTCTCTCTCTCATCCTCCCCCCCTCTCTCTCTCATCCTCCCCCCTCTCTTTCTCTCTCTCTCTCTCATCCCCTCTCTCTCTCTCATCCCCTCTCTCTCATCCCCTCTCTCTCTCTCATCCCCTCTCTCTCTCTCTCATCCCCCCTCTCTCTCTCTCATCCCCTCTCTCTCTCTCATCCCCTCTCTCTCTCTCATCCCCTCTCTCTCTCTCATCCCCTCTCTCTCTCTCTCATCCCCTCTCTCTCTCTCTCTCTCTCATCCCCCCTCTCTCTCATCCCCCCTCTCTCTCTCTCTCTCATCCCCCCCTCTCTCTCTCTCTCTCTCTCTCATCCCCTCTCTCTCTCCCCCTCCCCCTCTCTCATCCTCTCCCTCCACACTGTCTCTTATCCCCAATCCACACTGTCTCTTATCCCCAATCCACACTGTCTCTTATCCCCAATCCACACTGTCTCTTATCCCCAATCCACACTGTCTCTATCACCCCCCTCTATCATATCCCCAATCCCTCTCTCTCTCTCTCTCTCTCTCTCTCTCTCTCTCTCTCATGTAGATAGTATATGGGCAAATATTGTATCCTGGATTGTGGGGATTCATTGGCAAACATCCACCCTCCACAATAGTCCCACTGTTGGGAGCTTTTTTTTTTCCTGGGGGGGGGGGGTGCAAGTAGCTGGTCTTGCCTAGGGTGCAAAATAGTCTAGCACTGGCCCTGACTACACACTGCTCATGGATTGCCCTAACACTACATGCTGCCCTGCCCTATCACTACATCCCGCTCACTGGCTGCCCCACCGCTACATACTGTTTACTTCCCTGCCACCACATACTGCTTCCTGCCCTGCCACTACATACTGCTTACTGACTGCCCTGCCACTACATACTGCCTGGACTCTACATTCTAGTCCCTGCCCTGCCTCTACATACTGCTCTTTAAAGTGATTGTAAAGGTTCTTTTTCTTTTTTTTTTTAAATAACAAACATGCCTATACTTACCTGCTCTGTGCAAGGGTTTTGCACAGAATTGCCCCAATCCTCCTTTTCTGAGGTCCCCGGGGGTGCTTCTGGCTCCTCCGCATGGGGGCACTCGTGCGGGCACGTCACCTAGTCCTGCTGCTGCGTCCATGACACAGACAGCAAAGGGGAACATGGAAAGCTACTCAAGGGGAAGTAACCAAGGTCGGACTTTAAAGGCAAGGGAACAATAGAGATTACAAAAATATATTTATTAGAGCGAAAAAAGTAATACAAGTACAGTGTTTAAGAATTAAAACCATACAAAAAGGTACACAGTATTAATTCAGTCCCTTGTACGTCTACGCGTTTCGCCGTGAGGCTTCTTCAGGATGAACAAATTAGCAAGAGCAGAAAAAACTCACTATCTTGGAATTGACAGGATCTAGTGTATACACATCCGAATATCGGGAAATCTACTGTGTTTCCCCGAAAACAAGCCCTACCCCGAAAGTAAGACCTAGCGTGATTATCAGGACGGGCTGCAATATAAGCCCTACCCCGAAAATAAGCCCTAGTAAATTTCATTAAAAATCCTGTAATCCGTTTTGTAAAACCGGGGCAGTGTTTCTGTTTGTTGCTGTATTAAAAATCCCATGTTTACACCCACCGCTGACCCGCCAGAGGTCCTCTTCTCTCCTCCCGGCTGATGTCTGCTGCCCCTTCCTCTTCTGTGCACGGAGCAGGCTGACGTCAGCAGGGATCTTGGCTCTTCTCTTTCCTCCCCGCTGATGTCGGCCGCCTCTCCCTCTTCAGTTCACGGAGCGGGCTGATGTCAGATGGGATCTCGGCTCTTCTCTTTCCTCCCCGCTGATGTCGCCCGCCCCTCCCTCTTCAGTTCAAGGAGCGGGCTGACGTCAGCGACACTCTCGGCTCATCTCTTTCCTCCTCTCCTCAGAGATCTCAGAGAAGACGAGGGAACTGTTATAAAGGTGTTATAAAAGGTACTTTATATAAAACTGTGGGCACACTGCACCATATACCAGTAAAACAGATTACATAATGTCATAATGATGAAAAAAACTTTCTCCTGACCTGACAATGAGGGGGGGGGGGGGGGGCAGGGGAGGAGAAGACAGAGGACATAGGAAATTTTTATAACATATTTTATTGATTTATTTCATGCTTTAAAGGAACAGGATTTTTTTTAAGGGTTACAACCACTTTAAGACTGTCAGCCTGACAGACTTGAGACTTATTGCACACTTTATGTTTATACGGTATTAATGCAGTAAATAAATAAGCCCTACCCTGAAAATAAGCCCTAGTGTGTTTTTTGTAGCCAAAATTAATATAAGACCCGGTCTTATTTTCGGGGGAAACACGGTATGTACAAACGGGAAACTTCCACAAGAAGTAGCAATAACACCATGTATATCTGTTTATAGGCTAAGTGTGGACATGCAGTTGCTTCCAGTGTGGAGGGTATCCTCTATGGGAAAAGCCATAGATTAGGCGGCAATAAGCATATCCCTAATATTCTGGAAAAGGTATGCATACATCACATAGTGTGGGCAGACATCCCTGGTATAGGGCGCTCGAGGTACATAGACGTCAAATAGAGCAGCCAGCAATCCAATGAGGAAAAGGTAAGGTACAATGGAAACGCGCCTTATAATGAATCCAGGTATAGTAGATGTCACTAGATGTGTCCGGTATGCCCCCAGGAGACCGCTCACCGCTGTACACAGTTTCACGTTTGTACATATATTTCCCGATATTCGGATGTGTATACACTAGATCCTGTCCATTCCAAGATAGTGAGACTTATTTTTTCTGCTCTTGCTACTTTGTTCATCCTGAAGAAGCCTCACGGCGAAACGCGTAGACGTACAAGGGACTGAATCAATACTGTTTACCTTTTTGTATGGTTTTAATTCTTGAACACTGTACTTGTATTACTTTGTTCGCTCTAATAAATATATTTTTTGTAATCTCTATTGTTTCCTTGCCTTTAAAGCCCGACCTTGGTTACTTCCCCTTGAGTAGCTTTCCATGTTCCTCTTTACAATTTACGGATGTGGCATTGTGAGTGCTTTTCTTAATTTTTCGACACAGACAGCAGGAGTTGACCTCGCCCCCCCGACTCCCGTGTCACTGGATTTGATTGACAGCAGTGTGAGCCAATGGCTCCTGCTGCTATCAATCTATCCAATGAAGACCCGAGACAGCGGCTGGAGCTGCTCTGCTCATCCTCAACGCTGGAACAATCAGGTTCAGGTAAGAAAAAGGGGGGCTCTGGGGGGGAGCTGCAGGACAGAAGGTTTTTCACCTTAATGCAACCCCGGGGGTTTACAACTCCTTTAACTGTCCTGCCCTTGCCCTGCCTCTAAATATTGTTCACTGACTGCCCTGCCACTGCATGCTGCTCACGACTGCCCTACAACTATATAATGTTCTTCTCTGCCACTATATATTGCTCACTGACTGCCCTATCACTACATGCTGCTCATTGACTGCCCCATCACTACATACTGCTCACTGATTACCTGACCACTACATACTGTCCTGCCACAAAATACTGCACACTAATGGCCCTACCACTACATACTGCTCACTGACTGTCGTAACACTACATACTGCCCTCCTGCTACATACATCTTACTGCTTGCTCTACCAGTGCATACTGCTCTGCCACCACATACTGCTCACTGACTTCCCTACCACTAAAATGCTGCTTGACCCTATTGAGGAGTTGCTGGCACAGGAGTCTCTCACTAAAACGATGTCTGCGTTGTACCTGGCTCTCTTACGGAAGGATTCTCCCAAAATGGAGGCCCTGTGGGTCAAATTGAAGGCAGATTTACCTGATTTGGATAGAGAGACCTGGAAGGAATGTTTTGAGGATAGCTCTAAACTGGTGATATCTTCTAGGGACAAGTTGATCCAAACAAAATTTTTACATAGGGTGTACTACACGCCTCAGAGGCTGCACAGAATCTATCCGCCACATTCCCCGAATTGTCCGCATTGTCACTCACCTGACAGCACCCTTTTCCACATGTTCTGGACCTGTCCCAAGCTGTCGAGGTACTGGGCTGCAGTGGGAGTGTCTATTAATATTGGCCTTCAGCTGGATATACCTTTGACAGCAGAGCTAGCCCTATTGGGATCGCAGGATGATGAGCAGAGACCTAGATATACTAAGACACTGATTTCACTGCTGCACTTTTATGCTAAGAAGGAAATCCTGTTGAAATGGACCTCTCCCCTGCCCCCCACGGTACATTCATTGGAAGACTCGGTTAATGCAGCACTGCCACTATAAAAGCTGACCTACATGAGTAGAGGGTGTCCTTTGAAGTAAGAGAGGATTTGGCGGCCATGGACGGATCCCACATATAACGCCTGTCCATGATCACTGTTGTCTGCAGATGTGCCACTCTTTGTAAAATTGTGTGGGGCCTTCCCCCATCCCCCCCTTCCTTACACCCTTCCCCCCTTCTCCCCCCCCCCCTCTTCCTCTCCTGGGATTTCCCTGTTTAATTGATGTTTTTCTCCATATCTATGATGCCTGTTAACTTGGGACATTGTGTTTTGAATGTACTGCTCCTCTCCTGTATGTAACTGCTACTTTTTTCTAGTCAAGATTTATTTGTATCATACCATGTTTGTTCTTTTTCCAATAAAGACCAACTTAAAAAAAATGCTGCTTGCTGACTGCCCCGCCACCACATACGGCTCACTGATTGCCCTGCCACTTCATACTGCCCTGCCATATCACTACATGCTGTGTTGCCCTAGCACTACATGCTGCCCTGTCTTACTACTACATATTGCCCACTGAATACATTACCACTACATACTGTTCACTGCCCTGCCACCACATACTACTCCCTGCCCTGCCACTACATAATACTTACTAACTGCTTCACCACTACATACTGCTCCCTGCCCTGCCACTACATACTGCTCATTGACTGCCCTGCCACTTCATACTGTTCACTGGTTGCCCTATCACTACATACTGTCCTGACACTACATTCTGCTCCCTGCTCTGCCACTACATACTGTTCACTGACTGTCCTGCCCCTACATGTTTCTCACTGACTGCCCTGCCACTAAATAAATATTGCTCACAGACCTGCATACTGCTCACTGACTCCCCTACCACTGCATGCTGTCCTTCCCTGCCACTACATACTGCTCACTGCCTGTCCTACCACTACATTCTGCCCGGCCTCGCCAGTACATGCTGCTCACTGACTGCCTTACTACTACAAAACTCTCATTGACTACTCTGCCACTACATACTGATCACTGAATTCCCTACCACCACATACTTTCCTGCCACTACATACTGCCCACTGGTTGCCCTACCACTACATACTGCTCAGTAAAAGCCCTATTATGACAAACTGCCTTACCATTGCATACTGCTCACTGCCTACATGCCACTACATACTGGTCACTGCCTGCCCTACCACTACATACTGCTCAGTGACTGCCCTACCACTACATACTGCTACATACTGCTCAGGGACTGCTCTGCCAGTAAATACTGCTCACGGACTGTGCTGCCAACGCATACTGCCCTGCCTCCCACACCACTTCATATTACTCTGCCCTGCCACTGCCTACTGTTCACTAAGGCCCCATTCACATCTCTGTGGGCAGAATCGCCACGATTCTGCCCGCGATCGGCAATAGCGGCAAATCGCGGGACGCCCGTGTGTTCTCGGTGCATTGCCTGTCGATTTCAATAGCACCCCAAACACTCCACAATTTTCCCACGCTTCATCGGGTGTCAGTCTCTGTAAAAATGCATGAACAGACGCCTGTTGCCCAAAAGAAATACAGGAGCTTCGTTTGGGCGACTCTATTTGTGGGTTTGTCCACGAATGTCGCCCCCATACACCTAGATGTGAATAAAGCCTTACTGCTCTGCCACTACATACTGCTCAAAGACCACCCTGCCACTGTTTACTGCTCAATGCTAGGCACTGTCACTACAAGCTGCTGAATGCCCTACATTTTCCTATTCCTACATACCACACACTCCACAGCTCCGCACTGCTGTTTCTTACTGCATACTGCCCTTTATTGTATACTGCTTACTGCACTTTTCTCTATGTACAGCTCTGCACTGACACTACAGTCAAACCAAATGGGGAAGGGAGGTGACACTCTGTCAGGTAGGCTGTATGAGACCCTACGATTTCTAAAGGTGGCCCTTGGGAGAGAGGAACTGCATGTGAACATGTGTTTACTTCTCTGCCACTACATACTGCTCACTAATACCCCTGAATACAAATGAAGAGAAGTTTATTATTGCTGTCACTATCATTGAACACCAGTGAAGGGGGTTATTGGCTTTTACTGCTACTAACACTAAGCACAAATAAAGGAGGGGGTTATTATTGCTGTCACTTTCACTGAACACCAACAAAAAAGAAAATTATTAATTATAGTTGCCACTGTTATTGAATACCAATATGGAGAGGTGGGTATTGCTACTGTCACTGAGCACTGATAAAAGGTGGGCAGTGGGATTGTTGCTACTGACACTAATACTATGGGCTATTTTTGCTGCCATTGACTAGGGATGAGCTCTGAGTTTGAGTCGAACATCGGCTGTTTAATCGTTTGCCGAATTTCTAACATTATGGGCCGTTCACGCCAAATTCGAGTGGCGCGTCACGGCCCATAATTCACTGCGTCATCGCAGTGCATTGCTGACTGATGATTGGCCAAGCATGCACTATGACCCGCATGCTTTGGCCAATCATAGCGCCGTCAGCACAGAGAGACATAATTGGCCAAAGTCAGGGTGCCTTTGGCCAATCATGGCACAGGGGAGTAGGTACACGCCCCACACTATATAAGGCCGCCTGCGCGTCGGCCTTGTGTAGTGTGTTCCAGCGGCATTCAGAGAGAGAGAGAGATTGTCATTTTATTTCAGTTAGCTAGATTGAGCAGGCAGTTGGGTCAACTAGTTAGATCAGTATATTTAGTATATATATGCATTGCACGCTTTGCATATATATATATATAGATATATATACTGCATACAGTTTAGCTAGATCTCACTGCATGTTCCTGTTATTCTCGCTGCAGTATATTAAGTCAGTGTACTGTATACTGGGCACAGTGTACAGGTAAAGCTGACTGCAGACCATCCCTGTTCTCTTCCTAATAATACAGGCAGGCAGTTGATTGAGCGAAGCTGCAGTATATTAAGTCAGTGTACTGTATACTGAGCACAGTGTGCAGGTAAAGCTGACTGCAGACCATCCCTGTTCTCTTCCTAATAATACAGGCAGGCAGTTGATTGAGCTAAGCTGCAGTATATTAAGTCAGTGTACTGTATACTGGACACAGTGTGCAGGTAAAGCTGATTGCAGACCATCCCTGTTCTCTTCCTAATAATACAGGCAGGCAGTTGATTGAGCTAAGCTGCAGTGTATTAAGTCAGTGTACTGTATACTGGGCACAGTGAGCAGGTAAAGCTCACTGCAGACCATCCCTGTTCTCTTGCTAATATACTGCAGGAAGGCAGTTGATTCAATTAGCTGCAGTATAAATATATATACATCCCAGCTTTGTGCAGCTACATCTCACTGCAGGCAATTCCTTGTGTACCTATTCCAATACATCAAATACAGTATGTCTGGAAAACCAACAAGGAGAGGCACACACTCACAGGCCAATAAAAGAGTGCAAGCAGGCTCTGTGTCTAGAGGCAACAGTGTGTTAGGACCTGAGCTTGAACCTGGGACCTCTGGTATGTCTGGTGGTGTCTCTACCTGCAGAGCCACCTGGACTGCTGGACAGCTTCTTGGAGAATTCCTTGAATGATCTTGTCCTGAATCTTGTTTGCCTTGAACCTTGAACCCTTTGCTCCTCCAATGAACTTCCTGATTTAAGCCATGTCCCTGCACTTCCTGGTTGCCAGAATATGGTGTCTTCACCAGCCAATATCTTGCTCCTGTCTCCTGCTGCCGACCGCATCTTTGCTACCACTCACTACCAACTTTTGGCTCGTCCCCGACTACGCTTCTGCTGAATCCCAACCTGCAACTATCTGTTACCGACTTTTGGCTCCTCCCCGACTACGCTTCTGCTTGATCCCTACCTGTATTATCTGCTTCCGGACCCCGGCTTGCTCACCTCCTGGTGGGGCTAACCTGAGGACCGCGACCTGGCACTGACACGCAGCAAAGCCCATCTCCACCATTAGGAGCCCTGGTGAATACCGGTCAGTGCTTAGACCCCGCACCTCAGGTGAACCCGTGTCATCAGCAAGGGTGACCTGTGTGAATACCTGCTCTGCTGCTATAGCTACTGGCCTCTGAGCCTGACTCAAGACCGTGACACAGTGCTGGTCGTAGACAGGTTGCATCCTCAGCACGTGGCCGTGGGGCACACTTGTCCTTTTTTTCGGCAGCTGGGCGTGTTGAGCCACAACATGCAGAAGAGTTGGTAAAGTGGATGACCAAGCCGTCCTCATCCTTCTCATCCTCTGTCACCCAGGCTACCTTGGCTGCCCATGCAGGTGCCAAAGCGGCCTATTCCATCGGCTCGAGGTCATCATCAGTTACTCCTTCCCTAGCCCCACCATCATGCACGGAGGAGTCCCCCAACTGTTCGACCACAGTGTCGGGTACATGCTGCAGGAGGATGCGCAGCGCTTTGAAGGCTCCGATGATGGTACCCAGCTTGAGGAATGAAGCAACGTGAGCCCAGAGAGAGGGGGTGCCCAAGAAGGACAACAAACTGGCAGTCATGTTCCCCCAGCTGCAGCATACTGCCAGGTTTGCTCCAGTGACGAGGAGGGAAGGGATGATGAGGTCACTGACTCTACGTGGGTGCCTGATAGTAGAGAGGAGGAGGAGGAGGTACATCTCCAATGAGGCAGGATGCCCTCCAGGGGCCAGCTTAAGGGCAGCCAACTGACTGCATCACACCGCAGAGCTCCGCATGTGCAGGGCGCTGCTGACTGCGTGTTTTTCCAAAAAGTTCTTTGGTGTGGGCCTTTTTTCAGACGTGTGCAGCAGATCGCACCGTTGCTATTTGCAACATATGTCTGAAGCGTATCTCGCGTGGCCAAAACAGCAGCCGCTTGGGCACCACTTGCTTGACCAGACATATGTCGACCTGCCATGCAGTCCGTTGGCAAGCGTACATAAAAGACCCACACCAAAGAAAAAAGCGGACCTCTCCTTGCTCCTCATCAGCTGGGATCTCCAACCCCACTATACCTTTAGTCCTCTCAGAAACCTGCACTGAGAGGCATGAAGGTGTAGAATTAGGTGTGCCACTGCCAAGTACTTGCAGGCAATCTGCTATCGGTACACCAACGTCCGATTGTACCAGGCAAATTTCCCTGCCCCAGTTGCTACACCGGCGAAAGAAATTCGCTCCCAGCCATCCACATGCCCAGCGGTTGAATGCTAGCTTGGCTAAATTGATAGCACTTCAACTGCTGCCTTTTCAGTTGGTAGACTCTGTCCCCTTCCGTGAGTTTGTGGAATGTGCTGTACCTCAGTGGCAGGTTCCCAAACGCCACTTTTTTTCACGGAAGGCGATTCCGGCTCTCCACCGGCATGTGGAAGGCAATGTCTTATCCTCGCAGGACAGGGCGGTCAGCGGTAAGGTGCATATTACCGCTGACTCATGGTCCAGCAGGCATGGACAGGGACGTTACCTATCTTTCACAGCACACTGGGTGACTCTGCTGGCAGCTGGGAAGGATGCAGGACAGGGTGCAGGAGTGTTGGAGGTTGTTCCGCCACCACGCCTCCAAAATGCTACTTCTGGTGATTCTGACACCCCTCTCTTCTCCACCCCCTCCTCTTCTTCCTCCGTAGCCTCTTCCTCTGCTAAATTTGTCCTCGGAACCAGCGGTGCTCCGTAGGCGTTCAAGAGGCTACGCAAGTACGCAGTCAAAAAGATGCCATGCGGTGCTTGAGCTGGTGTGCTTGGGGGACAGGAGCCACACTGGGGCAGAGATTCTGTCAGCTCTGCAGGGGCAGGCTCAGAGGTGGTTGACGTTACGCCAGCTTAAGCCAGGAATGGTGGTTTGCGACAATGGCACCAACCTCCTCTCCGCCCTCCGACAGGGACAGCTAACCCATGTGCCCTGTTTGGTTCACGTCCTTAACTTGGTGGTACAGCGGTTCTTGGGCAGGTACCTGGGATACAGGATGTCCTGAGGCAGGCCAGGAAAGTCTGTGTGCATTTCTGCCGGTCATACAATGCCAGTGCTCGGCTGGCTGACCTTCAAAAGGAATTTAACCTGCCCAAGAACCGCCTAATCTGTGACATGCCCACCAGGTGGAACTCAACGTTGGCCATGCTGCAGCGGTTGCACACGCAGCAGAGGGCCATCAATGAGTACCTGTGCAACTATGGCACCAGGACAGGGTCAGGGGAGCTTGTTTGTTGTTTTGCCACGCCAGTGGGTCATGATCAGGGATGCATGCACTGTCCTGTCACCATTTGAGGAGGCCACGAGGATGGTGAGCAGTGACAGTGCATGCATCAATGATACTGTCCCTCTTGTCCACCTGTTGGAGCACACGCTGCGTGGAATAATGGACAGGGAACTTGAGGCAGAACAGAGGGAGGAAGAGGAGGACTTCCTTACCTCTCAAGGCCCCCTTTATCCAGACAGTGTTCCTACGGACCCGCCGATAACACAGGAAGAGGACGAGGAGGAGAAGGATTGTGTAAGCATGGAGGTGGAGCCTAGCACTCAGCATCAGAAGCTGTCTTCAAGGGATCATTTACAGTCCCCAGAAACCCATGGACTTGTACGTGGCTGGGAGGAGGTGGCTGCGGATCATGTCGTCCTTAGTGACCCAGAGGACTCCGGACCGAATGCCTCAGCAAACCTACGCTGCATGGCCTCCCTGATCCTGCAAAGCCTGCGAAAGGATCCTTGTATTCGTGGTATCAAGGAGAGGGATCATTACTGGCTGGCAACCCTCCTTGATCCACGTTACAAAGGTAAGGTTGCGGACCTTATCCAGCCGTCGCAGAGGGAGCAGAGGATGAAACATCTTCGGGAGGCCTTGCAGAAAGGTTTTGTGCAACGCGTTTCCAGAGCCTGGGAGGTTACACATTCCTGGTCCTGGACAACGTGTTGCTGAGGCTTTGGTCAGTCACAGAAGGAGCAGTGGAGAAGGTGGCCATCTGACCGATGCATTCAGACCATTTTTTAGTCCGCAGCCCCAAGGTATGATTGGTTCCAGCAACCATCGCCAGCATCTGATTCACATGGTGCAGGAATACCTAGGGGCAAGATCAGACCTGGACACCTTTCCCACCGAAAATCCACTGGGTCTTGAGGATGGATCAATGGCCAAAGCTTGCACAGTATGCAATTGAGCTACTGGTCTGTCCTGCATCCAGCGTTCTTTCGGAACGCACATTCAGTGCCGCTGGAGGCTTTGTAACCGATCAAAGGGTGCGCCTGTCCGCCGACTCGGTCGATTGGCTGACCTTCATAAAAATGAATCAGTCTTGGATCACCAGCTACCAAGCACCTGATGCTGATGTAACCGAATATTTTTTTTTTGGAATGTGAGATCCCTTCAAGACTGCCTATGCTGATGCTGAGTGACTATCCTATTATGCTGAGTGACTATCCTCTTCCTCCTCAATGTTCATGTTGATAGCTTGTAAGAACATTTTTAGTTCTGGGCACCGCCACCAGTGGCTAAGGCCCAATTTTTCTGTCCCTGTTTAACAGGGGCGTGTAATTACAATTTTTGCTGCAATACTTTGCAGCAGGGCTCATTCCTGCGCTCCAAATAGAGTATCTGTGAGGGGTTGCAGTGTTGTGGCACCAGCACCAGTGCCTAAGGCCCAATTTTTCTGCCCCTGTTTAACAGGGGCGTGTAATTAAAATTTTTGCTGCAATACTTTGCAGCAGGGCTCATTCCTGCGCTCCAACTATAGTATCTGTGAGGGATTGCAGTGTTGTGGCACCAGCACCAGTGCCTAAGGCCCAATTGTTCTGCCCCTGTTCAACAGGGGCATGTAATTACAATTCTTGATATAATATTTCACAGCAGGGCCAGTTCCAGCACCCACCAAGAGTAACTGTGAGGACTTAGTGTTGTGGCACCACCACCACCCCCAAAGGCCCAATTTTTCTGCCACTGTTCAACAGTGGCATGTAATTACAATTCTTGATATAATAGTTCACAGCAGGGCGTTCCAGCGCCCACTAAGAGAAACTGTGAGGGCTTACAGTGTTGTGGCAACACCAACACCTAAGGCCCAAATTTCTGCAGAGTACATAGGGCAGGCCCCTACTTTCAAACATCCGACTTTCAATCGACTCCTACTTACAAACGGAGGAAGACAAAAGGAAGTGAGAGGAAATCTACCCCTAGGAAGGGAAATTCTCTATTTTAAGAGTTAATATGGGAAAAAGGTGTATCCTCTCCACTGATGCTTTATCACCAATCCTTGTTTCCCTAAAAACCCCAAATTTTCTAAATCCAATTGTCATTGGGACATAAAGTGAGGTGAAATCTTCTGAAGAGGTGTACAGACAGCAAAACAAATGTTACAGGGGTGATAACCCTTCCCTATGTTTTCCAAAAAGCTTAAAAATAGATTTTTTGGCTGGAGCTACACTTTAAAAATGTACCAGTTCAAAATTACAAACAGATTCTACTTAAGAACAAACCTACAGTCCCTGTCTTGTTTGCACCGCCTGTATACTGCTGTTCAGAGTATATAGGGCCTGGGGGCCCCACGCCTTTATTTATTTTTTTAATTTGGGTGCGGGGCTCCCCTTAATATTCATACAAGACCCAAATGGGTACCCATGCCATTTTTCTCAATGATTTTCATCCATATTGCCGGGACCAGACATTACATTAAAGCCGCAAGCAGTTTTAAATGACTTTTGTTCCTTTAGAAATGTCATTTTGTGCAGGGAGAGTTCTAAACACGGGAAACACGCACCACTTTACAGGCATACTATAGACATCCCCCAGGCACGATATTTAAAGGAACATTTCACTTTTATTTTTTCACTTTAAGCATCATTAAAATCACTGCTCCTGAAAAAACTTCAGTTTTTAAAACTTTTTTTTGCATTGATACATGTCCCCAAATCCTTTTTAGGACAATAACTTGCATATTAGCCTTTGAAATTTGCACTTTTGATTTCTCACGTTCGAGTCCCATAGACTTTAACAGTGTTCGAAAGTTTGCGTGAACGTTCGGTCCGTTCACATGTTCTGGAGGCGAACCGAACCGGAGGGTGTTCGGCTCATCCCTACCATTGACACAGATGAAAGTGGGTTATTGCTGCTGTCACTGTCAATAACCACAAATTAAGGGGGGCTATTATTGCTACCACTAACACCATTGCTGATGTAGCGGTACCCCCATGGGGGCTGCTGATTGACTCTATACCCCACAGGCTATCCCGACTGCAGATTCTCTCTTACTTCTGACACCTTGGGTTCCATTGTAATTGTCTCACAGTAATAAGAATAGACTCAATCAAAATTTCCGAAATACACAAAGAACTTAACTGAAGCAAAGAAAGAACTTAAAGGGTATTATACATTCAATGGAAAATGAACACAAATTATTAGCATTAACTGAGACGTATATTCAGGCTTGAAATGGCAATCACTTTACCCTGCAACAACTAGGCAAAGGATATGTGGACCAGGACACAGTGGAGCGGGTCCCCCAATACTTCTGTAATTGTACTGGACCACCTCTCCACAATGAGCTCAGCACATAAATCAATAAACAGCAATGAATACAATAATTAGAACATATGCTTCAACCTTAGATTACTAAATGGCTCCCTCTAGAGTGCAGTTCAATAGTTCAATGTGACCTGAACTATAAATTATGCGGCCTAGTGAACCATAAAGTGATGGCAGTGTTATCTTGTTCCAGTCTCTTTTCTTCAGCTAGCTTAGTGGTCTTGAATTTTAAGGTGGTGCACTTAATTGTAATCCAATAAGGCAAAGAAATGGACAACAACTGAAAGATGTGAGATGCTTAATCCTCTTTTAAAGATATGTTAGATTTGAACATCCGGCTGTGAACACTTAGGTGTAATGAAACCATTCCGTGGGACTACAGGTGTCAGCGACAGTCTGGATAGCAGAAATCCTCTATTAATCTCAGTCAATTACTTTAATGGGCAAGTGCCCGCTCACCGCTGTAAGTCCTCAGCCGGCTGGTACACAGGGTTGCCACCTGTACGGTTTTCACCCGGACAGTCCAGTTTTTGAATGATGTGTACGGTTTTCATCTGCTCTTGACCCGGATACATCATTCACATGGACTGCACCGGGTGTGACATCGGGTGTCTCCCCTCTCCCTGACAGCAGCCTGGTTCAACAGAGCAGAGCGCTAATCAAAGCTCCTCCCCTCCTCCTTCTCCGCTTTGTATACACACACGAGGAGGAGGGGGGAGCATCGACGTGCTGATCTCAGGTCTGTAGAAAGTTTTCTTTACTGTGTAGATGACAGGGGGGGGGGAGCGCCTGGAAAGGAGGACAAGGTAGAAAATATGTGGACTGATCGAGTGATTAGGAGGATATGTGCTACAGTGCTGGGGGTGGGGGGGTTTGGCAGGGGGAAGACATGCTAGAAGTGTGGATTGGATTTAAAATCTGACAACCCCTCCTAGCACTATCTCTCCCCCTTCCAAAACTACCCCTACCTCCCCTTCCAAAACTACCCCTACCCCTCCCCCTGCGCTGGCCCTCTTCTCTCACAAACTGCCCCCCCAGCACATATCTGACCCCCCCAAGCGCCCCCAGCACATATGGACACAGGCTGCATATGATGGACACAGGCTGCATATGATGGACACAGGCTACATATGATGGGCACACACTGAATATGATGGGCACACACTGAATATGATGGGCACACACTGAATATGATGGGCACAAACTGCATATGATGGGCACACACTGCATATGATGGACACACATGGCATATGATGGACACAGGCTGCATATGATGGGCACACACTGCATATGATGGACACAGGCTGCATATGATGGACACACACTGAATATGATGGACACACACTGAATATGATGGGCACACACTGCATATGATGGGCACACACTGCATATGATGGACACACGTGGCATATGATGGACACAGGCTGTATATGATGGGCACACATGACATATGATGGACACAGGCTGCATATGATTGGCACACACTGCATATGATGGGCACACGTGGCATATGATGAACACAGGCTACATATGATGGGCACACGCTGCATATGATGGGCACACACTGAATATGATAAGCACACACTGCATATGATGGGCACACGTGGCATATGATGGACACAGGCTGCAGATGATGGGCACAGGCTGCAGATGATGGGCACACACTGCATATGATGGACACAGGTTGCATATGATGGACACAGGCTGCATATGATGGGCACACACTGCATATGATGGGCACACGCTGCATATGATGGACACAGGCTGCATATGATGGGCACACACTGCATATGATGGGCACACGTGGCATATGATGGACACACACTACATATGATGGGCACAGGCTGCATATGATGGGCATACGTGGCATATGATGGACACACTGCATATGATGGGCACACTGCATATGATGGGCACACGCTGCATATGATAGACACAGGCTGCATATGATGGGCACACACTGCATATGATGGGCACACGTGGCATAGGCTGTATATGATGGGCACACACTGCATATGATGGGCACACGTGGCATAGGCTGCATATGATGGGCACAAGCTGCATATGATGGGCACACGCTGCATATTATGGGCACAGACTGCATATGATGGGCATAGGCTGCATATGATGGGCTCAGTGGCCGAATATGATGGGCACAGTGGCTGCATATGATGAGCACAGGCTGTATATGATGGGCACAGTGGCTGCATATGATGGGTACAGTGGCTGCCTATGATGGGCACAGTCTGCATTTTATGGGGCTCAGTGGCTGCATTTTATGGGGCACAGTGAGGCTGCATTTTATGGGGCACAGTGAGGCTGCAATTGATGTTTTTTTTCCAGAATTTTTCAGTTTGTTTGCGTGCCCCCAAAAATTTTGAGCACTGGCTACCACTGCCCCCCAGCACATATCTAACTCTCCTCACCCCCTGCTAGCACTAGCCCTCTCTACAGGACATATTTGACCCCTGCATTCCATGCAGAACACTCACAATTCAGCCATTTGCTGCGGCGAACTATGCACCACATTACTACTCTCTTTCAGGCCACCAAAAGTATCCCAGGTCTTTTACAATTTTTTAGAGTATCAAACCCCCCCCCCCCAAAAAAATGCCGTCGCTAAAGTGTTCGGGTTTGGCTTGAAGAAAAGGTGGCAACCCTACTGGTACACCTTGTCCAGAACTTCACTTGATGATGTCTCTGTTGAAGAAGATGGCGCCGTCACACCGCGCGGCCGGTCCCGGCACGCTGACGGGGAAAACAGCTCTGCTAGCAAGGCTGTCCTCCAAAGATCCCTCTGGGGTGGATGTTCTGGCTCTCCACTGTAGGCCGCAGCATGGGCATCCGCTGAACTTTTTTCAGGGGGGGCATCATTTTAAGGTCATCCATGCTTCTTTGGGGTAGTGGAGCAGCGCTGTATACACCACTCCTCCACCGCCCATTGAAATAAATCGGCACCGCTGCCGAAGCACCTGCAAAGCGCTTCGGCAGCGGCGATACACAGTTGCATTTAACCCTGTCTTTGCCCACTAGCTGGGGTTATTGCAACACAGGGGGAAGTGTCTTCACTCTGACTTCAACACTCTTACGATTCCAGGGGGGGGCAATTGACCCCCTTGCCCTATAGAGCGGACGCCCATGGGCCGCAGTCTCACGCTCTCAGTCACACACAGACCTCCTGCTGGCAGTTGAAATGGCGTCCAGAGAGGCCTAACCAAGGCCTTGCTTGTCCTTTTTATCTGGCTTCCAAGCAGGCTGTTTGGTGACGCTTTGCCTTGTGGGACCGCAGCTTAGCATTGTGGGTCTGATAGTTCCCAAACTAATTTACACAGTAAGAGTCACTCCCTCATTAAACCACACATCCCACAATGCATCACTATTATCCTTTAACCAAGAAAATAAATGTTCAAATAACTTTCAATGTCACCAGAGGGAGCCAAACCCTTTACTAAATAAACATTGTATAACTTAATGCAATAACTTTCAGTAGCAATACCTTGGC
Organism: Rana muscosa; assembly: GCA_029206835.1. NCBI lineage: Eukaryota > Metazoa > Chordata > Amphibia > Anura > Ranidae > Rana > Rana muscosa. Next base: position 602,881,480 of record CM055116.1, on the reverse strand, counting down.
TACACTGAGCTTTATTATTACTACCACAGACAGTAATGGGGAAAGTTATTATTGTTGCCACTGAAACCAGTGAAAGGAAAGGGTGTCCTTATTTCTGCCAGTGACACCAGTGCTGAGGTATAATGTTGCTGCCAAGGAAGGATGGTGCCACTGTCACCAAACAATACTTACACAATCTTCTCTTTAAAATCAGAATTTTTGTAAAAAAAAATTCTCTAAAGAACCAGCACAAGAGCCGAGGAACAGATCGGCTTTGGGTGCCGACATCGCGGGCGCCCTGGACAGGTAAGTGTCCATATGTTAAAAGTCAGCTGCAGTATTTGTAGCTGCTGACTTCTAATTATATTTTTATTTTTTTGGCGGAACTCCGCTTTAAGCAGAAAATAGCGCAAAAACGTGCGACAAAACAAACAAATGCGCACAAAAACGTGCGAATGACACGTTTTCATTCGTTTCTATGGATATAAAAACGTGAGCTTCAGGCGTTTGGCTACAGGCGACTTGGAGTGGAGATGTGAACCATCTCCATAGAGAATAATAGATTTTTTTCTCCTCCAGCGTTTTGGAGCTTCAAGCTACAACAAGTTGAGGTGTAAATGGGGCCTAACACATTATTATTATTAATATTAAGGATTTGTATAGCGGAAACAGTTTGTGCACTGCTTCTTATCTTAGGCTAAATAGCAAATTACATATAGTAAGTAAAAGGCCACTAGGAATGAAGCAATTGTGCAGCTTGAGATTTGTTGGAGTGGAAAGAGAGAGAGAAATAAAAGCAAGCTGATTCATGCTGTTATCTTAGTAGGATGTGTGCATGGACATGATAATGGATATCTAAATGGGAAAAAACAGGAAGCCTACATCATACTAAGCAAAATGACCTTTAGTCCGTCTTTATTTTTTTCTGTGTTACTTAAGCATGGGACACATTAGTATTTTGACCCCAAATGGCACTTGAATGAAGACAGCTGTTCTGTGCTGCTGAAGAGAATTGCAAATAAAATGTTCTTTGCACTGAAGGATTCATTTGATGTATAATTTTACACAAGACCTTCTTCTAATGAACACATAAGCAACTCCTTCATGGTTTAAAGATCAATCTCACCTTGAGAAGATTTCCCCTAACATTCTAGTTCAGAGACACAACAGGAAGTGACAAAAAACTCCTCTGTTGACAATTGTCCTTGTAACATGTGCCCCTTATTTCCAGCTTACTTACAGCAGCAAGGGTGGGTGACACTGCTGCTGGAGAATTTTAATGCAACTTTATTAAAGGAAGCAACTATCCAATGGTTCCACTGGCGGGGTCAGCAGGTATTTTTAAATGCTCCAGGGCTGGGGCGGCTGGTACTCAATTTTCTTGGGATGGGGGGGCGGTCCAGCGGTCCCCCAGCCAGCAAGACAGCCCCCCCCCTCCCAACCAGCCAGCCAAACAACCACCACCCCCCTGGCGCTCGCTCAATTGATCGCCACCCCCCAATCGCTCGATCGCCTCATCGATTGTCCCTCGCCCGCCAGGCTCCCCTCCAAGCCACGCACTTACCTCATCCAGGTCGCGGCTTCGATGGCTTCCCCCCTGCATTTCTTAGCGAGTCTCGGCAGTCGCTTCTCCTTCTGGCCATTTAGGACTTAGGACTCGTGCCCAATTGTTGCAAAGTACGATTGATAGGTGCAGTGGAGTCAGTTCAGATCAGACATTGTGTAGTAACAGGAACTGGCTTCTTTATTGGAACATAACCACACTAGCAAAGATGTCACTTCACATTGTAAGAAGAATCACAGACAGGAAAAATAAATCAACAAGTACATCACAGTATACAGGAAATACAACACATCATAGAGAAATACATAGCATAGCATATCACTGAGCATTAGCGACATCTTGTGTCCTTTTTCTAAACTGCAGTTATATAAGCTAAGCTGAAAGTTTGTTGTATCTCCAACACCACTTCTCAACAACTAAGGCTTAGGCCTCGTACACACGGCCGAGATTCTCGTTGAAAAAAACATGTCGTTTTTTTCGACGAGATTCTTGGACAAGAAACTTGTCCCGGCCGAGTGTACACACGCTCGTTTCAAAGAACCCGCGGTTCTTTGAAAGGAGTGTACGCGGTGACGTCATCGACTACGTCGAGCATGCACTCGTCACATTCGATGCCGTCGCCGCCATCTTGGTCTACCCTACGTATGCCTAGGAAGCTACCGCGCATGCGTCAAATTCATTTTGAACATGCGCGGGCTTCCGGGAGGACAGGTAAGTGTACACACACTCACTTTTCTCGTCGAGAAACATGCCGAGGAGAATCTCGACGAGAAAATAGAGAGCAGGTTCTCTATTTTCTCGTTGAGGTTTCTTGTCGGTTTTCTCAACGAGAAACCCGATAACAGCGTACACACGACCGATTTACTCGGCAAGACCTCTCTGCCAGCAAGTTTCTTGCTGGTTCTTGCCGAGAAAATCGGTCGTGTGTACGAGGCCTTAGTCTGTTAAACCCATCTTCTTTGTAAGCCTTGAATGTCTTTCAGCAGTCAGGGGCTTTGTAAGGATATCTGCTGTCATATCCTCGGTTGGGCAATAAAGTAACTCAAGAAGACCTTGCTCTTGAAGATCCCTAAGAAAGTGGAACTTCACATCAATGTGCTTGATTCATGAATTAACTCCTTCCATGTGTGCAAGTACAATGCATCCTTGATTGTCCTCATAGATTTCAGTTGGTCCCAACTGTGGTTGACCTAAGTCTGTTAATAGCTGTCTCAGCCATATAACTTCTTGGCTTGCCTGCGCTGCAGCAACGTATTCTGCTTCAGTAGACGACAGTGAAACAGAGAGTTGCTTTTTACTAGTCCAACTGATGGCACCTCCTGACAGAAAAAATAATTTCTGCATAGGATTCTGACGGTTGCTGCAATGTCCGGCCTTGTAGCAGTGGTAAGGTACAGCAATTTCCCTATTGCTTTCCTGTATTGAGTATTAGTAGGTAATGGGTTATCTTGACAATTCATCTCCTTTAGGTAGTTGGTTTCCATGGGAGATTTTACTGGTTTGGCGCTTCCATTCCAAATGTTTCAATTATTTATTGTATTTTGTGTCTTTGGTTCAGAAGAAAGCTGCCATCTTCCTCTCTCTCGATCTGGATGCTGAGGTAATTCTTTATGTTGCCAAGATCTTTGGTGTCAAAGTGCTGATTTAGTTTTTCCAGTATTTCTGCTTCATCCTCTTCTTGCTCAAAGCAAATCAGGATATCATCCACATAGATAAGCATATAGACCCATCTGTTTGCCAATTTCTTTGTGTATAATGGTGTGGAGATTTTTATGGAGATGTATTTAATATGTATTGTCATAGTGTCACCCAGTGTTAGTACTTCCGCAACCCGCTCTAAAAGAGCTGATTGGGGTAGTCTGAGGCTGGTTGAATCCCGTCTGATAGGGGAAAACGTCTTGAGGTTGGAGTGTGATGTTTGCAGGGTGCGGATATGTCCACCAACGGGGGGCCCTCTGTGCATTAGCACAGACGATCGTTGAGGAGGGGATGTCCTCGCTCTGCAACAACATCATTGGTTATGAGCAGATGCGTGCTCTTGTCTCTGCTGTGTCTGATCAACATTGATTGGGATTCGTAGTGCGCATCTGCAGATAGCCTCCCTCCCCCATTCAATAATAGTATAATCTGAGTATGCGTTATTCTATGGAATAGCACAGAATAAGGATTTTTATCAGCGGTAATATGAGAGCTTATGATCGTTTCAGAGTCAGGGAAGGCGTCCATGTTTTAAATCAATACGGCTTCGTTTGCTGGGAGCATATACACTTTCCCTGCCCGGACACACCCATAAGACGTTAGCCATCATGCGTTATTGTATTCACTGTATGTATTATTGTATTGAATCCTTTCATTCCCTGTTGGAAGGGATGTCCTTGTCATTTTCCCTGTGTGAAGGTCACATGCTGTGACCTCACTTCCTGTTGGTAACTTCTTTAGTGAGGATCACATGTGGTGACATCTCTTCCTGTTGGGATTTTAATCCTGTGGGGATTTCAATAAAAGGAGAGACACACAGCTCCCAGGACACTATGCTGGGAGGCTGAGATGAGAACATAAGATCTGTGTTGGTGCTTTCCTTGAATGAATGATGGAATGAACGGTGAGTGGAACTTAACTTAGCAAACTTAGCTAAAGATAGCATTATTGCAAAAAGATGAATCTAAAGTGTGTGCTTAGATAGCACAGGAATTATGGGCTGTGTGCTCTGCAAACAACCAATAATTCCACGACAGAATGGCGACTCTGATTGGACCAATTGCGGCCTCTTTGAGCATCACATCAGCAGAGGGGGGAGAGTGGACCTGCGATGTGATGCGTGAAGAGGCTGTACTTTGTAAAAGAACAAACATTTTTCGTCTTTTTGAAAAAATGCTGTTTGCAGTACGAGAGATGTGTGTGTGATTTTGTCATGGGTTGTATGCCTGTGAATTTGATTGTGTGTGCCTGTGTGGGTATGCCTGGGTGTGCCTGGATGTTTGTGTGAGAGAAGCTGAAAATGGCTGCCCCCATGAGGTTTAGCGGGGGTGGGGCAGGCAGCATGGCTATCACTGCCAACATGTTTGAAAGTTGTGCATATCTGACTTTTCGATTTTCAGAACAAAGTTGTGTGTAGTGTTTGAGCCTGTGTGAATGCTGATGGAAACTGTATATTGTGTATGAAATGAAGGTATAGCTGTGATTATTTAGTGCAGCCTGCACTGAGAAGTTTGTAAATGGATGATTATTTGTGAGCCATGTGCTTGAATGGGGGAAGGGCTTGCCCACTGCTTTGTATTGCTGGGGCTGTGCCCTGAGGGAAGGAATCTCTGAGCAGACATGTAGGACAACAATATACTGTATGTGTGTAGTGTTTGTGATTTCTATGAAAAATAGAAATGGATAGATTGTGATTTTTGCCTTTATAGGGGACAAAGACACATGTCCCCATAAGTGTAAAAATATTTTAAGTAAAGAGTTTGGTTTTTGAGTTGAAAGTTCCCGCCGCATATCCAAGTGGCCAGGCATTGCTAGAAGGCAGACAATAGTATGTCTCTGCGATGGCTTTGTTATGGAAGCTGAGGCCACTGTGTGTGTGAACTTTAGGTAGAGAAAAGTGGTGAATATCTCAGAGTATATTAACTTAGAGAAATGAATATGTTTTTAATATTGTCATGTAACTTACATTTATTTAAATGTGCTGTTTAGTGGCCAAAGGGTTTTAAAATGTTTTAGTGGTCATGTGGTGTCTCAGGTGTGTGGCTTTGTGGAGATGGCATGAGCCTTGTGGAGTGTAGGTGACTCAAGACACACATTTTTCAGTGGATTTTGATGATAATTTAGAAAAATCTCAATGGTGTAGTCTGTCTTTGTGGAGAAAAACATTTTTGATTTTCTTTTGACGTCCCATGCTGGTTTTGGCGGGAAAAATTGCATGGCGCCATTTTTGTTGTTGTCCATGAGGTGCGGTGGTGGTCATCCACCATTTTGTTATCCTGGCTTGTCGGCCATTTTGAGAGACGTTTACAGTTTGAGATAGGAAGTTCCAGTTTAGCAAACATGACCCCTGAATATGCTGTATTGGCATTTGTTGATCGGCGCAGTTTTCTTCTGTTTTATGCGTTTACAGTTTGACCTGTGCACTGCTGGGAAGAGTAGTGAGACACCAGGGTGACATACTGAGAGACTGGTTTTTGTTTAATGAATTCGCTGGTTTAAATTGTTTTTCTAAGCATCGCCTTTTGAGTTGAGTAGAGTGGTATCTTGAAATAGCGCGGTCTTACCCCGAGGGGCCACGACGCGCTTGCGGACACACACACATGCTGGGGCCTATTTATGGATGGGATCTGGCTGACCTACCAGCAGTTGGAGTGTGGGGGGAGGCCAACGCAGAGACAGGGACAACATGCAAACTCCATGCAGATGGTGTTAGGAGGAAGGTTTCTCTGTTTTCATTTAAGTGAATGTAAGCTATTGCAGGGTCAGCTGACTTTGCAGTATATGAGCGGCGTTTTTTTGCATTGGATTTTGGTTTTAAGAAAATCTTCACTTTACACTGAATTTTGATAGATTGTAAGACTAACAGAGTTTTTGTACAATGATGTGTTTTTATGTTTAAATATTTGGGAGTTTCCCAGAGGGCAATTCATTTTTTGGAACTTGTACTGTATAGCCATCTTTTGGCAGGAGTTTGTATTTTGAGTCCCAACTTATGGTCTGACTTCCAGGGAATGTGGGTCAGGGGGGATTCCCTCCCATTTGCAAAGGGGGGTTTATTCCATCATTTCCTTGACAAGGTTTTAAATGGTTGAAATATATATGATGTGTAGCCATGGATTTTTTTGAAGTCTTGATAGACAAGGCGATTAGGGCTAAGGCCTAGCCTCCCCCTCCCTCTTCCTGAACAATTGATATATAAATAAACCAGTTGTTTTTTTTTTAAGTAGCTGAGCATAACTGGAAGTTTCTTTTCAGCATTTATATATCAGCAGAAAGTTGGTGGGAGGAGCTTGGGGTTTTTAAAGGTGAGCAATGAGATTTGTGTTTGGAAGGAAAATAGAAAAACATTTTTGCATTTAAAAGTGTTTTATATTTTGTTCCAGTTTTGTGAAGTTTTGTACTGTAATACAGTTTTGGGTAGAAAGCAAAACAGGGGGGCATCACCATTGTTTTATCATCTAGATACAGAGAGAAGCCACATTGTTCTGCAGGTGGTAAACTGGCGTAAGTGTTCTGTGAGGTTTAGTCTGACAACGCAGTGTATGGGTGTATAGCGGAAAACGCTTGTGTATGCATGCACTGTGAGGGGTAGAGGCCTAATTCGGGGGTTGATCTGTGGTTGTTGCTGTAGTTCCAAAAGTGTTGGGACAACAAGCCATAGAGTTGACGCCTCGGTTAGGGTTTCTAGTTGGAGGACTTGACCATATAGTGGTTGTAGATCTTCAATTCACCGTATAAGAAGACACCGGGCGGTGATCTCCGAAAATGGGTGCAACGGTTTAACCTGGACGCAGGTTTAAGCCGATAAGCCGATTCAAATCGCCATGGACACAAGGAGGTCTGTGCAAAGGGAAGGAATGGAGGCTTCCCATAGTCAGACGGTCACACAGTGCATGAAGCCTAGTTTTGGGGCAAAGGCCTTTGAACCCCAAAAAGATTAACATAGGTGGTCCAAGGATACTATTTTGGGTATCCCTCTGGAATGGATGTAGTTGAGCTGTGACTTCAGAAATCTGTAATGATGAGGAACGGTGGCTCATGCCCGTTTGTTTGAACTTTGTATGGCTGGTCCATGAAGGTTCTCAAACTGCTCTCATGTTTGTCCCATAGTATTTTTTTTTCTATTGCTGAAAGAGCAAAGGGAGAATTCTGGCTGTTTTTGTTTTTTTCATTTGTGGTTTTGGAAACTGGGAAGTATTTCCCCCACGTTTGTATCTGAATGTTTGTATGTAGTAACGAGAATATGTTCGAACTTACCGCGGCGATCCTTCAATGCGTCGCGGCTGTTGTATGTTTGTAGGAACGGGAAAAGTAAGGGTTACAGAGGGTTTTGTTTGAATCGGTTTTGAAAGAATGTCATTGACAATTTACCATTCTTTGCAGGTTAAATATGAAGGATAGAGTAATGATTTTGCTTATAAGTATTTTTCAGGTCCAAGGAGTTTGTACATAGAGAACAGGTGTATGTAGACAGCTGTACATATGGATAAATATGAGTCTAAGGGAGGTAAAAGTATCATAGGCTATTTCATTGTTTTTTTTTTCCTGCACCACACATTTCTTCCTTCAGTCTGTAATGAGGAAGAAAAGGGGGGAGAAGTGATAAATGTAAGAGTGACAGTTTTTTTTTGTCAAACGAATAATGTTAACATCTGTAATTCTAACCAAGTTTGTGCCAAGACTGTCTTTCTTTGATAGAATTTGAATCGGCGAGCAGCAGTCTGGTGAAGTAGGTTCCCATCCCAGAGGCTAAGAACCTTTTATCAATGGTTCCAGGTATTGTAAGTCACGCACGGGTTATGCAGTGACCATAGTCCCGATGTCTGGGTTATTGTCATATGAGGGTTGTTTGGAGGTCAATCAAAACCAGGGTCGTACTCTCCTCATTAGCTGTCACTTATATTCTCGGCTGATGGGGGAGGTGCGATCGTTGTGACATGAACTTCAAAATGTCCACCACAGGGTTCACGAGTCCCTCCTGGACCCTGACTTAATAATCAGTTTACATTCTTTCCAACCAGGTGACTGGGTCGTTGTAAAGAAGCTTGAGGGATGAGACCACGCCAGCCACTGCAAGAAGCGGCTCAACCACACCAAAGAATGAGGAGTATCTTTGTTTATTTATATTTTTGTTGTTTAGTAAATTTTAGCAAGGGTAACGGTGAAAAGCAAGTTATTATGTAAAGTGTATTTCCTGACTAGCTCAGAAAGCGAACAGGACCGATGGTCTGTTCTGAGTCTTCACCGAGTTTTAGTCCCCAGCGATGACAGCGGTACATGCCATTTATGATGTTATTATGGGTATGAGGAGTTTTGACAAACTAGTGAAGACTCCAAACAGACACTTGTCAATGGAATCTAACGATGCATTTTTAGAGGGTAAAATTGGTTAGTTTTAATGGCTCTGCCTCTTGTCGGTTTGGGTATCTAGGCAGCCCACAAGTGGGTTTGAACTTTAGTTTGGTGTTTATGCGGATCTGCAGCTTATAAAGGTAATTCCCCCAAAGCAAGAGGTTCATGCGTGATGGTGAAGCTGTCCCAACATCTTAGGTCGCGGCCGATCGCGAGGATCTGATGGCGCAGGAAATTAAGAATGGCAGGGACAGCTAGAAGGGATTTGTTCACCAACCCCGACCAGGTCTGGGCATGGTGTCCTGCATGTACAAGGTGGGGGGGGGCTCGGGCTTGGGATACGATTGAACAATTCTCATCCGTTAAGGATAGGGTTCTTCATGTAATTGTTGAAGCCAGAGCTGTAGCTAAGTGAAAGTTGGGAGTCTATTTTAAGGGTCTGGGAATCTTTGGGGATCTAATTTTTATTTTACAGCGGATCGTGGTTAAAAGAAGTGGGAATATATATACTCATGTCGTTTTTATCTCTATTCTTTCTATGTCGTGACGAGGTGCTCCTGTTGCCTGATTTGACGCGTGACCAGAGTTTCCTTGATGAGACGCCCCGAAGCCGGACCCACATACAAGACACAGAGGATCACAGACCGATCTGCGATTACTACAGCTCACCATGTCGTGTCCTCCTTTATAAGTCATGCCCCTGAAGAGTAGAGTCTACATGTCAAGCTGTATTTTCCTTTTTATGGACTAAGGACTGATTCATTTCCGGGTGTAAGAAGCAGATCAATTTTCATTGAGGGACACATGGGGTGCATATGACAAAAAAGGGAGGACTGTTGTGGAGATTTTTATGGAGATGTATTTAATATGTATTGTCATAGTGTCACCCAGTGTTAGTACTTCCGCAACCCGCTCTAAAAGAGCTGATTGGGGTAGTCTGAGGCTGGTTGAATACCGTCTGATAGGGGAAAACGTCTTGAGGTTGGAGTGTGATGTTTGCAGGGTGCGGATATGTCCACCGACGGGGGGCCCTCTGTGCATTAGCACGGACGATCGTTGAGGAGGGGATGTCCTCGCTCTGCAACAACATCATTGGTTATGAGCAGATGCGTGCTCTTGTCTCTGCTGTGTCTGATCAACATTGATTGGGATTCGTAGATCGCCTCCCTCCCCCATTCAATAATAGTATAATCTGAATATGCGTTATTCTATGGAATAGCGCAGAATAAGGATTCTTATCAGCGGTAATATGAGAGCTTATGATCGTTTCAGAGTCAGGGAAGGCGTCCATGTTTTAAATCAATACGGCTTCGTTTGCTGGGAGCATATACACTTTCCCTGCCCGGACACACCCATAAGACGTTAGCCATCATGCGTTATTGTATTCACTGTATGTATTATTGTATTGAATCCTTTCATTCCCTGTTGGAAGGGATGTCCTTGTCATTTTCCCTGTGTGAAGGTCACATGCTGTGACCTCACTTCCTGTTGGTAACTTCTTTAGTGAGGATCACATGCTGTGACATCACTTCCTGTTGGGATTTTAATCCTGTGGGGATTTCAATAAAAGGAGAGACACACAGCTCCCAGGACACTATGCTGGGAGGCTGAGATGAGAACATAAGATCTGTGTTGGTGCTTTCCTTGAATGAATGAGGGAATGAACGGTGAGTGGAACTTAACTTAGCAAACTTAGCTAAAGATAGCATTATTGCAAAAAGATGAATCTATAGTGTGTGCTTAGATAGCACAGGAATTATGGGCTGTGTGCTCTGCAAACAACCAATAATTCCACGACAATAAGCAGGGGTCTGCTTTACTCCTTTGAAAGTTTTGATGTGTAAGCACTTCATTTATTTTTATATTCCACGCTCTGGCTGCTTGCTTTAGACCATATATACTCCTGTGAAGTTTGCACACTAGGTCTGACCTTTGTTCATCTTTGAATCCTGACGGTTGTTCCATGTAAATTTCTTCTGTTAAATCGCCATGTAGAAACGCGGTTTTCACATCAAAATGTTTCACTTGCATTTTCCTTGTGACGGCTACTGTCAGTAAAGTCCGTATTGTAGTGTGCTTGACTACTGGTACAAACGTCTCATCATAGTCCTCTCCGTATTTTTGAGAATAGCCCTTGGCTACTAGTCTTGCTTTGTACCGTTCAACTGTGCCATCTGCATTGTATTTCACTTTAAAAGTCCATTTACAGCCTATGGCTTTCCTTCCGGGTGGTAGTTCTGTAAGTGTCCATGTTTTAGTGTCATGCATGGATTTTTATCTCTTCCTCAGCAGCCTTTATCCATTTAGTTGCTTCTTGTTGTGAAAGTTGAGATATGTCTTCCCAGTTTGCAGGTTCGTTGATACTGGCAGTACTTGCTTTGTATGAGAGACGTATAGGTGGTTTACCTTTGTTTTCTCTTGTTGAACATCTCGTTTTTGTGTCTGAGCCTTCTTGTGTCTGCTCTTCAGTACTGGTTGAGTCTACACTCACTTCAACTGTTTGTTCGGAAGTTACAGAGATGGGCTGGTCAATGTCAGTTTTCTCTTCTATTCTTGCTTCTACTGTTGTCATTACATTGTCTCTTAAATCTTCAACAAAAGTTATGCTGTTGCTAATGGTAACCTTGTCTGTTTTGGGATTTAGGATTCTGTAACCCTTGACATTGTCACTGTATCCAACAAAGATACCTTCAAACGCTCTGTTTTGGAGTTTAGTGCGTTTTTCTTCAGGTATGTAGATGAATGCTTTGCATCCAAAAACTCTTAGGTGTTTTACACTTGGCTTCTCATTGTGCCATAGTTCATATGGGGTTTTCTCTACTGTTCTGGAAAAAAGTCTGTTCTGCAAATATGTAGCTGTCATAGCTGCCTCACCCCAGTATTTTTGTGGTAGTCCAGAGTCTGTCAGCATATATCTGATCATTTCAGTCAGAGTTCTATTCTTTCTTTCAGCTACTCCATTTTGTTCTGGTGCATACGGGACTGTCTTTTGATGGTCTATTCCATTCTGTTTTAGGTACTCTTGTGTCTTACCTCCTGTGAATTCACCTCCATTATCGCTCCGAAGTATGAGAGGCTTCCTCTGAAACTTGTTACTTGTCTTTATTATATAGTCTTTTAATTTGTCAAAAACTTCACTCTTGTGTTGCATTAGGTAGGTGACTGTGTATCTTGAATAGTCGTCTATGAAAGTCACTATGTACCTGTTGCCTCCAGGTGTTGGTGGGTTTAGGGGACCACACACGTCACTGTGAACTAAGTCAAGTGGTCTTGAAGCTCTCTTCTGACTGACTTTGGGAAGTGTTGCTCTTGTAGCTTTGGATTTAATGCAACATTCACATTTAACGGTAATTGGACAAGGGGATACTATCAGATACCTTGTCAGCTTCCTCCTCTGTAGTTGCTGTATGCATTCTGGGTGTCTGTGACCTAGACGTCTGTGCCATATATGTATACAGTCATTGTGCTTGTGTGTACATAGTCTCACCTTTTCCTTCACTGTGTCGAGGTGATATAGATGATCATCCAGCTCGGCACTTGCTATTGTCTGTTTGCCGTTTAGAATGAAACACTTGTCACCTTGGAATTTTACAGTGAGTCCTCTGGCTGTTAGACGCTTCACAGATAAGAGTCCTCCTTCTAGATTAGGAACATAAAGCACATCTTTCACTGGTATGGCTAAATTGTGTCCCGCATCATCAGGGCATACAAGGGTTCCATGCCCATATCCTTCTGCATGCATTTTGCTTCCATCTGCAAGATAAGTAGTTTCTTTGTTGCTCAGATCAAGTTCTGTGAAGAAACTTCTATCACTCGTCATGTGACTGGTTGCCCCCGAATCGATGCACCAGCCTTGGCATTTATTGTTGCCTGTCACTTTAAATGTGGCATTCCATTTACCTTCCCTTGGATCATTGATTGTGGTTTTGACCTTTTGTTTAGTATAAGAGGGACGCTGTCTCATTTGCTCTGCTTTCCATATAGTACAGTCTTTCTTTATGTGTCCCTGTTTGTGGCATCTGAAACACACTCTGGTCTCTTTCCTGTGTAATCTTGCGTCTGTAGCTTTAAGAGCGGTGCTGGTGTCGGTTTCTGTGGAGTCATGCACTAATTCCTTTCTTCTCTGATACTCATCTATGAGCCTGGTTTTTACAAATGCTAGCGTCAGGTCTGTCTCAGGTCGTGTCTCCAGTGCATTGATTAGTGCAGTATATGTATCGGGCAAACTGCATAACAACATGGCTGCAATGTGACTGTCTGTTATATTCTCCCCGACCGATCTGAGTTGCGCAATCACTTCCAGCATTGCGTTTATATGCTCCTGCATGTCCTGTTCTCTGCCAAGTCTCATTTTGTAAAGTTTCCGCAGCAGAAAGAGCTTGCTGTTTAAACTGGATCTTTCATGCAGTCTTTTCAGTACATCCCACATGTCTTTCGCTGTGTCCTCATTGCATATATGAATGAGCTGATCATCCTCCACTAGTAGGCTTATGGTGGCCCGTGCCTGTCTGTTTTTCTTGTCCCAGTCCTGATTATTATCCTGTGGCCTCTCTGTAGTGGTAACCTCCCACAAGTCATCTTTGGATAATAGCATTTCCACTTTAAACTTCCATAGCTGATAATTGTCATTGTTCAGCTTGGCCACTGAGAGTTTAAGCTCAGAGTTTCCGTCAATTTTATCCCTCCTTTATATATAAACAGTTTTACTTGTCTATAGGAGATGTCGCTGGAAAGCTTCCTTATGTCAATCTCTGCATCAGCCACACTGTCTTCCGTTCGAGGCTTTGTTCTGCCTGAGCCGCACCTGGTCATAAGTCTTTATCCGGATACTGGGCCCATAACCTGTTGCAAAGTACGATTGATAGGTGCAGCGGAGTCAGTTCAGATCAGACATTGTGTAGTAACAGGAACTGGCTTCTTTATTGGAACATAACCACACTAGCAAAGATGTCACTTCACATTGTAAGAAGAATCACAGACAGGAAAAATAAATCAACAAGTACATCACAGTATACAGGAAATACAACACATCATAGAGAAATACATAGCATAGCATATCACTGAGCATTAGCGACATCTTGTATCCTTTTTCTAAACTGCAGTTATATAAGCTAAGCTGAAAGTTTGTTGTATCTCCAACACCAATCGGGTCCTAGGGCTCCCGGCCAATCAGGAAGTGGGTCCTGTACAGATAATTGTTAGGCAGTTGGAGGGAGAGGGGGTGAAAGAGAGGGAGAGAGTGAAACTAATAAGGTCATGCTTTTTAAAGCTTTCACTTTAATGCTTTGTTATATTATTTAATGTAGAGATTGGTAGATACTGTAAGTCCCTAGAGGGTGATGTCAGTGGCTCAATTGCTCTGTTATAACAACTGTTCAGAAAATGTATCAGCCACCTGGGCGTTTTGAATCGTGGGCAGATTTGCCGTGATTCTGCCCCCTCGATTTTAAAACCCCCAGGGGTGTATTCCAAATCGCACAAAGCACATTTCAGATGCCATTCATTTGAATGACACCTAAATATGTGCTGCGATATTGTTGCGAAATAAATCGCGCTGCAATCGCGGCAAACCGCATGAAGCATGTCACCCAAAAGAAGCCCCTGACCTCTTTTTGAGCAACAAACTTCACGTGATGCAGTTGGCTGCAATTGCAGCCCAATTTATCATGTTTTTAGGATGTTATTCAAATTAATGGCATCTAAAAGGTGCATTGTGCGATTTGTCATTCACACCTGGGCGTTTTTAAATCAGCGGTAGAATCGCTGCAAATCTGCTCGCTATTCAAAACGCCCAGGTGTGAATGTAGAGAGTGTATTGTTTTCAATGAGTCAACCATTTCACAGACTTGGTTTGTATGAAGAGTGCAGTAGAGTATAGTCATTCTTTAGCACTGAAAAGCAGTAAGCAGAACTTGCATACGTAATGAACCTCTATGTTTTTTTAAAATTGTATATAATAAGTGTAGCGGTCCTCCCCCAGCTTCTCCCCTCTCTTCGCGGCTGGTTTTACTCGTCTAGGGGCATCTGGGAGAAGGGGGAAAGATGCACACCACCAGCTCGGTTCTCTAATGTAGGATGCAGAGATATGAGCTAAACCATTTACCCTCGGGTCTGCGTTTGAGGCCCCGTTCACACCTATGCGAATTGGTTGCGGCTTACACCGCATCCAATTCGCATAACATTATAAAATACATTGATTCCAATGAGGCTGGTTCACATATGAAAAAACGTGTGCGTTCTCTAGGCATTGCGGTGCGGCTCAGGTGTGAATTCAGGCCCATTATGTTCTATGGGCACGCATCTGATTCGCACATGTGTTGCGTTCTGAACAGGGATCTTGTGGGGGAACTCCACGCCAAATAAAAAAAACAAAAAACGGCATGGGTTCCCCTCCAAGAGCATACCAGGCCCTTAGGTCTGGTATGGACTTTAACGGGAGACCCTTATCCGAGCACGCAACCTGGCAGGCCGCAGGAAAAGAGGGGGGGGACGAGAGACTGGCCCCCCTCCCTCCTGAACCATACCAGGCCGCATGCCCTCAACATGGGGGGGTGGGTTCTTTGGGGCAGGGGTGCACACTGCGGCCCCCCCCACCCCAAAGCACCCTGCCCCCATGTTGATGAGGACAGGGCCTCTTCCCGACAACCCTGGCCGTTGGTTATCGGGGTATGCGGGCGGGGGGCTTATCGGAATCCAGGAGCCACCTTTAATAAGGGGGCCCCCAGATCCCGGCCCCCCACCCTACGTGAATGAGTATGGGGTACATCATACCCCTACCCATTCACCTGGTGGAAAAAAAATGGCAATAAAAACACTACACAGGTTTTTTAAGTCATTTATTAGTCAGCTCCGGGGGTCTTCTTTTGACTTCGGGGGTCTTCTTCCAACTTCAGGGGGTCTCTTCCGACTTCGGGGGTCTCCGGTGTCGTCTCCGCGCTCTCCGGTTCTTTCTTCCTTCTGCCGGGCCTCCGCTATCTTCTTCCAGCTCTTTTGCTAGCGGGGGCCCGGTCTTTTTTGTCGCCTTCTTCCCTCTTCTCTCCTGGAGATGTTGACTCGTCGCTGTCTCCGGCTGTAATGCCGTATGAGCGGAGCGCATTCACTTTTATAGGCATGTGACCCCGCCCCCATGTGACGTGACAGTCCCGGGGAATGATGGGACTGTGACGTCATATGACGTCATACGAAGAAGACCGGGCCCCCGCTAGCAAAAGAGCTGGAAGAAGAGGCCCGGCAGAAGGAAGAAAGAACCGGAGAGCGCGGAGACGACACCGGAGACCCCCGAAGTTGGAAGAAGACCCCCAAAGTCGGAAGAAGACCCCCGGAGCTGACTAATAAATGACTTAAAAAACCTGTGTAGTGTTTTTATTGCCATTTTTTTTCCACCAGGTGAATGGGTAGGGGTACGATGTACACCATACTCATTCACATAGGGTGGGGGGCCGGGATCTGGGGGCCCCCTTATTAAAGGGGGCTCCTGGATTCCGATAAGCCCCCCCGCCCGCATACCCCGACAACCAACGGCCAGGGTTGTCGGGAAGAGGCCCTGTCCTCATCAACATGGGGGCAGGGTGCTTTGGGGTGGGGGGGCCGCAGTGCGCCCCCCTGCCCCAAAGCACCCACCCCCCATGTTTAGGGCATGTGGCCTGGTATGGTTCAGGAGGGAGGGGGGCGCTCTCTCGTCCCCCCTCTTTTTTCCTGCTGCCTGCCAGGTTGCGTGCTCGGATAAGGGTCTGCTATGGACTTTGGGGGGGACCCCCGCGCCGTTTTTTCGGCGTAGGGGTTCCCGTTAAAGTCCATACCAGACCTAAGGGCCTGATATGCTCCTGGAGGGGAACCCATGCCATTTTTTTTTTAAATTTGCCGTGGAGTTCCCCGTCATGATATAAGCGGTGAGACTTCCCAGGTCGGCAAGTCAGGTCGGCAAGTCCGTAGCTAAAAACGCAATGGAACCGCTGAACAACTGCGAACTTGGCAAAGACTCCAAGCTCAAAAACGCAACGCATAGGTGGGAACCTAGCCTTAGGCCGGAGCCTCAGCTTCCTCTGTGGAGGATGATTGTCATTGTCTCTGACAGGGACACTTAGCTTCCAGTAACATGAGTTCCACACCAAGAAAAGTCCAACACTGTTTTATTGCCTTGAAACTGGTTGACTTTTAAAAGAACAGACAAGGTGTAGGGAAGAGTAGGTCCAGGCACAACTAATGAATTAAAGTTTCTCCTGTTCCGTTTAGTGCAAACAGGCTTGATGCACAGTCGCTGCCACCGACCGTGAATTTGGTCACTGCCACTGACCTGGGTGAACGTTGAGGCCCCTGCCACAGGCCTTGGATGAGGCCTGCCACTGACCTGAGAAAGATGGGTCTCTGCCACAGACCATGAGAACATGAAGTACCTTCTTTAGAACAAACAACCCCTGTCAGAGGAAGACATCCATCCGGACGGTCACCAGAGGCCTCCACCGGCACCAGCAAATGCTGCGCTGGCTCTACGGGGAGGTCACGTCTCTGTACCTTATGCCCAGGATTCAGGCAACCAATCCTGGGGGCACCTTAGGTGTTCTGCCCTCACAATGTGTTCAAAGGACAAAGCTTGGCAGACAGCTAACAGCTTCCCAACAAAGACTCAGGAGGAAGGGCTTATAGTTGAAATCTTTACTGAGAATAAGTTTTTTGTAAAACTGCAAAACACAAATTATAAAAATATGCATTAGCATTTAACATTACATCACAAATGCAAATAGTAACAGGCATGCTACAATACTGTTAAGGCACTAGCTACTAGCAAAAATGTGGCCTAGCTGAGTGAACTTCCTGACAGACACATAAAATGTAGTTGCATTAGTAGAACATATACTGACTAACTGAAAACTAATGACTGCTTACTTACAGACTTATGCTTCCAAGGCCTGTATTAAGAAATAGTGGAGGTCTTTAGCATGCTTCCTTCTCTGTAGAAAGATTATTTAATATGACTGCTGACTGCTGAGCAGGAAGTGGGAGGAATATACTACAGTTCCTGCTAGTAATGGATGCCAATTTAAAGCAACAGTACGATCAGTAAATATATACCTTATAATCAGAACACTCCCCACCTGGCATAATGAACATTATACCACTATGTTTCCTTTTTAAGAAGTAAAACAACTTCAGAGATAGGCCTAAAGTACACCTTAGGGGTGCCCTGTCTCATGACTTTAACTTTGACCTTTCTAACCTTACTATCATTACTAGGTACAGTCTCGACAATGAGTCCAACTGGCCATTCGTTTCTGTGGACCTGAGCGTCCTTTAGTAGGACGACATCTCCGACTTGTAGGTTAGGCTTGTCAATTTGCCATTTTCTGCGTGACTGGAGCTTCACCAGGTACTCTTGTTTCCATCTATTCCAGAAGATGTCTGCAAGACTCTGAACTTGCTTCCATTGCTTGGTGTAAAGATCTTTGAGACCAAAATCTCCTGTGGGAGCTGTCACTGTTTCCATCTTCTGGGTCAAAAGCATTGCAGGTGTCAAAACTGTTGGCATTTCTGGATCGGTAGACACCGGAACTAAGGGTCGAGCGTTCATGATAGCCATGACTTCAGCCATAAGTGTGATGAGAACTTCATGTGTAAGGCGAGTAGAGCTAACCTTCAGAAACATGGCATCCAGAATACGACGAGCCACTCCAATCATCCTCTCCCAAGCTCCTCCCATATGTGACGCATGAGGAGGATTGAAGGTCCAAGTGCATCTTTGATCTTGAAGATAAGCACTCGTCTCAGAGTCTTCTGTAAGGATCCTTAACTCCTTACAGGCCCCAGTAAAGTTTGTGCCCCGATCTGAGCGGAGTTGCTTCACAGGTCCTCGGATAGAGAAAAATCTTCTCAAAGCATTGATAAAGCTTGAGGTAGACAGAGACTCGATGACTTCAATGTGTACTGCTCTTGTACTCATGCAAGAGAACAGAACAGCCCAACGTTTACTTTCTGCACTGCTTCCTCTGGTCCGACGTGAGGAGATGTTCCAAGGACCAAAGACATCTAGGCCAACATGAGTAAAGGGTGGGTTTGAAGCAAGTCTATCAGCAGGTAAGTCTGACATCTTCTGCTCTTCAAGTTTCCCTCTGATTTTTCTGCAAATTACACATTTGTGGATGACACTGGAGACTAGTCGTTTACTCCCTATGATCCATAATCCAGCTGACCGGACTGCTCCTTCAGTGAAGTGGCGACCCTGATGTGCAACTTGTTCGTGATAGTGTCTTACTAACAGAAATGAAATGTGATGATTCTTGGGCATTATAAAAGGATGTTTCTCTTCGACCGTCATATCCACTACTGACGAGCGACCTCCAACTCTTATCACTCCATCTTCATCAAGTATTGGGTTCAGTTTTTTGAGTGTTTGGAGATCTCTTCTCTTTTAAGAAGGCACTTGATGTCTTCTTTGAAAACTTCTTGCTGAACACATCTAATGATGATAATTTCGGCTTGCATAAGATGATTGCTATTGCACTTGTCAGTGTTTGTAGCTCTACAGAAGGATTTGGCTAGGTGAATAAGCTTTCTTATAGCTCGAATGAGTGACTTCCAGCTGGAGAATCTTTCAAACCGGTGTGCGCCAAGGTTGCCTCTAGTAGTTATGGTACTATACGCCGTTACTTGTGCACGTACTTCTTTGTCATTATCTGGTTCTACAAGTTCAAATGTCTCAAACTGAGTGGTCTCTTCGGTTTCTGATCTATTCAAAAAGGATGGTCCTGAGAACCAGTTAGTGTGCTTCAGGACAGCTGCTAGAACCGGTCTAGTCCCATGATCGGCTGGATTTTTATCCGTACTGATGTAGTGCCACTGTTCTGGCCGTGTGGACTTTCTGATGCGTATCACTCTGTTTGACACGTACATGTAGAATCTTCTCGAAGCATTGTGAATATATCCTAACACAATCTTGCTGTCTGTGTAAAACTTCACTGCATGAATTTCAATGTCCAGTTCAGCAATGATCATGTCTGCCATCTCCACTGCTAAGACAGCAGCACAAAGCTCCAAACGTGGAACCGTGTGAGCAGGACGTGGAGCCAGTTTGGACTTTCCCATGATAAACCCAACATAGTTTTGTCCTTCAAAGTCCATTACTCTAAGGTAGGCTACAGCTGCTATAGCCATAGTAGATGCTTCTGAGAATACACACAATTCTCTTTGCTTCGTGGCAGACAGAGAAACAGGGACATATGACCTTTGTATGATAAGTTGTTCAAGCTCTATTAATGAGTCCTTCCACAACTTCCACTGCATTTCTTTCTCCTTAGGTAGAGGTGTATCCCATTCACTTTGTTCATGTTCAGTAGCAATTTCTCTCATAAGAGCCTTGCCTTGCATGGTTATGGGGGCTACAAATCCTAGGGGGTCATAAAGGCTGTTGACCGTGGACAAGACACCTCTTCTCGTGAACGACTTCTCTTCTCTGGATACTCTAAATGTAAAGCTGTCGGTTTTCAGATCCCAACTGAGCCCTAAACTTCTTTGAAGGGGCAGTGAATCTGTTCCTAGATCCAGGTCCTTGAGGTCTTTTGCACGGTCCTCTGAGGGAAATGCTTCCATGATTTTGCTGCTGTTGGACGCTATCTTGTGTAACCTTATGTTAGATTCTGCTAACATCTCCCTTGTTCTCTTCAGGATGTCGATAGCCTCTTCATTGCTAGAGAAAGAAGCAAGTCCATCGTCCACATAAAAGTTTCTCATAACAAAATGTTTGGCATCTGTGCCGTGTTCTTCTTCACCTTTCTGTGCTGCTCGTCTCAGGTTGTAGATAGCTATAGCTGGAGAGGGGCTGTTCCCGAACACATGTACCTTCATCCTGTATTCTGTGACATCTTTGTTGAAGTCATTGTCTTCATACCACAGGAACCTCAGGTAGTCTCTGTGATCTTTGCGGACAAGAAAACAGTAGAACATTTGTTGTACATCTGCTGTTACTGCAACGCGTTCTTTTCGGAACCTGATGAGGACTCCAAGGAGTGTATTATTCAGGTCAGGTCCACTGAGGAGGACATCGTTTAGGGAAAGGCCTTCATACTTTGCACTGGAGTCAAATACTACTCGTATCTGTCCTGGTTTCTGAGGATGATACACTCCAAATATTGGTAAGTACCAACATTCTTGTTTTTCTTCCAATGGTGGTGCTTTTTCAGCTTGACCACTGTCGAAGATCTTCTGCATGAAATCATGGAAGTGTTCCTTCATATCTGTCTTTCTGTCTAGAGTGCGTCGCAATGAGGTGAGACGCTTCACTGCTTGTCTTTTGTTGTTAGGAAGGTGATGTCGGGGTGAACGGAAAGGTAGTGGAGCTACCCAGCTGTTTGACTCATCTAGAAAGACTTTTCTGTCCATTATCTCAAGGAAGAGGCTATCTTCAACAGATGGTGCTGGTTTGTCATCATCTCGCGTTCTTTCAAACACCTTGCATCCTAGCTCATCTGTATCTTCAGATGAGGTGATAGCCTCCATGTAACTCCGAACTTTCTGCTGTTGTATTGGGTTGACTAGTCTTTCTTTAATCTGTTTCTTGTTGGTACAGGGGCTAAGACATGATGTGCGGCCATTTTGCAACATGTTTGTTTTGTAGACATTCACTTTTGATGGCTTGTGAGCTCCATCCAGACATACATCACCAATTATGACCCATCCAAGGTCAAGACGTTGTGCAAATGGTGCATTGTGTGGCCCATTGTATTGCTCTCTGACCTTGTGCACTCTCAATATGTCTCTTCCAAGTAGAAGGATAATTGCAGCACCTGGGTCCAGTACTGGAATCTTGTCTGATATTTGCATCAGATGAGGGTAGTGACGAGCAATTTCAGGTGTGGGTATCTCTGATCTATCATCTGGTATCATATCACATTCAATGAGAGTGGGCAGAGTCAGCTGCGTTTTCCCATCTAATGATTCAATGATGTAGTTGTTTGCTCTCCTCCCTGATGTCTCCACAACTCCTGAGCATGTCTTCAAAGTATACGGAGTTGGACTTCCTCTGTCACCGAAGAGGTCAAAGAACTCTGTTCTTGCCAAAGATCTGTTACTTTGTTCATCTAGAACCGCATACATTCTGATTGCCCTCTCTCTGAGGCCTGCAGGATGCACCTTGACTAAACATATCTTGGAGCATGATCTCGAGTTAAATGTGTTTGTGCAGATTTCAGTGCACTTTGAGGTTATTGCTGGTAATGCACTCTCTTTTTGCTCCCCACCATGATCTTCTTGGGTTACCGGATTCTCTGTTTTCCATGGTGCTGGTCCTGGGTGTAAAGCAGACAGATGGTTGTCATTATTGCATTCTTTACATCGAATTGTTTTCACACAGTCTTTAGCAAGATGTTGAGTTGAACCACAGCATCTGAAACAAATGCGCTTGTCCTTAAGATAAGATTTGCGCTCCTCTATCGTCTTGCTTCTGAAACCGCGAAATTTTCTCAGTGGATGAGGCTTGTTATGTAGGGGACACTGCTTATCTGGGTCCTCAATTTGCACTCCTGAGCTTTTATCCTGGTTGGCCTCAAACTCAGTCGGTACTTCTGTCTTCTGTTGCTCTGCGTTCTTTATTGTACACTGAAAGTTGTTTCTCTGTCTTTACAGAACTGGAGCCTCCCCTGTTCAAAAGGGCGAAGCTTGGGTCATTGCATATTTTAGCTTGCTTCACAATGAATTTGGCGAGGAAGGAGAAAGGTGGAAATGCCACCTGATGATCTTCCTTGTATTTTGATGCTTGCGTGATCCATCTTTCTTGTAAGCTGTAAGGAAGCTTCTCGATTACCGGTTTGACTCCGCGTGCTGTATCCAAATATGAGAGGCCTGGGAGGTATCCACCAGCCTTTGCCGCTTCCAGCTCTAAAAGTATGTCACCAAGCTCTCTCAGCTTCTGATTGTCTCTATTGGTTAATTTTGGATAATTTTCAATTTTCTTTAGAAGTGCATCTTCAATTACTTCAGGTGACCCATAGCAGTCTTCCAATCTCTGCCATAACATTGTAAGCCCTGCTGTCGCATCATGAACATGTACTGACCTGATTCTTTTGGCTTGCTCGGTGGACTCTGGTCCGAGCCATTTGGAGAGTAGGTCAAGCTTTTCCCTGTCTTTCAGATTTAAGTCTTGGGTGCTGCTTAGAAAAGATGACTTCCAGGCCCAATAATTTTCTGGACGGTCATCAAACTTCAGGAGACCAGAGCTCACCATTTCACGGCGTATCAAGTATTTTGTCACCTCTGTGGCTCCTGCTGCCTCAGGTGGGCATTTTCTGGGAACAAACACAGGGCATGTCTGTGGCTGGTAAGACGGTTGGGATGCTTGGTAAAATCCACTATAGTCGTGTGGTTGTTCTCGTTTACTGCAAGTCTTCCTGCTATAGGCCGGATTTATATTTTCCCAAGGAGGGATTATGTCACCATTTGTTTGATTTCCTGAAGGACCAACAGATTGGTCTCTGAGTATGTAACCACTTGGCTTGTTATAGTAAAGTTCTGGTTCAGTCTTGTGGCATCGAGCGATATCAAAGTTGTCTGCTGCTAGTGGGACCTTTGACGATTCCAATGCATCATTAGACTGTTGATCCGAGCGCATGGTCGCGTGCAATTGCACATACTCACTGGTGCGTTGGATTGCACTAAGTGGTGTCATTTGGGTATCTATCACAGAGTGCTCTCTGTACTGTTCTTCGGCAGCTCTCATGAGCACCTCGGCTTCAGCTAAGGCTGCTGAAGCAGTTTTTTCTTGCTTGATAATATGTAAAGATGCTTTCACCTCTGCTTTTCTTCTAAGTGCTTCAGCTTTACTTTTAGCTTTAATCATATGATGTTCTTCATCTATGCAGCCCTGTTCTCTTATCATTTCAGCTTCACGTATTGCATAGGAAGCCAGTGCACGCGCAGCTTCTGCTTTTGCATGGGCCTTGGCAGCTGCAGCACTGGTGGACGACAGGTTAGAGCAGCTTGAATGTCTAGAGCTAGTGCGCTTGGACCTGGCAGATTCAGCACTAGCTGATGTCTGATCCGACTGACTAGAGACTCTGGAGCTTGTGCAGCGTGACCTGTTGGTTGTCATATTTTGTATGCTTTCCTCTGCTTGTGTATGCTGAGGGATGACTGGTGTATTATCCTTGTCTGTGTGCTGCATGATGAAACAGATTACTTCTCTGTAGTGTCTGTGGCTGTAGAGGTTAGCTGATGATGAGCAGAATGCATCCACTCTTCTTTAAACTAGGCCCGCTGTGTTAAAAGTCTTTTTACTGTTCTGCCCTCACAATGTGTTCAAAGGACAAAGCTTGGCAGACAGCTAACAGCTTCCCAACAAAGACTCAGGAGGAAGGGCTTATAGTTGAAATCTTTACTGAGAATAAGTTTTTTGTAAAACTGCAAAACACAAATTATAAAAATATGCATTAGCATTTAACATTACATCACAAATGCAAATAGTAACAGGCATGCTACAATACTGTTAAGGCACTAGCTAGCAAAAATGTGGCCTAGCTGAGTGAACTTCCTGACAGACACATAAAATGTAGTTGCATTAGTAGAACATATACTGACTAACTGAAAATTAATGACTGCTTACTTACAGACTTATGCTTCCAAGGCCTGTATTAAGAAATAGTGGAGGTCTTTAGCATGCTTCCTTCTCTGTAGAAAGATTATTTAATATGACTGCTGACTGCTGAGCAGGAAGTGGGAGGAATATACTACAGTTCCTGCTAGTAATGGATGCCAATTTAAAGCAACAGTACGATCAGTAAATATATACCTTATAATCAGAACATTAGGAATGCTTCGCCCTCGCGGAACCCAGTCAAAGGTACTGGGCCCCAGGCCTCCTGGTATAGTACCTCACCCCAGGCTGGAGGTGCCTGGGATGGAACTCGACTCCACGCGCCCAGGCCAAGGGCGCCTGGGCACAGACGAACCGCAGCAGCCCCCAGGCTGGAGGTGCCTGGGGAATGGACCTCGTGCGCAAGATGTCCGCCCCCTTTTATATCCTCTCCCAACAGGCACAGCGGGTTCCCCACCCCGCCGTACTACTGCCGCGAGAGGACAAAAAGGGCACGGCTCTAGAATGGTAGCTCATCCCTGGTTCCAGGTGACAGCGCCACCCAGGGACCGCAGGGAACATGACACCACTCATACCTCCCACACTCCAAAGTGTCCATAAATCCCTAAAATCAATGTATCTGGGCCATTGTTCTGTCTCAACTACAAAGCGATAAAGTTCATCTCCAGGTTTAAGTAGGCCTTACTCAAGCTGGTTTGATATTCATCCCTTGCATCGATACAGGCAGTTTAACTCAATGAATAAACTCACAGTTAGGACGACAGACGATGAATCCTTTCGAATGTTCCGTTTAATGATGGATATTCATGGGTAGAAAAACGTTGCAGTTGTAAGCCACATGTAAGATGTTTAGCATGGAAGATATACAGGAGTAATGACCAGAATCAGGAAGTGGAGGAGATATATAAAGAACTACGGTGAGAGAGAGAGTTCAGCTAGAAAGAAGGGGACAGATCTTAAAGACACAGAGCAAGAAAAATCACATAGTGTAACACAACACTCCCCGTCTGAAATCTTTAGATTTCATAACCTCAAACTAAAATATATATTTTCAAAAAGTCCAATACTGACGAATGTCCTGGAACCTGTAATGAAAAACATGCAACAAGCAAATAACAAACGTAAGTTCAACAGGATGAAGAACATAAAGTCACAGTATGATGTCTTCAAATAATTCCAAAGTTCTGAGTAGAACCTGTAGATGGCAGCAATGTACTCCCCGCCGTGCCAACAGCATGGCTAGTCCTTGCACAAGTCACTCACCTGGCAAAAGGAGTACTAACTCTGTAATTGGTCGACTAAAGGTTTGTGTCGATCCTCCCTTGGTTACCTTGACTTCTACCTTCCGGACTTTGTTATCGTCGCTGGGCATAACTTTAGTAATAAGACCCATAGGCCACTCATTCCGACAAACTTCCTTGTCTTTTAGAAGGATGAGGTCTCCAACCTTAAGATTCGGCTTAGATGCTTGCCATTTGTTACGACCTTGAAGGTGGTGAAGATACTTTTTCTTCCAGCGATGCCAGAACACATTGGCTAGATGCTGCACCTGCTTCCATTGATGCTTGTAATGGTGTGACCGCAGCTTCTGTTTTGTACTTACAGAAGTGTGGAGTGAGGTGTTCACAGTTCTTATTTCCTTATCATCTTCAGGGTTTACTAGCCCATAGGTGGTGTCAATAGGGAGTAAGTAAGAGTCCTCACACAGAAACCTTGGAGGTGACAGCCATAGGCTGTCCTGACGAGCAGCAGGTGACACGGCTCTGGTCCCACAGTCAGCTGGGTTGAGTTCAGTGGGAACGTGATGCCATTGACTTGGTAGAGAGAATCTCTTGATACGTTCAACCCTGTTGCTGACGTACACATAAAATTGTTTTGTTTGGTTGTTTATGTAACCAAGTACTACCTTACTGTCTGTATAGAAGGTGAAAGAATCAATTCTAGTGTCCATTTCACTTCGTATGACCTCGGCAATTTCTACTGCTAGCACGGCTGCACAAAGTTCAAGTCTTGGTATGGTATGTGCAGGCTTGGGTGTGAGTTTTGCCTTGCCTAGGACAAAACTACAGTGTGATTCTCCATTCAGTTCAGAGGTCTTCAAATAGGCTACTGCAGCAATAGCTTCAACTGATGCATCAGAGAAAATATGAATCTCTCTCCGGTTAGCGGTTGAAGTGGATCCTGGAACATAGCAACGGGGAATCTGAAGTTTTTCTAGTGACTTCAAAGAATATCTCCACCTTTCCCACTTGTGTTGATTCTCACTAGGCAAGGGAGTATCCCAGTCTATGTTCTCAGTAGACAACTGTCTTAGTATAATCTTACCTTGAATGGTAACTGGAGCAAGGAAACCCAGTGGGTCATAGATGCTATTCACCATGGACAGGACTCCTCTCTTAGTGAAGGGTTTGTCACAAGTTGACACTTGGAAGGTGAATTTGTCTTGCTTGATGTTCCACAACAAACCCAGACTTCGCTGTACAGGAGGCACATCTGTACCTAAGTCAAGGTTTTTTAGACTAGTGGCATAGTCCTCAGAGTGAAAGGCATTCATAAGTTCCTGGCTGTTGGATATAATCTTGTGCAGTCTAAGGTTTGCTACAGACAGCATCTCCTTTGTTCTGGTGAGAAGATCAATTGCTTCTTTAGCAGTTGGAAAGGACTTAAGTGCGTCATCAACATAGAAGTTTCTTTCATTAAATTGACGGGCATCAGATCCATATTCAACTTCTCCAGTTTGAGCTGTTCTCCTTAGCCCATAAGTTGCCACTGCTGGGGAAGGACTGTTACCGAAGGCATGTACCTTCATGCGATAATCTATAACTTCCTTGTTGAGGTCATTGTCCTTGTGCCATAGAAACCTGAGGTAGTTTCTGTTGTCTTCTCTGACGATGAAGCAGTGAAACATCTGTTGAATGTCGGCCATTACTGCTACAGGCTCTTGTCTGAAACAAATCAAGACTCCTGTTAGACTGTTGTTCAAGTTGGGTCCCGTAAGGAGCATGTTGTTAAGAGAAACACCTTCGTGCTGAGCACTGGAATCAAAGACAACTCTGATTTGGTCTGGTTTGCGTGGGTGATACACGCCAAAGGATGGAAGGTACCAGCATTCTTCTCCCTCCTTTAGTGGGGGAGCAGGCTCTGCATGATCTCTGTCAAATACATTTTGCATAAAGTCCACAAAGTGCTTTTGCATCTCTGGTTTCCTGCTTAAGTTTCGCTTTAAGGAGGAGAATCTACTGATGGCCTGCTGTAAGTTGTTGGGCAATCTCTCTCTTGGGAGACGAAAGGGTAGGGGTGCTACCCAGTTATTGGAGTCATCTTGAAAGAACTCATTGTCCATTACCTTGATGAATTCTTTGTCTTCCATTGAAGGAGCCAGTATGTCATCTTCACTGGTAGCATTAAACACTGTAGAGCCGAAGTCGCCATCATGGCAGGAGAAAGGGCTTGTGTCACCTGAGATACCATGTTGCCATTCGTGGCTGGCTATCTTCTCTTTCACCCAGTAGTGATGTGGGCATGGCTCAAAGTAAGCGTTTCGGCCATTTGGCAGAACATTTGTCTTGAATGACGAAATGTTGGTAGGTCTTTTCATTTTGCCTATGCAGACATTGCCTATGATGACCCACCCTAGATCTGTGCGCTGGGCAAATGGGGCATCTGGGGGTCCACTGACTTGTCTGTGTACCTTGTGAACTCCTAGAATGTCTCTTCCTAACAGAAGAAGGATCTGAGCATCTTTGTCAAGCGGCGGTATCTCATTTGCTATTACCTTGAGGTGAGGGTGATGGAAAGCAGCAGCTGGAGTAGGGATTTCTTCCCTGTTAGCAGGTATCTGATTGCACTCAACAAGTGTAGGTAAGGGTAATTGCAAGTTACCTTTGAGAGAAGATACCATGAGTCCATGAGCCCTTCTTCCAGAAACCTCTATAGTTCCACTACAGGTACCCAAGGTGTAAGGATGAGCTTCGCCTTTTATTTCAAATAGTTTGAACAATTCCGATTTTGCAAGTGATCGATTGCTCTGATCGTCTAAGATAGCATATGCCTTTAGAGACTTTTCTGGTTGATCCTTGTGGTATATGTTCACCAAGCATATCTTAGCACAGGACTTACCACAGCGGTCTTCTCCACAAACTTCAGTGCAGGATGAAGAAATGATGGTAGAATTAGGCACTTGGTCTGTATTCTCCCCGCCATGCGTTAACCTGGGAGGAGTGTTGGCAGGTTGTGCAGAGCTGGGCTCAAGAGGATGGAGGGCTTGCACATGTTCTTCAGAGCCACACTCTATGCACTTGATGGACACATTACAGTCCCTTGCAAAATGTTCTGTAGAAGCACAGCACCTGAAACATACCCTAAATGTCTTTAAAAGCTCCTTGCGCTCTTCCAGAGGCTTTTTCCTAAAGCCGATACATTTATTGAGGGGGTGTGGCTTCTTGTGTATGGAACACTCTCTGTTAGAGTTTTCAATCTTGCTACTCTGTTTGTTCGTGGCTAGAACTGTGGTAGGAGTGGGAAGGATGTCAGTCTTTTTCACGGACACTGGGCCTCTATGGTTTCTGTAGTTGCCCTGAAGACTGGTACTCTTTGGAAAGGGTGAGAAGAGACTGTACTCACCGTAGGAAAAACTTGGATCATTCTTGGTCTCTGCAATTTCCCCGATGAATTCACAGAAGAAAGAGAATGGAGGGAAGGAAACCTTGTTCTCTCTTTTGTATGATGACCCTAGTGCAGTCCATTTCTCTTGCAAACCATACGGGAGCTTGGAGACAATTGGGTTTACCTCTCTTGGAGTGTCAAGGTAACTGAGTCCAGGTAGTTTTGGGTCTGTCTTGGCTAGCTGAAGCTCAAGGAGAAGGTCACTCAGTCTCAGGAACTCCTTGTTGTCCTTACCGGATATCTTTGGGAAAGTTTCCAGACGCATGAACAAAACATTTTCTATAGCTTCTGGACTGCCATAACTTTGCACTAGTCGCTCCCATGCAGCTGTGAGGCCTGCAGTAGGATTGTCCATGAAAACCGATCTTAATGGCTTAACATGTGCAGCAGATAGAGGACCAAGCCATTTGATCAGCAGATTCAATTCTTGATCAGCTGTAATGCCAATATTGCTGATTGTAGTTCTGAAGGCACATTTCCAACTTCTGTAGTTCTCAGGTTGGTCATCAAAACTTGTAAGACCAGTCTTTGTGAGCTCTCTGCGAAGCATGTACCTCACAAACTCTTCTGTCTCAGTTGTTTCCGCCTTTATGTGTGATGCTGTTGGCTGTATGGTGCTGATTGCGTTATCTTTGACATTGTTGTTAAAGGACACAGGGAAATATGGTGCAGCAGATGCATCCAGGTGAGTTGCTTGCTTGAAGTCAGTTGTTCCAATGGTACGTTGATTCAAGGCTGTACCGATGACTGGAGATTGATGACTTGCTTGAAGCTTGCGCTGATGCTCTGTGACGTATGAAGGCAGGCAAGGTAGGCAGGTAGGAAATGCAGTGGAGTGATTTTGAGTGCAGGAAGTTGCTGGAACCTCTTTAACTTGAAGCTGTGAAGGAGTCTCTATGTAGTCGGGAGCATTGGAGACAATGGAGTGTGCACTGCAGTGGCTTAGGACATATTCTTTAGTGCGTTTGAGGGGGTCTTCCATATCTGCTATGTTTAGGTTAATGCTGCCTTTCTCACTTGCACCTTCGTCTGCACTGATAGCTTGCTGTAGGACCCTTAGCTTTGCCATAGCTGCGTCATGTTTACACTGTTCATTTAAGGTTTCCATTGTTGCTCTTTGTCGTGCTGACTGCGCTTCCGACTCTGCTCTCTGAGCTTCCAACTCTGCTCTTTTTTCTGCATATGCCACCTGCACTTTGCTGGCTTCCACTTCAGCGCGGGCATTAATAAGTCGCTTGACGAGTTTTTAGAACGTCTGGTGGAAACAGATCTGTGAGATGCAGTGTCCTGTAACAGCTTTATTTTTGCTTCTGCCTTTAATCTGGTTTGCTGGATAAAACTGTCTCTTTCAATATTAAGAATGTTGACACGCTTTAACTGTGTCATCGCACTTTCTGTATTCATGTTTTGCAAGACATTAGTGAATTTGCTGCTGGTAAGCTGATAAAGCTGATATGAGGCAGAAAGTTGTTTAATGGCGCCCTCTAGTGTCAGTGGTTCACGTTCAACAGACACTGTATTGGCTTCAGCAAGGATTTTCTCCCAGACTAATTCCAAGCTATTTGACAATTCAGTCCTTGAAGCTTCATAATTCTCCATTACTTTCCAAGTGGGTTTAACTGAGCGTTTGGTTAACTCAGTTTCTTCAGGAACTTGTGGGGAGGTAGATGTGAGTTCACATGCAGAAGCTTGATCACTCATGATAGCAGACTGACTGTGAAAGCAGGCAGGATCTGTGTGCTGAAATATGACACTGTGCAGATTGTCTCAGGCTATAAGGCTGCCATGTGCTGCTCTGTCCCTTCTGTCTTGCTATGAGGGCAGTAAATCTTGTCTGTTTCAGTACTGACATGCAGAAATCTTGTAATTAGGCTGTAAAACTCCGTTTTTCTACTGTTCTGTCTCAACTACAAAGCGATAAAGTTCATCTCCAGGTTTAAGTAGGCCTTACTCAAGCTGGTTTGATATTCATCCCTTGCATCGATACAGGCAGCTTAACTCAATGAATAAACTCACAGTTAGGACGACAGACGATGAATCCTTTCGAATGTTCCGTTTAATGATGGATATTCATAGGTAGAAAAACGTTGCAGTTGTAAGCCACATGTAAGATGTTTAGCATGGAAGATATACAGGAGTAATGACCAGAATCAGGAAGTGGAGGAGATATATAAAGAACTACGGTGAGAGAGAGAGTTCAGCTAGAAAGAAGGGGACAGATCTTAGACACAGAGCAAGAAAAATCACATAGTGTAACACAACAGCCATCTATAGCCCAGATACACCCCACTAAACTTGACACCCGCTACACAAGTAAAAAATAATGAATAGAAACAAGGTTTTGAAAACAAATATTTACATCAAAATTTTCATGAACTATTTTCATTGAGTCAGCAAGGGCTTGTATTACAAGCACATAACTGCTTCCATGAACTAAAATTACAAATTATACACAGGAACATGCTTTTTAAAGCAAAAACAAAGAATGGTAAGATTATTAACAATAAACTGACCTTATTAAAAAAAAAAAAAAAAAAAAAACCTTAAAAGACTGAGAACTACCTGATCAACCCAGCATCTCTGATACACCTCTTCTCCTAAGGGGACAGCTATGACCTGGAGCTCTAAGTGATGGCTGTGAACTAAGTGATACAGTCCCTTTAGATCTGCTCTCATGAAAGCTGCTTATACAAAAGAACATACTAGTGTACAGGCACGAATTGTAACATGGCAGTTAGAAGAGAATGAGAGCCGGTTCACACCAGGACGGCGCGACGCGGCACGACTTGTGGGGGCGACCTCGGCGGTGCGATCTCAAGACGACTTGAGACGCCCGCCGAGGCGATTTGCATAAGACTTCTGTATAGAAGTCAATGCAGGTCGCCTTGGGTCGCCCCCAAAAGTAGTACAGGAACCTTTTTTTAAGTCGGAGCGACCTGAGTCGCTCTTACTTAGAACGGTTCCATTGAAAATTGTGGGACGCGACTTGTCAGGTGACTGAGTCGCCTGACGAGTCGCCCTGGTGTGAACCGGCTCTGAAGAAAACTTTTCCTGTATGTATATATGCGAAAGGTCTTAATGGAACATCACAAGGTTTTGTACTCTGGATCTTTCTACCAGCCTCTCCTAGCAAGATCCTGCATTTAAATGTAGCGGGGTGTTCAATTTAAGGGAAGTGTCTGAGTGGTAACCAGGCTCAGACACATTAAATTGATAGGATTTATGAACCATTTTCTGTTCTCAGGGGTTAATGCTGGTGATGTGTTCCCTGTGGCCGGTGGGTGGCACTGCCATTCTGGGCCAGGGTTGAACCGCAAGCGCAGTGCTGTGCCTTTTGTGTCCCCTCTCGGCAGCCGTACAGTAGGACGGGGAACCTGTTGTGCATGCCGGGAGAGGATATAAAGGGGGCGGACATCTTCTGAGAGGGGTCTTCGTCCGTCCACGCCCAGGTACCTTCAGCCTGGGTGTGCGGGAGTGTGTGTGGGAGTGTGGTTCGTCATCTCCGGGTGCCCTAGGCCCGGAGGCCTTGTTCCACCTCAGGCACTTTTAGCCTGGGGTGAGGTACTACCTCACTGCTTCTGTTCGCCTGGGCATGGAGGCCCAGGAGTTGCAGTGATGGCCTGGAGCCCAGCAGCCTTTGGCTGGGGTCCGCAAGGGATCGAGGAGTCCAGGGTGCCGCCTTGCGAGGGGACCCGCACCCTAAGAGAAGGGAGGACCTGTCCGAAGGACCGGTGCTGTGGACACGGTGAAGGAAGGGGTCTGTTGACTCTCTGGGGAGATGTCTTCTCCCTGAAAGGGGCTATGTCCTAGGAAGGAAATCAATTTTCACCAGGTCAGTGGCAGTGACCATATTCACCAGGTCAGTGGCAGTGACCCTGTTCACCAGGTCAGTGGCAGTGACCTTATCTACCAGGTCTGTGGCAGAGACCAACCTCATGGTCTGTGGCAGAGACCATGCACCAAAACTGTTTGAGAATCTGAACAGTTCTAAGAGTTTGAGCTACATTTGTGCCTGGACCTCCTCCACACCTTAAAGCTGTCCTGTCTCTTTACTCCAACCTTTCGTCTATCAAAGAGAATATGTGTTGTGCAAGTGAAAAATAAAGATTGAGTTGGACTTTCAGCTGGTGTGGACATTTACGTTCCTGGGGAAATCAAGGACTTGCATCTACACACTGTAGAGGTGAGAATCCTTCTCAGGAGGACTTTATGCCCCGGCTGCAGACAAGGCCCAAAAACAACACCGCCTAACCTCTTAACTAGGGATGAGCCAAACACCCCCGGGTTCGGTTCGCACCAGAACCCGCAAACGGACCGAAAGTTCGCACGAACGTTAGAACCCTATTAAATACAATGGATGCGAACGTTCGAAATCTAAAGTGCTAATTATAACGACTATTATGCATGTTATTGTCCTAAAAAGGGTTTGGGAACCCGGGTTCTGCACCAGGGGACATGTATCAATGCAAAAAGAAGTTTTAAAAACGGCCGTTTTTCGGGAGCAGTCATTTTAATGATGCATAAAGTGAAAAAAAAAAAAGTCAAATATTCCTTTAAATATCGTACCTGGGGGGTGTCTAAAGTATGCCTGTGAAGTGCCACGAGTTTCCCGTGTTTAGAACTGTCCCTGCACAAAATGACATTTCTAAAGGAAAAAAAGCCATTTAAAACTGCGGCTTTAATGTAATGTCTGGTCCCGGTAATATAAATGAAAATCTTTAAGAAAAATGGCATAGCTACCCCCCCCCCCCACCCCAACCCATTACCAGCCCCTTTGGGTCTTGTATGGATATTAAGGGGAACCCCGCACACAAAATAAAAAAGGCCCTATATACTCTGAACAGCCGTATACAGGCGGTGCATACAAGACAGGGACTGTAGGTTTGTTCTTATGTAGAATCTGTTTGTAATTTTGAACAGGTACATTGTTTAAGTGTAGCTCCAGCCAAAAAATCTATTTTTAAGCTTTTTGGAAAACATAGGGAAGGGTTATCACCCCTGTAACATTTGTTTTGCTGTCTGTGCCCCTGTTCAGAACATTTCACCTCACTTTCCGTCCCAATGACAAATGTTTTTGAAAAGTGGGGTTTTTATTGAAACAAGGATTGGTGATAAAGCATCAGTAGAGAGGAGACACCTTTTTCCCATATTAACTCTTACAGGAGAGAATTTCCCTTCCTAGGGGTAGATTTCCTCTCACTTCCTGTTGTCTCCTTCCGTTTGCAAGTAGGAGTCGTTTGTAAGTTGGATGTTTGAAAGTAGGGGCCTGCTCTATATACTCTGCTGAAATTTGCCCCTTACATGTTGGTGTTGCCACAACACTGTAAGCCCTCACAGTTACACTTGGTGGGCGCATGAATGGGCCCTGCTGTGAATTATTAGATCAAGAATTGTAATTGCATGCCCCTGTTGGACAGGGGCTGAAAAATTGGGCCTTTGGTGGTGGTGGTGGTGTTGACACAACACTGTAAGGCCTCACAGTTACTCTTGGTGGGCGCAGAAATGGGCCCTGCTGTGAATTATTAGATCAAGAATTGTAATTACATGCCCCTGTTAAACAGGGGCAGAAAAATTGGGCCTTAGGCACTGGTGCCACAACACTGCAACCCCTCACAGATACTGTACTTGGAGCACAGCAATGAGCCCTGTTGCAAAGTATTGCATCAAAAATTGTAATTACACGCCCTTGTTAAACAGGGGCTGAAAAATTGGGCCTTAGGCACTGGTGCTGGTCCCATGACACTGCAACCTCTCCCAGATACTCTAGTTGGAGTGCAGGAATGAGCCCTGCTGCAAAGCATTGCATAAAAAATTGTATTTACATGCCCCTGTTAAACAGGGGCTGAAAAATTGGGCCTTAGGCACTGGTGCTGGTGCCACGACACTGCAACCTCTCCCAGATACTCTAGTTGGAGTGCAGGAATGAGCCCTGCTGCAAAGCATTGCATACAAAATTGTAATTACATGCCCCTGTTAAACAGGGGCTGAAAAATTGGGCCTTAGGCACTGGTGGCGGCACCCAGAAACAAAAATGTTCTTCCAAGCTATCATCATCAATCGGATCATTGAGGAGGAGGAGGAGGATAGTCAGTCAACATAACAGGACAGTCACTCAGCATCAGCATCAGTCTTGAAGGGATGTGACATTTGAAAATAAATTAGTCTGTTATATCAGCTTCAGGTGTTTGGTAGCTGGTGGTGATCCAAGACTGGTTCATCTTTATGAAAGTCAGTCGATCAACCGAGTCGGTGGACAGGCGCACCCTGTGATCCGTGACAAATCCTCCAGCAGCACTGAATGTGCGTTCTGAAAGAACGCTGGAGGTAGGACAGGCCAGTAGCTCAATTGCATACTGTGCAAGCTCTGGCCAGTGATCCATCCTCAAGACCCAGTAAGCCAGAGGATTTTCGGTGGGGAAGGTGTCCAAGTCTGACCTTGCCCCTAGGTATTCCTGCACCATGTATATCAGACGCTGGCGATGGTTGCTGGAACCGATCATACCTTGGGGCTGCGGACTAAAGAATTGTCTGAACGCATCGGTCAGACGGCCACCTTCCCCACCGCTCCTTCTTTGACTGACCGAAGCCTCAGCAACTCGTTGTCCAGGACCAGGAGTTTGTAACCACCCAGTCTCTGGGAACGCGTTGCACAGACCTTTCTGCAAGGCCTCACGGAGTTGTCTCATCCTCTGCTCCCTCTGCGACGGTAAGATAAGGTCCGCAACCTTACCCTTGTACCGTGGATCAAGGAGAGTGGCTAGCCAGTAATGGTCCCTCTCCTTGATCCGAAGAATACGAGGATCCTTCCGCAGACTTTGCAGGATCAGGGAGGCCATGCAGCGTAAGTTAGCTGAGGCATTCGGTCCGGAGTCCTCTGGGTCACTAAGGACGACATGATCCGCAGCCACTTCCTCCCAGCCACGTACAAGTCCACGGGTTTCTTGGGACTGTAAATCATCCCTAAAAGACTGCTGCTGATGATGCCAGGCTCCACCTCCATGCTGACACAATCCTCCTCCTCCTCTTCCTGTGCGATGGATGGGACAGAAGGAACACTGTCTGGGTAAAGGGGGCCTTGAGAGGCAAGGAAGTCCTCCTCTTCCTGCCTCTGTTCTGCCTCAAGTGCCCTGTCCATTATTCCACGCAGCATATGTTCCAACAGGTGGACAAGAGGTACAGTGTCACTGATGCATGCACTGTCACTGCTCACCATCCTCGTGGCCTCCTCAAATGGTGCCAGGACAGTGCATGCATCCCTGATCATGCCCCACTGGCGTGGTGAAAAAAAAACAAGCTCCCCTGACCCTGTCCTGGTGCCGTAGTCGCACAGGTACTCATTGATGGCCCTCTGCTGCGTGTGCAGCCGCTGCAGCATGGCCAACGTTGAGTTCCACCTGGTGGGCATGTCACATATAAGGCGGTTCTTGGGCAGGTTCAACTCCTTTTGCAGCTCAGCCAGGCGAGCACTGGCATTATAAGATCTGCGGAAATGCACACAGACTTTCCTGGCCTGCCTCAGGACATCCTGTAAGCCCGGGTACCTGCCCAAGAACCGCTGCACCACCAGGTTAAGGACGTGAGCCACACAGGGCACATGGGTCAGTTGTCCCTGTCGGAGGGCGGAGAGGAGGTTGGTGCCATTGTCGCAAACCACCATTCCTGGCTTAAGCTGGCGTGGCGTCAACCACCTCTCGGCCTGCCCCTGCAGAGCAGACAGAACCTCTGCCCAGTGTGGCTCCTGTCCCCCAAACACACCAGCGCAAGCACGGCATGGCATCTTTTTGCCTGCGTACTTGCGTAGCCCCTTGAACGCCTACGGAGCACCGCTGGTTCCGAGGACAAAGCACAGGAAGAGGCCATGGAGGAAGAAGAAGAAGAGGGGGGGTGGAGGAGAGAGGTGTGTCACAACCAGTAGTAGCATTTTGGAGGCGTGGCGGCGGAACAACCTCCAACACTACTGCACCTTGTCCTGCATCCTTCCCAGCTGCCAAAAGAGTGACCCAATGGGCCGTGAAAGAAAGGTAACGTCCCTGTCCATGCCTGCTGGACCATGAGTCAGCGGTAATATGCACCTTACCGCTGACCGCCCTGTCCAGCGAGGCCAAGACATTGCCTTCCACATGCCGGTAGAGAGCCGGAATCGCCTTCTGTGAGAAAAAGTGCCATTTGGGAACCTGCCACTGAGGAACCGCACATTGCACAAACTCATGGAAGGGGGCCGAGTCTACCAACTGAAAAGGCAGCAGTTGAAGCGCTAGCAATTTAGCCAAGCTAGCATTCAACCGCTGGGCATGTGGATGGCTGGGAGTGAACTTCTTTCGACGGTCCAGCAGCTGGGGCAGGGAAATTTGCCTGATAGAATCGGACGTCGGTGTATTGCTAGCAGAGTGCCCGCAAGTACTTGGCTGTGACACACCTAATTCTACACCTTCATTCCTCTCAGTGCAGGTTTCAGAGAGGACTGAAGGTATAGTGGGGTTGGAGATCCCAGCTGATGCGGTGCAAGGAGAGGTCCGCTTTGTTCTTTGGTGTGGGTCTTTAAGGTAGGCTTGCCAACGAGCTGCATGGCAGGTCAACATATGTCTGGTCAAGCATGTGGTGCCCAATCGGCTGATGTTTTGGCCATGCGATATACGCTTGAGACATATGTTGCAAACAGCAGCTGTGCGATCTGATGCACTCGACTCAAAAAAGGCCCACACCAAAGAACTTTTTGAATAACGGGCAGAGGCAGCATCCTGCACAGGCGGAGCTCTGCGGTGTGATTCCGTCGGTATGCTGCCCTTACGCTGGCCCCCCGAGGGCATCCTGCCTTGTTGGAGATGTGCCTCCTCATCCTCCTCCTCCTCTCTCCTATTAGGCACCCACGTGGAGTCAGTGACCTCATCATCCCCTCTCTCCTCATCACTGGAGCCAATCTGGCAGTATGCTGCAGCTGCTGGAACATGACTGCCAGATTGGTGTCCTTCTTGAGCATCCCCTCTCTCTGCTCTCACGCTACTGCCTTCCTCTAGCTGGGTATCAACATCAGACCCTTCGAAACGCTGGGCATCCTCCTGGAGCATGTACCCAACACTGTGCTCAAACAGTTCGGGGGACTCCTCAGGAGGACATGGTGGGTTTAGGGAAGGAGTGACTGTCGATGACATTGATACCAGGGAAGAGGACGCTTTGGCAGCTGCTTTGCCAGTACCCTGAGCCTGGGTGAGAGAGGATGAGGAGGATGAGGAGGGCTTGGTCATCCACTCTACCAAGTCTTCGGCATGATGCGGCTCAACACGTCCAGCTGCCGAAAAGAAGGACAAGCGTGTCCCATGGCCACGTGCTGATGGCGATGCACCGCGTCCACGACCAGCACTGTTGTCTCTAGACACAGAGCCTGCTTGCCCTCTTTTATTGGCTCCTGACTGTCTGTCTCTCCTTGTTTGCCTTCCAGACATTCTAATGGCCTGCAGGGAGATGGGAAAACCAGCAATAAGGCCTAGCTTCAGGAGTATATTTTGCAGGAAGCACGCTACGCCCGCTGTAAATGCTGCAAATGCCTGTTGGTGTAACACACCAGGAAAACACAGCAATGCGGGCTAGCTTCAGAAGTATATTTTGCAGGAATCACACTACGCCTGCTGTAAGTGCTGCAAATGCCTGTTGGTGTAACACACTAGGAAAACACAGCAATAAGGCCTAGCTTCAGGAGTATATTTTGCAGGAATCACACTACGCCTGCTGTAAGTGCTGCAAATGCCTGTTGGTGTAACACACCAGGAAAACACAGCAATACGGGCTAGCTTCAGGTGTATAATGTGCAGGAGGCACACTCCGCCCGCTGTAAGTGCTGCAAATGCCTGTTAGTGTAACACACCAGGAAAACA
The DNA here is from genome assembly GCA_029206835.1 of Rana muscosa. NCBI lineage: Eukaryota > Metazoa > Chordata > Amphibia > Anura > Ranidae > Rana > Rana muscosa. Next base: position 602,842,779 of record CM055116.1, on the reverse strand, counting down.
CAGCAATACGGGCTAGATTCAGAAGTATATTTTGCAGGAATCACACTACGCCTGCTGCAAGTGCTGCAAATGCCTGTTGGTGTAACACACTAGGAAAACACAGCAATACGGGCTAGCTTCAGGTGTATAATGTGCAGGAGGCACACTCCGCCCGCTGTAAGTGCTGCAAATGCCTGTTAGTGTAACACACCAGGAAAACACAGCAATAAGGGCTAGCTTCAGGTGTATACTGTGCAAGAGGCTTAGCAACAATGACACTGACGCTGTCCCCTGCCTATCCTTCTCTCTCCCTGCACACAAGGTTTATCAAAGAATATGACACTGACACTCTCCCTGCCTATCCTTCTCTCTCCCTGCACACAAGGTTTAGTAAAGAATATGACACTGACACTGTCCCCTGCCTATCCTTCTCTCTCCCTGCACACAAGGTTTATCAAAGAATATGACACTGACACTCTCCCTGCCTATCCTTCTCTCTCCCTGCACACAAGGTTTAGCAAAGAATATGACACTGACACTGTCCCCTGCCTATCCTTCTCTCTCCCTGCACATAAGGTTTAACAAAGAATATGACACTGACACTCTCCCTGCCTATCCTCTCTCCCTGCACACAAGAATAGCACAAAGAATATCAACACTGTCCCTGCTTATCCTTCTCTTTCCCTGCGCCGGAACACACTACACAAGGCCGCCGCGCTGGCGGGCTTTTATAGTGTGGGGCGTGTGCTAAACCCCCTGAGCTATAATTGGCCACAGGCAACGTGCCTGTGGCCAATTATGGCTCTCCTAGCTGCCGGCGCTGTGATTGGCCAAGCATGCAGGGTCACAGTGCATGCTTGGCCAATCACAGCGCCGGGATTGCACTGCGATGGCGCAGTGTACTGTGGGCCGTTCGCGTCACTCGAATTTGGCGCGAACGGCCCAAATCGTTCGATGTTCGCCGAACGATCGAACAGCCGATGTTCGACTCGAACACCGAGCTCATCCCTACTCTTAACACCGGAGGGTACGGGCTTGTGGTGCGGTGTGCCCCTTTTGCCTAAGAGGAGCCGAAACAGACAAGGAGAAGGGGGGTGTGTGCGCTACATAAACATGGTCAAATTATTACATCTGTATGTAAGAGACCTAAAACATCAATATATGATGCCCCTCCATTGTAGCGGACTACCTCAGCCTCTGGTGGTGCCTAAGGGAATATCCTTGACAATGGTTGGTGCTCCCTCAGGTGCTTAGGACAAGAACTGCAATGACTTGAAGAGGAACAATATTTAGGTTTTGTTGGCTGAAAATTTTGTGTCGTCTGTATGCATACCAAGTTCATGGCCAATGCCCTTCGGACCAAAATCCACAGTTTTGGCCAACGGATATCCGATCGTGTGTACGAGGCTTCTGAAGAGTCAGAGGCCCAGATGTTACTGTTGCAGTTTCTGTTTCAATGGTTTTTATTTTTTTTGGGCTGAAAGTCCCCCCCTCGGCTTATACTCGAGTCAGCGAAATTTTACATTGTAAATTGTACCTGAAGGCTGCAGCGTCCATCGTTTAAAACTCGCGGTCTCTTCCTGGTCCCTTCCGTGATAGGCGGAAATGTGTCTGCTGAGAATCGCCTATCACGAACGTTCTCTCATCCTCAGTTTCCCAGCAGACGTCCGTGATTGGCGGAAACTGAACACAGTGTCTGCTGGGATGGGTGAGGATGAGAGAACGTTCGTGATAGGCGATTCTCAGCAGACACAGTACCGCCTATCACGGAAGAGACCAGGAAGAGACCGCGAGTTTTAAACGATGGACGCTGCAGCCTTCAGGTACAATTTACAATTTACAATTTACAATGTTCAATTTTAATTCTAGGGGCACAGTGAGGATGGGCACAGTGAGGATGGGCACATGTGAGGATGGGAACAGTGAGAATGGGAACAGTGAGGATGGGAACAGTAAGGTGGCAATGGGCTTAGTGAAGTTGCAATGGGCACAGTGAGGCGTGCAAATGGGCATTGTAGTTTTCCCAGGTTTTTGTGGTAACATTAGGTACCTCGGCTTATACTCGGGTCGGCTTATACTCGAGTATATACGGTAATTGTTTTAGTAAAAGAATAAAGAACAGGTGGTAGAACAGCAAACAATCCTCCCTTGCTCCAAGTGTGTCAGATAAACAAAAAAACGAACAAATGTGGGACTTAATGCAGATAAGTGAAGACCCGACACGCAGGTTGGGTATGCTATGTGCCCCCCCCCCCCCCCCAACAAATTTTAACTAGAATGTGAGGCAGGACCGTAACCAGTGCTGAAATACTGGCAGAACATTTAAATTACATGTACTCTACGATGCAATCGTTCTATTAGCCATTGTGTGTGTATACAAGACAACATGATCCCTGTTATACATCATTGCTAAGGTAAACCCACAGTAAGTTAGTCCAGGTGGGATAGTTACGTAATAAGCAAGATTCTTTCAGCAATCGTTTATCACAACTGTCCCCTATAGGGGACCCTATTCCCAACGACTGTCCGGGATTAACCAAAGAGAAGAGAAACGAGAGAAACGCGATAACAGAGGTAAGCATGAAATAAAGATATGGTAGAAAAGAAGGAAAGAGAGAAGAAAGAAAGGTGAGTCCATCCGGGAATCTGCAGTTGGTCGCCCTAGTAAACAGCTTTATGTATCAGGGACCTGTAGGTATGTCTGTTGCAGTTTCTTTACGTTTCCGTGGAACTGACCGTATTCACATCTACATCTACAAACTTAAAGGGGTTGTAAAGGTTCGTTTTTTATTTTCTAAATAGGTTCCTTTAAGCTAGTGCATTGTTGGTTCACTTACCTTTTCCTTAGATTTCCCTTCTAAATGTTTGTTTTCTTTGTCTAAATTTCTCACTTCCTGTTCCTCCTCAGTAAGCTGTTCTGGCTGACTAAACACCGCTCGGATGATGGGGGCAAGCTTACTGAGGAGAAACAGGAAGTGAGAAATTCAGATAAAGAAAAAAAACATTTAAGCCCCGTACACACGGTCGGACTTTTGGCCAACAAACTTCATTTTGAGCAAGTTGGACCAACAATCCAACCGTGTGTACGCTCTATCGGACAAACTTTTTTTTTTTTTTTTTGTTTTCATCGGACAAAAGTTGGGTCTGCAAACGGACAAACTTTTGCCCAACAAAAGTCCGATGGAGCAAAGTCCGACCGTGTGTACAGAAAACCATAGGACTTTTGTCCGATGGACAAAACAACCAATGTTAAAATCAACCAACAATAGCAGAAGTTGACCAAAGGATGGCGGTAAAGAGCAGAAAAGAGCAGAAAAACCATGTGATGTTGCAAAAAGTTTTGGGAAAGTTTGCAGAAAAGTCCTGTGGTGTGTATGCTATGGGTGTTCCCGACCAACTCCGTTCGGACAAAAATCAAGGGAAAAGTCTGATGGAAGTCCGACCGTGTGTATGGGGCTTTAGAAGGGAAATCGAAGAAAGAGGTAAGTGAACCAACAATGCACTAGCTTACCACTTCCATACTGGGCACTTATACAGCTTCCTGCCCAGACCAATTTTCAGCTTTCTGCGCTGTTGCACTTTGAATGACAATTGTGCGGTCATGCTACACTGTACCCAAACTAAATTTTTATCATTTTTTCCCCACAAATAAAGCTTTCTTTTGGTGGTATTTGATCACCACTGGGATTTTTATTTTCTGCTAAAAATAAAAAATAAAAATTTTGAAAAAAAAAGTATTTTTTTTTGTTTCAGTTACAAAACTTTTTAAATAAGTAAGTTTTCTCCTTCACTGATGGGGCTGCACTGACGGGCAGACGGGCACCGATGAGGTGGCACTGATGAGGTGGCACTGATGAGGTGGCATTGATGGGCACTAATATGCGGCACTGATAGGTGGCACGGATAGGCGGCATGGATGGGCACGGATAGGCGGCACGGATAGGCGGCACGGATGGGCACTGATAGGCGGCACGGATGGGCACTGATAGGCGGCACGGATGGGCACTGATAGGCGGCACAGATGGGCACTGATAGGCGGCACGGATGGGCATGGATGGGCACTGATAGGTGGCACGGATGGGCACTGATAGGTGGCACGGGTGGGCACTGATGTACTGTAATGGATGCCAATCAGTGCCAAACAATAATGCCTGCCAATCAGTGATGCCCATTGTGGGCACTGATTGGCATCCATTGTGGGCACTGATTGGCATGCATTAGGGGGCACTAACTGGCATCCCTGGTGGTCTAGGGTGGCATACCTGGTGCTGGCATCCCTGGTGGTCTGGTGGCATCCCTGGTGGTCCAGTGTGGGCATCCTCGGGGGGGCTGCACTGATAATCTATCAGCACAAACCCCCCTGTCAGAGGAGCAGCCGATTGGCTCTCCTCTACTCGCGTCTGACAGACGCGAGTGAAGAAAAGCTGATGACCGGCTTTTGCTGTTTACACTGTGATCAGCCGTCATTGGACACGGCTGATCACGTGGTAAAGAGTCTCCATCAGAGACTCTTTACCTAGATCGGTGTTGCGGGCAGTCAGACTGACACCCCGCAGCAACGATCGCCGCGATGCGCGCCCCCGGGGGCGCGCAGCGGCTCAAAATCCTGAGGACGCCGTATGACGTCCAGTCAGGATTTTGAAACCACTTTGCCGACGTCAATCCGCTATAGGGCGGGCGGCAAGTGGTTAAAGGAACCTATTTAGAAAATAAAAAACAAACCGTTACAACCCCTTTAAAAGACCATAAATTCATGGCAGTACATAAAATAAATAACAGCAGTTGAAAAATTCTTCAACCTCCTAGCATAAAACCACAAGTCCGTTTTCGTAAACAAACACTTACGTCCTGTTGTTTTGCTCCTTCCTGTTTATGGATGATGGGAACAAAGTTTATGGAAGGCATTCTACCACCATGCTTTATAGAAGGAAGCACCAGTTCATACTACAGAACAATACGTGAATCATATATTTTGGAATTCATGCTTTTTAAACGGTACTTGTTTAAACATATCTTAGCAAGCATAAACCATTTCCATAGTTTAATCTTCTCCTAAGAATTTAAACAAAACATGAAAAAAAGACCAGCTCACACATGCGGGGCTATAAAAAGAGACATCAGTAGAAAGGAAGCAGACATATGACAACAGTAGAATTACTATAGTTCCTTTACCCACCTCCCTAATAGGAAGTTCTCTACATTTGTTTCACATTGACTTCCCTCCCTCCCCCTGTATCTAATGCTATGTTTCCTCTTAGGGTCCTTTCAGTATGTTTGCTGAGATAGGAAGTGGGTAATCGGCAGCACAACTTTCTTTTGCTTTTTGGTCCTTAGCAGTTCATGAACATCATGGGTTCAACAGGCTGCTTGTGGTCATTCTCTATCCCTATACTGCTGCACACTTTATTGTCCAGGTCTTTAGCTACACAGGACTACGATGGTATGTACAATGTATAGCCACATATATCACATACAGCAGAGTTTTCATTATCTGATTATTCCCATATATACATATTTGGAAGATATTTATCTTAAAGGGGTTGTAAAGGTACATGTTTTTTCACCTTAATGCATCCTATGCATTAACCTTTAGGGGGATGTGCTAACTAGTGTACCCCAATGATCTGTGGAATCCTGAGAAACATTGTATGGATGTTACATAACTGATCTTCTTAAATGGTTATTACGGCTGAATATAGATATATGTCATGCAATGTATTTATAAAATATGGACTGAAAATTACGGTAAGTAATAAGCTGCAACTATAGTCTGTTTTTTTTTGCAAATGGCAGCGCATAGATTAAGATGCTATAAACTGTAAGCTATAGCAGTCATCATAATAATTTACTTTTTGGAAGTCTTTAAATTGACAAAAGCTGCAGTCTGAGTGGTGGTTATGGGTTAATGCCCAATATTCCTATTTGTGTGGCTAAAAAAAAAAAAAAAAGCCTACGTGTACGCAAACCATATAATGGAAATATTCCCATGTTTCTATCTATCTCCCTAGGAATTCATTTAAATAGGTTTCTCTGACATGGTATTTACAGTATTGCACATACCTTTATTTACAAGAGACTTTATATACTAACAACATTATTTTAAGTGATCATTTTATGTGCAATTGCTGGTGTATATTTTAGTATCAATGTATGAGTAATGTGCAATGTATTTATTAGACAAAATAACTATATTTATGTTATACTTAATTTAATGCGCACTTAAAGGGGTGTTCCGGGCAAAAAAATTAAAATTAAAAGCCAGCAGCTACACATACTGCAGCTGCTGGCTTTTAATAAATGGAGACTTACCTGTCCTGGTGTCCCTCGATGTCTGCACCACAGCTGATGTTTCCCATCAGCTGTTAGGTGCTGCCGTCACCATTGCAGGTAAAGGAACCCGGCAGTGTAGCCTTTCGGCTTCATGCCGGGAACCCTACTGCGCATGAGCGAGGCCCTGCTCCTCTCTCCTATTAGCCCGGCGGCCAGGGGAGGAGGAGGAGGGAGCCCCGCGGTGACGTCACGGCCGCGGCCGGATTCCCGGAAGTGGGGAAGGATACCTGTCTTTGACAGGTATCCTGTCCCCCCTCCCCCCAAAAGGTGCCAATTGTGGCACCGGAGGGGGGAGGAATCCGATGAGCGGAAGTTCCACTTTAGGGTGGAACTCCGCTTTAAGCCAACAAACTAAATATATACACTATATTGCCAAACAAATCTGGACACCTGCCTTTACATGCACATCAACTTTAATGACATCCCAGTCTTAGTCCGTAGGGTTCAATATTGAGTTGGCCCACCCTTTGCGGCTATAACAGTTTCAACTCTTCTAAGTAGGATGTCAACAAGGTTTAGGAGTGTGTCTATTGGAATGTTTGACCATTCTTCCAGAAGCGCATTTGTGAGGTCAGGCACTGATGTTGGATGAAAAGGCCTGGCTCAAAGTCTCTAATTCATGCCAAAGGTGTTCTATCGGGTTGAGGTCAGGACTCTGTGCAGGCCAGTCAAGTTCCTCCACTCCAAACTCACTCATCCATGTCTTTATGGACCTTGCTTTGTGCACTGGTCCAAATCATTTGGTGGAGGGGGGATTTTGGTGTGGGGTTATTTTTCAGGTGTTGGCTTTGGCCCCTTAGTTGGGGAACTGTTAAGGCGTCAGCATACCAAGACATTTTGGACAATTTCATGCTCCCAACTTTGTGGGAACAGTTTTGGGATGGCCTCTTACTGTTCCAACATGACTGCGCAGCAGTGCACAAAGCAAGGTATATAAAGATATAGATGAGTGAGTTGAGTGGAGGAACCTGACTGGCCTGTACAGAGTCATGACCTCAACCCGATAGAACACCTTTGGGATTAATTAGAGTGGACACTGCGAGCCAGGCCTTCTCGTCCAACATCAATGTCTGACCTCACAAATGCGCTTCTGGAAGAATGGTCAAACATTCCCATAGACACACTCGTTGTGGACAGCCGGAATTGGAGGGAGGTTGGGTATCGCGCACTGGATCCGACAAAGACCATAGGCTGAGACCTGAGAGAAAAGAAAAGACATTTGGGGAGTGAAAATGGAGAGTTCATTTGAGTCTTTCTGACTCATCCTTGAGGTGAGCAGATAAAATAGTTGGTGGTGGTGTGCACAAGCATAAGAATTATTGAGAAGCACGGTGATATGATAATAACACTGGAGCACTGCACTACTATCAAGATTTATAGTGATTTATGGGACATTTATCATATAGTTTTTTATGAATTTGAATGCTATTGCATGTATAAATAGCACTAAGTATAGCATTGAATTTACCACTGTAGTAGCGCTGCACTGTGTATATGTGTGTGTCCTTTGGTACACATACACAGTGGCGTCGGGAGGGGGGGGGCTGAAGCCCCGAATGTATCCCCAAAAAGCCCGGGTCTCAGGAATGCATCGTCCAATTGCTAGCCCCGACCACCGCCGAGTGGGGACCAATCTGATCCCGAGTGCCGCCGAGTGACATAGCAGGTCCTGCCCTCTGGAGCCTGTAGTGCCTATGATGGACGTCCCACTGGTCCAATGCCGGGACCGCGGGATGTGTGACGTCCATCATAGGTTGCTGCAGGCTCCAGAAGGCAGGAATTACAATGCCGCAGCCGCGCCACATCACTGTAAGATCCCTGCTCGGCGCTCGGGCAGGCGGCTCTCCTTTCCTCTTCTGGCTGCCTGCTGTGACACATGATGGGCGCGCCACACACTGCACGCTGAGGCTGAGCTGAACTGCAGGACATATGAAGTCTGTCTCCTGGTCATGTAGGTCAGTGTATATATGTCAGGTAGGTGAGGTCAGTGTATGTATGTCAGGTAGGTCTATGTATGTCAGGTAGGTCAGTGTATGTATGTCAGGTAGGTCAGTGTATGTATGTCAGGTAGGTCTATGTATTAGAGTTCAACTGTCTGGGTAGGTGACATAGTATTCGGTTGAGTATCGCTAGTGGGCAGTTAGTTTGAAAGAACTTGACATCAATCCTGAGGCAAGTTGGGTTTTTGAGACTACAAGATGAAGAACTGAATGATGTCGAAAGCGAGCCAGGTGGTGTCTGCACAGTATCTGGCTGCCGGTGCCACTAAAGGTAAAACTCACTAGGCCGCAGAAAGCCGTAGAAGGCCAGGTAGATGGCTGCTTGGATGACCAGGCTGGGTAGGAGCCCAAACCATGAAAAAATGGTCGACATGCCCCTTAAGATGGCACTTGTGATGGGTAAGCGTTTACAGTTTGCTACGGGCTGATGTTTCTGGATGCCGCGTAGGATGGATTTTACTGTATGGGCTGCAAATAAGGATGGCTTCCCGGGGTCCTGTAAGGACAAGAAATTCTGTATACTGGCTAAGTATAGCCTAATGGTGTTATGAGATAGAGCCAGCTGCGTGTGGCAATATGACATGAAGGCTAGGATGTGCTTATGTCACCTGTCGCTGCTCTAGGGCATGAGACTAGAAACCTGTGGTAGACGTTCCAAGCAGTGTGATAATCCTTCAGTGTGTTGCGGCTGGGTCGCGTTGACAAGGTGTGGCTTTAATCCATCGTCAGCTGTGACCAAAGTGGGATAGGACTAGTCGTTGGGTCGGCTCCACATTTCTGCTAGAAAAATGAAATGTAGTTGAAACGGGACAGTGCGTCTGCTGCAACGTTGCACTTGCAGGGACAACTGCACCAGCCTGCCTAGGAAGGACATGATGGGGAGTGGCTTAGACCTACACTTGTTTATAATCTCGGCCGTAGCCAGGTTGTCTGTGGTGAAGACCACCGTTTGTCATGTCCAGGTATGGCCCCAGACCTGAGCCGCTACCACGATGGCATACAGTTTGAACAATGATGATGACTGAGTAAATCCAGGGATTAGAAGAATATCTGGAGGCCAAGGCCCTGCGAACCAGTGATGGCCAAATATTGCAGCGAAACCTGTGGAGGCTGCGGCATCTTTAACCAATTAAGCCCCGGACCATTTGGTAGCTAAAGGACCAGAGGTGAATTCAGAATTTTGCACTGCGCTGCTTTAACTGTAAATTGTGCGGACATGCAATGTTGTACCCAAACAAAATTTGCGTCCTTTTCTTCCCACAAATAGAGCTTTCTTTTAATGGTATTTGATTGCCTCTGCGATTTTTATTTTTTGCGATATAAACGGAAAAAGACCGAAAATTTTGAAAAAAAATGATATTTTCTACTTTTTGTTATAAGAAAAATCGAATAAACTCAATTTTAGTCATACATTTAGGCCAAAATGTATTCAGCCACATGTCTTTAGTAAAAAAAATGTCAATAAGTGTATATTTATTGGTTTGCGCAAAAGTTATAGCGTTTACAAACTAGGGTACATTTTCTGGAATTTACACAGCTTTAAATTTATGACTGCCTATCTAATTTCTTGAGGTGCTAAAATGGCAGGGCAGTACAAAACCCCCTAAAATGACCCCATTTTGGAAAGTAGACACCCCAAGGAAATTGCTGAGAGGCCTGTTGAGCCCATTGAATATTTTTTTTTTTTGTCCCAAGTGATTGAATAATGACAAAAAAAAATAAAAAATTACAAAAAGTTGTCACTAAATGATATATTGCTCACACATGCCATGGTTATATGTGGAATTGCACCCCAAAATACATTTTGCTGCTTCTCCTGAGTACGGGGATACCACATGTGTGAGACTTTTTGGGAGCCTAGCCGCGTACGGGACCCCGAAAACCAATCACCGCCTTCAGGATTTCTAGGCACAAATTTTTGATTTGACTCCTCACTACAGTTTCGAAGGCCATAAAATGCCAAAATAGCACAAAACCCCCCCAAATGACCCCATTTTGGAAAGTAGACACCCCAAGCTGTTTGCTGAGAGGCATGGTGAGTATTTTACAGCTCTCATTTGTTTTTGAAAATGAAGAAAGACATTTTTTTTTTTTAAATTTTTTTTTTCAATTTTCAAAACTTTGTGACAAAAAGCGAGATCTGCAAAATACTCACAATACCTCTCAGCAAATAGCTTGGGGTGTCTACTTTCCAAAATGGGGTCATTTGGGGGGGTTTTGTGCCATCTGGGCATTCCATGGCCTCCGAAACTGTGATAGGCAGTGAGAAGTGAAATCAAAAATTTACACCCTTAGAAAGCCTGAAGGCGGTGATTGGTTTTTGGGGTCCCATACGCGGCTAGGCTCCCAAAAAGTCTCACACATGTGGTATCCCCATACTCAGGAGAAGCAGCAGAATGTATTTTGGGGTGTAATTCCACATATGCCCATGGCATGTTTGAGCAATATATCATTTAGTGACAACATATAAAATATTCCATGGACTCAACATGCCTCTCAGTATATAGCTTGGGGTGTCTACTTTCCAAAATGGGGTCATTTGGGGGGGGTTTTATACACAACATTAGGAAGCTTACATCCACTCTTCTAACCACTTGAAGACAAAGCCCTTTTTGACACTTTTTGTTTACATGAAAACATATTTTTTTTGCAGGAAAATTATGTTGAACCCCCAAACATTATATATATTTTTAAAGCAAAGGCCCTACAGAATAAAATGGTGGGTGTTGCATTTTTTTTTCTACACAGTATTTGCGCAGCGATTTTTCAAACGCATTTCTTGGGGAAAAAATACACTTTTTTTTTATTTTAATGCACTAAAACACACTATATTGCCCAAATGTTTGATGAAATAAAAAAGATGATCTTAGGCCGAGTACATAGATACCAAACACGACATGCTTTAAAATTTCGCACAAACGCGCATTGGCGACAAACTACATACATTTTTAAAAGCCTTTAAAAGCCTTTACAGGTTACCCCGTTAGATTTACAGAGGAGGTCTACTGCTAAAATTACTGCCCTCGATCTGACCTTCGCGGTGATACCTCACATGCATGGTGCAATTGCTGTTTACATATGACGCCAGACCGACGCTTGCGTTCGCCATTGGGCAAGAGCAGGGCAGGACAGGGGTGCTTTTTTTTTTTTTTATTATTAATTTTGCTTTTTTATTTTATTTTTAAATTGTTCCTTCCATATTTTTTTTTTTTAATAATTTTTATTGTTATCTCAGGGAATGTAAATATCCCCTATAATAGCAATAGGTAGTGACAGGTACTCTTTTTTTGAAAAAACTGGGGTCTAGACCCTAGATCTTTCCTCTGCCCTCAAAGCATCTGACCACACCAAGATCAGTGTGATAAAATGCTTTCCCAATTTCCCAATGGCGCTTTTTATATCCGGGGGGGGGGGACATTCCCTCCCACTGCTTGTAAAAGCAGTCCAGAGGCTAATTAGCCACTAGGATTGCTTTTACATGAAAGCCGGCCGCTGGCTGAAAAGAATGATACCAAGATGATACCTAAACCCGCAGGCATCAATCTGGTATAACCATTCAAAGTCCAGCAACATACCAATACGTTGCTGGTCCTTGTTGGACATGTATTGTAATCTTTTTTTTTCATGCAGCCAGGTGGCTGAACGAAAAAAGAGATTGATCGGTGGGTATGCCCACCATTAGAATACCGCCATTCATCCACCCACTTCTAATAATGGGCATACATGCACCATTTATATATGCCGAAGCATGGGGGCATCCTCCCGCAAAAAAGTTATGCCGCACACACATGGTCGGACTTTTCCACGGGCAAGCCTCCGTCGGAATTTCGAACGTATGTACGCGGCATTAGGAGCAAAATCACTCCTCCGCCCCTGCTGCCCCAATGCTTTGGCATATTTTCTTTTTTTTTTTTTAACTGTGGTGGTGAAATCACCTCCTACAGCACTGGAGTCGCAGGGATCAGGCCTGTCTCTGCGAACGCTGCAGTTATGTGTGTTGTGTTTTGTAAGTGACAGTGATCGATCGATACTGCACTTGGGTGGCCTGGGCTGGACGGAGGGGCAAAACGCAGGTGCTAGCAGGTATCTGGGCTGATCCCGCTAACACTGCGTTTTTGGGAACCCTAAACTGCTGGGGACGCTAGTATAGATCTGATCAGATCAGATATTGATCTGTTTAGATACTATACCACTAAGGGAGGTGTATGCTTCAGGCGTGGGTGTTAGCGTTACTGGCACTAACCTGACGCTGCCTGGGGTGTGACGCAGACCCTCTCTGACGCTAAAACCTAATTGATATCACCCGCCGGGCGATCAGGGGGTTAAACCTTTATTGGGTTATATACGGCGGGTGCCCTGACACTATAAAAAGCAAACTAACTAACCAGCGTCACCCGTAACACTTATATGATGATCACTGGTGAAAGGGTTAACTAGGGGCAATTAGGGGGTTAAAACCTTTATTAGATAATATATGGGGGTAACTGACGCTATAAAAACCTGCGGCGAACCTAAAAAAAATTACTGGCTACCGATCTGCATCACCGACGCTAAGACAGCGATCAGAAAAATGATCGCTTAGCGACAGTGGTGATAGGGGGTGAAAGGGTTACCTGGGGGGAGATCAAGGGGGTTAAACCTTTATTAGATAATTTATGGGGGTACCTGAAGCTATAAAAACCTGCGGCGAACCTAAAAAAAATTACTGGCTACCGATCTGCATCACCGACGCTAAGACAGCGATCAGAAAAATGATCGCTTAGCGACAGTGGTGATAGGGGGTGAAAGGGTTACCTGGGGGGCGATCAAGGGGGTTAAACCTTTATTAGATAATTTATGGGGGTACCTGACGCTATAAAAACCTGCGGCAAACCTAAAAAAAATTACTGGCTACCGATCTGCATCACCGACGCTAAGACAGCGATCAGAAAAATAATCGGTTAGCGACAGTGGTGATAGGGGGTGAAAGGGTTACCTGGGGGGCGATCAAGGGGGTTAAACCTTTATTAGATAATTTATGGGGGTACCCGACGCTATAAAAACCTGCGGCGAACCTAAAAAAAAAATACTGGCTACCGATCTGCATCACCGACGCTAAGACATTGATCAGAAAAATGATCGCTTAGCGACAGTGGTGATAGGGGGTGAAAGGGTTACCTGGGGGGCGATCAAGGGGGTTAAACCTTTATTAGATAATTTATGGGGGTACCCGACGCTATAAAAACCTGCGGCGAACCTAAAAAAAACTACTGGGTACCGATCTGCATCACCGACGCTAAGACAGCGATCAGAAAAATGATCGCTTAGCGACGGCGGTGCTAGGGGGTGAAAGGGTTATCTTGGGGGGTGATCAAGGGGTTAAACCTTTATTAGGGGGGGTTAGGGGGCTACACTGGACCTAACACTAAATGTAGTGACACTTTTACAGTCACAAATGTCACTGATTGCAGTGATCAGTAAATAAATGGTCACTGCAATCAGTGACACTGTGACTGGGGGCTGGGGGGTGATCTGGGGGGGCCTGGGGGGGCGATTTATGTGCCTATGTGTGCTGGTGTTAGTGTAGTGTTTGTGCACTGACCTGTGTGTCTTCTCTTGTACGGCGCTCGGTATATGTGAGCGCCGCACAGGAGATGACATCACTTCCTCCTGCTTTCTCTGTCTGTGTAAACATTACACAGACAGAGGGGGCATTTCTATTTGCCGGGAGCGATCGCGGGGGGTGGCCGGAATCGAACGGCCGTCCCCTCATGTCGGATCGCTCCCCAACGAATTCCGACCGCTCACTGTACAGAAGGGGGGTCCGATTGGACCCCCCAACTGTACAAAGGCAATCACGTACACTCTACGTGATTGTGCCTGTCGGTGCCATTGTGCCGACGTATATATACAGTGAGCGGTCGTTAAGTGGTTAACTACCTGAGGTGGCAGAACTGAAGTTGACGGGATGAACCTAGATATGCCGTAGGGAAGCCGGATTGCGTTCTGAAGCGTTGAACGATGTTGAGTGGAAATTTGGATATTTCAAAAGAGTGAGCCAGGAGGTGACTGGCCAGGTCACCGATAGCTCGGGTGCCCGTCTGTGCTGAGCACAAACCTGTGAACCAGAGCCCCGCGGGGCGTACTGGGGTGAGAAGCTGAAGTCTGGTACAGCCTAAATAGTAGAAATAGTAAGGAATCTGTAGTTCATGACCTGTGCTCGGTCTGCCAATGCTTGCACTGTCAACAAGCTTAACGTTTGGCGACCCTGCCTGCGTAGGTGAAGGTGTAAACATCCCTTGTAATAAGAATGACAGGTCCTCTTTACAGTGAGATATTGTCAAGTAATTTTGGACCAACTCTAGTTACAAGTCAAGATATTTTATTGCATATGCAAGAGAAATGGTTAAATGTATATTTTCTGCTTCAGAGATCCATTTCTGCCTGTCATAAGTTTACATGCTGCTTTTATCACCCTTAAACCTTCCCCCTTCCTGTTCGTAACGTCCTGATCACGTGTATAATTTCAACTTTTATTCTGACGTTTTAGCAGGAAGATGAGAATATCCTTTTTCAGCCAACACCTTATAACAGGAAATTTCATACAATGAACACATAAATTATTCCATGGTTCGCAGCCCATATTTGACAGATGTAAGAGTCAGCACATCTTTGCACAATAGAATATGGTCATATGACTTATTCCAGTAATTAGGGCTATTAGAGCTTATTCAGCATATTTAAGTATTAATAGAGTTATATAAAGCAAACATTTTAACTTTAGAAGATATAGTCATATTAATATGCATATTCATAGTTGACATTTAAAGTATAATTTCTAATTTCTCTAACAGCTGCTCCCTTTTATACTTATAATGTCAATAATTCAAATATCCAGGTTTTTTATTTTACCAGGTATTATCATTTAGACAAATAAGTCTTTTGAAAGGACTGTAAGTTCATCTTCATCAGGTTCCGGGTATAGTTCAGTGTTGTTCTGAAAAAACATAGTCTTTGTTAGTGATGTGTCAATCAGTCTTTGAAGAATTCCTCTAATACAAGGAATGCAGCAACATCCACACAGCGTAAGGACCGTGGCTGCCATGACAACAGAGATGAGCAAACCTTTTGCAAGATCACCCCATTTACCAAACCATTTTTCAAAGAGTCCTGTTAAGGGGTTCTCTACACCAGAGTTCTCAGTTAGTTCCTGGGATAACATTTGTAGGCCTTGCAAAGCCTTGGTGATACTTCCATCAGGTGCCGTATTATTTGGAATAAAAGTGCAGCAGAAGGTGCCGAACATTTCGCATACCCCGCCCCTTTCTGCCAGCAACATATCCAATGCTATACGGTTCTGCCACGCTGTCAAAGAGGTGGCGTCCAATTGTGCTGCTATACCTTTGATAGCATCTCCGGTGTAATTCACAAACCTCTGCTGGTTGTAGTAAATGTAGTTTATCCAGTCGACATTCTTATTGGGCTGTACCCATAGGAAGAGTGAGGTGAGTCCTGCTGTTACTTGATTCTGTGCTTTAAATTCATCCGGAACTCCTCGTGGAACACCTATTGAGTCTATATATACCTGGTTGTCAAAATGATTCTGGACACTTAAGTCTCTTAAAATAGTGTTTACCTGTTAGTCTCATCAATTTATTAGTCATAGGAACAATATAAAAGGGAAGCAACAGGCGGGTAAGGGCACAACTACCCTCCCATCTAGGTGGCAGTCTGAGCCTTAGTTTCTTGTCCCCACACAGCCACCAAACATCAGCTAGTTGCCGTTTCTGTTCCTGAAACCATTTTAGTTGATACTTAATGTCTGTAGTTGATGTTGTGGTCGCACAGTATTCAGGAGATAGAGTGCCAACCTTTGTACCATCCTTATCTTTGTTAGAGAAACTAGAAAAATTTCCTGGTAATGCTTGTAGTGAAGGGGGTGTACTTTGCATTTTAGTTTTAGGGTATCTCTTTTTCTCATTTGCACATTCAGACCCAGTAATATTTTCTGAAAACAGTCTTATTATGCAAGCTAAATCTGTTTCCTCTTCAGGGAGAGGAATGGTAGCTAGTTGTGGTCTTGGGTTTGCACAAGAAATACAATCACTTAACCCCTTAGATTGAGTTGTGTATCTGACCCATTCTATCCACTAATTTTTGTCTCCAAATCCTGTTTCTATACTTAATTGTTCCTTGTAAGTAAAATCTGTTTTAAACAAAGAGGTATTAAGTTGAAACTGAGTTGGCTCGGGGGCTGGGGTGTTCTGACCAGGGGTTACAACCTAAATAGTGATTCTCCCTAGTAGGTCAGATATTGTACCATATACCAATTAGTTGTATTGTTTAGTTTACAAAATTGGAGCCATTGTTACTGTAAATCAGCGCGGGGATCCCTTGTCGTGGAATCACCTCTTTGATTAGTACTTTGGCTACTGACTGTCCATCCGTGTGCGCCATAGGAAAAGTTTCCACCCACTTTATAAACCTGTACACAATAACCAGACAGTACTTATTCTCACATTTGTTCAATTCAATAAAATCCATGCATATTGTGTGAAAGGGATAAGGGGGTTGTGGGAAATTACCCCTTAAGGCTCTTAGGGCACCTTGTGCATGGTATCTGTTACAAATCGGATATGTGAGACAAAATTTTCAGAGTAGTTTTGTAAACCCATATGTTGTGTACACCCAGTACCATCCCTCCTTTTGAGGTATGGGCCTACCCATGACTCAATAACACAGCATACGTGAATAGTGATGTAGATAAGTTAGGTTTACCTTCTGTACATGTTGTAACCTGGGGGGCAGGTAGCGGGTACAAAAACTCCCTGGGATGAGCAGGCACAGATACCAAGTCCATTGGATCAGTGAAAACAGTGTTGTTTATTGGTGCTATATACAAAGTCTAATGACAGGTGCTGTACAGTGTGCTGAAAACAAACAGAAGAAAAAGTAGCTAACCAAAAGCCTAGCCGTGTCTCGGCTCTAACTACACAGTATGTACAGGCCCTCACTACCAGGCTGGACAAGCCTAACACTTGTCAGCTTCCACATACACAGGGTAACAAGTTTTACCAACCTTCTTGCTCTCACAAACCAACGTTGTCTGTGTCTCCCAGGCTGAGCAAAGGCTGTCTGCTCAGGTGAGCTTTTAATTAAGCTGGTGGAGAGAACCAACACCTGAAGTGGATCCTGGCTCAGAGATCCCTGAATGTATATGAGAGGAGCCTGGGAGATGTATAAACCCCGAATAGGACTTTCCCAGGCTCTCTCTGGGATGCTCTGTCACACATCCTCCCCCCTTGTTTCAACCCCAGGGTTGGAACACCTGTAGCCCAACAGGAGTGAACACGGGAGAGGGCATCTACATTCCCCATCTCAACACCTGGCCTGTGTTTTACTGTAAAGGCGTAGTCTTGTAGGGCCAAAAACCACCGGTTCACCCGCCTATTAGTCTCCTTCTTTTGGGCCATCCATTTCAGGGGAGCATGGTCAGTTATCAACTCAAACTGGCGCCCCAACAAGTAGTACCTGAGCGCGTCCACGGCCCACTTTATGGCCAGACACTCCTTTTCAATGACTGCGTACTTCTTTTCATGGTCATTGAGCTTTCTGCTTAAGTACACCACAGGGTGTTCTTCCCCATTGTGTACCTGTGAAAGTACTGCCCCGATACCCACATCAGATGCATCCGTCTGGACCAAAAAGTTTTTGGCGAAATCGGGGGAGTATAGGATTGGCTGTGCACAAAGAGCCTTCTTCAGTACTTGAAAAGACTCTTCTGCTACTGGAGACCATTTCACCATTACGGAGGCTTTCCCTTTTGTAAGGTCTGTCAGTGGGGCAGCTATAGTTGCGAAATTTGGGATGAATCTTCTATAGTACCCCGCAATGCCAAGAAAGGCCCTGACCTGCTTCTTGTTTGCAGGACGTGGCCACTCCTGGATGGCTTCTATTTTATTCACCTGGGGCTTTATGACACCCCGGCCAATAGTGTAGCCCAAATACCTGGCTTCCTCTAGCCCAATGGCACATTTTTTGGGATTTGCCGTAAACCCTTCTTTGAAAAGGGAATCCAGGACAGCCTGGACACGGGGCAAGTGAGACTCCCAGTCAGTGCTATGCACCACTATGTCGTCCAGATAGGCTGCAGCATACTGTCGGTGAGGTCTTAGGGTCCTGTCCATAGCCCTCTGAAATGTTGCAGGGGCATTTTGTAACCCAAAAGGCATTTTCTTATACTGAAACGACCCCTCCGGGGTCACAAATGCAGTCTTTTCTTTGGCCCTACCAGTCAGGGGTATTTGCCAATATCCTTTGGTCAAGTCCAAAGTGGTCAGATAACGGGCCTTGCCAAGTCGGTCTATAAGCTCGTCTACCCTGGGCATTGGGTATGTGTCAAACTTTGTTACCGCATTAAGCTTTCTGAAGTCGTTACAAAACCTCCAAGTGCCATCCGGTTTTGGGACTAATACAATGGGGCTAGACCAGTCACTATTGGATTCCTCAATAACATCTAGCTCCAACATCCTTTTAACTTCCTCACTGATGTCCTTTCTTCTAGCTTCGGGAATTCGGTATGGTTTGAGCTTGACACGGACCCCAGGTTCAGTAACAATATCATGCTGAACTGCTGAAGTCGTGCCCGGCAACTCTGAAAATTTCTCTTTATTCCTTATCAGGAACTCTCTAGCTTCCTGTTTCTGGGAACATGACAGGGTGTCTGGAATCGTGACCTCAGGGATCAGAGGGGATTCAGTACCCTTAAGGGTTACCGGGAGAGACCTGGCAGTTAATGCCAGTCTATCCTTCCAGGGCTTTAACAGGTTTATGTGGTAAATCTGTTCGGGCTTCCTTTTACCTGGTTGATACACCTTGTAATTGACCTCCCCAACTCTTTCAATTACTTCAAAGGGTCCCTGCCACTTAGCCAGGAATTTGCTCTCAACAGTGGGAACTAACACGAGGACCCGGTCACCAGGTGAGAAAACACGAAGTTGGGCCCCCCTGTTGTATATCCTCTGTTGGGCTGCTTGGGCCTGCAGTAAATGTTCTTTTACTACCGGCATGATTGCTGCAATCCTATCCTGCATTTGAGCGATATGCTCAATAACACTTTTGTGAGGTGTCTGCTCCCCCTCCCAAGTTTCCTTGGCTATGTCTAAGAGTCCCAGAGGGTGTCTCCCATAAAGCAGCTCAAATGGCGAGTACCCCGTAGAGGACTGGGGAACTTCCCTGATGGCGAACATCAAGTAAGGTATCAGGAAGTCCCAGTTTTTCCCATCCTTATCCACAACCTTTTTTAACATACTCTTTAATGTCTTATTGAAGCGTTCCACCAAGCCATCCGTTTGAGGATGGTACACTGAGGTACGCAACTGCGTCACCTTAAATAACTTGCAGAGCTCCCTAGTTATTCGTGACATGAATGGGGTACCTTGGTCTGTAAGGACTTCTTTCGGGACGCCAACCCGACTGAACACCATAAACAGCTCTTTGGCAATGTTTTTAGCAGATGCAGTGCGTAAGGGAACGGCCTCGGGGTAACGGGTAGCGTAATCCATGATCACGAGGATATTTTGATGACCGCGGGCAGATTTGGGGAGTGGACCCACCAGGTCCATGGCAATCCTTTCAAAGGGCACTTCAATAATGGGCAAGGGCACTAACGGACTTCGAAAGTGGGGTTGGGGGGCTGACATCTGACATATAGGACAGGATTGACAATAATTCTCGATATTTTTCCATATCCCAGGCCAGTAAAACCTGCGCAACACCCTTTCAGTGGTTTTCTCAACCCCTAAATGGCCTCCTAACAAATGCCCATGGGCAAGTTCCAACACCACCCGTCTGTATAGCTTAGGGACTACCAACTGTTCAACCACTTCATCATTAGTTTTACATACACGATACAGTAAATCCTCATTGCTGCAGAAATATGGAAAACAGGGCCCGTCCCCCGGTTCGACAGGTACCCCATCAACCACCACTACATTTTCCCAGGCCCTGGCAAGGGTAGGGTCTTTTCTCTGTTCCGTACCAAAATTTTCCTTGTGCACATTTAGATCGGTAAACTCTAACGTAGGCTCAGATTCAGCAGACGGCTGTCCAGCTCTACTGGTTGTGGGGACTTCTTCAGGCTCCCCCAGCTCTCCTGCCATAACTGAGAAAGGATCACCCGGAGAGCAGTCCCCTGAACTCACAAGGTCAGTAATGGCCATGAGTTCTGGCTCTGCGACTGAGTTAGGTACTGCGACTGGGTCGGGACAATCCCACAGTTCCCAAAACTTAGGGAAGTCCCTACCAATGATAGCCTCGTGCACCAAGTGGGGCACCAGTCCGACCGAATGGGTCACCGTACCTAAGCCAGTTTTAAACTGAACAGTGGCTATTGGATACTCGCGGGTATCCCCATGTACACAGATCACAGCAACTTTTTTTGCATGAAAATTCACAGTTTCAACCATCTCAGCTGTAACCAAAGTAACTAGACTTCCTGAGTCCAGCAAGGCCGTAATAGGCTTATTATTAATAGTCACTTGACACATGTGTTTTCCCACATTTGGCACTGCAGCGCATGAAACGGCAGCAAACATAGACTGCCTTCGAAAAGATAGATCACACTGCATTGGTTCATCTGTTAATGGACAGTTTGCTGCAACATGTCCCAGTTCTTGGCAACGAAAACACCTGATGTTTCCCCAATCTGATTTGCTGACAGGCAGTGGCTTCCCTTGCTTGGGCCGCCACACTTCAGTCCTGGCACCAAAATTCCTCCCCCCTATTTCCTTGCCATGCTTACCACCCACTTCCCCTGGAACAGTCTTACCGGTTGCCTGGGAAGACCGTGGTTTTGGATGGAAAGTCCGTGCGGCTGTAGGGGTGGTGACCAGGTTCTCTGCAGCAAAGTACCTCTCAACGAGCTCCACCAGGTTGTCTGCTGACTTGGGGTCTCCTTGACTCACCCACTTCTGCAGGGGAATTGGCAGTGACCTCAGGAATTGGTCCATGACCACACGCTCCACTATTTGTGGCGCAGACAGGGACTCCGGCTGTAGCCATTTCCGCACCAGGTGGATCAGATCAAACATCTGCGATCTTGGGGGCCTCTTTTCTTGGAAGAACCAGCTGTGGACCCGCTGAGCTCGAACAGCCAAGGTAACGCCAAGCCGTGCCAGGATTTCCCGCTTGACCTTCTCATAATCTCCCGCTTCTGCTGACTCCAGATCATAGTAGGCCTTCTGCGCTTCTCCAGAAAGTAAGGGGGCGATCAGTCCTGCCCACTGGGTTTGGGGCCAACCTTCCCTCTCAGCGGTCCGTTCAAATGTTAGTAGGAAAGCCTCTGGATCATCATCTGCCGTTATCTTTGAAAGAAAGCGACCCACATGGATGGTTGAGGGCTTGTCTCCAATATCCTTCATTATCGCAGGTGACCCCTGTGCTAGCGTCTCCATAACCTCAGTAAGGGTTTTCCTATCCGCTTTTGCAGCAGTGGCAAGCTGTTCAAACAGCCTCTGCGATTGCTCCTGTACAGCACCAATCTGTTGGAACAGCACCTTGGTTTGCTCCTGTGCGATAGCGTTGGCTTGCTGTTGTGCAGCGTTAGTTTGCTGTTGTGCAGCGTTTGCTTGCCGCAATTCAGCGTTAGTTTGCTGTTGTGTAGCGTTTGCTTGCTGCCATGCAGCGTTAGTTTGCTGTTGTGCAGCATTTGCTTGCTGCAACGCGGCATTTGCCAACACCATTTGTTTGAGGAGGTCCTCCATGTTGTCACTTTAGGTACTGGCCTTTTAAGTAGTAACTTACTACAGCTGGTCGCAGCCTCCACCATATGTAACCTGGGGGGCAGGTAGCGGGTACAAAAACTCCCTGGGATGAGCAGGCACAGATACCAAGTCCATTGGATCAGTGAAAACAGTGTTGTTTATTGGTGCTATATACAAAGTCTAATGACAGGTGCTGTACAGTGTGCTGAAAACAAACAGAAGAAAAAGTAGCTAACCAAAAGCCTAGCCGTGTCTCGGCTCTAACTACACAGTATGTACAGGCCCTCACTACCAGGCTGGACAAGCCTAACACTTGTCAGCTTCCACATACACAGGGTAACAAGTTTTACCAACCTTCTTGCTCTCACAAACCAACGTTGTCTGTGTCTCCCAGGCTGAGCAAAGGCTGTCTGCTCAGGTGAGCTTTTAATTAAGCTGGTGGAGAGAACCAACACCTGAAGTGGATCCTGGCTCAGAGATCCCTGAATGTATATGAGAGGAGCCTGGGAGATGTATAAACCCCGAATAGGACTTTCCCAGGCTCTCTCTGGGATGCTCTGTCACAATGTGTATATACCATTGACCAGTGTTGACCCTGTATATAACCACTTTGATTTTCACCTGCCGGTGATGTTTTCTGCATTTCTGATAACCATGTTTCATCAATAGCTCTCTGTACCTCATCATTTACTTGGGAACTGTATATGTTTGTCATTGCTGTCCTTCAGAAGCTTCCTTTGCTGTCTTGTCTGCTAGTGCATTCCCTAGGGTAATTGGATCTGTTCCCTTTCTATGTGCCGCACATTTACAAATAGCCACTTGTGCTGGTTTTTGTACATATTCTAGAAGGGCAAGAATGAGATCTCTGTGGCTAATATGTCCCTACTTCCCAAACCAAATAAAGATCACTCCACCCCTCAAAACTACCGCCCAATATCAGTTATTAACAACGACCTAAAAATATTCGGCCGTGTATTAGCAGACAGATTATCAGCCGTTATCTCCCCATTAGTTGATCCTGATCAAACAGGCTTCATTCCCAACAGACAAATAACAGACAACATACGACTTACCACAAATATCATTCAAGACTCCAACATTCATTCCAGATCCACGCTGCTTCTTGGTCTTGATATACACAAAGCTTTCGACAGCGTTTGCTGGTCATATCTTGACACCCTTCTCCCAAAATATGGCATCAACAATGAATTTCTACATGGCTTTAAGGCTCTCTATCACAACCCACAGACACGTATTAAACTCCCAGGTAACAATTCTGACTTTTTTCCCCTGACTAAAGGTACCAGACAAGGTTGTCCACTCTCCCCCCTACTCTTTGCCCTCGCAATAGAACCCCTCGCCTGTGCAATCAGAAACAATACAAATATTAAAGGATATCTTAAGGGATCCAAGGAATACAAACTGAGTCTTTATGCGGATGACGTCCTTCTATTCATAACTGACCCTCTTATTTCCCTACCTAATCTAACTAAAACCCTGGACGTCTTTCATGATTTGACAGGTCTGGGAGTAAACCTATCTAAGTGCTCGGCTTTACCAATCAACATTCCCCCAGCCTTAATATCCTCACTTAAAGACAAATTCTCATTCAATTGGCACGTAGATTCGTTTAGATACCTAGGTATTCAGATTACATCTTCATATAAAACGTTATATCAAGCAAACTACCCTCCTTTATTTAACAATATTAAAAACCTACTTAAACTATGGTCATCATACCAGATTTCTTTCTCGGGCAGGATAGTAGCCACAAAAATGATGATATTACCCAAACTTCTATTCTTTTTCAGAACCCTTCCACTTATTCTACCTAAAAAAACACTAGAATCTTTACAGAGAGAAATCAATAAATTTATATGGCAAAACAAGAAACCCAGATTTAGTTATTCCCTTATGTTTAGACCCCATTTAAAAGGAGGCCTCGGCATTCCAAACCTTTGGCTATATTACTTGTCGGCCAGATTCACCCAATTAGCCCAATGGTATGCCCCTTCATCCCAAATCCCTTGGCTCCTGTTCGAAGAAGAATCTATCCTACCCTACAATTTACAAGGACTTCTCTGGTCCAATGTCATCCCACCACAAAAAATAAGGCCCTTAAATCTCATCGTCACTCACACTCTTCAACTATGGAACAGACAAATCTCTAATTTTAAGTTATCCTCAGATGTTCCCCCCATAGCTTCCTTTATGGGTGACCCACGTTTTTCCCCCCCAGATAGAGCTCAGGATGAAAATTTGCTAACATATTGGAAGTCACATAATCTAATACATTTAAAATCGCTCTCCCAAGACAATGCATTTCTTACTTTCGCCAGACTACAAACAAAATACAATATCTCTCCTACCGAACTAGAGATCTATGCGAAAATAAAAAAATTCTATGAGAAATATTACTCACTTACACTCCACCCCCCTTATACACAATTTGAGCAAACTTGTATCTCCTCCCCTCGTGACCGGGGTTTAATCTCCAGAATATATAAAAATTTAAATGAGACAAACATGCCTGATAAATCACATCCCATGCTACAATGGGAATCAGATTTAAATACCTCATTTACTCTTGATCAATGGGATACGATTTTTACAAATCTCCACAAATGTACCAGAACAACCTCGATTAGAGAATCGGCCATCAAACTACTTTATAGATGGTATCTTACTCCCGCTAAACTCAATTCATTTTATCCCTCAGTGTCCCCACTCTGCTTTAGGGGTTGCCCCACCCAGGGAACACTTTTACATATATTTTGGGATTGCCCCCACATTAAAGACACTTGGCATAAGGCAAATATTATAATAGATAAAATATCCTGTAGAAAGATCTCTCTTACACCCCAAATAGGCCTTTTATTCACCCCTATACAGGACATTCCAATGACTAGTACAAGGTTAATACATACACTCCTTAGTTCCATCCACTGGGCCATAGCATTTAATTGGCGCTCCACTACGGTACCTTGGCCACAAATTCTTAACCGCATGTCAAACATTAAGCTTTCAGAAAGAATTCATCACACATTATATGATTCTATGCCCCTTTACCAAAAAAAATGGACTCTCTGGGATACCACCTCTCTGGTCTAGTACCTTCCCGTTTTTTTTTTTTTTTTTTTACCTCCCACTCTTAAAATATATACAATTGTCATTTAGCCCTCTCTCCAATACAATGCTCTTGATTGACTTTATTTGAACAATATACATTCCTATACCAGTCTTAAGAAATAAGAAAAATAAATAAATTAAGAAAAAAAAAAGAAAAAAAAAAAAAGAAGAACCTTTTCTCCTTCCTCTGTACAATGCTCAATATGTACAATGTTTATATATATACCTGTACCATCATTGTGATTTGTGTTTATACCTTGACCTTTTCTATAATAAATATCGTTTGTAAACAAAAAAAAGAATGAGATCTCTGTGTGATCGGTTTCCCATGGCAACGTAATCATACCCCTTTTTTCCATTGCTGGGCAAATATGTGTAGAGAAAGCGTATTGGCTGTCAGTATAAATATCTATTTATTTTTCCCTTCCCCTAGACTGCAGGCCCTTGACAGGGCTATAATGTCAGCTTGTTGTGCAGAATAGGAACTGGGAAAGGGTCTAGCTTCAATGACCTGGTCATGTGTTACTATAGCATAAGCCGTTTGATTGTAATGTCAGCATCTAGAAAGGGAACATCAGTGAGATCCTTCCTAGGGAGTACCCGTTCATCAATTTTGAGCTGCACAATCATGTGGATCCCCATCACCAGGTGTTGGCATTAGTGTAGCAGGATTCAATGTAGTACACTTCTTGATTGTAACGTGTGGTTGTCCCAGAAGTGTAGTCATACATGATAAATGCCTGACTGGAGATAAATAGGAGATTCTGTTTTATAGTAAGATCACCTAAATAACATGTGAGACCTTTAAGTACCAGGGGTGGAACAATACTATCAATGCAGATGACCGTATGGCCAATGAGGCTGCTACTACAGCTTGTTCACAGTGGGGCAAATTAGTTAAGTAAAATGCAACTAGTTTGTGTTCGTTCTCATAAACCTGAGTGAGAGCAGAAGTCATGTACCCCTCTTTACAATCTACAGTCTGCTAAAGGGTTTCTACTGTAATTGGGTAGGCTAAGCACAGTAGAACCCACAATGAGGTGCTTCACCTTTGTAAATGCATCCTCTGCTTGCACATTCCACTGGATGGAACCTTTTGCAGACATTTGTGTACCATAGATGAGATCAGAAAGAGGCACCACCTCCGTAGCATAATTAGCTATCCATGCTCTACAAAAATTTGCCATGCCAAGAAATTACATCATTTCTTTATTTTTACGTGGTTTGGGGGCTTGAATGATGGCCTCTTTTCGGATCTCATCTGGATGTCTGCCTTTTTGAGATATAATGTAACCCTGGTATTTCACCTTGTTTTTCAAAAGTTGTATTTTATTTTGCTAACCTTGTGACCTTGTTCTGCGAGGAAATGCATCAGAGCCAAGGTGTCAATTTTACATTGTCGCTCCAGAGGAGCCGCTACCAGAATGTCATCCACATAAAAGAGAATTTGACTCCCACTGGGAGGTACAACTCGAGACAAAGCATTGAACATTTCTTGTGAGTTTTCCTTTGTACATAAGTGCAAACCAGAACTGACTGTCTGTCTTAATTAGCCCTACGTCTGTCTTTCCTTTTGATCACAAGAAATCGGGGATGTCTTTTAAGGCATCCCCTTCCCCTTTGGTCAAAAAGTGTCAGTCACTGTCTTTTGTCAAAACTTCAATCACGCAAGTTCTGGTTGTACATTCAACAAACCACGCTAATCTGTACCTCTGATTCCCTCTGGATTTCAGTTCCTCATCTGTTAATTTGACCCAGTCTGTGATAAGTTCTCCTAGCTCATGCCATGATACCTCAGAGTTCCGCGTGACCGAAACATGAGGTACAGTATCCTGCCTGTATATTTGCAGAATAGGCTGTGGTAGGAGACAAGTAGCCATGTTATTTCCTTCCTTATCACAGTACAGGTATCTTAAGAGCACTTCAGTGTTAGTGCAACTCATTAACTGTTTCTCATAGGACCTATCAGGCCCAGTGGTCCTTTTGTAGTAGATAGTGCAATAGAGGTTCGTCTGGACCTTGTACCTTTCCTCACAGGCTCTTCAATTATTTCTGTCAGGGTTTTGGGCATCTTTAATCCCTCAGTTTGTAAATCCAAGCTGTACCAGTATCAGGGCTCATTATCCACAGCTGTGATTTGTTTTTCACACAGCCGATGGGCTTTGAGGCCCCCCTCCACTGGTACGACAGAAATATCAAGAGCATGCAACATGTCTCTACCCAACGAATTAACAGGACATTTAGTTGACATTACAATTTTACACTGAGCCTTTTTACCTGTCTGTGGATTTTCCACAGTAAGGCCTTCAGACACGGCCTCCTGGTGCATCAACCCATTTGCAGATTTTACATATACTAAACCTTTTCCCTGTACCCCTGGTGGCATATCCAGCGGGTGTATCAGGGTCCTACAAGTCCCAGTGTCACAGAGACTACTCTTTGCAACCCAGGTTATTTCTGGCTTGGCTTCAGCATGCAAACAAGTTTCAACATTACACACATCCAAAATATCAGATTCTTTCCCATCCTTCTGCTTCTCTCTCTGCAGACACACTTTTACCATACAGGAAACACTCCCCCCTCATCCTTTTCTTTACTTTCTTTTTTGGTTGGAAGTGCCCCTCAGCATGCCTCGCATACTTGATTAGCTCCTAGAGTCTGCAGATCCTATGGTTAATCATGTGTTCGTTAACAAAACTTGATATAAGGACTAGCAGCCCCTTCAGGATTGCATTCTTTAGCTGTTGTTCATATGGGCTATCGTTCACTTGATCTACTTGGATTTCTATCCCAGAGTGGTTATTAAAATTCTTCTTTATCCTAACAATGAAATTATCCACTGTTTCCTCTTCTCCCCATATACACTGATTTATAATGGACCAGTCGGCTTGACGTATCCATCTATCCTCTCTCTATCTTTGCTATAAGAGCATTTCTTCTGTTTTTGAGTGCTGCATCATCCTGAGGCAACACCCCTCCCTGGTTGTTTAATCCACTCCAATCTCCCACTACATGATGCCAGTCAGGTCCCAGTACCTGTCTGGTGACCTGCTCTATTTCCCTCACATTGAGATGATAGCTAGCAACCATTCCCATGATACCATCCCTGTATTGAGCTATGTGGACCTTGGGATTGCTGTAAGGAGGGTCAGCGGGGTAACTTGTTGCATACCTCTGTCCCATCTGGTGGTGGGGACTGCAGGTCTGCAATAGGGAATTGGGAGCAGGTGGTGAAGTCAGAGGGGGAGCAGCGTCTGTCGGTGGGATTGGAGAGTCCTCTAAAGGGTGTGTAGGGGCTGTCGGGTGCATTAGGTTTGTCGCATTTTGTTCAGTCAATACTTGCTGCACTAAACTTCGGAGGACGGTCATATTATTGTCCTCCTCTTTGTCTAAAAACATAGTCTTTTTATGATTTTTTTTATGATTTTAACCTACAGTTAGCCTCCTCAAGCCATTTCTTTGCCTGGGGAAGACCTAATTTATTCTGTTTCCTTATTTTTCTTTTCTTTTTTTATATATATATATATATATATATATATACGCATACATACATACATATATATACACATACATACATACATACATACATGCCGGCATAATTTTTATTTATTTTTTAAGCTTTCTACACAACACAGTATTACACAACAATCCTTATTTAAAAATGCATCAAAATCATACTTTGTTTTCCATGTCTTAAGGAGTTTCACATTCTCTTTGTCTAGACTACACATATACTTTGCATCATCATTCAAACCATCAGACTTTCCATGGATCATACTCATTTTAACGTGCACACGGAGTTTTTTTTGTAAGGTCTTCTCACACTGACACAATACCTGCACACAGTATCTTATCACTTCTGCAGCTACTCACAAACTTTCTAGTCGTGACATATCACTTCTAGATTATTGATCTTGTGTGCTGCTATAATACTGGTGTCTTGTCTTCTTACTTAATGTTTTATTCATTTATAGGGAGAATGAACAGAATTACAAGGCGAACGTAAATTCACCTGACTGGTCAACCCTCCCTGATCAAAACATTAATATTTCAGTAAACTGTAGGGAGCATGAACAGAATTACAAGGCGAACGTAAATTCACCTGACTGGTCAACCCCCCCTGATCAAAACATTAATATTTCAGTAAACTGTAGGGAGCATGAACAGAATTACAAAAGAGACTTAATTTCTCTCGACTGTTGTTCCCACACTTTATCAAAACATTAATATTTGTTGATTCAACGGTATTTATAAATGCCTGTACAGGTTTTTTACACAACATACGAGGCTGGCTGAGCGCAAGGGCTCGTCAAATTACCTCTATTTGTTACCTGGAAATCTATCAGGCCATACCTTTGTATCAACAGGGGTTCATGTTTTTGATGTAGGAATATTTATGTGTCCCCCACGGGAATTCCTGCAGTTTACAAGGCTGTCAGGACCTAGGTCCTTTGTCGACAAATTTCCTTTATCTGCACCCGGGTATTGGAATGGGACCATACTCCTATATCAAAGGGATTTAAACTACGGACGTATCTACTTATATTCCCTCAACTTGGATAAAGCAAAACATATACACAACAGATAAACATTCAATTAATCTCTATATTAGATGTATGTAACAAAATCCCTTAATTCATTAAATCCCTAATCACATTTAGGCCTAAAAGTATAATATAATAAATGAAAATATCTTACCTTGCCCCGAGAGCGGTCTCTTGTGCTGATCCGGTAAGTCGCTGCCCGGGAGGCACTAGTTCAGTGAGCCGGCCTCTGTTAACGTCAAATTTAAGACGGAGGACTTACAGTTTTTTGCCGTACGGACATCGGTTCACTGGGTTGTTGGCTAGTGCTTTCCAGGAATTTGGACTTCCGGCTCGAAGGACCAAAATGTCAAGTAATTTTGGACCAACTCTCGTTACAAGTCAAGATATTTTATTGCATATGCAAGAGAAATGGTTAAATGTATATTTTCTGCTTCAGAGATCCATTTCTGCCTGTCATAAGTTTACATGCTGCTTTTATCACCCTTAAACCTTCCCCCTTCCTGTTCGTAACGTCCTGATCACGTGTATAATTTCAACTTTTATTCTGACGTTTTAGCAGGAAGATGAGAATATCCTTTTTCAGCCAACACCTTATGACAGGAAATTTCATACAATGAACACATAAATTATTCCATGGTTCGCAGCCCATATTTGACAGATGTAAGAGTCAGCACATCTTTTCACAATAGAATATGGTCATATGACTTATTCCAGTAATTAGGGCTATTAGAGCTTATTCAGCATATTTAAGTATTAATAGAGTTATATAAAGCAAACATTTTAACTTTAGAAGATATAGTCATATTAATATGCATATTCATAGTTGACATTTAAAGTATAATTTCTAATTTCTCTAACAGATATGGGGTCAATATGTCCCCTAAAAAAATGATCTCAGCTTCCCAGCCGAGGCCACGCCAATTTTTCGGGCGTGACGTCATAACATCGCTCCTGGCTTCCGAACGATCATAGAGACCCTGGGGACCATCTCAGGGCATCAGAAGGGGGGCCTGTAAGAACGATTAAGCGGCTGAACAGCCGCTATGATCGTTCCTATGGTGTAGGGAATCGCCAGCGTTAAAAGAAGATATCTGAATGATGTCTGTAGCTGAAGCGGGCGGCAGGGTGGCGGGCGGCAAGTCGTTAAACACGCAAGTTTTGCCACGGTTTTCAGCATTTTTGTATTAGCATTTTTTGTCATTCGTGGTTTGAACCACTTGCCGACCGCTTCACGTACTTATACGTCGGTAAAATGTCCGCCGGTGTCCTGCGATCGTGTCACAGAGCAGCAGAACAGGGGGATGCCGGTGTAAACAAGGCAATTT
This sequence comes from Rana muscosa, assembly GCA_029206835.1. Lineage (NCBI taxonomy): Eukaryota > Metazoa > Chordata > Amphibia > Anura > Ranidae > Rana > Rana muscosa. Next base: position 602,811,727 of record CM055116.1, on the reverse strand, counting down.
CCCTGTTCTGCCTAGTGACAGGACACTGATCTACTGCTCGCTGTCATTGGGAGCAGTGATCAATATCGTGTCACTGGTAGCCCAGCCCCCCCCACAGTTAGAATCACTCCCTAGGACACACTTAATCCCTTGCTTAATCACACTTAATCCCTTAGTGGTTAACCACTTCCCTGCCAGTGTCATTTACACAATAACAGTGCATTTTTATAGCACTGATCGCTGTATAAATGACAATGGTCCCAAAATAGCGTCAAAAGTGTCTGATGTGTCCGCTGCAATGTCGCAGTCACGATAAAAATCACAGACCGCCGCCATTACTAGTAAAAAAAAAAATATTAATAAAAATGCCATAAAAGTATCCCCTATTTTGTAGATGCTATAACTTTTGCGCAAACCAATCAATATACGCTTATTGCGATTTTTTTTAACAAAAATATGTAGAAGAAGACATATCAGCCTAAACTGAGAAAGACATTTTTTTATATATATTTATATTTTTTTGGGGATATTTATTAAAGCAAAAAGTAAAAAATATTGCTTTTTTTCAAAATTGTCGCTCTTTTTTTGTTTATAGCGCAAAAAATTTAAACCGCAGAGGTGATCAAATACCACCAAAAGAAAGCTCTATTTGTGGGGGAAAAAGGACATCAATTTTGTTTGGGTACCACGTCGCACAACTGCGTAATTGTCAGTTAAAGCGACACAGTGCCAAATTGCAAAAAGTGCTCTGGTCAGGAAATTTTTCCGGGGCTGAAGTGGTTAAGCTTATGGCTCAAAAATACAAAAAAATGCAGAATAGCTATATTGTGTCTTGCATTTAGATTGCTTTCTTTATGCACACCAGTGTGGTGATTTCTGTATTTCCGTATGTGGCACCTAAATAAAGAATTGAAAAAAATAAATAAAAGCAACAGTTCACGTTTAAGAAAAAATTAGGATTTTAGATTCTTTAGTGCACTCAATTGTTCCACACAGCAAAATGATTAAAGTGGGCCTGAATCTCCTATGTCTTTTGCCATACCTTACAGATTTGCCTCCTTACTCTGGTCCTCAGACCCAGGGATCTGCTGTCATTGCTGGGCTACTTGTTTTCCTGGGTGAGGGACAAACATCAGCAGCAACCCTGTATTATCTGTAGTAATAGCACCCTGTGTAGCACAGATGGTAGCCATTATGCTTTACAATGCCCCTGGCTGGCTGTGACAAAGTCAGAAACACACAAGGAAGAAAAGAGTTTATGGAATGGAGGAGCTTGCTAATCATCATTACTGACTTCTGTGCAAACGTTTTAAGTAATAGCACCCTGTGTTTTAAGTATGATCAAACCAAAACATATGTTGAAAAATGCTATAGGTAAAAAATATATATAATATATGGTGCCTTCGTCCCGTCAGGTATTGTACCGAAAGAAAGGGGAGAGGCTATTGTGGACTATGTCGGCACCTTATGTTAACTGATGACCAGTTGGGAATAGATAGTAGAAAAAGGTTTTATTACAAAAAGTACAAATATAAAAAACAATTATTTTGACATTTCATAGAGAGCAACAATCATTCTATGGCATAACACTGTGTTATCCCATTGTAATAACAATAACATGAAAGAATACCACCATATATACATCATAGGTTTTGCTCTACATGTTTCACGTTTATGATTCAAAAGTAGAATCCGCTTCTTCAGGAGCTATGTGTATATGTGTAGATTTCAAATGGATAAAGGTGGAGAAATTGGATTGTCGCAAAACTATGAAAAAGAAAAAATATATATAATATAAGACATAATAATAAACCCATTTTTCATGGATATAGAATTAATACAAAATCCATTATAAAACAGTCAGGCTAGTCCCATACCATAAATCCGCATTGTTATGTGATCTTACCATGAATGCCGCGCTAACCACGACCCAGAGAGTAGCACCGAACATCCGGATGTGTCGTAAGGGCTTTTGTCCCCTTAAAGACACCTATTTACACAGGGGGTATCGGTAATCTGAAATGTTAAAATTGGTGTCAGGTATTTGCTGTAATAACTAATAACTACAAAATCATGTAGAATCAGTCAATTTACATGTCACTGACCTCCCAGGAGGACACATCCACAAAAACATCTCATATAGGCGGTGTGAGAAAGAATATGTGTAAAGGAAGGATTTCTGATCAATATTGGATCCCTTGTATATGGATATACATAATCTAGAAAATACATAATCAGTATATATCATGATATAGAAAAATCAATATGCATCCAAAAAATATATATAAAAGTAATAACAATGATACATGTATATACTATTCTTGTGTCTGTATGCATGCAGTCTCATGGACATATGCATGTAATAGTTATTGTATATATCTATATAGATGACAGGGACATGAATATGCCAAAAAAATCCTAGAGCATGAACACTACTAAGTAATTTGTGTGATATTTTTATTTTTATTTTAAGAGCATCTCTACGGGGTATAATGGTAATCTAATATAATTATACATGGAAAATAGAAATAAATAAAATAAGTGAGTGAAGTGAAACAATGCCTATGTAAAATATGATGTTGTTAGGTGTGTATACATACAAAGTGTCTAATTAATACTAGGGTTAAATATTAAAAGTGAGTGATTAAAAGAAAACCTTGTGAAAAATTAGAATGTAGGAGGGGCTAATAAAATTACAATGTGAACTAAGTGCCTCGATTGTTATAAATAATCAGGAGTGGAAATAATGTATTACAGAGGAAGTGAGGAAAATGTTTACCATTATCTATTGGAGTATAGTATATCCCGGTTTAATGCCTGGATCACAACTCCCGGGTAGGGAGAAGATCTGTAATAGTAGTGGTAGAAGATAGTCAAAGATCTATTTAATGTCCACTAGTAAAAATATTTGTGAACCATAAGATATAGTTGCTCACTTACTTGTCACGCCAGGGAGATGAGTGTGGATGTGTCCTCTACCGCAGCACACAGCTGATTGTCTGCTGTTGTGACTGCTATTTGTGTGTATAAAAAGATTCCGCCCATTGACGCTGATAAAGCGTCTGACGTCAGACGTCCAGGTCACGTGGGTGCGCGTGTGTCAGATGACACACGCGCAATGTCCTCAGCGATGGATACGCAATTGCGCTCCTCCAAATGGACAATTGTGCCCCATACAATATTGAAGTGCAGGGGCACCTCCTCGTGACCTGGGTTCATACATTTACCTGTGATTCCGGACGTGGTGCATCCCTGTTCCGTAGTGCTGCGGGATCCATAGTGATGCAAAAGCCACCATCTTGGATAAGGGATCCCTTGCCAATAGGTGTTGCTAGAAACAAAAGCGGATCCCTCTGAGTACCCAGGCCATAGCCAAATGCTCCATTTGGGTTGGCCATTCGCTCTGGGTCTGAGAATGAGGTTCTGAACACTTAGCCTGAGTGTGATAACCTAGGTAATATCATGGTGATATAATTTCAATAACATAGATATAATCTTTTGTGATTTTGAATAAAAAACACAATTATAATGACCTAGTTTCACTAAACATACATTGTCATTAAAATCCGCGCCACAAACACTACATGACTAAAAATTGATTTAAATTATTAAATATCAATGTTTCCACATGGAAGGAGAAAAACAGGAGGAAACAAAGGGGAGGGGAAGAAGGGCATCTCGGAAAACTGCCCTGATGTAAAATCACTGTATTGCACATAACTGCCCATAAAGGGGCTTACAGACATGCAGTACAGTAAATCAATATATGAGAAGAAGAAAGATCTTAACAGGAATGATAATCAGGATACAGAAAACACCGATAGGTAACCAAAAGTCACAGGACAGGTAGAATCTGTATCACCCCATCATCAGATGGGAGTAATCGGGATTCATTATGTCATAGATTTTATAGGAAAGGTTTATAACAATTTACTTCATTTATTCCTGGTGGTGTCATGGCATTTAATCGCTCTATCCATAGAGTTTCGCGTTGCAAAATAATTTTGTCCCAGTTACCACCTCTGGGGTTCATAGGTATTGTTTCCAAGACAAAAAAACTTATTGTCCTGGTACTGTATCTGTGGTGGAGACCAATATGTCTGGTTATTGGTGTAATCGTTTTGCCACCTTCTGATAGGTAAGTGTGATCACCTATTCTTTGTCTTAATTCACGTTTTGTCTTTCCAATATAAAAAGCCCCACAGAGACATGTCATTATATAGATCACCCCCCTGGTGGAGCAATCTGCAAAACTCCTAGATTTATGCCAAGTACCATTTGGTAGTATCATGCCAATACCCTCTTTTATTAGGGGGCATTTCGGGCATTCCCCACATGAATAGGTACCCTTTCGGGGTAAGGGGATGTCTTGACAAGGAGTATAGTGGCTTGTAGTTAATTTTTGTCTAAGAGTGGTGGCTCTTCTGAAAGTAAATTCGGGGTTCTTTTTGACATATTTGGTTATAATGTGGTCTTCTGTAAGAAAGTGCCAATTCTTGGATATAAGGTTACGTAGTTGGATTTCGTTAGAGGAGAATTTAGTAATAATTCCCACAGTTTGATGTTCCCGTTTTTTTGGGGGGTCATACAGTAAAGCCCCTCTCGTCTTATCATGTGCTTTATTGAAGGCCTGTCGTAACAGAGTTTTTGAATAGCCTCGCGCTAGTAGTCTATTCCGTAATCCATCAGATTGATTTTTAAAATCTGTATCTGATGTGCAGTTTCTGCGGAGACGCAGATATTGTGCATATGGAATACTCCGTTTCAGGGATTCTGGGTGTGAGCTTTTAGCGTGCAGTAGTGTGTTACCTGCACTTGGTTTCCGAAATAGGTCTGATTGTATATATCCTTCATGATCTATCGATAGACTCAAATCCAAGAATGCAATTTCGGTCTGACTGAAATTATAGGTGAACTTAAGATTGAATTTGTTGTTATTTAGAATTCTCATAAATTTATGTAGTTCAAGTTCCGAGCCATTCCAGATGACCAAGAGGTCATCAATGAATCTGTACCAACACAGGATCAGGGGGAGCCAGGGCACATGTCTGTCGCCATTGAAAATATCTCTTTCCCAGCCACCGAGGTATAAATTGGCATAGGAAGGTGCGCAACATGTGCCCATGGCTACCCCCTGAACCTGTAGGTACATTTGATCCATGAATGTAAAGATGTTTTTTGTAAGGATAAACGACAGAAGTTCAAGGATAAACTTGTATCAAGGCCATAGGTGTCTATCTCCCTCCATGAGGAATGCTTCCGTCATCCGGATGCCTCGTTCGTGTGGAATGCTCGAATACAGTGACTCTATGTCAATTGCAACGAGCAGGGCCCCAGGAGGGACATGAGTGCCCTCCACATGGCGGAGAAGATCTGGGGTGTCTTTTATGAAAGAAGGTAGGCTAATGACGTGTGGTAGTAAAAATGAATCCACGTATCTACTGGCAGCTTCAGACATTGAACCAATCCCAGATATAATTGGTCGTCCTGGAGGATCGTGTAGACTCTTATGAACTTTAGGTAGAGCATAAAAGGTGGGGATTCGTGGAAACGGGTTTATTAGGTAGCCTAGTGTATCACTATCAATTAGGCCCCTTTTATATGCCTTGAGACAGATGTCTCTCAGCTCATTCTCAAAAAGCTGTCTCCTGTTATTCTCTATCATAACATACCACTCCCTGTTACTCAGGATGTCCAAGCAGATTTTTTGATATTGTATATGTGTCATTAAGACAATATTTCCACCTTTGTCAGATGGTTTTATAATTATCTCATTTTGACTTTGAAGAGTTTTGACTGCTGCCATTTGGGCATCTGAGAGATTGGGACATAGGCTGGTAGAGGCATTAGAAATGGTAGACCATTGCATATTTTTTATGTCTCTTATCGATTTCTGAAGAAACATCCAAATACTCGGGCATGTGGATAGTTCCGGAAAGTGCCGTGATTTAGGTTTAAATTTATTTGTTTTGTAGGGGACAGTATCAGTTTTCTCCCCCCTGATCCCAGGCGGTGGACCGACCTCGATTTTTCCCTCATCGTAGAGAATCATCAAATCTCTAAGTGCTCTACATTCCCGCATATTAAAGCCCTTCATTTTATCTGAAATCTCCCTTTCAGTTTGTTTAATTTTTTGTTCTGGATCGAAGATGTATTTATATGTTAACCGGCGAGAAAACATATATAGATCCTTAATTGTTTCCATTACATCAATATTCTGGGAAGGGCAAAAGCCTAAACCCATTTGCAAAACTGATTTTTGATCTTCATTTAGATGGAAACTAGTAAGATTGATTATATTTAATTCTGGCTGCCTGATCTTTGGGGTGTCCTCAATACATAAGTATTTAGGTTGCTCTGGTTTCTGGCTTCTGCCAGGGCCAGAGCTGGATCTAAAAAATCATCAATATTGATGGGTAATTTTGTATTTGCTGGTACTGCAATAGTGCCTTTGTTTAGAAGGGTATGCAGGGCTGGTGTGAGGTTACTCTTGGTCATACCTTGGTCCATCGCCTGGGGAGATACGCGTGAACATGATCTCTTATCTATTTCTTTCTCGTCATGGTCATTCGGAGATGAACCAGCACCCTGATTCCTTGATCTTTTTTTACTTCGAGATCGAGAAGGATGCCGCTTTGCCAGTCTAGAATGTGCCTGTGGGGGAATAGAGGTATTTACAGAGGAGTCAGATTCTGAAGTATATTCAGTTTGTGCATTATAATGTGGACGTCTCTTGGAGTTTCTAGTGCCTCTACCCCCAGTCCATTTATAGGCATAGCCTTCAGTATATGCCATTTTATCCAGATTAAATTTTTTCTGTTTTTTATTTACAATTTCCTTATTCATCCTCTCCAGTTGATCCCTTATCTCCTTCCATTTAGGAGGAAATGTACTTAACGGTACAACATGTGTAAATTGGGCATTGAGGCTGTCAATCTCCAGATTGAGTGCCTCCATGTCCAACCTATATTGATTTACAAGGTGGGTCATGAGTTTAGCACTGCATTTAGCAAGCGTGTCCTCCCATATTTTCTTGAATGTATCAGTGGGAGCCTTGATAGTAGGAAAAATCTGAATGCGTAGGCCAATAGGGCTCACATTATCTTTTATATAGCGTAGAAAAAATTCTATATGCCAATATAGATGTGACTTCCGTTTTAAAAGTATCTTAATTTTATTTAAATAAGTGACAAGATCATCATCACCCACCTTGTTTTTGGTGCATCCTGTTTCTATTTGAGTCATGAAGCCCGTCCAGGCAGGACCATGTAGGTCCATTTCTTAGACGGACCTGGTTCAGGTATAGTGGCGCAGATGATAAATATCAACTAATGTAAAAAATGAAAAAAAGAAGAAGAAGGTCATTCCCTACCGAAGTAGGATTAAAGATTAAAGAGAAAGATATGAAGCATTTGTTGAGGATCGCCTCTTGGTGTGTTATCCACCTATATAGAATATGTTGAAAAATGCTATAGGTAAAAAATATATATAATATATGGTGCCTTCGTCCCGTCAGGTATTGTACCGAAAGAAAGGGGAGAGACTATTGTGGACTATGTCGGCACCTTATGTTAACTGATGACCAGTTGGGAATAGATAGTAGAAAAAGTTTTTATTACAAAAAGTACAAATATAAAAAACAATTATTTTGACATTTCATAGAGAGCAACAATCATTCTATGGCATAACACTGTGTTATCCCATTGTAATAACAATAACATGAAAGAATACCACCATATATACATCATAGGTTTTGCTCTACATGTTTCACGTTTATGATTCAAAAGTAGAATCCGCTTCTTTAGGAGCTATGTGTATATGTGTAGATTTCAAATGGATAAAGGTGGAGAAATTGGATTGTCGCAAAACTATGAAAAAGAAAAAATATATATAATATAAGACATAATAATAAACCCATTTTTCATGGATATAGAATTAATACAAAATCCATTATAAAACAGTCAGGCTAGTCCCATACCATAAATCCCCATTGTTATGTGATCTTACCATGGATGCCGCGCTAACCACGACCCAGAGAGTAGCACCGAACATCCGGATGTGTCGTAAGGGATTTTGTCCCCTTAAAGACACCTATTTACACAGGGGGTATCGGTAATCTGAAATGTTAAAAGTGGTGTCAGGTATTTGCTGTAATAACTAATAACTACAAAATCATGTAGAATCAGTCAATTTACATGTCACTGACCTCCCAGGAGGACACATCCACAAAAACATCTCATATAGGCGGCGTGAGAAAGAATATGTGTAAAGGAAGGATTTCTGATCAATATTGGATCCCTTGTATATGGATATACATAATCTAGAAAATACATAATCAGTATATATCATGATATAGAAAAATCAATATGCATCCAAAAAATATATATAAAAGTAATAACAATGATACATGTATATACTATTCTTGTGTCTGTATGCATGCAGTCTCATGGACATATGCATGTAATAGTTATTGTATATATCTATATAGATGACAGGGACATGAATATGCCAAAAAAATCCTAGAGCATGAACACTACTAAGTAATTTGTGTGATATTTTTATATTTATTTTAAGAGCATCTCTACGGGGTATAATGGTAATCTAATATAATTATACATGGAAAATAGAAATAAATAAAATAAGTGAGTGAAGTGAAACAATGCCTATGTAAAATATGATGTTGTTAGGTGTGTATACATACAAAGTGTCTAATTAATACTAGGGTTAAATATTAAAAGTGAGTGATTAAAAGAAAACCTTGTGAAAAATTAGAATGTAGAAGGGGCTAATAAAATTACAATGTGAGCTAAGTGCCTCGATTGTTATAAATAATCAGGAGTGGAAATAATGTATTACAGAGGAAGTGAGGAAAATGTTTACCATTATCTATTGGAGTATAGTATATCCCGGTTTAATGCCTGGATCACAACTCCCGGGTAGGGAGAAGATCTGTAATAGTAGTGGTAGAAGATAGTCAAAGATCTATTTAATGTCCACTAGTAAAAATATTTGTGAACCATAAGATATAGTTGCTCACTTACTTGTCACGCCAGGGAGATGAGTGTGGATGTGTCCTCTACCGCAGCACACAGCTGATTGTCTGCTGTTGTGACTGCTATTTGTGTGTATAAAAAGATTCCGCCCATTGACGCTGATAAAGCGTCTGACGTCAGACGTCCAGGTCACGTGGGTGCGCGTGTGTCAGATGACACACGCGCAATGTCCTCAGCGATGGATACGCAATTGCGCTCCTCCAAATGGACAATTGTGCCCCATACAATATTGAAGTGCAGGGGCACCTCCTCGTGACCTGGGTTCATACATTTACCTGTGATTCCGGACGTGGTGCATCCCTGTTCCGTAGCGCTGCGGGATCCATAGTGATGCAAAAGCCACCATCTTGGATAAGGGATCCCTTGCCAATAGGTGTTGCTAGAAACAAAAGCGGATCCCTCTGAGTACCCAGGCCATAGCCAAATGCTCCATTTGGGTTGGCCATTCGCTCTGGGTCTGAGAATGAGGTTCTGAACACTTAGCCTGAGTGTGATAACCTAGGTAATATCATGGTGATATAATTTCAATAACATAGATATAATCTTTTGTGATTTTGAATAAAAAACACAATTATAATGACCTAGTTTCACTAAACATACATTGTCATTAAAATCCGCGCCACAAACACTACATGACTAAAAATTGATTTAAATTATTAAATATCAATGTTTCCACATGGAAGGAGAAAAACAGGAGGAAACAAAGGGGAGGGGAAGAAGGGCATCTCGGAAAACTGCCCTGATGTAAAATCACTGTATTGCACATAACTGCCCATAAAGGGGCTTACAGACATGCAGTACAGTAAATCAATATATGAGAAGAAGAAAGATCTTAACAGGAATGATAATCAGGATACAGAAAACACCGATAGGTAACCAAAAGTCACAGGACAGGTAGAATCTGTATCACCCCATCATCAGATGGGAGTAATCAGGATTCATTATGTCATAGATTTTATAGGAAAGGTTTATAAGAATTTACTTCATTTATTCCTGGTGGTGTCATGGCATTTAATCGCTCTATCCATAGAGTTTCGCGTTGCAAAATAATTTTGTCCCAGTTACCACCTCTGGGGTTCATAGGTATTGTTTCCAAGACAAAAAAACTTATTGTCCTGGTACTGTATCTGTGGTGGAGACCAATATGTCTGGTTATTGGTGTAATCGTTTTGCCACCTTCTGATAGGTAAGTGTGATCACCTATTCTTTGTCTTAATTCACGTTTCGTCTTTCCAATATAAAAAGCCCCACAGAGACATGTCATTATATAGATCACCCCCCTGGTGGAGCAATCTGCAAAACTCCTAGATTTATGCCAAGTACCATTTGGTAGTATCATGCCAATACCCTCTTTTATTAGGGGGCATTTCGGGCATTCCCCACATGAATAGGTACCCTTTCGGGGTAAGGGGATGTCTTGACAAGGAGTATAGTGGCTTGTAGTTAATTTTTGTCTAAGAGTGGTGGCTCTTCTGAAAGTAAATTTGGGGTTCTTTTTGACATATTTGGTTATAATGTGGTCTTCTGTAAGAAAGTGCCAATTCTTGGATATAAGGTTACGTAGTTGGATTTCGTTAGAGGAGAATTTAGTAATAATTCCCACAGTTTGATGTTCCCGTTTTTTTGGGGGGTCATACAGTAAAGCCCCTCTCGTCTTATCATGTGCTTTATTGAAGGCCTGTCGTAACAGAGTTTTTGAATAGCCTTGCGCTAGTAGTCTATTCCGTAATCCATCAGATTGATTTTTAAAATCTGTATCTGATGTGCAGTTTCTGCAGAGACGCAGATATTGTGCATATGGAATACTCCGTTTCAGGGATTCTGGGTGTGAGCTTTTAGCGTGCAGTAGTGTGTTACCTGCACTTGGTTTCCGAAATAGGTCCGATTGTATATATCCTTCATGATCTATCGATAGACTCAAATCCAAGAATGCAATTTCGGTCTGACTGAAATTATAGGTGAACTTAAGATTGAATTCGTTGTTATTTAGAATTCTCATAAATTTATGTAGTTCAAGTTCCGAGCCATTCCAGATGACCAAGAGGTCATCAATGAATCTGTACCAACACAGGATCAGGGGGAGCCAGGGCACATGTCTGTCGCCATTGAAAATATCTCTTTCCCAGCCACCGAGGTATAAATTGGCATAGGAAGGTGCGCAACATGTGCCCATGGCTACCCCCTGAACCTGTAGGTACATTTGATCCATGAATGTAAAGATGTTTTTTGTAAGGATAAACGACAGAAGTTCAAGGATAAACTTGTATCGAGGCCATAGGTGTCTATCTCCCTCCATGAGGAATGCTTCCGTCACCCGGATGCCTCGTTCGTGTGGAATGCTCGAATACAGTGACTCTATGTCAATTGCAACGAGCAGGGCCCCAGGAGGGACATGAGTGCCCTCCACATGGCGGAGAAGATCTGGGGTGTCTTTTATGAAAGAAGGTAGGCTAATGACGTGTGGTAGTAAAAATGAATCCACGTATCTACTGGCAGCTTCAGACATTGAACCAATCCCAGATATAATTGGTCGTCCTGGAGGATCGTGTAGACTCTTATGAACTTTAGGTAGAGCATAAAAGGTGGGGATTCGTGGAAACGGGTTTATTAGGTAGCCTAGTGTATCACTATCAATTAGGCCCCTTTTATATGCCTTGAGACAGATGTCTCTCAGCTCATTCTCCAAAAGCTGTCTCCTGTTATTCTCTATCATAACATACCACTCCCTGTTACTCAGGATGTCCAAGCAGATTTTTTGATATTGTATATGTGTCATTAAGACAATATTTCCACCTTTGTCAGATGGTTTTATAATTATCTAATTTTGACTTTGAAGAGTTTTGACTGCTGCCATTTGGGCATCTGAGAGATTGGGACATAGGCTGGTAGAGGCATTAGAAATGGTAGACCATTGCATATTTTTTTATGTCTCTTATCGATTTCTGAAGAAACATCCAAATACTCGGGCATGTGGATAGTTCCAGAAAGTGCCGTGATTTAGGTTTAAATTTATTTGTTTTGTAGGGGACAGTATCAGTTTTCTCCCCCCTGATCCCAGGCGGTGGACCGACCTCGATTTTTCCCTCATCGTAGAGAATCATCAAATCTCTAAGTGCTCTACATTCCCGCATATTAAAGCCCTTCATTTTATCTGAAATCTCCCTTTCAGTTTGTTTAATTTTTTGTTCTGGATCGAAGATGTATTTATATGTTAACCGGCGAGAAAACATATATAGATCCTTAATTGTTTCCATTACATCAATATTCTGGGAAGGGCAAAAGCCTAAACCCATTTGCAAAACTGATTTTTGATCTTCATTTAGATGGAAACTAGTAAGATTGATTATATTTAATTATGGCTGCCTGATCTTTGGGGTGTCCTCAATACATAACTATTTAGGTTGCTCTGGTTTCTGGCTTCTGCCAGGGCCAGAGCTGGATCTAAAAAATCATCAATATTGATGGGTAATTTTGTATTTGCTGGTAATGCAATAGTGCCTTTGTTTAGAAGGGTATGCAGGGCTGGTGTGAGGTTACTTTTGGTCATACCTTGGTCCATCGCCTGGGGAGATACGCGTGAACATGATCTCTTATCTTTTTCTTTCTCGTCATGGTCATTCGGAGATGAACCAGCACCCTGATTCCTTGATCTTTTTTTACTTCGAGATCGAGAAGGATGCCGCTTTGCCAGTCTAGAATGTGCCTGTGGGGGAATAGAGGTATTTACAGAGGAGTCAGATTCTGAAGTATATTCAGTTTGTGCATTATAATGTGGACGTCTCTTGGAGTTTCTAGTGCCTCTACCCCCAGTCCATTTATAGGCATAGCCTTCAGTATATGCCATTTTATCCAGATTAAATTTTTTCTGTTTTTTATTTACAATTTCCTTATTCATCCTCTCCAGTTGATCCCTTATCTCCTTCCATTTAGGAGGAAATGTACTTAACGGTACAACATGTGTAAATTGGGCATTGAGGCTGTCAATCTCCAGATTGAGTGCCTCCATGTCCAACCTATATTGATTTACAAGGTGGGTCATGAGTTCAGCACTGCATTTAGTAAGCGTGTCCTCCCATATTTTCTTGAATGTATCAGTGGGAGCCTTGATAGTAGGAAAAATCTGAATGCGTAGGCCAATAGGGCTCACATTATCTTTTATACAGCGTAGAAAAAATTCTATATGCCAATATAGATGTGACTTCCGTTTTAAAAGTATCTTAATTTTATTTAAATAAGTGACAAGATCATCATCACCCACCTTGTTTTTGGTGCATCCTGTTTCTATTTGAGTCATGAAGCCCGTCCAGGCAGGACCATGTAGGTCCATTTCTTAGACAGACCTGGTTCAGGTATAGTGGCGCAGATGATAAATATCAACTAATGTAAAAAATGAAAAAAAGAAGAAGAAGGTCATTCCCTACCGAAGTAGGATTAAAGATTTAAGAGAAAGATATGAAGCATTTGTTGAGGATTGCCTCTTGGTGTGTTATCCACCTATATAGAATATGTTGAAAAATGCTATAGGTAAAAAATATATATAATATATGGTGCCTTCGTCCCGTCAGGTATTGTACCGAAAGAAAGGGGAGAGGCTATTGTGGACTATGTTGGCACCTTATGTTAACTGATGACCAATTGGGAATAGATAGTAGAAAAAGTTTTTATTACAAAAAGTACAAATATAAAAAACAATTATTTTGACATTTCATAGAGAGCAACAATCATTCTATGGCATAACACTGTGTTATCCCATTGTAATAACAATAACATGAAAGAATACCACCATATATACATCATAGGTTTTGCTTTACATGTTTCACGTTTATGATTCAAAAGTAGAATCCGCTTCTTCAGAAGCTATGTGTATATGTGTAGATTTCAAATGGATAAAGGTGGAGAAATTGGATTGTCGCAAAACTATGAAAAAGAAAAAATATATATAATATAAGACATAATAATAAACCCATTTTTCATGGATATAGAATTAATACAAAATCCATTATAAAACAGTCAGGCTAGTCCAATACCATAAATCCGCATTGTTATGTGATCTTACCATGGATGCCGCGCTAACCACGACCCAGAGAGTAGCACCGAACATCCGGATGTGTCGTAAGGGATTTTGTCCCCTTAAAGACACCTATTTACACAGGGGGTATCGGTAATCTGAAATGTTAAAAGTGGTGTCAGGTATTTGCTGTAATAACTAATAACTACAAAATCATGTAGAATCAGTCAATTTACATGTCACTGACCTCCCAGGAGGACACATCCACAAAAACATCTCATATAGGCGGCGTGAGAAAGAATATGTGTAAAGGAAGGATTTCTGATCAATATTGGATCCCTTGTATATGGATATACATAATCTAGAAAATACATAATCAGTATATATCATGATATAGAAAAATCAATATGCATCCAAAAAATATATATAAAAGTAATAACAATGATACATGTATATACTATTCTTGTGTCTGTATGCATGCAGTCTCATGGACATATGCATGTAATAGTTATTGTATATATCTATATAGATGACAGGGACATGAATATGCCAAAAAAATCCTAGAGCATGAACACTACTAAGTAATTTGTGTGATATTTTTATATTTATTTTAAGAGCATCTCTACGGGGTATAATGGTAATCTAATATAATTATACATGGAAAATAGAAATAAATAAAATAAGTGAGTGAAGTGAAACAATGCCTATGTAAAATATGATGTTGTTAGGTGTGTATACATACAAAGTGTCTAATTAATACTAGGGTTAAATATTAAAAGTGAGTGATTAAAAGAAAACCTTGTGAAAAATTAGAATGTAGGAGGGGCTAATAAAATTACAATGTGAACTAAGTGCCTCGATTGTTATAAATAATCAGGAGTGGAAATAATGTATTACAGAGGAAGTGAGGAAAATGTTTACCATTATCTATTGGAGTATAGTATATCCCGGTTTAATGCCGGGTAGGGAGAAGATCTGTAATAGTAGTGGTAGAAGATAGTCAAAGATCTATTTAATGTCCACTAGTAAAAATATTTGTGAACCATAAGATATAGTTGCTCACTTACTTGTCACGCCAGGGAGATGAGTGTGGATGTGTCCTCTACCGCAGCACACAGCTGATTGTCTGCTGTTGTGACTGCTATTTATGTGTATAAAAAGATTCCGCCCATTGACGCTGATAAAGCGTCTGACGTCAGACGTCCAGGTCACGTGGGTGCGCGTGTGTCAGATGACACACGCGCAATGTCCTCAGCGATGGATACGCAATTGCGCTCCTCCAAATGGACAATTGTGCCCCATACAATATTGAAGTGCAGGGGCACCTCCTCGTGACCTGGGTTCATACATTTACCTGTGATTCCGGACGTGGTGCATCCCTGTTCCGTAGCGCTGCGGGATCCATAGTGATGCAAAAGCCACCATCTTATCCTTAGTAGTGTTCATGCTCTAGGATTTTTTTGGCATATTCATGTCCCTGTCATCTATATAGATATATACAATAACTATTACATGCATATGTCCATGAGACTGCATGCATACAGACACAAGAATAGTATATACATGTATCATTGTTATTACTTTTATATATATTTTTTGGATGCATATTGATTTTTCTATATCATGATATATACTGATTATGTATTTTCTAGATTATGTATATCCATATACAAGGGATCCAATATTGATCAGAAATCCTTCCTTTACACATATTCCTTCTCACGCCGCCTATATGAGATGTTTTTGTGGATGTGTCCTCCTGGGAGGTCAGTGACATGTAAATTGACTGATTCTACATGATTTTGTAGTTATTAGTTATTACAGCAAATACCTGACACCACTTTTAACATTTCAGATTACCGATAGCCCCTGTGTAAATAGGTGTCTTTAAGGGGACAAAATCCCTTACGACACATCCGGATGTTCGGTGCTACTCTCTGGGTCGTGGTTAGCGCGGCATCCATGGTAAGATCACATAACAATGCGGATTTATGGTATGGGACTAGCCTGACTGTTTTATAATGGATTTTGTATTAATTCTATATCCATGAAAAATGGGTTTATTATTATGTCTTATATTATATATATTTTTTCTTTTTCATAGTTTTGCGACAATCCAATTTCTCCACCTTTATCCATTTGAAATCTACACATATACACATAGCTCCTGAAGAAGCGGATTCTACTTTTGAATCATAAACGTGAAACATGTAGAGCAAAACCTATGATGTATATGGTGGTATTCTTTCATGTTATTGTTATTACAGTGGGATAACACAGTGTTATGCCATAGAATGATTGTTGCTCTCTATGAAATGTCAAAATAATTGTTTTTTATATTTGTACTTTTTGTAATAAAAACTTTTTCTACTATCTATTCCCAACTGGTCATCAGTTAACATAAGGTGCCGACATAGTCCACAATAGCCTCTCCCCTTTCTGTCGGTACAAACCAAAACATAGAAAATAGCAGCACCAGGACTGAAAAGGTCATTTTAATACCAGTGTTAAAAAATGCTTCTGTACCAACAAAAATGTATATACAGTGGAACCTTGGATTACGAGCATAATCAGTTCCAGGAGAATGCTTGTAATCCAAAGCACTCGCATATCAAAGCGAGTTTCCCTATAGAAGTCAATTGAAATGAAGATAATTCGTTCCACATTGACTTCTATGGCATGCAATACCGCATGTGGCCAGAGGTGGGGGGGCACCAGAGAGCCTCGGAAATACTCTGGGACAGCTCGGCTGATCTCGGAAACCCTCGGAAAGGCCCGGGAACAGAGTATTTCCGGGAATTTCAGAACGGCTCCGAACCGTTCCGAGTATCACCAACGCCCCCGCACCTCTGGCCAAATGCGGTACTGCACACCCCATTAACACATATGGGAAAAAGTTGGCGCTTGTACCAGAGGCGATGTGGGAGCTGGTTCAGGTATAGGGGAAAAAATAAAAACAAAGGGAATGATAAAAAACAAAATAGTGATTTTAAAAGGCAATGTTTATAACGCATGAGACTGTAAAAAGTCCTTTTTGTCCATCATATAGCACTTTGAAGGCAGCCCAGTGTGGATGTGAAGCAAATCCTGGGTAAGCTGAAGGGGAAACACAGAGGCGCCACTCTGAGTGCGGTATTGTCAGTACATTTTAATAGATAAAAACATGGAGAGCATACATACTCACAAACGAGGAGTTAAAATGGGCATATAGAAACTGAAGAGTCTGTGTCTCATCTCCGTGCAGGGCAGTAGCATGGAGCGGGTTGCGCCGGTGGAAGCCGACGCTTCCTAAGCTGCAGGCACTTGGATGTAAAGAGAGGCAGGGATGAGAAGTTCCTTGGCGGGCGGTAAGCCGTGTAACTGTCCGTAACTTCCAGGTAGTAGGGGGACCAATAGGTTAACGCGCTTTCGGAGCATGCGCTACTTCTTCAGACCTAGTAGGTCTGAAGAAGGAGCGCATGCTCCGAAAGCGCGCTACCAGGAAGTTACCCGGAAGTTACGGACAGTTACACGGCTTACCGCCCGCCAAGGAACTTCTCGTCCCTGCCTCTCCTTACATCCAAGTACTCAGAGTGGTGCCTCTGTGTTTCCCCTTCTGCACACCCCATTAGCTTGAGTTCTGCTTATTTTGCAAGACAACACTCGCAAACTGAGTCAGGATTTAAAAAAAAAAGTTGCCCGTCTTTCAAAACGCTCATTAAGCGTGTTACTCGTAAACCAAGGTTCCACTGTAATTTCACTAAAATAGATTTTAACTTCAACAAGAAACCAATGATTAGAAATGGTTACCAGATCTTTTAGTCTTGTGGATATTACAGAGGACCTGAACTGTGGAAGCAAAAAATGAGAACAAACAACTAGTTCACATTATTGCCTGTGGCCTCCCTAAAGCACTAATTTACCATACTTTTGGTCTCTGTGTGGAGGCAGACATTTTGGTAGAGGCAGAATTTAGTTTCACATTATAGCTACCCTCCTGATGACAGATGATGTAATGATCATGAAGCAGCAAAAGAGGTGGAGAGAGCACACATTCACAAACGAATAAAGCAGAAGCAGGGAAATCCTTGCATTAGAGGTGCTCAGGTACAGCTTCTCCTCCAGCTACAGCTTCCTCTCCAGCAAGAAGAGTAAGTAGCACAGTAGTGAGATCATCAAATCTCACATCAAATCTTGTGAGACTAGTAGTGAGGCAATCTTACACTGCAGATGTACAGCAATGTGGCTGTGCACAGGAGCTGCACTGCTATTTTGCAGGAGGAGTTAAAGACAAAAGGGTAGATTTCTTAGGGTACTGCAGAAACACAAATAAATTGTACATAGATTCTGTATACAGTTTTCAGAAGCATATTGTTTTTTGGGCATCTATTCCAAAGCTCCTAGTGTTAGCTTGTCATGATTGCTCCTTAAGTTGGCTAGTATGCTGCCTAGATGAGATAGGCAGCCTAACAGCCATTCAAAGGAATGCACACGGCAGACAGACAACTCTGTTTCTAATTGCAAGGCACTGGCCTACTGTTGTCGGTGTGCAATAGGAAGTGCTGTTATTAACAGAGTAAGATATCACAAGCAAATGCTCCAAAAACGGTGTTTTTACAATATATTGTGAATGCACCTTCCTCTGGGGTTCTCGGGACTTCTTGCTATGGGCTACCTTCTACTATAAATATTTGCAATACTTTAATATATTTTTTTACCAATTTGCCCTGAGGAAGGGGACCCTGCAAGGCCCTGAAACATTGGCATGCAAGTTTGACCTACAGTCAGGTCCATAAATATTGGGACATTGACACAATTCTAATCTTTTTGGCTCTATACACCACCACAAGATGTGCTTTAACTGCAGACTTTCAGCTTTAATTTGAGGGTATTTACATCCAAATCAGGTGAACGGTGTAGGAATTACAACAGTTTGTATATGTGTCTCCCACTTTTTAAGGGACCAAAGGTAATGGGACAAATGGCTGCTCAGCTGTTCCATGGCCAGGTGTGTGTTATTCCCTCATTATCCCATTTACAAGGAGCAGATAAAAGGTCCAAAGATAATTTCAAGTGTGCTATTTGCATTTGGAATATGTTGCTGTCAACTCTCAATATGAGATCCAAAGAGCTGTCACTATCAGTGAAGCAAGCCATCATTTGGCTGAAAAAACAAAACAAACCCATCAGAGAGATAGCAAAAACATTAGGTGTGGCCAAATCAACTGTTTGGAACATCCTTAAAAAGAAAGAACGCACCGGTGAGCTCAGCAACACCCAGAAGACCATGGAAAACAACTGTGGTGGATGACCGAATAATTCTTTCCCTGGTGAAGAAAACACCCTTCACAACAGTTGGCCAGATCAAGAACACTCTCCAGGAGGTAGGTATATGTGTGTCAACGTCAACAATCAAGAGAAGACTTCACCAGAGTGAATAGAGAGTGTTCACCACAAGATGTAAACCATTGGTGAGCCTCAAAAACAGGAAGGCCAGATTAGAGTTTACCAAACAACATCTAAAAAAGTCTTCACAGTTCTGGAACAACATCCTATGGACAGATCAACTTGTACCAGAGTGATGGGAAGAGAAGAGTATGGAGAAGGAAAGGAACTGCTCATGATCCAAAGCATACCACCTCCTCAGTGAAGCATGGGGGTGGTAGTGTCATGGCGTGGGCATGTATGGCTGCCAATGGAACTGGTTCTCTTGTATTTATTGATTATGTGACTGCTGACAAAAGCAGCAGAATTAATTCTGAAGTGTTTCGGGCAATATTATCTGCTTATATTCAGCCAAATGCTTCAGAACTCATTGGACGGCGCTTCACAGTGCAGATGGACAATGACCTGAAGCATACTGCGATAGCCACCAAAGAGTTTTTTTAAGGGAAAGAAGTGGAATGTTATGCAATGGCCAAGTCAATCACCTGACCTGAATCCGATTGAGCATGCATTTCACTTGCTGAAGATAAAACTGAAGGGAAAATGCCCCAAGAACAAGCAGGAACTGAATACAGTTGCAGTAGAGGCCTGGCAGAGCATCACCAGGGATGAAACCCAGCGTCTGGTGATGTCTATGCGTTCCAGACTTCAGGCTGTAATTCACTGCAGGTTTAATGTTGAAAAATTTAAAGTTATGCACTTGGGGGATAAGAATATGAATGCATCATACATACTAGGGGGAGTACAACTGGGGGGATCCGTAGTGGAGAAGGATCTGGGGGTTTTGGTAGATCATAAGCTCAATAATGGCATGCAATGCCAAGCTGCGGTTTCCAAAGCGAGCAAAGTCCTTTCTTGTATTGAGAGGTATGGACTCCAGAGAGAGAGATATAATTTTGCCCCTGTTCAAATCATTAGTAAGACCTCATCTGAAATATGCAGTTCAGTTTTGGGCACCAGTTCTCAAAAAGGATATCGGGGAACTGGAGAAAGTGCAGAGAAGGGCAACCAAACTGATAAGAGGCATGGAGGAGCTCAGCTATGAGGAAAGATTAGAGGAACTGAATTTATTCACTCTTGAGAAGAGGAGAATAAGGGGGGATATGATCAACATGTACAAATATATAAGGGGTCCATATAGTGAACTGGGTGTTGAGTTATTCACTTTACGGTCAACACAAAAGACAAGGGGGCACTCTTTACGTCTAGAGGAAAAAAGATTTCATCTCCCAATACGGAAAGGTTTCTTCACAGTAAGAGCTGTGAAAATGTGGAACAGACTCCCTCCAGAGGTGGTTCTGGCCAGCTCAGTACATTGCTTTAAGAAAGGCCTGGATACTTTCCTAAATGTACATAATATAACTGAGTACTAACATTTATAGGTAAAGATGATCCAGGGTAAATCCGATTGCCTCTCGGGGGATCAGGAAGGAATTTTTTCCCCTGCTGTAGCAAATTGGATCATGCTCTGCTGGGGTTTTTTGCCTTCCTCTGGATCAACTGTGGGTATAGAATTGGGTATATGGGATTGTACGATTTTTTTTATTTTTATTTTTATTTTTTTTATGGTTGAACTGGATGGACTTTATCTTTTTTCAACCTGACTAACTATGTAACTGCAAAGGATTTGCAACCAAGTATTAAAAAGTGAAAGTTTGATTTATGATTGTTAATCTGTCCCATTACTTTTGATCCCTTAAAAAGTGGCAGGCACATATACAAACTGTTGTAATTCCTACACCGTTCACCTGATTTGGATGTAAATACCCTCAAATTAAAACTGAACGTCTGCAGTTAAAGCACATCTTGTTCGTTTCATTTCAAATCCATTGTGGTGTATAGAGCCAAAAAGATTAGAATTGTGTCGATGTCCCAATATTTATGGACCTGACTGTATGTTATTTGGTACATTTACAATAAATCGGGGAAATACTTTTTTTGGAGTGCTGGTAACTTGTTCTTTAATTCTGTTATTGACAGGATTTCCAAGTAAGAAACTCCACAATGGATTTACAAAAATTTTTTTTTTTTCGAAAATGATATACAACAAGGCATGATGCCACACATACTGTAAAACAGATTATGAGTTCGGGTTCACGTAAAAGTGGAACTAACTGGGTGGCCACTGATGATGTAACACCTGTGCATGCACAGATGTTGGGAATGAGCCAGGAATGTGTACATTGCACACACTATGCTGTGCAGTGTACATAGAAAATACTAAATTACTAGGTACACAACTCTTCCTCCCAAAAACTATTGTGTAGCAATGTTTTATTTCAGGACTTTAGTTTCCCTTTAATGCACAATAGCAATCACTGTGGGTTAAAGAGGAAGTAAACTTCCCTCTAATGTTTGTACCTATAGGTAAGCCTATAATAAGGCTTATAGGTACTGTAAATATCTCCTAAACTTGCACCGTTTAGGAGATATTTACTGTATACTGAGCCGATTACATCATTGGCGCATGCGCTCTGAAGGAATAGCCGCAGGTGACGTTTCTTTAGAGCACTGTGTCGGGGCTGGCGGCTTCTGTGCGCATGCGCGGGAGTGACGTCAGGTGGCTCTGGACAGTCACAGAGCCGGAGACCGTGGACCCGGAAGGAAGACGGCCAAAGATGGATGCACCCTGCAGCGGGGACGACTAAGGCTTTGTTTGCAGGTAAGTGTCACATCATGTCTTTACTTTGCAGGTAAAAAAAAAAAAGAAACAGCAGAGTTTACATCCTCTTTAACCACTTAACGACCGCTCACTGTATATATACGTCGGCAGAATGGCACGGACAGGCACAATCACGTACCTGTACGTGCCTGCCTTCGTATAGTTGGGGGGTCCCATCGGACCCCCCTTCTATACAGTGAGCGGTGGTTATCGTTCCGGGAGCGATCCGTGATGAGGGGACGGCCACCCCCTCGCGATCGCTCCCGGCGAATGAGAATCTTCCTCTGCCTGTGTAATGTAAACACAGGCAGAGGAAGTGATGTCATCTCTCCATGTGGCGGTCTTTTCAATCCGGCGCGAGGAGAGAAGACATCTCACAGTAAGTGCACCAACACTACACTGACACCAGTACACGTAGGCACACTTACACCCCCCAGTCACCCCCAGATCACCCCCCAGATCACCCCCAGTACCATACCGCCCAACTTTTCAAATGTCCTCTGCGGGTTTTTGCCTAGGCATTAAAGTTGTTGAGCTGGGGGGGGGTTAGGGCGCTGCGGGACGGACGTTTTTTTGACTTTAACAGTTAATGAGCGGGGGGCCGCGAGAAGAGGGGCATGCCGGACTTCACAGGACACATAACAGGGACGTCGCTCAGAACTTACCTCCTCCTCCTTCCTCTGCCTCCTGTGTCCTGCTGTGGCTGTGCGGGAATACAGAAGGTATCGCGGGACTGCGGGAAAGTTGTGTCACTGCGGGAAAAACCCGCAGAATCCGTGCGGGTTGGGAGGTATGCCAGTACCCCCAGTCACAGTGCACAGTGCACCGTTTGCAGTGGTCATTTTTTTTACTGATCACTGCAATCAGTGTCATTTGTGACAGTAAAAAGTTGCAGGGCAGTTAGGTTTAGGCCCCTTTAGGTCCAGGGTAGCCCCCTAACCCCCCCTAATAAAGGTTTAACCCCTTGATCGCCCCCCAGGTAACCCTTTCACCCCCTAACGCCAGCATCACTAAGCGATCGTATTTCCGATCGCTGTATTTAGTGCCGGTGGTACCCTAGATAGCCAGTTATTTATTTTTAGGTTCGCTGCAGGCTTTTATAGCGTCAGGTACCCCCATATATTATTTTAACCCCTTGATTGCCCCTAGAGTTAACACTTTCACCAGTGATCACCGTATAACTGTCACTGGTGACACTGGTTAGCCAGTTAGTTATTTAGGTTACCCGTCAGGTTTTTATATAGCGTCGGGTACCCCCATATATAACCTAATAAAGGTTTTAACCCCCTGATTGCCCCTAGTTAACCCTTTCACCAGTGATCACCATATAAGTTTTACGGGTGACACTGGTTGGTTAGTTTGCTTTTTATAGCATCAGGGCACCCGCCGTATATAACCCAATAAAGGTTTAACCCCCTGATCGCCCGGCGGCTGATATCAATTAGATTTTAGTGCCAGAGAGGGTCTGCGTCGCCCCAGGCAGCGTTAGGTTAGTGCCAGTAACGCTAACACCCACGCGCAAAGCATACACCTCCCTTAGTGGTATAGTATCTGAACAGATCAATATCTGATCTGATCAGATCTATACTAGCTAGCGTCCCCAGCGGTTTAGGGTTCCCAAAAACGCAGTGTTAGCGGGATCAGCCCAGATACCTGCTAGCACCTGGGTTTAGCCCCTCCGCCCAGCCCAGCCCACCCAAGTGCAGTATCGATCGACCACTGTAACTTACCAAACACAACACACATAACTGCAGCGTTCACAGAGATAGTCCTGATCCCTGCGATCGCTAACAGTTTTTTTTTAAGCGTTTGATACATTTGCTGACAGTCAGGTGCTTTTTTACCTGTGAATCTTACTAGTGTACCCCTAAATTTAGAGCCCAAAATGGCAAATCGAAGGTACACTAGTAAAGAGGCCTACGAGATTCTGAGCATGACAGATAGTGAAGAGGAGGTCACGCATCTGTCAGATTCAGGCTCAGAATATCTTCCCGTAGAAGACAGTGAAGTCAGCGGCTCCATGTCAGGTAGCTCTGACGACAAAGATGAGGTCCCTGCTAAGGTCAGGCGTACCCGATCTCGATCTTCTGAGGTTGTTCAGGAGCAAGAACCGCAGGGCTCTCGTATCATGGAGCAGAGTAGTACTAGCGCCGCTATTCCTTCTGGTGAATTGGCAAGCACCAGCGGCCTAGTACAGCCTGGGCATACATCCAGCACTGCAGTATCACGTGGTGACGTGGCGAGTCCCATAAGTGCAGTTCAAGCTGGTGAGGTGGCAAGCACAAGTAGTGTCCCGCTGCCACCAAGAAGAAGACAAAGGCAGGCCCGTCGTGCCCATAGTGCCCTTCCTGCAGAATTCGCCTATCTTGATTGGGTCCCCACCACTTCTGCAGAACCCGTACTTCCCCCATTCACTGCTCAACCCGGTATTCAGGTGGAAACAGCTGATTTTATGCCAATTGATTTTTATTCACTGTTTTTCACAGAAGATCTCTATAGATCTATTGTGGACCAGAGTAATTTATATGCTGTTCAATTCATCGCCGCTAATCCCCAGTTGCCTTCCATTGCCAAAGATTGGAAACCAATTACGGTTTCCGAATTTAAGACCTTTCTGG
The DNA here is from genome assembly GCA_029206835.1 of Rana muscosa. NCBI lineage: Eukaryota > Metazoa > Chordata > Amphibia > Anura > Ranidae > Rana > Rana muscosa. Next base: position 602,786,983 of record CM055116.1, on the reverse strand, counting down.
GCCTTTCCCTCAACATGGGCACACATAAATTCCCGTCATTGCGTGCTTATTGGTCCACACACCCAATTGACCACATGCAGTGGCGTCACTAGGGTTGGTGTCACCTGGTGCGGTATAACATGGTGTCACCCCCCCCCCCCAATAATTTTTTTCACCCTAATAACACTGCATATATTGGCAACAGTAGTGCCGTTAATAACTATCAATCAACTAGCAAATTTGAATAACAAAATCATATGAAAATAATAGAAATCAAAGCTTAAACTGTTAAAGAACTGTATTTATTTTAACTTTAAACTTTACTGAATTAATAAATAAATAACACAAAAACAGGAACAAATATGAAAGCATTTAGTTAACATCTAAATCAAAACTTTGCTTTTCTAGCCTTGACAGCTGCAAAATTGTGAACAACATCATCAAAATCAATACATTTCGCTAGTTCACTTTCAACTGATAATATTGTAAGATCAGAAAGCCTTGCCTGTCCCATCGTTGAACGCAAATAGTTTTTTATCAGCTTCAACTTTGAAAAGCTCCTCTCACATGAAGCCACAGACACACAGATTGTCAGAAATATTTTTAGACATAGTGAAAGGGTTGGAAGAGATTCAATGAAGTCCCATTCTGCTATGAAGGTCAAAACTTGTAAAGCCGACCAAACTTTGACTTCTTCTAGGTTGATCTTGGCTGCTTTGAGATGTCTCCTCAGTCTGGGTATTTCCATTAACAGCTCACTCTCAGATATTTCGTCATAAAAAGTGGTCAGTTTTGGAATGGACACCTTTAATGTTTCTTCAGTTTCATATATGAGACTCTTTGCTTGAACAGCCTCAAACATGGCTGCAACTTCCATGATGGCTCTTAATCTGATCTGGAGTTCAGAATGGAAGCGATCAATGCACTCAAGCATTGCCCTCTTGTTCTCGTCTTGTAGACTTATGCCTCCAGCATCACGTGCCTGTTCCCCTGCCATCCTCTTCTTAAACCTGGCTCTTCTCTCTACGGCAATTCCATATTCTTTAGATTTTAAATGTGCCTGCTTAATTGCATGTTCCACTAGGTGACTGCGCTCTTCAAACAGAAAAAGTCTTAGTGTACTCCTGGAGAGTGGAGAGGAGGAGGGCTGGGCACTGTGGGCAGCGACCGTCACACACAGCAGCCGCGCCGCCCGGGCGGAGAAAGTTGTGTGTGTGCTGCAGTGACGTGTCGTCACATCATCACAGTGCAGTGTGATGATGTGACAGGCTGAGTCGCTCGCTGGCTCTGTAGGGTAGGGAGGAGGATTGGAATTTAGGAATAGGAAGAATAAGGAGCCGGAGGACACACACCAGGCGCGGCCGCGGCGCTGGAGGTGTTGTTCCAGGCTTCCAGCCCAGCGGGGTGAAATTAATCAATGAATGGGTCAGCTGTAAAATAAAAAAAAAATAAAAAAAAAAAAAGGGAGGGTGTCACCCCTCTAGCGGGTGTCACCCGGGGGCGGACCGCACCCCCCGCACCCCCCTAGCAACGCCTCTGACCACATGCCCGTGTTCTCTGCCTCCATGCCCAGGACACGATACGAGCAGATTTTGCGGTTCATGCACTTCAAAGACAATGAACTTTGTCGTCAACGTGGAGACCCTGAATACGACCGGCTCTACAAAATTCGGCCCCTCATAAACCACTTCAACAAATGTTTTGCAGCCTTGTTTATTCCCGATCAAGCTGTCTGCGTTGATGAGTCCCTGATTACATTTTCTGGCTGCTTGTCTTTCAAGCAGTACCTTCCCAGCAAGCGTGCCAGATACGGGGTCAAGCTCTATAAGTGCTGTGACAGGGCAACAGGCTATGTATGGAGCTTTACGGTTTATGAGGGAAAAGATAGTCAGGTTGAGCCGGTCAACTGCCCGGATTACATAGGGAGCGCTGGCAAGATAGTGTGGAAATTGGTGTCACCCTTAGTCGGAAAGGGGTACCACTTGTATGTGGACAATTATTACACGAGCGTGCCACTGTTTAGTCACTTGTTTGATCATCAGATTGGAGCATGTGGCACCGTGCGACCTAATCGCCGGGGCTTTCCCCAGCGGCTTGTAGATGCCCGTCTTAGACTGGGGGAGAGAGCCTGCTTGAACTTGCTCGCTGTGAAGTTTGCGGGAAAATAAGAATGTTTTCCTTCTTACCTCCCTTAATGCAGACACGACAGTCCAAATTCGTATGGCGACTGGTGTTGTGGAGAAACCCCTCTGTGTCCACGAATATAACCAAAATATGGGAGGGGTGGACCTCAACGACCAGTTGTTGGCGCCGTATCTAATTGACCGTAAGGCGAGACGCTGGTACAAAAAAGTGTCTCTATCCTTATTCCAATTGGCTTTGCTGACTGCTCATGTGCTATACAGAGCTTCAGGCGGGACTTTATCTCTTCTAAAATTCCAGAATGAGATAGTCACAGAACTCCTGTATCCAGGCAGTTCTGCACCTCACCATCCCCAACCAAATGCAGTAAGCCGGCTGCATGAGAGGCATTATCCGTATGTCCTCCCGAGTACCCCTACCCAACGAGCCCCCCAAAAAAGATGTTGTGTCTGTAGCAAGCGCGGATATAGGCGTGACACCCATTATTTTTGTCCACGCTGTCCTGACAAACCTGGTCTTTGCATTGGTAATTGTTTTGAACGCTTCCACTCAAAAGTGAAGTTTTAGCGTAGGGTACAGCATTTCACAGACTAGGACACACTTACACAGGGTCTCCCAAGATGCCATTGCATTTTGAGAGACCCGAACCATTACAGATGTTAAAGTAAAAAAAAAAAGTGTAAAAAAAGAAAAAAAAAACGTAAAAACAAAAAACACAAAAAAATATAAAATAAAAAAAAAAAAAATAGTTGTCGTTTTATTGTTCTCTCTCTCTCTCTCTCTCTCTCTATTTTCTCTATATTGTTCTGCTCTTTTTTACTGTATTCTATTCTGCAATGTTTTATCATGCTTGCTTTTCAGGTATGTAATTTTTTGTTTTCAGGTGCGCCATTCAGCTGCAGCGCGGAATTATTTATCTTGACAGCAACAGCGTTTGCTCCCACGATACATAAAGCCGTGACTCCAATGCTGTAGGAGGTGATTTCACAACCACAGCTAAAAAAAAGAGCATATATGCCGAAGCATAGGGGCGGAGGAGCGATTTTGCTCCTAATGCCGCGTACATACAGTCGAAATTCCGACGGAGGCTTGCCCGTGGAAAAGTCTGACCGTGTGTACGCGGCATAACTTTTTTGCGAGAGGATGCCCCCATGCTTCGGCATATATATATTTTAGGCACAGGTTGCGTTAAAAAAATGTTTTATTTTTTACTAGGTTTTGTTTTGGTATTTGCTTTGCAGGTATGGTATGGTAAGGTCTTACTGTTGTACTGTAATGTTACTTTGTTTTAATGTTAACCATCATTTGCTTAGCAGGTACGCCATTCAGTTTCAGCGCGGATCTATTTATCTTGACAGCAACAGCGTTTGCTCCCACGATACATAAAGCCGTGACTCCAACGCTGTAGGAGGTGATTTCACCACCACAGTTAAAAAAAAGAGCATATATGCCGAAGCATGGGGGCAGCAGGGGCGGAGGAGCGATTTTGCTCCTAATGCCGCGTAAATACGGTCGAAATTCCGATGGAGGCTTGCCCATGGAAAAGTCTGACCGTGTGTACGCGGCATAACCTTTTATGCCGCGTACATACGGTCGAAATTCCGACAGAGGCTTGCCCATGGAAAAGTCTGACCGTGTGTACGCGGCATAACTTTTTTTGCGGGAGGATGCCCCCATGCTTCGGCATATATATATTTTAGGCACAGGTTGCGTTAAATAAATGTTTTATTTTTTACTAGTTTTTTTTTTGGTATTTGCTTTGCAGGTATGGTATGGTCTTACTGTTATACTGTAATGTTACTTTGTTTTAATGTTAACCATCATTTGCTTAGCAGTTACGCCATTCAGTTGCAGCGCGGATCTATTTGTCTTGACAGCAACAGCGTTTGCTCCCACGATACATAAAGCCGTGACTCCAACGCTGTAGGAGGTGATTTCACCACCACAGTTAAGAAAAAAAGAGCATATATGCCGAAGCATGGGGACAGCAGGGGCGGAGCCGATTCGCCCTATACGCTCACTACGCAAGCTGCGTAGGGCCCCACAAATTACTCGAGGCCCCGCCTCCCCCTCGTGTAATAGGGCGGATCGGCTCTGCCCGAGTCTAGTCAGCTTGAGTGTGGTAAGATAGCTGGAGGGAAGAGTGTGTGTTCTCCTCCCTCCAGCCTGCAGGGGGTGGCAGAGAGCCGACACAGCTCAGTGTGTCAGCGTGGGATGGCAGGGAAGTGATGCGTGGGGTCAATATGAGGCCTCATGCCCACGGACGTTTTTACAGCCGCGTTTTTGAGCGTTTTTTACAGCTTAAAAACGCCTGTCCATGTTAGTCTATAGCTTCATGCCCACCTAGACGTTTTTGAGCTGCAAATAGCATAGACGTTTTTAAGCTGTAAAAAAAAAACAGGACCAGTGCGTTCCTCAGCGTCAGAATTAGGTAGAAAAGACGCGAGCGTCAAAAAACGCGCACTAACGCGCAAAAACGCGCACTAACGCGCGGTCGCGTTTTTAGCTCCGACGTTTTTTTTTTTTTCAAAAAAAATAAATAAATAAAATATTTACAATAACATGGACAGGCGTTTTTAAGCTGAAAAAAACGCAGCTGTAAAAACGCCAGTGGGCATGAGGCCTTACTGTCTGCTGCATCCTCTCCTCTCATTACTGTTCCCTCTGGAAGTGCTGAGCTGCTTCTTAACCTTGAGCCCTCCTTGCCCTTTTCATGCAAAGTGAACAGTCAGCCCCACTGCAGTAATCTTTTACAATGCTTGTGTAAACACTGAAGTAACGAAGGTGTCAGATAGCAGGCAGAAAAGGTGCACTCTGTATTGTGTGTGTTTATAGCAGGGGGTAATATGGTAATTCTAAAGTCAGCAGAAAACAGAAGATCTCTTGGTGTACAATGCACCATCACAAGGGACAGCAAGGCTGAAATAGCTGAATGCAGAATTCACTAATGTGTGGGATATCTGCAAAATGAAATCACACTCCACCATGATTGGCAATAGACTAGGGAATAACTATGTGCTGTAATGCCAACATCCTAATCCTCTGGTCTCCCTGCTGGGTGCTGTGTTCTGCCCACATCCTAATCCTCTGGTCTCCTTGCTATGTGCTGTGTTCTGCCCACATCCTAATCCTCTGGTCTCCTTGCTGGGTGCTGTGTTCTGCCCACATCCTAATCCTCTGGTCTCCCTGCTGGGTGCTGTGTTCTGCCCACATCCTAATCCTCTGGTCTCCTTGCTGGGTGCTGTTCTCCCCACATCCTAATCCTCTGGACTCCTTGCTGGGTGCTGTGTTCTGCCCACATCCTAATCCTCTGGACTCCTTGCTGGGTGCTGTGTTCTGCCCACATCCTAATCCTCTGGTCTCCCTGCTGGGTGCTGTGTTCTGCCCACATCCTAATCCTCTGGTCTCCCTGCTGGGTGCTGTGTTCTGCCCACATCCTAATCCCCTGGTCTCCTTGCTGGGTGCTGTGTTCTACCCACATCCTAATCCCCTGGTCTCCTTGCTGGGTGCTGTGTTCTGCCCACATCCTAATCCCCTGGTCTCCTTGCTGGGTGCTGTGTTCTGCCCACATCCTAATCCCCTGGTCTCCTTGCTGGGTGCTGGGTGCTGTGTTCTACCCACATCCTAATCCTCTGGTCTCCCTGCTGGGTGCTGTTCTGCCCACATCCTAATCCTCTGGTCTCCTTGTTGGGTGCTGTTCTGCCCACATCCTAATCCTCTGGTCTCCCTGCTGGGTGCTGTTCTGCCCACATCCTAATCCCCTGGTCTCCTTGCTGGGTGCTGTGTTCTGCCCACATCCTAATCCTCTGGTCTCCCTGCTGGGTGCTGTGTTCTGCCCACATCCCAATCCTCTGGTCTCCTTGCTGGGTGCTGTGTTCTGCCCACATCCTAATCCTCTGGTCTCCTTGCTGGGTGCTGTGTAGGGATGAGCTTCGTGTTCGAGTCGAACATACGTTCGACTCGAACATCGGCTGTTCGATCGTTCGACGAAGATCGAACGATTTGGGCCGTTCGCGCCAAATTCGAGTGACGCGAACGGCCCACAATGCACTACGCCATCGCAGTGTCATCCAGGCGCTGTGATTGGCCAAGCATGCACTGTGACCCCGCATGCTTGGCCAATCACAGCGCCGGCAGCGAGGAGAGCAATGATTGGCCACAGGCAGGATGCCTGTGGCCAATTATTGCTGAGGGTGTTTAGTACACGCCCCACACTATAAAAGGCCGCCAGCACGGCGGCCTAGTGTAGTGTGTTCCGGAGCAGGGATAGAGCAGCATAGGCAGGGACAGTGACTGTTATTTCTTTCTTGCTTAACCTGGATTCCTTTAGTTTAGGGAATGAGAAGGATAGGTAGGGAGAGTGTCAGTGTGTTTTGTGCTTGTGCTATAGTGTGCTTAAAAAAAACATTTATTCTAGGGACAGAAAACTGTAGGTAGGGACAGTGTCAGTTTCTTTCACTCTGCAAGTCCTTGTTTCCAGGGACCTGGAAGGACAGTGAGTGAATTGTCCTTGTGCTATATTGTGCTTCAAAAAACATTTATTCTAGGGACAGAAAACTGTAGGTAGGGAGAGTGTCAGTTTCTTTCACTCTGCAAGTCCTTGTTTCCAGGGACCTGTAAGGACAGTGAGTGAATTGTCCTTGTGCTATATTGTGAGTAAAAAAAACATTTTTTCTAGGGACAGAAAACTGTAGGTAGGGAGAGTGTTTTTTTTCTTTCACTCTGCAAGTCCTTGTTTCCAGGGACCTGGAAGGACAGTGAGTGAATTGTCCTTGTGCTATATTGTGCTTAAAAAAAACATTTTTTCTAGGGACAGAAAACTGTAGGTAGGGAGAGTGTTTTTTTTCTTTCACTCTGCAAGTCCTTGTTTCCAGGGACCTCTAAGGACAGTGAGTGAATTGTCCTTGTGCTATATTGTGCTTAAAAAAAACATTTATTCTAGGGACAGAAAACTGTAGGTAGGGAGAGTGTCAGTTTATTTCACTCTGCAAGTCCTTGTTTCCAGGGACCTGGAAGGACAGTGAGTGAATTGTCCTTGTGCTATATTGTGATTAAAAAAAACATTTATTCTAGGGACAGAAAACTGTAGGTAGGGACAGTGTCAGTTTCTTTCACTCTGCAAGTCCTTGTTTCCAGGGACCTGGAAGGACAGTGAGTGAATTGTCCTTGTGCTATATTGTGCTTAAAAAAACATTTATTCTAGGGACAGAAAACTGTAGGTAGGGAGAGTGTCAGTTTCTTTCACTCTGCAAGTCCTTGTTTCCAGGGACCTGTAAGGACAGTGAGTGAATTGTCCTTGTGCTATATTGTGATTAAAAAAAACATTTTTTCTAGGGACAGAAAACTGTAGGTAGGGAGAGTGTTTTTTTTCTTTCACTCTGCAAGTCCTTGTTTCCAGGGACCTGGAAGGACAGTGAGTGAATTGTCCTTGTGCTATATTGTGCTTAAAAAAAACATTTTTTCTAGGGACAGAAAACTGTAGGTAGGGAGAGTGTTTTTTTTCTTTCACTCTGCAAGTCCTTGTTTCCAGGGACCTGGAAGGACAGTGAGTGAATTGTCCTTGTGCTATATTGTGCTTAAAAAAAAACATTTTTTCTAGGGACAGAAAACTGTAGGTAGGGAGAGTGTTTTTTTTCTTTCACTCTGCAAGTCCTTGTTTCCAGGGACCTCTAAGGACAGTGAGTGAATTGTCCTTGTGCTATATTGTGCTTAAAAAAAACATTTATTCTAGGGACAGAAAACTGTAGGTAGGGAGAGTGTCAGTTTATTTCACTCTGCAAGTCCTTGTTTCCAGGGACCTGGAAGGACAGTGAGTGAATTGTCCTTGTGCTATATTGTGATTAAAAAAAACATTTATTCTAGGGACAGAAAACTGTAGGTAGGGACAGTGTCAGTTTCTTTCACTCTGCAAGTCCTTGTTTCCAGGGACCTGGAAGGACAGTGAGTGAATTGTCCTTGTGCTATATTGTGCTTAAAAAAACATTTATTCTAGGGACAGAAAACTGTAGGTAGGGAGAGTGTCAGTTTCTTTCACTCTGCAAGTCCTTGTTTCCAGGGACCTGTAAGGACAGTGAGTGAATTGTCCTTGTGCTATATTGTGATTAAAAAAAACATTTTTTCTAGGGACAGAAAACTGTAGGTAGGGAGAGTGTTTTTTTTCTTTCACTCTGCAAGTCCTTGTTTCCAGGGACCTGGAAGGACAGTGAGTGAATTGTCCTTGTGCTATATTGTGCTTAAAAAAAACATTTTTTCTAGGGACAGAAAACTGTAGGTAGGGAGAGTGTTTTTTTTCTTTCACTCTGCAAGTCCTTGTTTCCAGGGACCTGGAAGGACAGTGAGTGAATTGTCCTTGTGCTATATTGTGCTTAAAAAAAAACATTTTTTCTAGGGACAGAAAACTGTAGGTAGGGAGAGTGTTTTTTTTCTTTCACTCTGCAAGTCCTTGTTTCCAGGGACCTCTAAGGACAGTGAGTGAATTGTCCTTGTGCTATATTGTGATTAAAAAAAACATTTTTTCTAGGGACAGAAAACTGTAGGTAGGGAGAGTGTTTTTTTTCTTTCACTCTGCAAGTCCTTGTTTCCAGGGACCTGTAAGGACAGTGAGTGAATTGTCCTTGTGCTATATTGTGCTTAAAAAAAACATTTATTCTAGGGACAGAAAACTGTAGGTAGGGACAGTGTCAGTTTCTTTCACTCTGCAAGTCCTTGTTTCCAGGGACCTGGAAGGACAGTGAGTGAATTGTCCTTGTGCTATATTGTGCTTAAAAAAACATTTATTCTAGGGACAGAAAACTGTAGGTAGGGAGAGTGTCAGTTTCTTTCACTCTGCAAGTCCTTGTTTCCAGGGACCTGTAAGGACAGTGAGTGAATTGTCCTTGTGCTATATTGTGCTTAAAAAAAACATTTATTCTAGGGACAGAAAACTGTAGGTAGGGAGAGTGTCAGTTTATTTCACTCTGCAAGTCCTTGTTTCCAGGGACCTGGAAGGACAGTGAGTGAATTGTCCTTGTGCTATATTGTGATTAAAAAAAACATTTTTTCTAGGGACAGAAAACTGTAGGTAGGGAGAGTGTTTTTTTTCTTTCACTCTGCAAGTCCTTGTTTCCAGGGACCTGTAAGGACAGTGAGTGAATTGTCCTTGTGCTATATTGTGATTAAAAAAAACATTTTTTCTAGGGACAGAAAACTGTAGGTAGGGAGAGTGTTTTTTTTCTTTCACTCTGCAAGTCCTTGTTTCCAGGGACCTGTAAGGACAGTGAGTGAATTGTCCTTGTGCTATATTGTGCTTAAAAAAAACATTTATTCTAGGGACAGAAAACTGTAGGTAGGGAGAGTGTCAGTTTATTTCACTCTGCAAGTCCTTGTTTCCAGGGACCTGGAAGGACAGTGAGTGAATTGTCCTTGTGCTATATTGTGATTAAAAAAAACATTTTTTCTAGGGACAGAAAACTGTAGGTAGGGAGAGTGTTTTTTTTCTTTCACTCTGCAAGTCCTTGTTTCCAGGGACCTGTAAGGACAGTGAGTGAATTGTCCTTGTGCTATATTGTGATTAAAAAAAACATTTTTTCTAGGGACAGAAAACTGTAGGTAGGGAGAGTGTTTTTTTTCTTTCACTCTGCAAGTCCTTGTTTCCAGGGACCTGTAAGGACAGTGAGTGAATTGTCCTTGTGCTATATTGTGATTAAAAAAAATATTTTTTCTAGGGACAGAAAACTGTAGGTAGGGAGAGTGTCAGTTTCTTTCACTGTGAAAGTCCTTGTTTCAAGGGACAGAGAAGGACACCTGAAGGTAGCCCTTATTGCTTTTTTCCCATCTCCCTGCAGGCCATCTATTAGAATGTCTGGAAGGCAAACAAGGAGAGGCAGACAGTCAGGAGGCAATAAAAGAGGGCAAGCAGGCTCTGTGTCTGGGGGCAACAGTGCTGGTCGTGGACGCGGTGCATTGTCATCAGCACATGGCCATGGGACACGCTTGTCCTTCTTTTCGGCAGCTGGACATGTTGAGCCACATCATGCCGAAGACTTGGTAGAGTGGATGACCAAGCCCTCCTCCTCCTCCTCATCCTCTCTCACCCAGGCTCAGGGTACTGGAAAAGCAGCTGCCAAAGCGTCGTCTTCCCTGGTATCAATGTCAGACAAATCATCAGTCACTCCTTCCCTAGACCCACCATGTCCTCCTCCTGAGGAGTCCCCCGAACTGTTTCAGCACAGTGTTGGGTACATGCTCCAGGAGGATGCCCAGCGTTTCGAAGGGTCTGATGATGAAACCCAGCTAGAGGAAGGCAGTAGCGTGAGAGCAGACAGAGGGGATGCTCAAGAAGGACACCAATCTGGCAGTCATGTTCCAGCAGCTGCAGCATACTGCCAGATTGGCTCCAGTGATGAGGAGGGAGGGGATGATGAGGTCACTGACTCCACGTGGGTGCCTAATAGGAGAGAGGAGGAGGAGGAGGATGAGGAGGAGGCACATCTCCAACGAGGCAGGATGCCCTTTGGTGGCCAGCGTAAGGGCAGTACACCGACGGAATCACACCGCAGAGCTCCGCCTGTGCAGGGCGCTGCCTCTGCCCGTCATTCAAAAAGTTCTTTGGTGTGGGCCTTTTTTGAGGCTAGTGCATCAGATCGCACAGCTGCTGTTTGCAACATATGTCTCAAGCGTATATCGCGTGGCCAAAACATCAGCCGCTTGGGTACCACATGCCTGACCAGACATATGTTGACCTGCCATGCAGCTCGTTGGCAAGCCTACCTCAAAGACCCACACCAAAGAACAAAGCGGACCTCTCCTTGCACCGCATCAGCTGGGATCTCCAACCCCACTATAACTTCAGTCCTCTCTGAAACATGCACTGAGAGGAATGAAGGTGTAGAATTAGGTGTGTCACAGCCAAGTACTTGCGCCCACTCTGCTAGCAGTACACCGACGTCCGATTCTAGCAGGCAAATTTCCCTGCCCCAGCTGCTGGACCGTCGAAAGAAGTTCACTCCCAGCCATCCACATGCCCAGCGGTTGAATGCTAGCTTGGCTAAATTGCTAGCGCTTCAACTGCTGCCTTTTCAGTTGGTAGACTCGGCCCCCTTCCGTGAGTTTGTGCAATGTGCGGTTCCTCAGTGGCAGGTTCCCAAACGCCACTTTTTCTCACGGAAGGCTATTCCGGCTCTCTACCGGCATGTGGAAGGCAATGTCTTGGCCTCGCTGGACAGGGCGGTCAGCGGTAAGGTGCATATTACCGCTGACTCATGGTCCAGCAGGCATGGACAGGGACGTTACCTTTCTTTCACGGCCCATTGGGTCACTCTTTTGGCAGCTGGGAAGGATTCAGGACAAGGTGCAGTAGTGTTGGAGGTTGTCCCACCGCCACGCCTCCAAAATGCTACTACTGGTTGTGACACACCTCTCTCCTCCACCCCCTCCTCTTCTTCTTCCTCCATGGCCTCTTCCTGTGGTTTGTCCTATGAACCAGCGGTGCTCCGTAGCCGTTCACGGGGCTACGCAAGTACGCAGGCAAAAAGATGCCATGCCGTGCTTGCGCTGGTGTGTTTGGGGGACAGAAGCCACACTGGGGCAGAGGTCCTGTCTGCTCTGCAGGGCCAGGCCGAGAGGTGGTTGACGCCACGCCAGCTTAAGCCAGGAATGGTGGTTTGCGACAATGGCACCAACCTCCTCTCCGCCCTCCGACAGGGACAACTGACCCATGTGCCCTGTGTGGCTCACGTCCTTAACCTGGTGGTGCAGCGCTTCTTGGGCAGGTACCCGGGCTTACAGGATGTCCTGAGGCAGGCCAGGAAAGTCTGTGTGCATTTCCGCAGATCTTATAATGCCAGTGCTCGCCTGGCTGAGCTGCAAAAGGAGTTGAACCTGCCCAAGAACCGCCTTATATGTGACATGCCCACCAGGTGGAACTCAACGTTGGCCATGCTGCAGCGGCTGCACACGCAGCAGAGGGCCATCAATGAGTACCTGTGCGACTACGGCACCAGGACAGGGTCAGGGGAGCTTGGTTTTTTTTCTCCACGCCAGTGGGGCATGATCAGGGATGCATGCACTGTCCTGGCACCATTTGAGGAGGCCACGAGGATGGTGAGCAGTGACAGTGCATGCATCAGTGACACTGTACCTCTTGTCCACCTGTTGGAGCACACGCTGCGTGGAATAATGGACAGGGCACTTGAGGCAGAACAGAGGCAGGAAGAGGAGGACTTCCTTGCCTCTCAAGGCCCCCTTTACCCAGACAGTGTTCCTTCTGTCCCACCCATCGCACAGGAAGAGGAGGAGGAGGAGGAGGAGGAGGATTGTGTCAGCATGGAGGTGGAGGCTGGCACTCAGCATCATCAGCAGCAGTCTTTTAGGGATGATTTACAGTCCCAAGAAACCAGTGGACTTGTACGTGGCTGGGAGGAGGTGGCTGCGGATCATGTCGTCCTTAGTGACCCAGAGGACTCCGGAGCGAATGCCTCAGCAAACCTACGCTGCATGGCCTCCCTGATCCTGCAAAGTCTGCGGAAGGATCCTCGTATTCTTCGGATCAAGGAGAGGGACCATTACTGGCTGGCCACTCTCCTTGATCCACGGTACAAGGGTAAGGTTGCGGACCTTATGTTACCGTCGCAGAGGGAGCAGAGGATGAGACAACTCCGGGAGGCCTTGCAGAAAGGTCTGTGCAACGCGTTCCCAGAGACTGGGAGGTTGCAAACTCCTGGTCCTGGACAACGAGTTGCTGAGGCTTCGGCCAGTCAAAGAAGGAGCGGTGGGGAAGGTGGCCGTCTGACCGATGCGTTCAGACAATTCTTTAGTCCGCAGCCCCAAAGTATGATCGGTTCCAGCAACCATCGCCAGCGTCTGATAAACATGGTGCAGGAATATCTAGGGGCAAGGTCAGACTTGGACACCTTCCCCACCGAAAATCCTCTGGCTTACTGGGTCTTGAGGATGGATCACTGGCCAGAGCTTGCACAGTATGCAATTGAGCTACTGGCCTGTCCTGCATCCAGCGTTCTTTCGGAACGCACATTCAGTGCTGCTGGAGGATTTGTCACGGATCACAGGGTGCGCCTGTCCACCGACTCGGTTGATCGACTGACTTTCATCAAGATGAACCAGTCTTGGATCACCACCAGCTACCACACACCTGATGCTGATATAACAGACTAATTGATTTTAACATGTCACATCCCTTCAAGACTGATGCTGATGCTGAGTGCCTGTGCTGTTATGTTGACTGGCTATCCTCCTCCTCCGAGTCCTCAATGATACGATTGATGATGATAGCTTGGAAGATCATTTTTGTTTATGGGTGCCGCCACCAGTGCCTAACGCCCAATTTTTCAGCCCCTGTTTAACAGGGGCGTGTAATTACAATTTTTGAAGCAATACTTTGCAACAGGGCTCATTGCTGTGCTCCAAGTACAGTATCTGTGAGGAGTTGCAGTGTTGTGCCACCAGTGCCTAAGGCCCAATTTTTCAGCCCCTGTTCAACAGGGGCATGTAATTACAATTCTTGATCTAATAATTCACAGCAGGGCCCATTGCTGCACCCACCAAGAGTAACTGTCAGGGCTTACAGTGTTGTGGCACCAGCACCACCATCAAAGGCCCAATTTTTACTACCACTGTTCAACAATTATATGTAATTAAAATTCCTGATATAATAGTTGACAGCAGGGCGTTCCAGCACCAACCAAGAGTAACTGTGAGTGCTTACAGTGTTGTGCCAACACCAACAACTAAGGGGCCTATTTCTGCAGAGTATATACGGCAGGTCCCTACTTTCAAACATCCAACTTACAAACGACTCCTACTTGCAAACGCAAGAAGACAACAGGAAGTGAGAGGAAATCTACCACTAGGAAGGAAAATTCTCTCCTGTAAGAATAAATATGGGAGAAAGGTGTCTCCTCTGTACTGATGCTTTATCAGCAATCCTTGTTTCAAGAAAAACACCACATTTCAAAAACAGTTGTCATTGGGACGGAAAGTGAGGTGAAATGTTCTGAACAGGGGCACAGACAGCAAAACAAATGTTACAGGGGTGATAACCCTTACCTATGTTTTCCAAAAAGTTTAAAAATAGATTTTTGGTCTGGAGCTACACTTCAACAATGTACCTGTTCAAAATTACAAACAGATTCTACATAAGAACAAACCTACAGTCCCTGTCTTGTATGCACCGCCTGTATAGGGCTGTTCAGAGTATATAGGGCCTTTTTTATTTTATGTGCGGGGTTCCCCTTAATATCCATACAAGACCCAAAGGGGCTGGTAATGGGCTGGGGTAGGGGGGGGGGTCATGGGGTAGCTATGCCATTTTTCTTAAAGAATTTCATCCATATTACCGGGACCAGACATTACATTAAAGCCGCAAGCAGTTTTAAATGGCTTTTTTTTCCTTTAGAAGTGTCATTTTGTGCAGGGACAGTTCTAAACACGGGAAACACGTGGCACTTCACAGGCATACTTTAGACACCCCCCAGGTACGATATTTAAAGGAATATTTGACTTTTTTTTTTTCACTTTATGCATCATTAAAATGACTGCTCCCGAAAAACGACCGTTTTTAAAACTTCTTTTTGCATTGATACATGTCCCCTGGTGCAGAACCCGGGTTCCCAAACCCTTTTTAGGACAATAACATGCATAATAGTTGTTATAATTAGCACTTTAGAATTCGAACGTTCGCATCCATTGTATTTAATAGGGTTCTAATGTTCGTTCGAACTTTCGGTCCGTTCGCGGGTTCTGGTGCGAACCGAACCCGGGGGTGTTCGGCTCATCACTAGTGCTGTGTTCTGCCCACATCCTAATCCTCTGGTCTCCCTGCTGGGTGCTGTTCTGCCCACATCCTAATACTCTGGTCTCCTTGCTGGGTGCTGTGTTCTGCCCACATCATAATCCTCTGGTCTCCTTGCTGGGTGCTGTGTTCTGCCCACATCCTAATCCTCTGGTCTCCCTGCTGGGTGCTGTGTTCTGCCCACATCCTAATCCTCTGGTCTCCTTGCTGGGTGCTGTGTTCTGCCCACATCCTAATCCTCTGGTCTCCTTGCTGGGTGCTGTTCTGCCCACATCCTTATCCTCTGGTCTCCCTGCTGGGTGCTGTGTTCTGCCCACATCCTAATCCTCTGGTCTCCCTGCTGGGTGCTGTGTTCTGCCCACATCCTAATCCTCTGGTCTCCCTGCAGAGTGCTGTGTTCTGCCCACATCCTAATCCTCTGGTCTCCTTTCTGGGTGCTGTTCTGCCCACATCCTTATCCTCTGGTCTCCCTGCTGGGTGCTGTGTTCTGCCCACATCCTAATCCTCTGGTCTCCCTGCTGGGTGCTGTGTTCTGCCCACATCCTAATCCTCTGGTCTCCCTGCTGGGTGCTGTTCTGCCCACATCCTAATCCTCTGGTCTCCCTGCAGAGTGCTGTGTTCTGCCCACATCCTAATCCTCTGGTCTCCCTGCTGGGTGCTGTGTTCTGCCCACATCCTAATCCTCTGGTCTCCTTGCTGGGTGCTGTTCTGCCCACATCCTTATCCTCTGGACTCCTTGCTGGATGCTGTGTTCTGCCCACATCCTAATCCTCTGGTCTCCTTGCTGGGTGCTGTTCTGCCCACATCCTAATCCTCTGGACTCCTTGCTGGGTGCTGTGTTCTGCCCACATCCTAATCCTCTGGACTCCTTGCTGGGTGCTGTGTTCTGCCCACATCCTAATCCTCTGGTCTCCTTGCTGGGTGCTGTGTTCTGCCCACATCCTAATCCTCTGGTCTCCTTGCTGTGTTCTGCCCACATCCTTACCCTCTGGTCTCCCTGCTGGGTGCTATTTTCTGCCCACATCCTAATCCTCTGGTCTCCTTGCTGGGTGTTGTGTTCTGTCCACATCCTAGTCCTCTGGTCTCCCTGCTGGGTGCTGTTCTGCCCACATCCTAATCCTCTGGTCTCCCTGCTGGGTGCTGTGTTCTGCCCACATCCTAAACCTCTGGTCTCCCTGCTGGGTGCTGTGTTCTGCCCACATCCTAATCCTCTGGACTCCTTGCTGGGTGCTGTGTTCTGCCCACATCCTAATCCTCTGGTCTCCCTGCTGGGTGATGTGTTCTGCCCACATCCTAATCCTCTGGTCTCCCTGCTGGGTGCTGTGTTCTGCCCACATCCTAATCCCCTGGTCTCCTTGCTGGGTGCTGTGTTCTACCCACATCCTAATCCCCTGGTCTCCTTGCTGGGTGCTGTGTTCTGCCCACATCCTAATCCCCTGGTCTCCTTGCTGGGTGCTGTGTTCTGCCCACATCCTAATCCCCTGGTCTCCTTGCTGGGTGCTGGGTGCTGTGTTCTACCCACATCCTAATCCTCTGGTCTCCCTGCTGGGTGCTGTTCTGCCCACATCCTAATCCTCTGGTCTCCTTGTTGGGTGCTGTTCTGCCCACATCCTAATCCTCTGGTCTCCCTGCTGGGTGCTGTTCTGCCCACATCCTAATCCTCTGGTCTCCTTGCTGGGTGCTGTGTTCTGCCCACATCCTAATCCTCTGGTCTCCCTGCTGGGTGCTGTGTTCTGCCCACATCCCAATCCTCTGGTCTCCTTGCTGGGTGCTGTGTTCTGCCCACATCCTAATCCTCTGGTCTCCTTGCTGGGTGCTGTGTTCTGCCCACATCCTAATCCTCTGGTCTCCCTGCTGGGTGCTGTTCTGCCCACATCCTAATACTCTGGTCTCCTTGCTGGGTGCTGTGTTCTGCCCACATCATAATCCTCTGGTCTCCTTGCTGGGTGCTGTGTTCTGCCCACATCCTAATCCTCTGGTCTCCCTGCTGGGTGCTGTGTTCTGCCCACATCCTAATCCTCTGGTCTCCTTGCTGGGTGCTGTGTTCTGCCCACATCCTAATCCTCTGGTCTCCTTGCTGGGTGCTGTTCTGCCCACATCCTTATCCTCTGGTCTCCCTGCTGGGTGCTGTGTTCTGCCCACATCCTAATCCTCTGGTCTCCCTGCTGGGTGCTGTGTTCTGCCCACATCCTAATCCTCTGGTCTCCCTGCTGGGTGCTGTTCTGCCCACATCCTAATCCTCTGGTCTCCCTGCAGAGTGCTGTGTTCTGCCCACATCCTAATCCTCTGGACTCCTTCCTGGGTGCTGTGTTCTGCCCACATCCTAATCCTCTGGTCTCCCTGCTGGGTGCTGTGTTCTGCCCACATCCTAATCCTCTGGTCTCCCTGCTGGGTGCTGTGTTCTGCCCACATCCTAATCCCCTGCTCTCCTTGCTGGGTGCTGTGTTCTACCCACATCCTAATCCCCTGGTCTCCTTGCTGGGTGCTGTGTTCTGCCCACATCCTAATCCCCTGGTCTCCTTGCTGGGTGCTGTGTTCTGCCCACATCCTAATCCCCTGGTCTCCTTGCTGGGTGCTGGGTGCTGTGTTCTACCCACATCCTAATCCTCTGGTCTCCCTGCTGGGTGCTGTTCTGCCCACATCCTAATCCTCTGGTCTCCTTGTTGGGTGCTGTTCTGCCCACATCCTAATCCTCTGGTCTCCCTGCTGGGTGCTGTTCTGCCCACATCCTAATCCTCTGGTCTCCTTGCTGGGTGCTGTGTTCTGCCCACATCCTAATCCTCTGGTCTCCCTGCTGGGTGCTGTGTTCTGCCCACATCCCAATCCTCTGGTCTCCTTGCTGGGTGCTGTGTTCTGCCCACATCCTAATCCTCTGGTCTCCTTGCTGGGTGCTGTGTTCTGCCCACATCCTAATCCTCTGGTCTCCCTGCTGGGTGCTGTTCTGCCCACATCCTAATACTCTGGTCTCCTTGCTGGGTGCTGTGTTCTGCCCACATCATAATCCTCTGGTCTCCTTGCTGGGTGCTGTGTTCTGCCCACATCCTAATCCTCTGGTCTCCCTGCTGGGTGCTGTGTTCTGCCCACATCCTAATCCTCTGGTCTCCTTGCTGGGTGCTGTGTTCTGCCCACATCCTAATCCTCTGGTCTCCTTGCTGGGTGCTGTTCTGCCCACATCCTTATCCTCTGGTCTCCCTGCTGGGTGCTGTGTTCTGCCCACATCCTAATCCTCTGGTCTCCCTGCTGGGTGCTGTGTTCTGCCCACATCCTAATCCTCTGGTCTCCCTGCAGAGTGCTGTGTTCTGCCCACATCCTAATCCTCTGGTCTCCTTTCTGGGTGCTGTTCTGCCCACATCCTTATCCTCTGGTCTCCCTGCTGGGTGCTGTGTTCTGCCCACATCCTAATCCTCTGGTCTCCCTGCTGGGTGCTGTGTTCTGCCCACATCCTAATCCTCTGGTCTCCCTGCTGGGTGCTGTTCTGCCCACATCCTAATCCTCTGGTCTCCCTGCAGAGTGCTGTGTTCTGCCCACATCCTAATCCTCTGGTCTCCCTGCTGGGTGCTGTGTTCTGCCCACATCCTAATCCTCTGGTCTCCTTGCTGGGTGCTGTTCTGCCCACATCCTTATCCTCTGGACTCCTTGCTGGATGCTGTGTTCTGCCCACATCCTAATCCTCTGGTCTCCTTGCTGGGTGCTGTTCTGCCCACATCCTAATCCTCTGGACTCCTTGCTGGGTGCTGTGTTCTGCCCACATCCTAATCCTCTGGACTCCTTGCTGGGTGCTGTGTTCTGCCCACATCCTAATCCTCTGGTCTCCTTGCTGGGTGCTGTGTTCTGCCCACATCCTAATCCTCTGGTCTCCTTGCTGTGTTCTGCCCACATCCTTACCCTCTGGTCTCCCTGCTGGGTGCTATTTTCTGCCCACATCCTAATCCTCTGGTCTCCTTGCTGGGTGTTGTGTTCTGTCCACATCCTAGTCCTCTGGTCTCCCTGCTGGGTGCTGTTCTGCCCACATCCTAATCCTCTGGTCTCCCTGCTGGGTGCTGTGTTCTGCCCACATCCTAAACCTCTGGTCTCCCTGCTGGGTGCTGTGTTCTGCCCACATCCTAATCCTCTGGTCTCCTTGCTGGGTGTTGTGTTCTGTCCACATCCTAGTCCTCTGGTCTCCCTGCTGGGTGCTGTTCTGCCCACATCCTAATCCTCTGGTCTCCCTGCTGGGTGCTGTGTTCTGCCCACATCCTAAACCTCTGGTCTCCCTGCTGGGTGCTGTGTTCTGCCCACATCCTAATCCTCTGGTCTCCCTGCTGGGTGCTGTTCTGCCCACATCCTAATCCTCTGGTCTCCTTGCTGGGTGCTGTGTTCTGCCCACATCCTAATCCTCTGGTCTCCCTGCTGGGTGCTGTTCTGCCCACATTCTAATCCTCTGGTCTCCCTGCTGGGTGCTGTTCTGCCCACATCCTAATCCTCTGGTCTCCCTGCTGGGTGCTGTGTTCTGCCCACATCCTAATCCTCTGGTCTCCTTGCTATGTGCTGTGTTCTGCCCACATCCGAATCCTCTGGTCTCCTTGCTGGGTGCTGTGTTCTGCCCACATCCTAATCCTCTGGTCTCCCTGCTGTGTTCTGCCCACATCCTTCCCTCTGGTCTCCCTGCTGGGTGCTGTGTTCTGCCCACATCCTAATCCTCTGGTCTCCTTGCTGGGTGCTGTGTTCTGTCCACATCCTAATCCTCTGGTCTCCCTGCTGGGTGCTGTTCTGCCCACATCCTAATCCTCTGGTCTCCCTGCTGGGTGCTGTGTTCTGCCCACATCCTAATCCTCTGGTCTCCCTGCTGGGTGCTGTGTTCTGCCCACATCCTAAACCTCTGGTCTCCCTGCTGGGTGCTGTGTTCTGCCCACATCCTTACCCTCTGGTCTCCCTGCTGGGTGCTGTGTTCTGCCCACATCCTAATCCTCTGGTCTCCTTGCTGGGTGCTGTTCTGCCCACATCCTAATCCTCTGGTCTCCCTGCTGGGTGCTGTGTTCTGCCCGCATCCTAATCCTCTGGTCTCCCTGCTGGGTGCTGTTCTGCCCACATCCTAATCCTATGGTCTCCCTGCTGGGTGCTGTGTTCTGCCCGCATCCTAATCCTCTGGTCTCCCTGCTGGGTGCTGTTCTGCCCACATCCTAATCCTCTGGTCTCCCTGCTGGGTGCTGTGTTCTGCCCACATCCTAATCCTCTGGTCTCCCTGCTGGGTGCGGTTCTGCCCACATCCTAATCCTCTGGTCTCCTTGCTGGGTGCTGTGTTCTGCCCACATCCTAATCCTCTGGTCTCCCTGCTGGGGCTGTGTTCTGCCCACATCCTAATCCTCTGGTCTCCCTGCTGGGTGCTGTGTTTTGCCCACATCCTAATCCTCTGGTCTCCCTGCTGGGTGCTGTTCTGTCCACATCCTAATCCTCTGGTCTCCCTGCTGGGTGCTTTGTTCTGCCCACATCCTAATCCTCTAGTCTCCCTGCTGGGTGCTGTGTTCTGCCCACATCCTAATCCTCTGGTCTCCTTGCTGGGTGCTGTGTTCTGCCCACATCCTAATCCTCTGGTCTCCTTGCTATGTGCTGTGTTCTGCCCACATCCTAATCCTCTGGTCTCCCCGCTGGGTGCTGTGTTCTGCCCACATCCTAATCCTCTGGTCTCCTTGCTGGGTGCTGTGTTCTGCCCACATCCTAATCCTCTGGTCTCCTTGCTGGGTGCTGTTCTGCCCACATCCTAATCCTCTGGTCTCCTTGCTGGGTGCTGTGTTCTGCCCACATCCTAATCCTCTGGTCTCCTTGCTGGGTTCTGTTCTGCCCACATCCTAATCCTCTGGTCTCCTTGCTGGGTGCTGTTCTCCCCACATCCTAATCCTCTGGACTCCTTGCTGGGTGCTGTGTTCTGCCCACATCCTAATCCTCTGGACTCCTTGCTGGGTGCTGTGTTCTGCCCACATCCTAATCCTCTGGTCTCCTTGCTGGGTGCTGTGTTCTGCCCACATCCTAATCCTCTGGTCTCCCTGCTGGGTGCTGTGTTCTGCCCACATCCTAATCCTCTGGTCTCCCTGCTGGGTGCTATGTTCTGCCCACATCCTAATCCTCTGGTCTCCTTGCTGGGTGCTGTGTTCTGCCCACATCCTAATCCTCTGGTCTCCCTGCTGTGTTCTGCCCACATCCTTATCCTCTGGTCTCCCTGCTGGGTGCTGTGTTCTGCCCACATCCTAATCCTCTGGTCTCCTTGCTGGGTGCTGTGTTCTGTCTACATCCTAATCCTCTGGTCTCCCTGCTGGGTGCTGTGTTCTGCCCACATCCTAATCCTCTGGTTTCTTTGCTGGGTGCTGTTCTGCCCACATCCAAATCCTCTGGTCTCCCTTCTGGGTGCTCATTCTGTTCTATATTGTTGTACTTATTCTTTGACTGTTTTGTTTAAAGGAGGAAGGATTGTATTGGGAGCACTGAAGTGTCAGGTGTGACTGTGTGGCAATGGCAAATGGTTTACATAGCTCACGGTATCACGGGTCAGGTAGAGGGCCCCTTAGCAGAATTTTGCTTAGGGCCCCAGGGAGGTCAGGATCGGCACTGGGCGGAGGAGCGATTTTGCTCCTAATGCCGCGTACATACGGTCGAAATTCTGACGGAGGCTTGCCCGTGGAAAAGTCTGACCATGTGTACGCAGCATAACCTTTTATGCCGCGTACATATGGTCGAAATTCCGACGGACGCTTGCCCGTGGAAATGTCCGACCGTGTGTACGCGGCATAACTTTTTTGCGGGAGGATGCCCCCATGCTTCGGCATATATAAATGGTGCATGTATGCCCATCATTAGAAGTGGGTGGATGAAGGGTGGTATTCTAATGGTGGGCATACCCACCGATCAATCTCTTTTGTTCGTTCAGCCAACAGGCTGCATGAAAAAAAAGATTACAATACATGTCCAACAAGGACCAGTACTGGTATGTTGCTGGATTTTGAATGTTTATACCAGAATGATGCCTGCGGGTTTAGGTATCATCTTGGTATCATTCTTTTCAGCCAGCGGCCGGCTTTGATGTAAAAGCAATCCTAGCAGATAATTAGCCTCTAGACTGCTTTTACAAGCAGTGGGAGGGAATGTCCCCCCCCCCCCCCTGGATATAAACAGCGCCATTGGGAAATTGGGAAAGCATTTTATCACACCGATCTTGGTGTGGTCAGATGCTTTGAGGGCAGAGGAAAGATCTAGGGTCTAACCCCCCAATTTTTTTCAAAAAAAGAGTACCTGTCACTACCTATTGCTATCATAGGGGATATTTACATTCCCTGAGATAACAATAAAAATGGTAAAAAAAAAAAAAATATGGAAGGAACAGTTTAAAAATAAAATAAAAAAGCAAAATAAATTATAAAAAAAAAAAAAAAAAAAAGCACCCCTGTCCCCCCCTGCTCTTGCGCAAAGGCGAACGCAAGCGTCGGTCTAGCGTCATATGTAAACAGCAATTGCATCATGCATGTGAGGTATCACCGCGAAGGTCAGATCGAGGGCAGTAATTTTAGCAGTAGACCTCCTCTGTAAATCTAATGTGGTAACCTGTAAAGGCTTTTAAAGGCTTTTAAAAATGTATGTAGTTTGTCGCCGCTGCGTGTTTGTGCGCAATTTTAAAGCATGTCGTGTTTGGTATCCATGTACTCGGCCTAAGATCATCTTTTTTATTTCATCAAACATTTGGGCAATATAGTGTGTTTTAGTGCATTAAAAATAAAAAAAAGTGTGTTTTTTCCCCAAAAAATGCGTTTGAAAAATCGCTGCGCAAATACTGTGTGGAAAAGAAAAATGCAACACCCACTATTTTAATCTGTAGGGCCTTTGCTTTAAAAAAAATGTATAATGTTTGGGGGTTCAACGTAATTTCTTGCAAAAAAAAAAAATATTTTTCATGTAAACCAGGGCTGGCCGGTAATTGAGGCCGCGGCTTTGCGGCCTTCTGCAGGCCTATGCTTCCTTCTGTGAACTAGCGCCTTCTTGTGGTGGCAGTTGGTATGACAACCAGCAATGCTAATGGAGCTTCCCCTGTCTGTTTCCACTGCCCCATCTCCTTCCCTCTAATTAGAACCCCCAAACATTATATATATTTTTTATTCTAACACCCTAGAGAATAAAATGGCGGTCGTTGCAATACTTTCTGTCACACCGTATTTGCGCAGCGGTCTTACAAGCGCACTTTTTTGGGAAAAAATACACTTTTTTTTAAATAAAAAAATAAGACAACAGTAAAGTTAGCCCAATTAAATTTTTTATTGTGAAAGATAATGTTACGCTGAGTAAATTGATACCCAACATGTCACGCTTCAAAATTGCGTCCGCTCGTGGAATGGCGACTAACTTTTACCCTTTAAAATCTCCATAGGCGACGTTTAAAAAATTCTACAGGGTGCATGTTTTGAGTTACAGAGGAGGTCTAGGGCTAGAATTATTGCTCTCGCTCTACCGATCGCGGCGATACCTCACGTGTGGTTTGAACACCGCTTTCATATGCGGGCGCTACTCACGTATGCGTTCGCTTCTGCGCGCGAGCTCGGCGGGACAGGGCGCATTCCTGGCTCCTAACTTTTTTAGCTGGCTCCTAGATTCCAAGCAAATTTGTCAAGCCCTGATGTAAACAAAAAGTGGCAGAAAGGGCTTTGTCTTCAAGTGGTTAGAAGAGTGGATGATGTGTGACATAAGCTTCCTAATGTTGTGCATAAAATGCCAGGACAGTTCAAACCCCCCAAATGACCCCATTTTGGAAAGTAGACACCCCAAGCTATTTGCTGAGAGGCATGTTGAGCCCATTGAATATTTTTTTTTTTGCCCCAAGTGATTGAATAATGACAAAAAAATAAAAATGTACAAAAAGTTGTCACTAAATGATATATTGCTCAAACATGCCATGGTTATATGTAGAATTGCACCCCAAAATACATTCTGTTGCTTCTCCTGAGTACGGGGATACCACATGTGTGAGACATTTTGGGAGCCTAGCCGCGTACAGGACCCCGAAAACCAAGCACCGCCTTCAGGATTTCTAAGGGTGTAAATTTTTGATTTCACTATTTTGGAAAGTAGACACCCCAAGCTATTTGCTGAGAGGTATGTTGAGTATTTTGCAGATCTCGCTTTTTGTCACAAAGTTTTGAAAATTGAAAAAAGAAAAAAAAAAAAAGTTTCTTTCTTCATTTTTAAAAACAAATGAGAGCTGTAAAATACTCACCATGCCTCTCAGCAAATAGCTTGGGGTGTCTACTTTCCAAAATGGTGTCATTTGTGGGGGTTTTGTGATATCTTGGCATTTTATGGCCTTCAAAACTGTGATAGGTAGTGAGGAGTGAAATCAAAAATTTACGACCTTAGAAATCCTAAAGGCGGTGCTTGGTTTTCGGGGCCCCGTACGCGGCTAGGCTCTCAAAAAGTCCCACACATGTGGTATCCCCGTATTCAGGAGAAGCAGCAAAATGTATTGTGGGGTGCAATTCCACATATAACCATGGCATGTGTGAGCAATATATCATTTAGTGACAACTTTGTGCAAAAAAAAAAAGTTTGTCATATTCCCGCAACTTGTGGCAAAAAAAAAATATTCAATGGGCTCAACATGCCTCTCAGCAAATAGCTTAGGGTGTCTACTTTCCAAAATGGGGTCATTTGGGGGGGTTTTGTGCCATCTTGGCATTTTATGGCCTTCAAAACTGTGATAGGTAGTGATAGGTAGTGAGGAGTGAAATCAAAAATTTATGAAATCTTGAAGGCGGTGCTTGGTTTTTGGGGTCCCGTACGCGGCTAGGCTCCCAAAAAGTCCCACACATGTGGTATCCCCGTACTCAGGAGAAGCAGCAGAATGTATTTTGGGGTGTAATTTCACATATGCCCATGGCATGTGTGAGCAATATATCATTTAGTGACAACTTTGTGCAACAAAAAAAAAGTTTGTCATATTCCCGCAACTTGTGGCAAAATATAAAATATTCCATGAACTCAACATGCCTCTCAGGATATAGCTTGGGGTGTCTACTTTCCAAAATGGGGTCATTGGGGGGGTTTTGTGCTATTTTGGCATTTTATGGCCTTCGAAACTGTGATAGGTAGTGAGGAGTGAAATCAAAAATTTGCGCCCTTAGAAATCTTGAAGGAGGTGCTTGGTTTTTGGGGCCCCGTACGCGGCTAGGCTCTCAAAAAGTCCCACACATGTGGTATCTCCGTACTCAGGAGAAGCAGCAAAATGTATTTTGGGGTGCAATTCCACATATAACTATGGCATGTTTGAGCAATATATGATTTAGTGACAACTTTTTGTACATTTTTTTTTTCTTTTTGTCATTATTCAATCATTTGGGACAAAAAAAAAATATTCAATGGGCTCAACATGCCTCTCAGCAAATAGCTTGGGGTGTCTACTTTCCTAAATGGGGTCATTTGGGGGGGTTTTGTGCCATCTTGGCATTTTATGGCCTTCAAAACTGTGATAGGTAGTGAGGAGTGAAATCAAAAATTTATGCCCTTAGAAATCTTGAAGGCGGTGCTTGGTTTTTGGGGTCCCGTACGCGGCTAGGCTCCCAAAAAGTCCCACACATGTGGTATCCCCGTACTCAGGAGAAGCAGCAGAATGTATTTTGGGGTGTAATTTCACATATGCCCATGGCATGGGTGAGCAATACTGTATATCATTTAGTGACAACTTTGTGCAAAAAAAAAAAAGTTTGTCATATTCCCGCGACTTGTGTCAAAATATAAAATATTCCATGGACTCAACATGCCTCTCAGCAAATAGCTTGGGGTGTCTACTTTCTAAAATGGGGTCATTTGGGGGGGTTTTGTGCTATTTTGGCATTTTATGGCCTTCGAAACTGTGATAGGTAGTGAGGAGTGAAATCAAAAATTTGCACCCTTAGAAATCCTGAAGGCGGTGCTTGGTTTACGGGGGCCGTACGCGGCTAGGCTCCTAAAAAGTCCCACACATGTGGTATCCCCGTACTCAGGAGAAGCAGCAAAATGTATTTTGGGGTGCAATTCCACATATAACCATGGCATGTGTGAGCAATATATCATTTAGTGACAACTTTTTGTAATTGTTTTTTTTTTTTTAGTCATTATTCAATCACTTGGGACAAAAAATAAAATATTCAATGGGCTCAACATGCCTCTCAGCAATTTCCTTGGGGTGTCTACTTTCCAAAATGGGGTCATTTGGGGGGGGGTTTGTACTGCCCAGCCATTTTAGCACCTCAAGAAATGAGATAGGCAGTCATAAATTAAAAGCTGTGTAAATTCCAGAAAATGTACCCTAGTTTGTAGACGCTATAACTTTTGCGCAAACCAATAAATATACGCTTATTGACATTTTTTTTACTAAAGACATGTGGCTGAATACATTTTGGCCTAAATGTATGACTAAAATTGAGTTTATTCGATTTTTCTTATAACAAAAAGTAGAAAATATCATTTTTTTTCAAAATTTTCAGTCTTTTTCCGTTTATATCGCAAAAAAAATAAATCGCAGAGGCAATCAAATACCATTAAAAGAAAGCTCTATTTGTGGGAAGAAAAGGACGCAAATTTCGTTTGGGTACAACATTGCATGTCCGCACAATTTCCAGTTAAAGCAGCGCAGTGCCAAATTCTGAAAACACCTCTGGTCATTAAGCTGTGTATTGGTCCGGGGCTTAAGTGGTTAAGGTGTTAATGAACTCTCTTTTTGAACTTGTATCTCCAGGTAAGGTTGCATTTTGATTCAAGCTTACAGTTAGGCTTACCTGTAGGTACAATGAATATCTCCTTTTAGCAGATATTCACATCGGCAATAGCTGATGGCGTCACATGCGCATGCACAGTGACACTCTGCATTTATGCCACACAGTATGCTGTGGAATGCACAGCGCCATGCTGTGGCCAAGGTTCCCATGGGCATTCACAGGAGTGAGGCCATCACGGGCCCAGCCATTTAAATGGCTGGAGCCTGCGAACCCAGACAGAAGACCAGGTGAAGATGAAAGCCCCGTGGGAGCTATGACTGCGCTGCACTGGAGGACTTAATTTGCAGATAAGTCTGTCATAATGTGCTAGTATGAGGTGCATACTAGCACATTATAGGATAAACCTGCAGGGGGCCCAATTTGTTTTGTTTTTTTGGCAGTTTACTAATGCTTTAATGCAGAATTTTCTTTAGTAAATTTATATTAGAGAAAGGGATAAATCAACATCAATAAACGGGCTATACAGTATGTAATATCAGTCTAAATCTATATCAGTGCACAAATAGTTAAAAAATTAGTGCAGGCGAGTGCATGAGCTTTGCTGATTGAGGAGCTATAGGTCTGGCTCAGCAAAGGCCATGTCAGACCTCTGTGAGTAAGAGACCTGCAGGATTGCTGTAGGGGAACAGGCTGTTCTACTCTGGCTGTGGCTGTTTCCTAAAGAAACAAACTGCAATATTTGAACACCTTTTGTTTTGATGTGTCTGGAAATTGAGAGTTCAGTTGATCTTTAATAAATTGGCACTTTAATTACAAAATGGCAGTAGGATCTTGAATGGGGATTCATTACAATGTTCTTAGCAACTGAAATGTGTCAGGAATTCATACAAACAGTAATTGTTTTTCAAATACTTGTAAAATGTTGTAATGTATATTTTTACCTTTCATCTCTTTACAGATTATTTAAATGAAGGAGAGCCTAATGCCACCACTTCTTGTGAGAATGTATTATTTCCACGATCATTCCGCGGGGAACTAAACGATACATTTTTGTCAATTTCAGCAACATCCATGGATTATCTGAAAAGTCCCATCACGGTTCTTGTTATACCATTTATCTATACTTTAGTGTTTCTGGTAGGATTACCAGCCAATGGCATTGCTTTGTGGGTTTTGATGACCAAAGTCAAAAAGATGACCTCTACAGTCTTCCTTATGAACCTAGCAGTGGCAGACCTCTTACTCATCCTGGTGCTGCCCTTCAAGATAATTTATTACTTCATGGGAAATAACTGGATCTTTGGAGAGCTAATGTGCAGGGCTGTAACTAGTTTCTTTTATGGGAACATGTACTGTTCAGTTCTTCTCCTCATGAGCATCAGTATTGACCGCTACTTGGCTGTGGTCCACCCTTTCTTCTCTAGAACATTTAGAAGTCAGGCTTTTGCCATTGCCATATGCTCAATTTCCTGGCTAATCTCTGTTTTATGTACAATTCCTTTGACTACAATGCAACAGTCCTATCCATTACTAAATGCTGACATTACATTATGCCATGATGCTCTTCCCAGACAAGAGCAAGCGGATTATCTTTTTTATTATTTTATGACTACCATTGTTGTCTGCTTCATTTTACCTCTGGTGATCATAATCTTCTGCTACATCTCTGTTATTCAAGCACTGATATCAAGTGGAGAAAAATATGCCCATGCCATAAAACTTAGTGTCTTGGTTTTAGTGATAGTGATAATCTTCTTGACACCCAGCAATGTCGTTCTTTTGATTCATTACTCTGAGCACTGTCTAAAAAGCTATGGAAATCTATATGCTGTCTACATGGTCTGTTTAACTGTAAGTGCCATTAACAGCTGTGTAGATCCCTTTGTATATTATTATGTTTCAGAAGAATTTCGAGACAAAGTGAGGCACAGGTTTCGGAAAAGCTCCAAAATATCTATCACTTCAGTCAAGACTTCTAAAGATACTCTTCCAGCCAGCTACTCCAACTCCTGCTCACATTCAGTGTTGTGATATTTTCTCTTTCCAAAACTAGTTTTGCAGACTGAAATTCCAGCAAGCAAAGTTTTTATATCCCCTCAAATTGGCAAGTATTTAGTAAAGGACTATACTGAGTTGTCCTGAAAGCCCCTGCATTACCTTGTGTAGTTTTCGAAACTACCATTTAGAGTTGTGTAACTGTTCTTAAAGCGGAGTTCCACCCTAAAGTGGAACTTCCGCTCATCAGGTATCCTTTCCCACTTCCTGGAGTCCAGCCGCGGCCGTGACGTGCCGTGACGTCACCCCGGGGCTCCCTCCTCTTCCTCCCCTGGCCGCTGGGGTAAAAGGAGAGAGGAACGGGGCCTCACGCATGCGCAGTAGGGTTCACTACCGGGTTCCCTTACCCGCAATGGCGACGGCAGCACCCGATAGCTGATGTGAAACATCAGCTGCGGTGCCGATATCGAGGGACACCAGGACTGCAGTATGTGTAGCTGCTGGCTTTTAATTTTTTATTTTTTTTGCCCGGGGTTGCATGGAACACCCCTTTGAAGTGGAAATCCAAACAAAGTGTCTTTTCTTATTTTTGTTGTGTAAAAATGGTACCTTTGCTGATGTCTATTCCATGGCAAGTTTGCTGCTTTTTACTAACGAATTCATACTTTTGTATGGATAATACAGCTCCTGCTGTGGTTTAGGCCCACTGTAGCTCATGCTTGTTTAGTTTGTACCCTTTTTCCTTGTTCATTTTCAGAGCACCTATTTTGTGAATGGTTCCCAAAATGTAAGCAGTTCTGCACATAGAGAGAGTGAGAGGTGGGTGAATAAACAACACCAATGTGAGCTGCATCATCTGGATGTACAGTGTAAGCTGTACTATCATGCCTGAACAAAAGTGGATGGATTTTAGAATAATGAGCAGTGATGTGAAGGTGGGTAACAACTTCAGGACAGGTAGCTTTTTACATAAGAATTAAGAAGGCTTTCTGCCTGGAGTTCTGCTTTTAGGGGAGGGTGTTTCAGCAGATAAAAAGACATTGCAAGGAAAATAAAAAACGAAACCATGTGTCCCCATACACTTTAGCCTTGCCCCCCCTCCCCTCCCCCTTCCATGCCTGGTGTCTCCTCATGCACTGCAGAGGACTACTGTAAACTGAGAGGCTGGGAACAGCTATAGCCCAGCGGTCCTTGCCTGTGGCCTGCTCCCACACTCTGCCCCATTTTCAAAAGGATAGAGAAAAAAAGGTGACTTGTCTACATCTTTTCAAACCTGAAAATACAGAAGAGTGTGCCTCCATCTGCAGTTCTCTGGAAAAATCGAACCATAAAATGCAGTGATCATGCTAGGACTGAAGCTGCTGCTGCCGCCTCGGCTGGGCCTGGGCCCTCTTTCTGACCTGATATGGTCCAAGCCCGGATCTCGTATTGGCAGTCCTGATTGTCAATCCACAAGAGGATGTTGGCAGTGATAGCATTCCTGGCAGATCAACAGGAATTTTTCTGTGTTTGCAGGGACTCTTAAAGCAGAAGTAAACCCATCGATTTAACAGTTTCAAAAAGCAGTTACATTCCCGGCATGCCGGGAATGCCAACTGTCACATTGGTTGTGCTCTCAACCAAACTGTCAAACCATCCAATGGCAGGTGTCATAACTGATCACATGTGCAGCATCATGGCAGTTGAAGATTAAACAGAGGCCAAGGTGGCAGCTTCCTTGCCTGAAAATGATAGGAGGGTTTACTTCCACTTTAAGGGGTAAAACCTAGGTAATATTCATATATAGCATTGTACTGCATGTGTTATTTTTTGCCTGGGCATACACTTTAATAGTTTCAACAGCCAGCCCATTCAGCAGGGGAAGTATAATTTATGTTCTGCCAACTTATAGACTTGCATTGTGATAAGGATCGATGATCGATCAGTAAAGCAGAATTATTTTGTATCACTGCAAAATTGAAAGCAGATCCTGCACATGTAATCAGCAAAAAAATGTCTGCACTTATGTACATGATAACCAGTTTTGTATAGAAACAAGTTAAAAGAAAATCAAGCTAATCTATTTATATGCATATCTAAAATTAACAGAAACAATTATACATTTCCTTGCTCTCTTTGCAGTACTGAAAACCTTCAATTTTATAATAAAGCTTGTGTAAAATGTCTGCCTGTTTTAATTAATTGGGTGTGTATATATTTGTTCTTGTGTAGAGCAAAACAATTAAAGCCCCGCTTGGTCATTTTTACCTACAGGTAAACCTATAATTAGGCTTACCTGTAGGTAAAATTAATATCTCCTAAACATGCAACATTTAGGAGATATTCACCCTGCATGCAGCCAGTGACATCACTGGTGCATGCGCTGTGAAGGTCCGGCATACCTTGGCGGAACTTCAGAGCTTCGTGCCGGAACCAAGGGCTTCTGCACACATGGGTGGGAGTGACATCATAACGGCTGCGGCCAATCACATAGCCGGAGCATGCAAACCTGGAAGAAAAACAGGGGGAACATGTCAGCCTTTTTAGCGGTGGCAGTACAGCTTCGTTCCAAGGTGAGTATTTCATAATGTGCTAGTATGCGATGCATACTAGCACATTATGCCATTGCCTTGCCAGTGTCTTCTGTTCTTTTTTAACAACATCTGTGGTTTACAAGCGCTTTAAGGCCTGGTTCATACTATTGCGGGTAGCGGACACCTTGGTCTTTTAAAGGATAAATGAAACATAATACAGATTTAAGCCAGCCATTGATGGATCGACATTCAGTTCAGTTCAAATTCTGTTCAGCAAGCTGAATTTTGTTCAATGTATGGGCAGGCTGGTTGTACTGAAGATGATCTATGGATTCACTTCAGTACAACCAGCCGGTCGTTTTTTGTTTGTTCGATTACTGCCGGCAGTAAGCATTTATAATTGTATTCTGAAGGCTGGGAAATCTCCCACTGTCAGAATACAACAGTGCAGCGGGAGGTATTCCCCCATCAACGCTGACTGTGTTAATAGGGGAAACAAGAAATTTTCTTTCCATCAACCTGTGGTTGAAAGAAAGAAAATTGTATAATGTATGGGCTGCTTTACTGTTTGGGTCACCAGATGAAAAAAATTGCCTAAAAAAAGAAAACAAATGCAGCCACCACATCTAAGGCCTCACTGTACATTTTTACAGCTGCTGTTTTTGGCTTCAGGCGTTTTTTTCTGCAGCCACTAAATTCCCCAGCATGTTATCCTATGTGTCCATGCACACATCAGCTTTTATCAGCGTTTCCTGACTGACTCCATGGCAGCCTACGTGTGGGTTAACCCCGCCTCCTCTCCAATGCTATAGGACCCCATACCCATAAAAGTAAGCTCACCTCTCAGCACTGTGTTCCTTTTTTGTCCTCCTCCAATGGACCTGAAGCATGCACGGTGGTGCAGATCTCTGGATGGATGGATCGTCGGTCGGATGGATGGATGGATGGCACACCTTAAAGCGGTGCAGCTCGGAACCCAGCCATGGGCGGGTGGAGAGCTTACAGCAACTATGAATCAACACGGATGGGAGTTGCTGCGGTGTGCCCAAGATCCCCCGGCTGGCAAGGTCTGCTCCTTTATTTTTCTCCCATGGCAGTCGCATCTTTGTATTTTTTGTCGTGTCTATGTCCCATGCCCCTGCTCTCCCTAATGGCGGCTGGAACGCTCTGGGTTCCAGCCCACAGCGGTGACCCGAATCCCGGGCGCCGCCGCCGTTCGCGCATGCGCAGTGCCCGCTATCAGAGAGAGGCTTGGTTCGCGCATGCGCATTCCGGCGGGTCTCTCGGCGGCCGCGCAGGCGCAGATGGGAGATCCTCCTCCACGCAGGTGCGTTGGATGAAAGCGGTGATGTCACAGGCAGGCGGGGAATTTAAAAGCTGATGCTCGCCTGTGTCATTTGGGATCTCCCCTGACAGGCGAGCAGAGGCTACTGGATTTCCCTGCTGAGGCTCTTGTCTTCTCACTCAGGTCAGTGCACTAATAAAATTTAAAGGCAGAGTGGAAATGATTTGTCTGTTCCATTTACAGTCTGTGGGTGTACATATAGGTGTATATGTGCTTATAATGTGTCTTTCTACCATATATTGCTTATCATCATATAGTGCATTTTTCTTAAAGGGCAAGTTACCTATGTATTTTTTATTTTTTATTTTTTGTATAATGCTGTAGGTTTTTCTGGTCGACCTGTCTCTATTGTGACTCTTTAGTCCAGAAGTTATGGACAATGCACTGCTTACATGTGGCCAGCCCTCACGCACAAGGTATGTGCGGGAGAGGGGAGGGCGCGGGGTTCAGTCGCAAGTAGTATTGCTTGACGGCTTATCTTTGTTCCCCTATTTTTCCTTTTTAGCCCTTCCGCAGATCTTCATCTCGACTCAGACCTTGCCATGCCGCAGCATTCATCAAAATCAAAACACAGACGTGATTCCCCGTCTGCATCTCACCACCAGAGGAGAAGTTCCCATTCCTCCTCCAGACACCGCTCCCACCGCCAGGACAGTTATTCTGATCGGAGAGCCTGCTGGGAATGCGGCTCACGAGTCCCAGAGGGCAAATCATTATGCAGCCATTGCTATGCCCATGCGGTTGGGGAAAAAGAGACAGAAGATCAACGGATCGAGTCTCTAGTGAAACAGGTGGTGCAACGTTCTCTTAAGGAGATGGAGGCTTCCCACGCACAAAGCCAGTCCAGCGCTACTCGATCGGGCTCCCTGGCTGATGTGGTCAGTGAAGTTCCAGGTCCTTCCCAGCCCTACACATCCTCGCCTCTTCCCTCGGAAGGAGAATTAGAGAGTGATGAAGAGAGTGTAGAATTCGATTTCTCTCAAATAACTCCGCTCATTAAAGCGGTCAAAGAGGCCCTTATGTGGGAAGACCCATCTACTCCCCCAGCTAAACAGAATTTTTTTTTCAAGCGCCTGGGGAAAGAGCGCCCAAGTTTTCCGCTTTTAGCCGAACTAAAGGGCATCTTTGATGAAGAGTGGAGCAAAGTGGACAGGAAGTCCTCAATGACAAATAAAGCCTCCAAAATGTATCCCTTCAAGGCAGATGAGGTAAAATACCTGGAGAATATTCCTCCTGTGGACGCAGCGGTAATGCGTCTGGCTAAACACGTCACACTCCCTCTTGAAGACGCAGTCTCCTTTAAGGACAGTCTTGACAGAAGAATGGATCAGGACCGTAAAATAATTTACGGTCTCGCTGGGACAGCTTGTAAACCCGCCCTAGCCTTGGCAGCCGTGTCTAAGGCTATGGAGGCATGGACGGAGTACGTAGATTCCTTTCTCAAAGGCGTTTCAGAAGAACTGGCCAGTAACTCAACAGCAGCAGAGCTAAAACTAGCAGTGGCCTTCTTGGGAGAAGCATCGGTTGATTTGATCCGTCTACTGTCCAGGATTATGCTATCCTCAGTTACAGCTAAACGTGCCCTATGGCTACGCCCTTGGCAGGCTGACCCGTCTTCTAAGCAGACATGGTGCAAGATTCCCTTCGAAGGATCATCACTGTTTGGTAATAAACTAGATGACGCCATAGCTAAGGCCACAGGCGGAAAATCTGGCTTTCTTCCACAGGACAAGCATCCACAGAATCGAAGGAAGCCCCAGTTCAGAAGGCGCAGTCTGGAGCGCTCGAGGGAAGCACGCGCCTATAGACCCGGCCGGGACTTCAGAAGAAACTGGAGTAGAGGCCAAGCATCCTTTCGCAAGCCAGTAAAAAGCCAAGCGTCCAGTGGTCGCGACCAGGCTAAATCCTTTTGAGATTTTCCCCGCCCAGGGGGGTCGGGTAGGAGCATGCCTGCTCCTCTTCCGGCACGTGTGGGTGGCCTCAATCTCAGACTTCTGGGTCGTCAGGACAGTGTCGTCAGGTCACGCATGGTCCTTCTCCAGCATTCCTCCCCCCAGATTTATCTCAACCCTACTTCCATGTACAGAAGAGCAAAAACAGGCCTTACTGTCCTACATAGACCTGCTGAAAACCCAGGGAGCAGTAGTGTGTGTCCCAGAGGAAGAACAGTTCCAGGACGTGTACTCCCCCCTTTTCTTAGTCCAAAATAAAAGTGGTGCCTGGCGCCCGGTAATAGATCTGACGTACCTGAACAAATTCATAAGGCACGGAAAATTCAAAATGGAGACGCTGTCAACAATCCAACAAGCCATTCAACCAGGCAACTGGATGATTTCAATAGACATGAAAGATGCCTATTTCCACGTGTCAGTGGCAAAGGACTTTCTAAAATACCTCCAGTTCGATGTCGGGCAGGAGCACCTACAATTCATCTGCCTACCGTTCGGTTTGACAACTTCCCCTCGGGTTTTAACCAAGGTCCTCTTGGCCATAGTGGCCCTCATCAGGTTAAAGGGTGTGCGTCTTTACCATTATTTAGACGACCTCTTAGTTCTGTCTCAAAACAGAGAACAGCTGCTGGTGCACAGAGAACAAGTGATCTCAACCCTTTCCAGCTTTGGATGGCTTCTAAACTTGGAAAAAGCCACCTGGATCCAGCCCAACACTTAATTTACTTAGGGGCTCTGTTCAGCACAGTGGAGAACACCATCTCCCTGCCGGCAGAGAAGATTCCGGTGATTCGGAAGAGGATTTCTCGTGCTCTGGATGCTCCTCATCTGAAAGCATCACAATGCCTAAGAATTATCGGCACAATGGTCTCAATGTCCCCCATGATCAAATGGGCTCTATGGAGGTTACGCCCTTTTCAGTCAGGGTTCCTCCGGCAGTGGAAGTCAGGGGACAAGAATCAACTCATCCACATATCCGCAACAATGAGGAACAGCCTCTTTTGGTGGCTCCAACTCAAGAATTTGCAAAACTGTCACTCCATTGCCCCCATCTCCTGGGTCACAATTACGACCGATGCCAGCGGTTCCGGCTGGGGGGCTCTCTGTGGCCCGAACCTTGCTCAGGGCAGGTGGGACGCTCGCTTCCGCAACCCAGGCTCAAATGTCCTAGAGCTCCGGGCAGCTTGGTGTGCCCTCCAATCCTTTTCTCGGTGTCTGAAAGGAGAATCGGTGTTGATCAGGATGGACAACACCACAGCAGTGTCATATGTGAAGAGACAAGGGGGGACACGGAGTTCCACACTCCTGTTAGAAGTCGAGCCCATCATGACTTGGGCCCAGAAAAATCTGGCCATCATATCAGCAGTTTTTATTCCGGGAGTACAGAACTTACAGGCGGATTTCCTCTCTCTAACTCGTCTAGACAACAACGAGTGGTCCCTCCATGTACAGTCCTTCAACTGGATTCTGTCTCTGGGAGTCAATCCCGAAGTGGACCTATTCGCTTCCCCCTACAATCACAAAACAGTGAAGTTCTATTCTCGGGGCCGTTGCAGCCAGGCAGTCGGAACGGATGCCCTGACGGACAGATGGAGGTTCAGGTGGGCATACGCTTTTCCCCCGATCCCGATAATTCTCAAGTTCCTGAGGAGACTTCAAGCAGAATCAGCCAAAGTAACAGTAGTGGCTCCTTACTGGCCAAACAGGCCTTGGTTTCCCCTCCTGATCCAACTGAGCTACCGGGACCCGGTACCTCTTCCCCTCAGGCCGGACCTTCTCTCTCAAGGGTCACTCCTACACCCTTGTCCGGCACTGATGAGACTGACGGTCTGGTTCTTGAGAGGGAGAGGCTGGAATCCCTCGGTTGTGCCTCTAGAGTGATGTCTACACTGTTGAGCTCAAGAAGAGCAAGTACCAACAAGGTTTATAGAAGAATCTGGGCCAAATTTGTTGAGTTCTCCTCCGCTTCTGGGAGGTCCTTCAAAAATCCAGGAGTTCAGGATGTGCTTAGTTTTCTGCAATCCGGACTAGACTTACCCTTATCTGTTAGCTCTCTAAGAGTACAAGTTTCAGCCCTGTCGGCCTTCTCTGGAGTCTCATGGGCAGTCCATCCCTTAGTCAGACAATTCTTTCGGGGGGCATCAAGAATCAAGCCCCAAAGGAAACCAAGATTTGCCAAGTGGGATCTTCCACTCATTCTAGACTCTCTGACTGGACTCAGTACGTCGGGGCCCTGCCCGTCCTCCATCAAGGACTTTTCAGCGAAAGTAGCCTTCTTAGTAGCCATCACCTCGGCTAAGAGGGTCTCTAAGATCGGGTCTCTAGGTCATGAAGAACCTTTTCTAACATTTTTCCCGGATCGAGTAGTCCTTATACCCATGTTGGGTCCAAATCCAAAAGTGTCTTCGGTATTTCACGAAAATCGAGAAATTGTTCTACCTACATTTAAGACTCCAGATTCCGGTGAAACTCATCCCCTGGATATGGGTGAAATCCTAAAGGAGTATCTACAAATTACTTCTTCCTTCAGACGATCTGATCATCTGTTTGTTCTACATTCTGGAGACAACAGAGGGAAGAAAGCTTCAACCAGAACAATTGCATCATGGATCGTTCAAACAATCCAGCAAGCATACAGGGCTAAGGGCTTGGCTCCTCCACAGGCGGTGACGGCACACTCCACCAGAGGGATGGCAGCATCCTGGGCGGCAGCCCAACATGTGGCTCCAGATGTCATTTGTAAAGCGGCCTCGTGGGCCTCTATCAATACATTTATGGCCCATTACTGCATTGAACCGGCATCATTGTCATCTGTTAATTTTGGGTTAAGAATCCTGTCGGTTGACAGGACAAATTAAAGCTTTTTGTTCAGCATACCCACCCGTGTGGTCTGGCTAGTTATTTCCCACACGTATGCTGCCATGGAGTCAGTCAGGAAAACTAAAAATGTATTACCAAATACTTACCGTAATTTTCCTTTCCTGATAGACTCCATGGCAGACGGAGTTCCCACCCTGAAAGAAAATATTAATGAAAGAAAGTAAGTGTCCAAGAGTCGGCTAGTTACGGAACACAGTGCTGAGAGGTGAGCTTACTTTTATGGGTATGGGGTCCTATAGCATTGGAGAGGAGGCGGGGTTAACCCACACGTAGGCTGCCATGGAGTCTATCAGGAAAGGAAAATTACGGTAAGTATTTGGTAATAAATTTTCAGTTTTCTTGGCAGGGGCGCATTCTGGCTGGAAAAAACTTGCATAACTAGTGGGTTTGAAGAGGAGTTTTTTAGCTGTAAAAAGCTCTACCTCTGAAAAACGCTGACAAACGCGGCTACTTTGCCGGTTTATTTTTGAGCAATAAGCTTTTGTGGGAGTATAGTTTTGCTAAAAAACACTAAAAACGGTAATGCAAAAACTTCAAAACGCGTTTAAACGTCCAATGTGCATGAGGTCTAAGAATTTAATAAATGTTTGTTTTGGGGTTTAATACATTTGTAAGCAAAAAATTTCAAGTTACCTGAAGCAGTGTTGGTTTTCTTAAAAAAAAACAAAAAAAAAACTGCCTGATCTCAATAATATTAATTATGAATATCAGCAAATCCTGCACAAGGGTCAGTAACATTACTGCAGATACAGTAACAGATACAACATTGCAATGCATAGTATTGACAGGTAAAACAAAATAGACCCGATACTGCCTTATAAATTGTTCAAGGTAAGAAAAAGCATAATTTTGGTAATGAAATGACAAGTGTATTTTTTACACTATATGGCCAAAAGTTTGTGGACATCTGAATTCTACATCTATATGAGCATGTTGGATATTCCATTCCAAAACCATGGGCATAATATGTTTTTTGGCTCTAACAGCCTACACACTTCTAGAAAGGTTTCCCCACAACATTTTGGAGTGATATAACCATGTACACCCCCACCAGATCAGTCTGCCTGTCACCTAGCCTCACATCCATGCATAAGGTGGCGGTCTGGCTCGTAACGAAATAGGCTTCAACAGGAAAGTGGACGATCACACACTCGTTTATGCAAAATCCGAACACCTTATTTAAATAATCCCATAGTCAAAACATCATGCTATACACATTTTGGAATGGATTTTTTTTTGCCTATGTAGGCAAAAGAGCATTTGAGAAGTCAGGTAAAGCTGGGAGAAAGACATTCCATCGCATTCCAAAGGTGTTCAAAGTGATTAGGTCTATGTTCTGTACAGGCCACTCAAGTTCCTCTGCACCAAACTCATCACAAGGGTACAGTCTGGCCATGGGGTGTCCACATTATTTTGGCCATATAGCATATTTGCCACTTCTTGATGACTAGCAAAATCATCAGTGATCCTAACACTGGCAAAAGGGCATAAGGAGTACAATGCATCAAATCCACCTGCCATACAAAAATGGCCAAAAGCAAAGTGAATGATTGTTCTCTATGAGAAGCCTACAGGATATTTATAGGAAGTGGGCACAATTGGTATTATGACCTTACTAACAGTAGGCACATGGATCGTCTATTTATAGACACCATTAGATGTTTGCAATATATCATGAACATTGTACTTTTTTAGTTGCTCACAGAAGCAGGAAAATAGGATTTTTATAACAGCTTACCTGTAAAATCCTTTTCTTGGAGTACATCACGGGACACAGAGCGACATAGTCATTACTAATGGGTTATATAGATACCGTCAGGTGCTGGCACTGGCAACTTCCAAAACCGGAAGTACCCTCCCCTATATAAGCCCCTCCCATCCGGGAGCACCTCAGTTTTGTAGCAAAGCAATAAGTGTCCCTAAAGAGGGGCGGGAGCTCTGTGTCCCGTGATGTACTCCAAGAAAAGGATTTTACAGGTAAGCTGTTATAAAAATCCTATTTTCTTTCTCGTACATCACGGGACACAGAGCGACATAGTCATTACTAATGGGATGTCCTAAAGCAATGCCAAATGAGGGGGGGGATACACCATATATAAGCTGAGCGCTATCAGACATGAGGATCTTTTGCGGCCTGCAACACACTGCGCCCAAAGGCGACATCCTCCTGACTTCTAACGTCCACCTGGTAGAACCTAGTAAACGTGTGTACCGAAGACCATGTTGCGGCCTTACAGATTTGAGCCAGGGAGGCCTGGTGATGCACTGCCCATGAAGTTCCAACTGCTCTCGTGGAGTGCGCCCTAACTTTGAACGGAGGCGGTTTACTTCTCAAGCCATAGGCTTGTATTATGACCTGTCGAATCCACTTGGCTAAAGTAGATTTTGACGCTGCCTGACCCTTTCTGGGGCCTTCCGGCAGAATAAACAAAGTATCCGTTCTGCGAATCTGAGCAGTGGCTTTTAGATAAGCTTTAACTGCTCTTACTACATCCAAAGAATGCAATAACTTTTCCTCTACCGAAGTAGGTTTGGGGAAAAAAGAAGGAAGAACCACATCTTGGTTCAAATGAAACCTCGATACCACCTTAGGAAGAAAGGCTGGATGAGGACGTAACACTACTCTGTCCTTATGGATAACCAGATATGGCTCCTTACAGGACATAGCTGCTAATTCCGATACTCTTTTAGCCGAACAAATGGCTACTAGAAAAATCAATTTCCTGGTGAGAAGCACCAAGGAAATATGCTGTAATGGTTCAAATGGTTGTTTCTGTAGAACCGACAGAACCAAGTTTAGATCCCATGGACATATGGGAATATTAACCGGAGGACTAATACGCATCACTCCTTGTATAAAGGCTTTGACTAGTGAATGCGAAGCCAAGGGCCTTTGAAAAAATATTGACAAGGCCGAAATCTGACCCTTGATAGTACTCAAGGCAAGCTTCCTATCTACAGCCCACTGTAGGAAGTCCAGAATCCTACCTATTACGTACTTATGTGGATGCCATTTCTTGGCCTCACACCACGCGATGTACGCCTTCCAGATTCTATAGTAGATCTGCCTGGATACCGGCTTCCTGGCATTGATCATGGTAGATACCACAGCATTAGAGAGCCCTCTCTTTTTTAGAATGTGGGCTTCAATAGCCAGGCCGTCAAACCTAGGGCTGGTAAGGAAGGGTGGTATATCGGTCCTTGCGAAAGCCGGACGACGTGGGAGAGTCCAAGGACTCCCCACTGAAATTTTACAATCTCCGCGTACCACGCTCTTCGGGGCCACGCTGGAGCCACCGGAATCACTGGTTTCTTTTCTACCCTGATTCTGCGGAGTAATCGAGGTAACCATTGGCGGTGTGAATGCATATATCAGCTTGAACTGATCCCAAGGGAACACTAGGGCATCCGAGCCGCAAGCTAGGGGATCCCTTGTCCGAGAGACAAACCTGTCCCCCTTTGCGTTGAATCTGGATGCTAGAAGATCTACATCCGATGTTCCCCACCGCTGACATATTGTCCAGAAAACCTCGGGGTGAAGGGACCCTTCCTCTGGGCCTAATTGCTGGCGACTTAGAAAGTCCGCCTTCCAATTCTCCACTCCTGGAATGAATACCGCAGATATGGCTGGGACATATTTTTCTGCCCATTTCAGGATGTAATTTACTTCCCTCTGGGCTGCACGACTCCTGGTGCCCCCCTGATGATTGATATATGCCACTGCTGTGGCATTGTCTGATTGAATTCTGACAGGGGACCCTTGGAGTTTGGA
The DNA here is from genome assembly GCA_029206835.1 of Rana muscosa. Taxonomy (NCBI): domain Eukaryota; kingdom Metazoa; phylum Chordata; class Amphibia; order Anura; family Ranidae; genus Rana; species Rana muscosa. Next base: position 602,745,916 of record CM055116.1, on the reverse strand, counting down.
TGTCCATGCTACTAGGGCATACCGGGCTGCTCGTATCTCTAAGAGATTGATGGGCAGGGCCTTTTCTGCATCCGACCATCTGCCCTGGAGAGACTATTGCTCCAGTACTGCTCCCCAGCCTATAAGGCTGGCATCTGTAGTGACCACCTTCCAAGAAATCAGACTGAAGGATTTCCTTTTTTCCAGATTCTGGGGAACCAACCACCAACGGAGGCTCTTGCGAACGGAAGGGGACAAGGACATTGTAAGTCTAGGGCCTGAACTTTTTTGTTCCAGGCTGACAGTATGGCCCCTTGCAAATTCCTTGAATGGAATTGACCGTAGGGTACTGCTTCGAATGATGCCACCATTTTTCCCAGCAGCCTCATATACAGGCGTATGGACGGCTGTCTTTTTTGTACCCACTAAGTGGATCAAATCTTTCAAAGACAACACCTTTCCTCGAGGCAAGAATATTTTTCTCTGGCCTGAATCCAACCTTAGCCCCAAGTATTCCAGACTTTTGACTGGTTTTTAGGGCTGACTTGTCTCGGTTGATAATCCAACCGTGAGATTCCAGATACTTGATCGTCTTGTGAACGACCACGTCTAGTTTTTTCACTGAGTGGTCTATCAGCAACAAGTCATCCAGATATGCCATTATCATTACACCTTGTGTTCTTAGATTGGCCAATAAAGGGCCAGAATTTTTGTAAACACTCGTGGTGCTGTGGCCAAACCGAAGGGTAAGGCTCTGAACTGAAAATGGCGCCCTTCTACTGCAAAGCGTAGAAATTTTTGGTGGACTGGAAAGATGGGAATGTGCAAATAAGCATCTTTGATGTCGATCGTGGCTAACCAATCCTCCCCTTGTAGGGCAGTGGCCACCGATCGGATCGACTCCATCGGAAAGTCCTGATATACAGGAATTTGTATAGCCCTTTTAGAATTAATATGGGCCTCCCGTCCGCGTTTGCTTCGGGACTGTAAAGAGGTTTGAGTAAAACCCGAACCCTCATTCTTCCAGGGGAACCTCCATAATTACTCCTTGGAGCAATAGTTGTTCTAGTGCCAACAGGAGGGACTCTCTCTTCCGGGGATCCCTTGGCACGTTTGACCTCAAAAATGGGAAGGAGGAGAGTCTTTTAACTCCAAACTGTATCCCAAACCTACTGCGGAGAGCACCTATCTGTCTTGATCGTGTCCCGCCAGGTCTCTTGCGAACAACTGGAGTCCTCCCCCCACCCGACTGAGTGGGGGCTTCAATGAATTTAACTTTGGGGGAGGTTTTGTACCTCCCCTGACCCAGGGTTTCTCATTACCCTGCTACTGTCCCTGTTTTTTACCCCCGGGATTTGACCGAGGAGGCCGTCGGAACTGTTACACAGCCGATGCCCCAGGGACTGGAGAAGCAGGCCTCTTAAAGAGGGACCTCTAACTCTGCTTTTAACCGGCAAGAGCGTATTTTTACCGCTGGAAATTTTCTGGATATATTTGTCCAGGTTTTCCCTGAATAAGCGTTCACCATGAAATGGGACGCTAACCAGCCATTCTTTACAGGGAGCTTCAGCAGACCAGTTTTTGAGCCATAGGAGCCTACGCATATGTACTATAGACAGCGTAAGGCGGGAGGCCTGATGGACTGAATCCTCTATGGCGTCAACCGCAAAGCCTAAGGCTCTAGGTAGATCAGCTAGGGCAAAGCCTGCTGATCTGTCAAGTCCCTCAAGACCTGTTTCAACTGATCCTTCACTGCTTAGCAGACCCCAATAGCTGCTACTGCTGGTTGTATCACCAAGCAGATTTTCATAAGGACTCCAATCTTTTATCTATTGGGTTCTTGAACATTTGGACATTATCCACTGGACATGTCAGTGATTTATACATACAAGAGATGGCTACGTCCACTGTAGGGACCTTCCATTTTTTTTTTTTTTTTGATGAACTTATCCTCCATGGGATAGACCACCGGAAATCTCTTGGGGGAATAAATATTTTCTCAGGACGTTCCCAATCCTGGTAAATGAGCCCTTTCAGTAAAGGGTGAAGTGGAAAAGAACAAACAGTCTGGGGGCTTCTAGCGACCCCAACGAGGATACAGTAGTGGTTGATGGTTCCGCAAGGTGCATTTTTAAATGCTGATCGGACCATGTTAGTCAGAGACTGAACCCATAATCTTTCAGCTTGAGATGCTGAGAAAAGGTTCCCCCACTGTTGATTCCTCTATAACAGAATCAACCTCATCCTGATCCCCTTCAGACAGGTCGATCCCTGTATGGGACTGTTGCTCTGCTAACAGGCACTCTGAAGGAGGAGACGGAGATCGGGCGTGCTTTCCCTGACAGGGAGGCAGCGATAAATGTTGACAATCTCTCTCTAATCCTCCCAGAGCTGAGGAAAAAACCTCCTCTGTTACATACACAGGAGCAGGTGAACTGAGGACAGCCACAGTACCAAGTACCCCTGCGGGGTCTCTACGGTCACTTACCTCTGAACTTCAGGGGAGACTGGTGCAGCAGGAGTATGCCCAAGATCCTCCGAGCCCGATGAGACCCCCTTCGCTTCCTGGAAGATTCAGTTCCGGAGCTTCTGGACGGCATATTCCTAAGCCTAAAGCTGAGGTATTCCAACCGTAATACACCACTTTTACTGAGAATAGTCTAGCACAATTGCTGCTATATCACAGTTGGTGTCTACTAATGTGCCTTTCTAGGGGATGCCTGTATCAACCGCTTGCTGTATGCCTTTAAATGTTGCCAGCTCTGTCTCTGTACTTCATAGCCAGCTCACTACAATATTGTGTTTTTTTTAAACTGCTGGGACGCCCGCACATGCGCAGAAGCGCTGCGGCGCGCACAGAGCGTCATCCCCCAGGCTCCGCCCCCTTTCCCGGCTCACCTCTATATATAGAGGCGCGTGCACGCGCACGCGCGCGGCCACGTGCGCCTTCGGCGCTAATTTCAAATATGGTAACAAGGGACAGGAGCCAGGGCCCCTCTTTGCCGCAGGCCGGGGGATGGACGAGCACTGCAACATGGCAGAGGAAGCAGTTTCCTATAAGAGAACTCACCATCTGCCTGGACTTTGCTCTGCTGAGAAGAAGCTAGTCCACATGACAAGAAAACATTCCACAGCGGCCTCTAGTGGACAAACACAGGTACCGCAGTCTAATATATTAAATATATATATAAAAAATATATATATTTTTTTTTTTCTTGACCACCATTAAAAATTATTACATTTTTTTAGTAGTTACAGGCATGCACAGAATTTTGCGGGAATACCATTAGGTAACAGACAGAAAGACAAATTAGGCTTGGGGGTCCCCCAATAGAACCAAGTTCCTGGGGGCCCCCACTTACCTGTTCCCCGCCGCAGGACTTTGTTTGGTCCACAAAAGCCCAAACTTCACCTATCACGGCAGGCATTGTAATCAAACCTTCAGGGACCGGGTTCCCAAGGATTCCACTCCCCTGGACCTGTATAGCACCCTGCACAGAAAACATCTTGGTCGTGGGTATGACCAGAGCTCTGGATCCCAGGGTCCAGCTCTCCTAAGAGAAGCATTACAGGCAAAACCTTGCTCTTCTCTGCAAGGCCCGGGTACCGACCGTTTAGCTATGAAGCTTTTTTGGTCGGATCCGGAATAGCTTACTGAGGCCCAAAAGAACCTGTACGCAAGCTCAGTGAAAAACACAAGTTTCTTCTTGGCCAACACCTTAGACACTGGCAAAAAACTGAGGTGCTCCCGGATGGGAGGGGCTTATATAGGGGAGGGTACTTCCGGTTTTGGAAGTTGCCAGTGCCAGCACCTGACGGTATCTATATAACCCATTAGTAATGACTATGTCGCTCTGTGTCCCGTGATGTACGAGAAAGAAAGTGAAAATATAGGCGCTGCAACTGAAAATGTTTTAGCTGATAAATAGTTAGCACTCTTTTATTTTATTATAAATAATTAGCACTCTTTTATTTTATTATAGTTAGCCATCCAGGGGTCAATTTCCATTAGGGGGAATTTCTGCATGGAGCCTTTATGTTCAAACCTGATTCCCCCCACAGTCATATTTGTAGGTGGGTGTATGTGTACTGTTCATCCTCAAACCTGAATTATATTGTATGGGACTGTAGGCCACACACACACACACACCATACCCTTAAACTAACCTTAACCTAATAAATAAAAAACACAAACACCTTTTAATTTTGGCAAATATATTGGCCGCGGTACCTTTATTGGTTTTCACAATATTAAAAAAATTTTAATCAGTAAACTTACCAAATATAATTATTTTTTTCACCATTTCCAAAATTTTCTGCCCAGTTATTAGAACTCGGGCAGCCAGTAAACACCATCATTATTTGAACCAAACAGTCCCCCTTGGAATCCGAGGTGACTCATACCACATAAAAGGTACCCGCGACTAGGGGAGGGGGAGAGGGAGCACTTCGTCCTGTTGATCCAATCCGGGGATGGGGAGTGAATAAGCCCCACTGCAGCTGCTCCTTTATAGGCTGACCTGGGGCTTCCAGAACTTTCCTTGTAATCCCATTGGACCAAACACACCTGCAACATAACTAGAGACACACATCATACCATAAGCCTAGCTAAACCTAATTACTAAAGGTGTGTGCTGGCCACAGCCTCACGCAGGTGGGCCCCAATTAGTGCCCCCCTTTGTCATGAGACTGTAGGCCACACACACACCATACCCTTAAACTAACCTTAACCTAATAAATAAAAAACACAAACACCTTTTAATTTTGGCAAATATATTGGCCGCGGTACCTTTATTGGTTTTCACCATATTAAACATTTTTTAAACAGTAAACTGACCAAATATAATTTTTTTTTTCACCATTACCAAAAATTTCTGCCCAGTTATTAGAACTCGGGCAGCCAGTAAACACCATCATTATTTGAACCAAACAGTCCCCACCAGCCGGCTTGCCTCAAGCCCGGCCCACCACCGCGGCCATTTCAATACCAGACTGTAAACCCAAATTAAACAAATCCATACCTATCTCTGAGAGGTGAACCCCATCCACCCTATAGAACCCAGGGATACCACCCTCCAAGTCGACATGCCGGTAAGACATACCCCCGATTGTGGGCATGTATTTCTCCATGGCCCTAGTCACCCGTTTCCTCATCCGTTCCATTACTCTCCTCAAGGGTGAGGAGAGCCAGGAAAGGCATGGAACTATTTCAGAAAAACGATAACAGTACCTGGGGAAGTTACATGAAATCGGTGAAGATCTCGTTTAATCAAAAATAAAAGGTCTAAAGTCCTGAGGTTCCCCAAATCATTTCCACCCAAGTGAAGCACCAAAATTGAGGGAGGAGGCCACACCTGAAATAAACGAGTTAAATGAAAGTATAATTGATACCACTGTAGGCCACGCACTCCTTTCCAGAACAACCTGAAGGATTCCGGCTGTAATGGCAAGTTCACTGTATAAGGACGTTGAGCCGCTCTCTTATGCGCCCAGTGTATAAAAGAATGTCCCAGAATCCACACTGTGCAAAGTAAATCTGGAAATTAAACAAACAATTTAGGGCGTTGTGTTGCGTTTGTTAAAAATATGATTTTTATTATATTACTCAGACATAGGATACATGGGACAATTTTACAATAGTGAGTTGGTCAGATTACTGTCAGTCTTTTGGTTTGAGTAGATTTCTCAAACAAATGCTGTTTTCATATAATGGGGTTTAGATACCATTGTTGTATTATAGCTACAGTAAACAAGTAAGACATTACTTGTTTGAGATTTCTTTCAGCTCTCAAACTAAAAGAATGACTGTTAGATTACTGACAGATTTGGTTTAAGTAGACAATAGGTAGATAGCATTGTTGTATTCAACAGCTACAGTAAACAGGTATGTTTTCTGTTGTTTGGTAACTTTGCCTGACACATAAAAGCAGGCATAAGCTAGGACACACAGACACATCATGTTGCTGTAACATCAGAAGAAGCCACTCATCATAAGAAGAACAGAACCTGGTCTCCAAGAAGAATCATTGCCAATGGAGATCACGAGTAACAGAAGATAAGTAACTTAATTGTATTTGTAGTTATAGACCATAGGCTGTTCTATTTTCTAGGCATTTTGCTTGTTATAGATATCTGTCAGTCTTGTAGTGTATTCCTAATATTGTAATAGTTTTGTATGTACAGCATCTTGTATAGTAAAAGCACATTTACACACTGCAGAAGTCTCAGCTTCCTTGTTATACCACAGAGTAACCTTGCTAGATAGACGCAAGCAAAACATTTGGGGGCTCGGCCGCGATCTGTGCTATAATTCAATTGAAGCAGACTTGTTTTTCTGTAGTGTGTTGTGTAGCTTGTGCTAGGTAAAATGCTGCGTAAGCTGTTTCGGAAAAGCAAGGCTGCAGAGGGTTCTGGTGACCAGAAGAAAGTGTGCAGCTTACCTATCTGGGGCCAGAAACAATGAGTGGGAGCCTCTTGCTAAAAAATTTGTGAAGTATGCTTCTCCTTTGAAGCAGACTTGGGGTGATAAAGTCTCAGATCATTTTGTAGATTTTAGCCTTAAGGGGTTGGATTTAAGTAAGAAAGAGAAGAGGACAGTGTCCACAGTGGGTTGGTACTTCCTCCATGCTCTCTATACTGAATCACATAGAAGGGAGAAGGCAGAGGCAGAAGTTAAGGTATTAAAAGACCAGCTAGCAGTTGCTTCAGAGTGTGTACGTTCAACCGCTAGTCAGGCTGATGATTTGCAAGAGCGGTGTGCAGCCCTCATGACCAAATCAATTAATGCCTTAAGGAGAAGGGAGGGGCGTAAACCTGTTAGTAAAGCCAGGGTACATCCCAAAATTGGGATTGTGAGGATGTGCTCTCCTCAAATGATAGTGAGGATGAGGACATAGAGTTTGATATTTCAGATGATGATCTGCTAGTAGGAAAGAAAAAGTATGCCAGACCTCTCATTACTAAGCATAGGAAGCGGCAACATGATAGAGAGGATATGGCAGATGGGGAGGTGCATTATCGCAACCCCAGAGATGTTGAAATTGAAGAAGTACGGGAGTTTACACAAACTGAACTCCATGAGCTGGCAAAACAATACAAACAAAGATCTGGGGAGCCCCCATTGAGTTGGCTCCTACGCTTATGGGATGAAGGGGCGGACAGTGTTGTTTTATCAGGTAAGGAAGCAGTGGCTATGGGAGTGTTAACCCATGATCCACAATTGCGTCAGGCAATGCAAAAAGCCAGAGAGTTTAGCGTGAATTTTTCACTGTAGACCTTATGAGAGATGGAATAGTCCGAGTATACGCCAGTCCTACTGACCTGGAAAATACCTACTCCTGGAGATCAATAGGAGAGGGTATTTCCAGGTTACGTGAGATGGGTTGTATAACCGGATTAAATATATTTCCAGAATGGATAGGTCCAGATATGGAACCCTTTACGTCTGCTCTGCGCTCTAAGCTGATGAAGTCTGTGCCATTTAATCTCAGGGCTCCATTATTGTCTTTTTGGGAGGCCTGGAATTAAACAGCAAGATTCATGAAGCCACAACCCTTTTAAGCCAGTTGGGGCAGATAGCGGAGGCTAAAACAAAACCTGTCAGGGCAGTAGATAAGGTCAAAGCCAGACAGGAAGAATACAAGCAGAAATGAACAGAGAAGAAACGGAATGGGGTAGAGAAGACAGAAGGTGAAGAAAAAACCAGGCTAGTTATTTCTAGGAAAGAAATGTGGGTGGATCTATTAAAGGCAGGAGTACCTAAAGATGAGATAGATGGCATTTCTACTGCAGAAATGCTGAAGAGGTGGAAACATTTAGTAGGGAAAACTGTCAGGGTTAGAAACACTACTCCTAGTGAAGATAACATCAGCCTAGACTTAGAGGAAACAGAACAGACCCCTCCTGTTAGCCCCAAACCAATTCCCAAAAGTGAACATGAACCCAAACCCAAATCCCTTTATCCTGGGGAGGAGTTATAGAGAATCAGAAAAGGGGATTGGGAGGTTCAATATCCTTTATGAAGGGAAGGTGAGTCTCCTGTAATAGCAGCAAGGGCAGTGACAGCAGGAGATCGACGCCCATATGCACCTGTCACTGTATGGTGGGGGAAGTCATCTTCTCCTACACATGTAATGTCTTTAGTTGATAGCAGAGCTGAGGTTACACTTTTGCAAGGAAATCCTTCCCATCACAAAGGAGAATTGATTTATGTAGAAGGTTTGGGAGGGCAAACTACACCAGCAGTTAGGATACGGGTGAAATTGACTATTGGCAAGGGATCAGGATTTATGACAAATGTTTTGATATCAGAGTTACCCGAAAATATTCTTGGGATGGATGTACTTCAAGGTCAGTCAATTCAGACTGAAAGAGGTACATTCACATTCGGGTATCCTGATAAAGCGTATCTGGTAAGGGCGGTGAAGGCTGTGGTCAGAGGTCATGCGAAATGGACCCCTGTCTACATTCCTCCACCAGAGAAGCCAGTCTGTCTCAAGCAGTACAGACTTCCTGGAGGCCACAAAGAAATTGGTGAGACTATTCAAGAACTGTTGAGAGTAGGGATCCTTAGACCTGCTGTAAGTCCTTTCTCGTCTCCGGTGTTCCCAGTAAAGAAACCTGATGGGACATATAGAATGACTGTGGATTACAGAGGTCTAAACAAAGTGGCACCTCCAATGAAGTCAGCTGTACCAGATATGATCTCAATTGTTGAGAAAATTGCTAAAGATGCAGGAGAATATCATGCTGTGATAGACCTGGCTAATGCTTTCTTTTCAATTTTGATAGACTCAGATTTTCAAGACAAGTTTGCTATGGTGTGGGACGGCCGCCAGTACACTTTCACTGTCCTTCCGCAAGGCTATCTTCATTCTCCAACGATTTGTCATGGACTGATTGCCCGAGATTTAAGTACCCTGAATTTGAAAGTCGCTGTGTTTCACTACATTGATGACATCATGATCTCTGGGACAAAAGAAGATGTAACTGAAGCACTGCATCTGCTGATACAACACTTGGAGAACAGAGGGTGGGCTATCAACAGAGACAAAGTCCAAGGACCTGCCACAGAGGTGAAATTCCAGGGCCACTGAGGAAGATTCCAGAGACAGTTGTGCAAACTATCCAGGCGCTGTCGCCCCCTACTACCAAAAACGAGGCACAGAAGTTCATTGGAGTTGTAGGATTCTGGAGATCGTTCATCCCACATTTTGGACTGATATTGAGGCCTATATACAATGTTACCAGAAAAAAGACTGAGTTCTCATGGGGTTCAGAACAGCGGACTGCATTTCTGGCTGCTAAAGAAGCTATTTTGCAGCATCAGGGATTGTGACCCGTGAGACCAGGAGTACCATTTCAGCTGGATGTAGTGGAGCAGAATGGTACCATATCTTGGAGTCTGTGGCAGCCAAATGAAAAGAAAGGACTGAGAGCAATACCTATTGGATTTTGGTCCAAACAACTGACAGGGGCACAGACGAGATACACGCCCCTAGAGAAGTACCTGTTTGGGGCCTACACAGCACTTCAACATGTAGAGACCATACAGAAAAGGACACAGTCACCATCCATACTGCATTGCCAATAGCAGGATGGGTGAGAGATAATGGACTGACCACTAGGGCAGCTGTAGCCCAGAACCAGACACTGATGAAATGGAAGTGGTACCTTCAAGAAAGAGGGGGTATTGCAGCTGGGGATGTTAGAGACATTTCAAAACAGTTGGCAGGGCTTGTTACTTTTACCAGCACCCGGCCAGAAGAAGAAATTCCTGTGCTGCAGTCATCCCCCATTCAAGAGGCTCCACCCTTTGAGTCTCTGTCAGAAGACATGAAGGAGTCAGCGTGGTTCACTGATGGTTCAGCCATAATCACCTCGTCTGGACATAAATGGACAGCAGCAGCCTACAACCCAAGTACAGACACAGTCCTGCAGGAGTCCGGAATCGGAGGGTCCAGTCAGTATGCAGAGTTGAAAGCTGTAGTAATGACTCTTCAGGAGGATCCTTCTTCCCATGTCACTATCTACACTGACAGCTGGGCGGTTTTTAAAGGACTGACAACTTGGATGCCCACGTGGAAGTCCAATGAATGGATGATTCATGGAAAGGTGGTGTGGGGAGGCAAGGAAGTCTGGGACTACATCTGGAAGGAAGCTTACTCCTACACTATAAAAGTGGGGCATGTTGATGCACATGTCCCCTAGTACCAGACTTTGAGAACTATAACAGAGTTGCAGATGAAATCGCCAAAGTGAAGGCAGTTGTGCCAATTGATCCTGTTTTGATGAACTTGGCCAACTGGGCCCACAAGCAATCTGGACATTTGGGGCAGAAAGCAACATATGAATGGGCACAGCAGAGAGGATTGCCTATATCCATGGACATGATAAAGACTGTAATAGGGAACTGTACAGTGTGTGGAGAAGTGTGACAATGGCCATTGCAAAAGTACTCCACCGGGTCGATTAAGAGGGGTGAGAGGCCTGCAGAGATCTGGCAGATTGACTTCATCGGTCCCCTGCCCAGGGGAAACAATGGACTGAGATATTGTTGCACTGCAGTGGACACCTATTCAGGACTTATGCTTGTTCATCCTGGCAAACATGCAGATCAAGCCGCAACACTTCAACTGCTCCAGAAACTTGTCGTTGCTTATGGTTGTCCCAAACAGATCCAAAGTGATAATGGCTCACACTTCACCGGATCAACAGTACAGTAGTGGGCCAAAGATTCTGGAGTGTACTGGTTGTGCCACATCCCATACCATCCACAGACAGCTGGTTTGATTGAAAGATACAACGGGCTATTGAAAGACCAGATACGCAAACTTACACCCACACATACACTAAGGGGGTGGGATCAGGTCCTCACACAGGCAGTCATGTTGTTAAATTCTAGGCCAATAGCCAAAAGCACACCATATGAGAGGATGGTAGGGGCTGAGGCACAGATTCCACAGCTGGAGTGCAGAGTTCAGTATTTATGTAAGGTTCCTGAAAGAACAGGGTTTAACAGATACCATGTTACTGCTTCCCATGACATAGAAACCAAGAGTGATGTATCTGAAGCTGAAGCCTATCTAGGAATGAGAGGGAATCTGGCAGGAAGGTTTGAAGTTATATTTGCATTGGCAGATGAGCTTCAAGACAGTGGCTGGGACTCTGACTGGTTAGTGGATACTTCTCAGCAAGAGTGGAAAGTTGTCATGGATATGCATTAATGTCTGTCTGCCATCTTACCTTTCCTCCTCATGTGTTCATCTTAGAGACCAGACCCCCTTCACCTGGCTTCCTTTATAATCTCCTCCCAGCCTGACTCCACCCCAGGCCCTATCACCGAACACTATATTAACCTGTGCACTGCAAGCCTGCTTCGCTGATCAACGTGTTTGTTAGGCATTGTGTGTTTGGGTTCCTGCCTGCCGTGTGCTACGTCTGTCTCTCTGTTACATATTTGGCTTGTCCCCGACTATCCCTGTCTGCTCGTGACCCTTGACCTTCGGCTTGTCTTTCGTTATCCTTGTCTGCTTGTGGCCCTTGACCTTCAGCTTGTTATTCGTTACTCTTATATCTTGCTCTGCTGCTTCCCCTCTTTTCCCCTTATCCTACGGGGCGTGAGCTAGGAGACTCTAGGGGCCGCGACCTGGACCCAGCCTGCAGCATAACATCCTCACCACTAGAGGCTCTGGAGAAGACCTGCTGGGTCTTAGACTCCGCGCCCTGGGGAATCTTGGCTCTAGCTTCCTATAGGATCCCGGTTGTGCTCCTCTGGTCCCGCTTTCCACAACCACCCAGTTTCCTATCCGCAGAAGTCAGCCATAGGGTTCACTACCTTGCGGTGCACTCCTGTCCCCCTACGGTGTGCATCTGTCACCTGGCCATAGGTGACCTGACAAAAGTGAGGCTACATAACATCAAACCTTCCAAAATAAACAGCAGTGATCTTCTGGGAAATATCAGTATATTTCCTCTCATCCCTATCGATGTTCTTTGAAAGGGTCAGAGGTGCATACAGGCAGGTGGCAAAGTATTGGTCAGATATCCAGGCAAGAAGCCATTTAGAGGAGAGATTATAGCTGAAGGGCCAGGATCTACTGTTTATGTATTGTTAGAAGGAACAGATAATCCGCTTTGTTTTCCACTCAACAGGCTGTCTCCGATTTGATCCATAGGAAGACCATAGAAAAGTGGTTACATGATGGAAAGAATGACGGAAGATCGCAAGAGCTGTGGAGAGCAAGGCCTTTGATATATTTCAAGCCTGGACTTATTTCTAAAGAACTTTAGAATGGACTTTCTAATGAATTATTATCCAAAGACTGAAACACCTTCCCAGTGACAGAAATATGGGGGGGTTGCATTTAAGGAAAATTCATGTGTAGAATGAGTTGTTAGTAATGAAGAGATTTTCTGTGTAGTCTGAGAGAGAAAAAAAAAAATCATAGGGTGGAATGTGTTGCGTTTGTTAAAAATATGATTTTTATTATATTACTCAGACATAGGATACATGGGACAATTTTACAATAGTGAGTTGGTCAGATTACTGTCAGTCTTTTGGTTTGAGTAGATTTCTCAAACAAATGCTGTTTTCATATAATGGGGTTTAGATTAGGGTGACCAGACATCCCCGGTTTCAGGGGACAGTCCCCGGATTGAGAACACTGTCCCCAGTCCAAATCTGTCCCCGGTTTTGTCCCCAGATTGGATTTGAACAGGGTCTGGGGCGATTTCAAAGACAGTCAGTGCATAATTGAAAAAAATCAATTCTAAATTGCATCCCCCCGCGCTCCGCCGCGCCTACTAGCTTGGGGGGGTGTATTTTTTTCCATTATCTGTGCCCCTTTCTGATGATCTTGTGCTGGTCGGAGCGGAGGGAGTATTTTTTCAGTTTCGGGTGCATGCCCATTCAGCTCAGCTTGCATGTTCTTCTGCCTTGGCTCAAGTCCCGGCCAGCCGCCTGCCTGCTTATCTCCTTGCCTTCTCTGGTGGAGTGATCTTCCTCCGCTCCCCACACAGTAGTAGCCGGGGCCCGGAGAGTAATGGCCCGTACACGCGATCCGAATATTGGACGAAAACTGTCATCCGAGGAAGAATCGTACGATTTTCGGATCGTGTGTATACTACTTTCGAGAGCCGATCACGACAGTTCATCCATTATTATTTGATCGGACAAGCACAAAAATTTTCCTCGTACGATACCAGATCATACGATTTTCGTTTAGTCAGTCTAGTTGTCGTTCGAAAATACATTACAACACATGACATCACTTCCGATTTTTTTTTCTGTTGTTACGAGAATTTTCGTGACTTTAGTAACCTATTCAATTTCTACTTGCGACTATTAAGCGAAAAAAGTCGTACGATCTGTCGTACGATATTCGGATCATGTGTACGAGCCATAAGACTTGACAGGCTGTGAGGCGGGCGGTGGCGACGGGCAGAGAGTCACTGATTGCCGCCATAACTAGTAAAAAAAAAAATTCCCCAGATTTCATTTTAAAAATCTGGTCACCTTAGTTTAGATACCATTGTTGTATTATAGCTACAGTAAACAAGTAAGACATTACTTGTTTGAGATTTCTTTCAGCTCTCAAACTGAAAGAATGACTGTTAGATTACTGACAGATTTGGTTTAAGTAGATAATAGGTAGATAGCATTGTTGTATTCAACAGCTACAGTAAACAGGTATGTTTTCTGTTGTTTGGTAACTTTGCCTGACACATAAAAGCAGGCATAAGCTAGGACACACAGACACATCATGTTGCTGTAACATCAGAAGAAGCCACTCATCATAAGAAGAACAGAACCTGGTCTCCAAGAAGAATCATTGCCAATGGAGATCACGAGTAACAGAAGATAAGTAACTTAATTGTATTTGTAGTTATAGACCATAGGCTGTTGTATTTTCTAGGCATTTTGCTTGTTATAGATATCTGTCAGTCTTGTAGTGTATTCCTAATATTGTAATAGTTTTGTATGTACAGCATCTTGTATAGTAAAAGCACATTTACACACTGCAGAAGTCTCAGCTTCCTTGTTATACCACAGAGTAACCTTGCTAGATAGACGCAAGCAAAACAGACGTATATATAATTTAAAACAATCCGACCTCCACCTCCCCATATCCTTAATGGCCGAATCCTGTAATCCCCGTCTGGCTGCTTCTGAAGCAGCCCCTATTCGGAAAGAATGGGAAGAGAATTTTAGGTCCTGCAAACCCAGCAACCCTAGGCATTTATTGAAGATAAAATTAAATTGGTAGCGAGACAGAGGTAGCAAGTTAGCGTGCATGAGAAGATGCCCATGACCTTGCGGTCTAACTTCCAAGAATTGACGAACCACAGATACTGGGCACAACACCTCATTGGCCTGAGCCTGTAAAGTAATCCAAGACCCCTTACCACACTGATCCATCTTTGAACGCTGCAGCCATATGTGAACCGCAGAATGTTCTAAAACTACATGCTCCGAGCGTATACCCGAGCAACCATACTTGGAATCTGGCACTAGCTCCGAAATCCGAAATGCTCCAAAAAATCCCAGCACAAAAGCTGTTCTAAACAATAGAGCTTCGTATTCCGAGTAACAGACAATGGCAGTCCCAGCACATAAACCGGACAGTATGTCAAAAGAATTTGGCCTCCTCGCATCGGAACACAAAGGTTTTCCTCCTGTAGCCTTTTACTACCTGTTTTACAGAAAAGTACAAGACGGCAACCCCTTCAGCCGACAGAAAAAGGAGATGCCTACCAGTGATCTTACTATATGACTGCAGGAAAAACCGGCCCCCATGAGGGATTCTACAAAGGCCAGCAGTCCGATGGTACATTGCCATTGAAACCTGAATTATTGGCAATTACGCCAGGACGCAGAATAGCTTCCCAAGTCTTGGGTGCCACTGAACCCTTGATAGCCTCCGCCGCCAAGCTCATACCAGCAACCATAAGTGATCCGGGCACCGGGCGCCTTCTTCGTCCGCCTCTAGCAGAAGGCTCCGAAAACGGTCCATCTGAAAACGGGACAAAGAATCAGCAATGGTGTGCAATATCCCAGGCGTGTATTTAGCCTTTAGTCAAATATTGTGTTTAAGACACAGAAATACAATTAGACGTAATGCTTTCACAGCCCATAACGAGCTGGAGGAAAGACAGTTAACAGCGAACAGCACACCCTTGTTGTCCGTCTCTACCAAAATGCGCTGATTCGCAAAATACTCGCCCCATAATTCTAATGCAACCAATACAGGGAAGAGCTCAAGCAACACTATATTCTTGGTAGCGCCCAGGCGAATCCAAGAATCAGGCCAAGCTGCACAGCACCAATGGGATCTCAAAATGGCCCCGAACCCCTTAGAACCCGTCGCGTCAGTAAACAACTTAAAATCAGGGGCAAAAACAAAATCACGTTGAAATAAAGAACGCCCATTGTAGGTTTCCAGAAACCGAGCCCACACCTGCAAATCCTCTTTCAAAGAACAAGTCAACCGGACGTGAGCAAATGGGGATTTCAAACCTGAAACAGCCATTGAAAGTCGTCTTGAAAAAATGCGACCAATCGGCATGATCCGACAGGCAAAAGCCAGAATACCTAATAATGACTGTAATTCTTTCAAACGCACCTTTTTTTTCTTCAGGAAGCGTGCGAACAAAAATCTCAGTTTCTCAATTTTTGCTTCCGGCAGACTGAACTCCATCCTGACCGTGTCAATATGGATCCCCAGAAATTCCAAGGAAGAAGCCGGTGCGCATGTTTTCTCCTCCGCTAACGGAACGCCAAAAGACTGAGACAATGACTGGAATGTATCCAACAAATTCGCACAACGCGTATCATCCGCCGGCCCAACAAATTAAAAATCATCCAGGTAATGCACCCCACTGTGCACTCCCGACTGAAAACAAAAAACCCAATGCAGAAACATGGAAAATTCTTCAAAATAAGCACATGATAAAGAACATCCCATAGGGAGACATTTGTCAAAAAAGAAACAACCATCAAAATGAAAACCCAGTGAGTTAAAGGCCTCAGGAGAGATGGGCAAAAAGGCGGAAGGCCGACTTCACATCCGCTTTGGCTAGCAACGCCCCCGGACCACACAACCTAATTTTATCAATCACATCCTCAAACGTGGCATAGGAAACTGAACATAATGACATGACTATGTCATCATTCAGAGATTGTCCCTTCGGAAAGGATAGGTGATGGATCAAGCGGAAAGAATTGTGTTCTTTCTTAGGAACCACCCCTAGTGGTGATACGCGGAAATGTTCAAATGGGGGCACCCTAAAAGGTCCTTCCACCCGTCCCTCTTCAATTTCTTTCCAAACCTTGTCTCTAACCACCTGGGGATACTCGGAAACCGATTTAAGGTTATCCACCACCGTGCAACCTATCCCAGCAAAGGGGGGCAATGGGAAACCTTGTGAAATGGGCCTTCTCCCTGTTTGGGTATAGGTCCATCCACGGGCACATGTTTTCCAGTCTCACTGGAGTGCAGGATTTTGTGAAAAATATCCCTCTGTCCCTGTGTGGATACAGCAGCAGTTTTTTTAAAGCATTTTGCTACTGGATGCGCACCGGCACAGAAAGAGTACTCATGTCTATATTTGCAGGAAGTGTTCCAACGGCATTGCTGTTTGTTAAACGCGAAACAGCAGCCCTTCCTATATAGAGCTGGCGCAGTCGGGGCAGCAGCACCTTGTCTAGGAATGGGGGGTTTCTGGGACACCATTAAATTAAGCCATAAACCCACATCCTTCATGCCCCACCGGAGCGAGGGGTGAATAGCCAATTTCTGACAGAATGCCTCATTGTAAAAGAACCACCCCAGCCCCCCAAAATTTTTATATGCCTCCAGGATGTGGTCCAGATGTTGGAACAGCCCCCCGCATAGATTAGGGTGTTTCTCGGACACCACTCCGGAATATATAAAAAATGCTTGCAACCAATTATGGAAGGACCTGGGAACCTGTCTGCGCCTATCATCCTCCTGCTTCTCTTCCCCCTATCTATCTGTTTTAAAACCAGACTCTTTATGCATAGGGAGAAGGGACAAGATGTCTACAAACTCACCTTTCCAGATTTTTTCTTTAATAGGTATCCCTAAATGATAGCCTAGGGGAGAGACTTCACAAGGCATGACATCTTTCATATATGTTTCTGGCAACCTCTGATCTAAGGATGACAGCCCTGCACTAGCACTGAGTAACCCAGACTGCACTGACCTGAGCAGGGGGGCAGGCTGTGACATAGGTGGAGCAGAAAGAAAACCAGGAAAAGAAACAGGGGCTGAGGATAGGAGAAAAGAAGCAGAAGCAATAGGAACAGGGTTAACAGGAGGGGATAGGGACTTAACCAAAGAAGACAGAGAATCCATAATTACTTTTAAAGCAGTAATTTAATTACACTCACCAGCCACCGGGGGTTGCTCTGTTCCTTGCTGAGCCATCCCCTCCAGCAGCAGACTGTGTACTAGTTCCTCTGGGATCTGTCCGTTCTCCGCCCGGCCTACTGCTGGCTGTGAAGGATCCTTGGCAGCGTTGGGAAGCTTGTGGGCCTGTGAAGGGGATGCCGCGGGCTTCTTCGGAGCGCCCCGCCGTCCACTGAACGCAGGTGGCCGCGACCCGGTCTGCCTCTTCACTCCGGAGCGGTGGCTAAGGCCCGCCTGGACGCCGCCTTCTTCAGCCGCCATGTTGTCCTCCGCCGCCGCATCTACCGCCATCACTGCAGCTGGGCTGAACATCCTGGAAGCCGTGCTCCGGCGCGGACGCTCACTAACAGGTGGTTCGGCCCACCCATTGGCCAGCGCTTCTTTTGTGTGAGGTGACCACCTCTGCCTCTCCATCTTCCTCGCTCCCAGTGGCAGACTCCAGACAGCGGCGCAGCCAGGCTTCACCTCCTTCTTCACTGGCTTTGTCCAGAAATTGTTTCACCAGGGATTCCATTCTGTCAGGTAAGATGTGAAAAAATCCGGCAGCACTTCGTCCTGTTGATCCGGTCTGGGGGGAGGGGGGGGAGTGAATAAGCTCCACTGCAGCTGCTCCTTTATAGGCCAAGCTGGGCCTTCCAGAACTTTCCTTGGAATCCTATTGAACCAAACACACCTGCAACATAACTAGAGGCACACATCATACCATAAGCCTAGCTAAACCTAATTACTAAAGGTGTGTGCTGGCCACAGCCTCACGCAGGTGGGCCCCAATTAGTGCCCCCTTTGTCATTGTATTTGTATTGTCTGCCCTTATGTTGTAAAGCACTGCATAAACTGTTGGTGCTATATAAATCCTGTTTAATAATAATAATATTTATTATTGCAGATTCATCTAAATTAGGTGGGTGCTCCATCTACTAGGGATGAGCTCGGTGTTCGAGTCGAATGCATGTTCGACTCGAACATCGGCTGTTCGGCGAAACCAGAACTTTGTGGGCCGTTCGCGCCACATTCGTGTGACGCGAACGGCCCACAATGCACTGCGCCATCGCAGTGCATTGCCGGCGCTGTGATTGGCCAAGCATGCACTGTGACCCCGCATGCTTGGCCAATCACAGCGCTGCCAGCGAGGAGAGACATAATTGGCCACAGGCAGGATGCCTGTGGCCAATTATAGCTCAGGGGGGTTTAGTACACGCCCCACACTATATAAGCCGGCCAGCGCGGCGGCCTTGTGTAGTGTGATGGCGTGCAGGGAAAGAGAAGGATAGGCAGGAACAGTGTCAGTGATATTCTTTGCTAAACCTTGTGCATTTACAGTGTGTTGGCGTGCAGGGAGAGAGAAGGATAGGCAGGGACAGTGTCAGTGTTATTCTTTGCTAAACCTTGTGCAGTTACAGTGTGTTGGCGTGCAGGGAGAGAGAAGGATAGGCAGGGACAGTGTCAGTGTTATTCTTTGCTAAACCTTGTGCAGTTACAGTGTGTTGGCGTGCAGGGAGAGAGCAGGATAGGCAGGAACTGTGTAAGTGTTATTCTTTGCTAAACCTCCTGCACAGTATACACCTGGCATCTGCAAGCAGTTACAGTGGGTGCAGGTGCCTCCTACACAGTATACACCTTAAGCTACCCCGTATTGCTGGTGTTTTTCTTTTGTGTAACACTAACAGCAGTTAGTGCAAGTGGTGTTGTTCTGTTGTGTAACACAGACAGGCATCTGCAAGCAGTTACAGTGGGTGTAGGTGCCTCCTGCACAGTATACACCTGAAGCTACCCCGTATTGCTGGTGTTTTTCTGTTGTGTAACACAGACAGGCATCTGCAAGCAGATACAGTGGGTGTAGGGGCCTCCTGCACAGTATACGCTACCCCTTATTGCTTGTGGTGTTGTTCTGTTGTGTAACACAGAAAAGCATCTGCAAGCAGTTACAGTGGGTGTAGGTGCCTCCTGCACAGTATATGCTACCCCTTATTGCTCATTGTGTTGTTCTGTTGTGTAACACAGACAGGCATCTGCAAGCAGTTACAGTGGGTGTAGGTGCCTCCTGCACAGTATACACCTGAAGCTACCCCGTATTGCTGGTGTTTTTCTTTTGTGTAACACTAAAAGGCACCTGCAAGCAGTTACAGTGGGTGTAGGTGCCTCCTGCACAGTATACACCTGAAGCTACCCCGTATTGCTGGTGTTTTTCTGTTGTGTAACACAGACAGGCATCTGCAAGCAGTTACAGTGGGTGTAGGTGCCTCCTGCACAGTATACGCTACCATTTATTGCTTGTGTTTTTCTTTTGTGTAACACTAAAGCCCTGTACACACGATCGGTTTAACTGATGAAAACCGTCCGATGGATGGTTTTCATCAGACCAACCGATCGTGTATGGTACCCATCGGTCTTTTTTCCATCGGTTGGAAAAAATAGAACTTGTTTTAAAATTTTCCGATGGATAAAAAAACGATGGGAATTTCCGATCGTCTATGGGCAAGTCCATCGGTTCAAAAACCCACGCATGCTCAGACTGAATTAGGAGACGGGAGCGCTCGTTCTTGTAAAACTAGCGTTCCTAATGGAGAGAGCACATTCGTCATTCTGCAAGTTATTGCTTCGTTTAATGCAGCGCATGTTTTTTTGCTTTCGAACGGTCTTTAAAATGTCATTTTGGCAGCAGAACTTTCTCATGAGTTCTGACAAATGTATGTCTTTCTTTTTTCTTGTGATTTGAGGAATAATTATTAAAATTCTTCAAGGCCGACCTCACAAATTCCCCCCTTTTTTTTTTGGTCTTTAATTTTGTTGTGCATTTTTGGGTGTGTCAATTTCTCAGAACAACATAATATTTTATTTTTCAAAAATCATGGAGGTTGGTGTCCCTTGTTATTAATTACACATTGTATTTATGCAATCTTATTGCTACTTCACAAAAAAAACACATCAGGCATGTAGGTTTGCTGAAATCAAATTTCCCTTTATTTCGGAAATAAACAAAACAAAAACCGAAGGGCAACTATTCCCAAATTAGCAGAGAATATAAAGTCATTCGATCCCAAATGCAGACCTGACTATGATCAATAATAAAATCAACAACAGCATGAAATCAGGAGCAGCAGCCAAAGACATACATCATCCCAAGCTGTGGTACTCCATCAACCTTCAATTTCTGGATGAGCAGCTCGAGGCCAGGGAATCACCTCCTGCTCTTCCTTGTAGCCTTCCTTCCACGCCTCTCTGCAGCGTTCTCTCCACGGCCCCGTCCACGCACCCTTGCAGGCTGGGCCACTGTGGGTGGTTATGTGGCAGGAGGAGGAGGAGAAGGAGGAGAGGGATTGGGCTGATGTGAGATATGGGTGGCCTCAGTCAGCTGTCCCCTCGCCCCCATGTGTACGGCCATATAGATGAGATGCTCACAGAGGGCCCGTTGTCCTGCCTCCATTCTGAGCAGCTTATCTGCCAGATAGGTGCTAAACCCCTCTGTAGGGTTGAGGGGGGCCCTCATAATGGCAGCAGCCTCCTGAATCATCTTTAGTGACTCCTCCTCCACTTGTGTCATCCGCCGTTGTTTTGGCGGTCTGACGTGGAGGGGAGCCACTTGGGAGACGGTGCTGCCACTAGGCCTGGGGACCTGCTGAGTACCACTGGGCCCTGCCTCCTCCTGCCTGTCACACTCCTGACCCTCTTCCTCCTGGCTTGCCTCATCCTGTTTATAAAATAAAATGAAAAATTATATTATTTGAGGAATCGATCACACACAATTTTGAACTCAGTACTGGTTTTTTTTTGAGGGAGGGGGGGGAGATGGGATCCTTTATGGCTAATCAAAACAGTTCAACTCAATATTACTTAGTGGACAATAATTAGCATCAAAAATACTATACCTGGCTGAAGATGCGAAGATCTGGCTCTTCGAGCTCAGGAGGCTCCTCCTCCGCCTCTGCAGGGGTGGAGGGAAGGGTGGAAGGAACGCTGGAGGGAAGGGTGGAAGGAACGCTGGAGGGAAGGGTGGAAGGAAGGGTTGAGGGAAGGCTGGAAATAGATTCCCTGGCCTCGATCTGGTCATCCAGAAATTGGAGATGTCTGTAGTACCACAGCTTGGGCTTTACTACATCGTCGGCTGCTGCTCCTGATCTCTTGGACTGGCGCACTTCCTTGTATTTTTTTTATAAGAATTGACAGGTTGTTGATTTTATTATTGATCATTGTGTAGTCTGCATCTGGGATCCATGGCTTCATATCCTCTGCTAATTTGGTAATAGTTGCCCGTCGTACATCACTTTTGTGATACGCAGGGTGTTTGAGCTCCCACAGGTTGCGCTGTTCCTTATACTTTTCGATAAAAATCAGCATCACCTCCGGCTCAATTAGTTTATGCATCTATTTGGATCAGCAAGTACAAAAAAAAAAAAAAAAAGGATCAGAATTGTTTCTCCTCAACTTATCACAATATTGCCCTTTACAATCATGACCCATTAATATGCCACTGCAGGCCCGAGTTCCCTTCTTACCTTAGTTCACTTTGTTGGTTCACTTCCGGTCGTCCTTACTCCGCGCATCCCTAATAACTTCTTTCCCCTTTTTATACCCTGCGCATGCGTGTAACTCCGCCCTCGTCGCCCGCCCATGACAGACTTTTTTAGCATTTCCCCGCCCCTTAACGATCGGCGCACAGTGTGAGACGGCGACATGTCGCAGACACAGGTGGCTTCTTTAGTAGAAATTACAGACGAGGAAAGCCCGGAGGCGGAAATGTCCCGATCCTGTAAAAAAAGATACAAGGCGACTAATATGTCTTTTTCAGAGATGGCGGAGATGGTGGACATTCTGCGGAGGAAGGATTACGACGGCAAGCATGGCCCATACGACACCCCTAATCTCCAGAAGTCACAAATTATGGACAAAGTGGCGAAGAGTCTCTATAAAAAATATGGGGTCAGGAGATCCAAGGAACAACTCCGTAAAAGGTGGTCTGACCTCAAGATCAGGGAGCCGGAGCAGTATAAGAAGCTTTTAAAAAGCATAGAAAAAAGTAAGTTTATTTTACTGTGTTCTTTCACATTGTAATATGTATTCTTCCATGTTTTGCAACATGTGCTTGGCTTGACTGGGTTCACATTTTTAAATCTCATCTTTTATGTTAAGTGGAGAGTCCACTTATTTGCAAAATGTGTTGACCAAAAACTTGCTGCTCTTCCCCCAAACATGTTTGGCACATATGCACGTAAACTACATGTGGGCATGCCTCATTTTACTTCAACAATGTTTATCTACACATTGTTGGCTAGATGATGTGTTGTAAGGAAAACTAGAATGTGAATGAAAGGATAATCTGTATTCTGGGTAAAGGAGATGACACTCCAGCAGTTGTGTACTCTTTTTTGTTCTTCATCAAGATACTATACTCTGGGCCACATGACCAAATTTCTTAACGGTGTCACACACAGGTGGTCCAGTGGATACCTTGGTGGTTATCCAAGTGTATTTGTGAGTGTCCTCAAAAATAACATGTTGCTTTGTTGAGTTTGCAAGATCACATATGTTCATGTTGGAACTCAGGGCCAAATATCAATTGTACCCCACTTCAAAACATTGAGAATCCCTTTGCAGGCCTTAAAAAAGTCTGTGTGCTAAAGTATACATTATTTTTTAAATTCCCATAGGGGAGAGGAGACTGGGAGGACACCATGCTCAGGAGACGAGGAACCCAACACCACAGAAACTCCCTGAAGATCCCAAAGCAGACCAAGATCAGCAGGTTCAGGAAGCGGAGGTGGAGGAAGCGGAGGTGGAGGAAGCGGAGGTGGAGGAAGGGGAGGTGGAGGAAGGAGAGGTGGAGCTTATCAGCACAACAGGTCAGTGTCTGTCACCACAACTTCAAGGTAAATACAGATGTAGGCCTGCCTAGTTTAAAAATTTTGGTTTCTTTTTAGGGACTGAACGTGGGGGTGTGTCAGGAAGTCCAAATCCGCCATCGCCAAAATAATCATTCAGGAAATCATGGAATGCAGTAGCGAAATGGATATTATGAGAAAGAGAATGATTGTGATTGAGCAAAAATATAAAAACATGATAGATATTTTGGGGAGAATAGTGTGAACCCCCCCCCTTTTTGTGTGTTTTGTTATGCGTCTGAAATTATCTCTGGGATTTCCACCAGCCCAAATGTGAAGATGCACACACTGACTCAACATGTGCTATCTGCCGTCACAGGATATCTATGTCCCTGTTTTGGGGGTGCAACCTCTTCCTCCCTCCTCAAGTAGGTGAGAGGAAGGGTTTTCACCCCCAAAGCACGTCCATTGATCCCCCATGATGGCAGATAGCACATGTTTAACTTAGCCATGGGATCATGTTGAAGATACCCATTTGAGCCCCAAAAATAAAGTGTGGTTCTTCACATTTGGGATGGATCAGGGGTAACATCACCCCATCTCCTGTTTGTATTTTTCACTGTGTTATTTTCTTCCTTTTTTTGAAAAAAAAAAAATGGCTTTCGACCCATGCATGTTTCTGCAAATAAAGCCGCACCACAAAAAAAAAGGCTAGTATTTCGAAAACAATAAAAAAATGTGGTGCAATCAATAAAAACATTTGGGAAGTCTAAAAAAGGTGTGCCTTGTTCTTTCTATGCTCAAGAGCAGTTCTGAAGATGCAAAAACAGTGTTTTTCCCTCTGAGTTTTGAGGCTATTTACTAAGGACAAATACACTTGGCACTACTAGAACCTGGGAGACACATAAACCCAAAATACAAGAATGACAACACAAGTTTGTAGGAATTCAAATTTTTTGTTTTATTTTAAAAAGGTAAAATCCTCGGTCAGATGTGGTCTGGCATTGCGATGGCCCCCCTACCCGTGAAGTACTCTACGTATTTCTGGCGTACTTCACGGGCACTTTGGGGGGCCAAGCCAGTACGGGCAGTGCTGAGGCGGTCAGATTAATCAGTTCTGATGGACCGGCCTCAGGCCCAAACGATGAGACATAATTTGTCGCAAATTTGCGTAGAAAATTGTGCAACAAGCAGCAGCAGTAGACGATGTGGTTCAGTTTATAATCCGCCAAATGTATCGCTGTCTGGAACAGGCGGAACCGGCTGGCCATTATCCCCAAGGCATTCTCCACAACTCTCCGGGCTCTGGCCAGCCGGTAATTAAAAACCCTCCTCTCCGGGGTGAGGGTGTGTTGGGGAAACGGCCGCATCAGGTGTGGTCCTAGTCCAAAAGCCTCATCCGCAATGAAAACGAACGGGAGCCCTTCAACGTTCTCTGCATCTGGAGGCAGTGCAAGACCCCCAGCCTGCAGACGGTGAGCGAACTCCGTCTCCGCGAATGATCCGCCATCGGACATCCGGACGTTCTTCCCCACGTCCACATACAGGAACTCGTACCGTGCCGACACCACCGCCATTAACACTATGCTATTAAAACCTTTATAGTTGAAATAGTATGACCCCGAACGGGGTGGCGGCACTATGTGGACGTGCTTCCCATCAATTGCCCCTCCGCAGTTGGGGAAATCCCACCGCTGGGCAAATTGGGAGGCCACAGTCAGCCATTCCTGTGGTGTGCTAGGGAACTGTGGAGTCAAACAAAAAGAAGACATTAGTACGGTTTATGTTTACAGTGCAAGCAGATTACACACAAAAACATTTGTGACCAACATCATTCTAACATTATTATTTAAGGGAGTTTTTCCTACCAATAAACAAAGGCCCACTTAGCAGATGCCTCACCCCCGCTGAGTGGACATTCTAAAATAATCTAAGGGGGGGGGGCTAAGGTGATTGTGGGGGATCCAAAAAAACGCTCTACCACTCTGCTGAGCTTGATTGAGAACTAATTTTTTTTTTACATCTTTAGGGGGGGGGGGAGGGAGGGTTGTCAAACTACGAGGGCTATGACCCCCCAAAAATGAAAAGGAAAATAGAAGGCTAGCTGGGTTTGCGCCCACGATAGCATGCTGGAGAGGTTAGTGAAGGGAAATAGGCATGTAGGGCCCAAAAAGGGCTTTACAGGTAAAAAAAGGCATGGGGAAAATGGGGACATTACCAAGATATTACAAACAGGCATATTTGTGTTAGGAGGAAAAAAAAAGAGAAGATTCAAAAAGAATAAAAACAGATAATGTGAGGTTAAAGGAGCATAATTACCTTCATATAGTCCTTCTGCAGGACCTGAATGATGGCCGAACACGTCTCAGGGATAATGATCCCGAGAGCCTGGGGGGAGATGCCTGTTGAGAACTTGAGGTCCTGCAAGCTTCTCCCAGTCGCCAGGTATCTCAACGTGGCAATAAGCCTCTGCCCTGGTGCATCACAGTGTCCTGCCTCGTGATATAGGGGGACAGCAAATCCAACAGACGGTGAAAAACGGGGTCCGTCATCCTAAGATAATTCCTGAAATCATCAGGATTATTCTCATGGATTTCCCGCAGCAGAGGCATATGAGAGAATTGGTCCCGCTGGAGCAACCAATTCTTAGTCCATGAACTCCTCCTCACCCTGTTCACAGACTGAACTCGGGTTACAGTGTTAACTGCAACACCAAGCCCAAAGCCAGCACGAGCTTGAGAACGAGAACGCACTTCAAACATGGTTTTAAACCGGTCGGCTGGTCAGAACGCACTCAAACAGAACGCACCGTGGAACAGCAAGGCCTGAAAAGAACGATCTGAAAAACAGTAAACGAACGGCCAAGAAGGCACTGCAAGGCAGTAACGACCTGACTGCACGCACTGAATCACAAATACAAACCCACAAGCACAAACTGAACACCAGGAAACGATCTGCAAAGCACGGAGACTGAAAAGCGCGAATCGGCTCTCACCAAACTTTTACTAACACGCGGTAACACGAAATCAGCAAAAGCAGCCCAAGGGGTGGCGCCATTAGATTTGTTCGGGCCTTTTATAGCGCGTCGTATGTTTTGAACGTGCCGTCGTTTTCTTGCCGTCGGTTTTTTGACTGATGGTGTGTGGCCAAGACTGATGAAAAACAGTTTCATCGGATTTCCGATGGTCAAATCCATCGGGCGAAAATCCATAGGTTATCCGATCGTGTGTACAGGGCTTTACAGGCACCTGCAAGCAGTTACAGTGGGTGTAGGTGCCTCCTGCACAGTATACACCTGAAGCTACCCCTTATTGCTCGTGGTGTTGTTCTGTTGTGTAACACAGACAGGCATCTGCAAGCAGTTACAGTGGGTGTAGGTGCCTCCTGCACAGTATATGCTACCCCTTATTGCTTGTGGTGTTGTTCTGTTGTGTAACACAGACAGGCATCTGCAAGCAGTTACAGTGGGTGTAGGTGCCTCCTGCACAGTATACACCTGAAGCTACCCCTTATTGCTGGTGTTTTTCTTTTGTGTAACACTAAAAGACACCTGCAAGCAGTTACAGTGGGTGTAGGTGCCTCCTGCACAGTATACACCTGAAGCTACCCCTTATTGCTCGTGGTGTTGTTCTGTTGTGTAACACAGACAGGCATCTGCAAGCAGTTACAGTGGGTGTAGGTGCCTCCTGCACAGTATACGCTACCCCTTATTGCTCGTGGTGTTGTTCTGTTGTGTAACACAGACAGGCATCTGCAAGCAGTTACAGTGGGTGTAGGTGCCTCCTGCACAGTATTCACCTGAAGCTACCCCATATTGCTGGTGTTTTTCTGTTGTGTAACACAGACAGGCATCTGCAAGCAGTTACAGTGGGTGTAGGTGCCTCCTGCACAGTATACGCTACCCCTTATTGCTTGTGGTGTTGTTCTGTTGTGTAACACAGACAGGCATCTGCAAGCAGTTACAGTGGGTGTAGGTGCCTCCTGCACAGTATTCACCTGAAGCTACCCCATATTGCTGGTGTTTTTCTGTTGTGTAACACAGACAGGCATCTGCAAGCAGTTACAGTGGGTGTAGGTGCCTCCTGCACAGTATACGCTACCCCTTATTGCTCGTGGTGTTGTTCTGTTGTGTAACACAGACAGGCATCTGCAAGCAGTTACAGTGGGTGTAGGTGCCTCCTGCACAGTATACGCTACCCCTTATTGCTCGTGGTGTTGTTCTGTTGTGTAACACAGACAGGCACCTGCAAGCAGTTACAGTGGGTGTAGGTGCCTCCTGCACAGTATACGCTACCATTTATTGCTTGTGGTGTTGTTCTGTTGTGTAACACAGACAGGCATCTGCAAGCAGTTACAGTGGGTGTAGGTGCCTCCTGAACAGTATACACCTAAAGCTACCCCGTATTGCTGGTGTTTTTCTTTTGTGTAACACTAACAGGCACCTGCAAGCAGTTACAGTGGGTGTAGGTGCCTCCTGCACAGTATACACCTGAAGCTACCCCTTATTGCTCGTGGTGTTGTTCTGTTGTGTAACACAGACAGGCATCTGCAAGCAGTTACAGTGGGTGTAGGTGCCTCCTGCACAGTATACGCTACCCCTTATTGCTCGTGGTGTTGTTCTGTTGTGTAACACAGACAGGCACCTGCAAGCAGTTACAGTGAGTGTAGGTGCCTCCTGCACAGTATACGCTACCCCTTATTGCTCGTGGTGTTGTTCTATTGTGTAACACAGACAGGCACCTGCAAGCAGTTACAGTGGGTGTAGGTGCCTCCTGCACAGTATACGCTACCCCTTATTGCTCGTGGGGTTGTTCAGTTGTGTAACACAGACAGGCATCTGCAAGCAGTTACAGTGGGTGAAGGGGCCTCCTGCACAGTATACACCTGAAGCTACCCCGTATTGCTGGTGTTTTTCTTTTCTTTAACACTAACAGGCACCTGCAAGCAGTTACAGTGGGTGTAGATGCCTCCTGCACAGTATACACCTGAAGCTACCCCGTATTGCTGGTGTTTTTCTTTTGTGTAACACTAACAGGCATCTTCAAGCAGTTACAGCGGGTGTAGGTGCCTCCTGCACAGTATACGCTACCCCTTATTGCTCGTGGTGTTGTTCTGTTGTGCAACACAGACTGGCATCTGCAAGTAGTTACAGTGGGTGTAGGTGCCTCCTGCACAGTATACACCTGAAGCTACCCCGTATTGCTGGTGTTTTTCTTTTGTGTAACACTAAAAGGCACCTGCAAGCAGTTACAGTGGGTGTAGGTGCCTCCTGCACAGTATACACCTGAAGCTACCCCTTATTGCTCGTGGTGTTGTTCTGTTGTGTAACACAGACAGGCACCTGCAAGCAGTTACAGTGGGTGTAGGTGCCTCCTGCACAGTATACACCTGAAGCTACCCCTTATTGCTCGTGGTGTTGTTCTGTTGCGTAACACAGACAGGCACCTGCAAGCAGTTACAGTGGGTGTAGGTGCCTCCTGCACAGTATACACCTGAAGCTACCCCGTATTGCTGGTGTTTTTCTGTTGTGTAACACAGACAGGCATCTGCAAGCAGTTACAGTGGGTGTAGGTGCCTCCTGCACAGTATACGCTACCCCTTATTGCTTGTGGTGTTGTTCTGTTGTGTAACACAGACAGGCATCTGCAAGCAGTTATAGTGGGTGTCGGTGCCTCCTGCACAGTATACACCTGAAGCTACCCCTTATTGCTCGTGGTGTTGTTCTGTTGTGTAACACAGACAGGCACCTGCAAGCAGTTACAGTGGGTGTAGGTGCCTCCTGCACAGTATACACCTGAAGCTACCCTGTATCGCTGGTGTTTTTCTGTTGTGTAACACAGACAGGCATCTGCAAGCAGTTACAGTGGGTGTAGGTGCCTCCTGCACAGTATATGCTACCCCTTATTGCTCATGGTGTTGTTCTGTTGTGTAACACAGACAGGCATCTGCAAGCAGTTACAGTGGGTGTAGGTGCTTCCTGCACAGTATACACCTGAAGCTACCCTGTATTGCTGGTGTTTTTCTGTTGTGTAACACAGACAGGCATCTGCAAGCAGTTACAGTGGGTGTAGGTGCCTCCTGCACAGTATACGATACCATTTATTGCTTGTGTTTTTCTTTTGTGTAACACTAACAGGCACCTGCAAGCAGTTACAGTGGGTGTAGGTGCCCCCTGCACAGTATACACCTGAAGCTACCCCTTATTGCTCGTGGTGTTGTTCTGTTGTGTAACACAGACAGGCATCTGCAAGCAGTTACAGTGGGTGTAGGTGCCTCCTGAACAGTATACACCTAAAGCTACCCCGTATTGCTGGTGTTTTTCTTTTGTGTAACACTAACAGGCACCTGCAAGCAGTTACAGTGGGTGTAGGTGCCTCCTGCACAGTATACACCTGAAGCTACCCCTTATTGCTCGTGGTGTTGTTCTGTTGTGTAACACAGACAGGCATCTGCAAGCAGTTACAGTGGGTGTAGGTGCCTCCTGCACAGTATACGCTACCCCTTATTGCTCGTGGTGTTGTTCTGTTGTGTAACACAGACAGACACCTGCAAGCAGTTACAGTGGGTGTAGGTGCCTCCTGCACAGTATACGCTACCCCTTATTGCTCGTGGTGTTGTTCTGTTGTGTAACACAGACAGGCATCTGCAAGCAGTTACAGTGGGTGAAGGGGCCTCCTGCACAGTATACACCTGAAGCTACCCCGTATTGCTGGTGTTTTTCTTTTCTTTAACACTAACAGGCACCTGCAAGCAGTTACAGTGGGTGTAGATGCCTCCTGCACAGTATACACCTGAAGCTACCCCGTATTGCTGGTGTTTTTCTTTTGTGTAACACTAACAGGCATCTTCAAGCAGTTACAGCGGGTGTAGGTGCCTCCTGCACAGTATACGCTACCCCTTATTGCTCGTGGTGTTGTTCTGTTGTGCAACACAGACTGGCATCTGCAAGTAGTTACAGTGGGTGTAGGTGCCTCCTGCACAGTATACACCTGAAGCTACCCCGTATTGCTGGTGTTTTTCTTTTGTGTAACACTAAAAGGCACCTGCAAGCAGTTACAGTGGGTGTAGGTGCCTCCTGCACAGTATACACCTGAAGCTACCCCTTATTGCTCGTGGTGTTGTTCTGTTGTGTAACACAGACAGGCACCTGCAAGCAGTTACAGTGGGTGTAGGTGCCTCCTGCACAGTATACACCTGAAGCTACCCCTTATTGCTCGTGGTGTTGTTCTGTTGTGTAACACAGACAGGCATCTGCAAGCAGTTACAGTGGGTGTAGGTGCCTCCTGCACAGTATACGCTACCCCTTATTGCTCGTGGGGTTGTTCAGTTGTGTAACACAGACAGGCATCTGCAAGCAGTTACAGTGGGTGAAGGGGCCTCCTGCACAGTATACACCTGAAGCTACCCCGTATTGCTGGTGTTTTTCTTTTCTTTAACACTAACAGGCACCTGCAAGCAGTTACAGTGGGTGTAGATGCCTCCTGCACAGTATACACCTGAAGCTACCCCGTATTGCTGGTGTTTTTCTTTTGTGTAACACTAACAGGCATCTTCAAGCAGTTACAGCGGGTGTAGGTGCCTCCTGCACAGTATACGCTACCCCTTATTGCTCGTGGTGTTGTTCTGTTGTGCAACACAGACTGGCATCTGCAAGTAGTTACAGTGGGTGTAGGTGCCTCCTGCACAGTATACACCTGAAGCTACCCCGTATTGCTGGTGTTTTTCTTTTGTGTAACACTAAAAGGCACCTGCAAGCAGTTACAGTGGGTGTAGGTGCCTCCTGCACAGTATACACCTGAAGCTACCCCTTATTGCTCGTGGTGTTGTTCTGTTGTGTAACACAGACAGGCACCTGCAAGCAGTTACAGTGGGTGTAGGTGCCTCCTGCACAGTATACACCTGAAGCTACCCCTTATTGCTCGTGGTGTTGTTCTGTTGCGTAACACAGACAGGCACCTGCAAGCAGTTACAGTGGGTGTAGGTGCCTCCTGCACAGTATACACCTGAAGCTACCCCGTATTGCTGGTGTTTTTCTGTTGTGTAACACAGACAGGCATCTGCAAGCAGTTACAGTGGGTGTAGGTGCCTCCTGCACAGTATACGCTACCCCTTATTGCTTGTGGTGTTGTTCTGTTGTGTAACACAGACAGGCATCTGCAAGCAGTTATAGTGGGTGTCGGTGCCTCCTGCACAGTATACACCTGAAGCTACCCCTTATTGCTCGTGGTGTTGTTCTGTTGTGTAACACAGACAGGCACCTGCAAGCAGTTACAGTGGGTGTAGGTGCCTCCTGCACAGTATACACCTGAAGCTACCCTGTATCGCTGGTGTTTTTCTGTTGTGTAACACAGACAGGCATCTGCAAGCAGTTACAGTGGGTGTAGGTGCCTCCTGCACAGTATATGCTACCCCTTATTGCTCATGGTGTTGTTCTGTTGTGTAACACAGACAGGCATCTGCAAGCAGTTACAGTGGGTGTAGGTGCTTCCTGCACAGTATACACCTGAAGCTACCCTGTATTGCTGGTGTTTTTCTGTTGTGTAACACAGACAGGCATCTGCAAGCAGTTACAGTGGGTGTAGGTGCCTCCTGCACAGTATACGATACCATTTATTGCTTGTGTTTTTCTTTTGTGTAACACTAACAGGCACCTGCAAGCAGTTACAGTGGGTGTAGGTGCCCCCTGCACAGTATACACCTGAAGCTACCCCTTATTGCTCGTGGTGTTGTTCTGTTGTGTAACACAGACAGGCATCTGCAAGCAGTTACAGTGGGTGTAGGTGCCTCCTGAACAGTATACACCTAAAGCTACCCCGTATTGCTGGTGTTTTTCTTTTGTGTAACACTAACAGGCACCTGCAAGCAGTTACAGTGGGTGTAGGTGCCTCCTGCACAGTATACACCTGAAGCTACCCCTTATTGCTCGTGGTGTTGTTCTGTTGTGTAACACAGACAGGCATCTGCAAGCAGTTACAGTGGGTGTAGGTGCCTCCTGCACAGTATACGCTACCCCTTATTGCTCGTGGTGTTGTTCTGTTGTGTAACACAGACAGACACCTGCAAGCAGTTACAGTGGGTGTAGGTGCCTCCTGCACAGTATACGCTACCCCTTATTGCTCGTGGTGTTGTTCTGTTGTGTAACACAGACAGGCATCTGCAAGCAGTTACAGTGGGTGAAGGGGCCTCCTGCACAGTATACACCTGAAGCTACCCCGTATTGCTGGTGTTTTTCTTTTCTTTAACACTAACAGGCACCTGCAAGCAGTTACAGTGGGTGTAGATGCCTCCTGCACAGTATACACCTGAAGCTACCCCGTATTGCTGGTGTTTTTCTTTTGTGTAACACTAACAGGCATCTTCAAGCAGTTACAGCGGGTGTAGGTGCCTCCTGCACAGTATACGCTACCCCTTATTGCTCGTGGTGTTGTTCTGTTGTGCAACACAGACTGGCATCTGCAAGTAGTTACAGTGGGTGTAGGTGCCTCCTGCACAGTATACACCTGAAGCTACCCCGTATTGCTGGTGTTTTTCTTTTGTGTAACACTAAAAGGCACCTGCAAGCAGTTACAGTGGGTGTAGGTGCCTCCTGCACAGTATACACCTGAAGCTACCCCTTATTGCTCGTGGTGTTGTTCTGTTGTGTAACACAGACAGGCACCTGCAAGCAGTTACAGTGGGTGTAGGTGCCTCCTGCACAGTATACACCTGAAGCTACCCCTTATTGCTCGTGGTGTTGTTCTGTTGTGTAACACAGACAGGCATCTGCAAGCAGTTACAGTGGGTGTAGGTGCCTCCTGCACAGTATACGCTACCCCTTATTGCTCGTGGTGTTGTTCTGTTGTGTAACACAGACAGGCACCTGCAAGCAGTTACAGTGAGTGTAGGTGCCTCCTGCACAGTATACGCTACCCCTTATTGCTCGTGGTGTTGTTCTGTTGTGTAACACAGACAGGCACCTGCAAGCAGTTACAGTGGGTGTAGGTGCCTCCTGCACAGTATACACCTGAAGCTACCCCTTATTGCTCGTGGTGTTGTTCTGTTGTGTAACACAGACAGGCATCTGCAAGCAGTTACAGTGGGTGTAGGTGCCTCCTGCACAGTATACGCTACCCCTTATTGCTCGTGGTGTTGTTCTGTTGTGTAACACAGACAGGCACCTGCAAGCAGTTACAGTGGGTGTAGGTGCCTCCTGCACAGTATACGCTACCCCTTATTGCTCGTGGGGTTGTTCTGTTGTGTAACACAGACAGGCATCTGCAAGCAGTTACAGTGGGTGAAGGGGCCTCCTGCACAGTATACACCTGAAGCTACCCCGTATTGCTGGTGTTTTTCTTTTCTTTAACACTAACAGGCACCTGCAAGCAGTTACAGTGGGTGTAGATGCCTCCTGCACAGTATACACCTGAAGCTACCCCGTATTGCTGGTGTTTTTCTTTTGTGTAACACTAACAGGCATCTTCAAGCAGTTACAGCGGGTGTAGGTGCCTCCTGCACAGTATACGCTACCCCTTATTGCTCGTGGTGTTGTTCTGTTGTGCAACACAGACTGGCATCTGCAAGTAGTTACAGTGGGTGTAGGTGCCTCCTGCACAGTATACACCTGAAGCTACCCCGTATTGCTGGTGTTTTTCTTTTGTGTAACACTAAAAGGCACCTGCAAGCAGTTACAGTGGGTGTAGGTGCCTCCTGCACAGTATACACCTGAAGCTACCCCTTATTGCTCGTGGTGTTGTTCTGTTGTGTAACACAGACAGGCACCTGCAAGCAGTTACAGTGGGTGTAGCTGCCTCCTGCACAGTATACACCTGAAGCTACCCCTTATTGCTCGTGGTGTTGTTCTGTTGCGTAACACAGACAGGCACCTGCAAGCAGTTACAGTGGGTGTAGGTGCCTCCTGCACAGTATACACCTGAAGCTACCCTGTATCGCTGGTGTTTTTCTGTTGTGTAACACAGACAGGCATCTGCAAGCAGTTACAGTGGGTGTAGGTGCCTCCTGCACAGTATATGCTACCCCTTATTGCTCATGGTGTTGTTCTGTTGTGTAACACAGACAGGCATCTGCAAGCAGTTACAGTGGGTGTAGGTGCTTCCTGCACAGTATACACCTGAAGCTACCCTGTATTGCTGGTGTTTTTCTGTTGTGTAACACAGACAGGCATCTGCAAGCAGTTACAGTGGGTGTAGGTGCCTCCTGCACAGTATACGCTACCATTTATTGCTTGTGTTTTTCTTTTGTGTAACACTAACAGGCACCTGCAAGCAGTTACAGTGGGTGTAGGTGCCCCCTGCACAGTATACACCTGAAGCTACCCCTTATTGCTCGTGGTGTTGTTCTGTTGTGTAACACAGACAGGCACCTGCAAGCAGTTACAGTGGGTGTAGGTGCCTCCTGCACAGTATACGCTACCCCTTATTGCTCGTGGTGTTGTTCTGTTGTGTAACACAGACAGGCATCTGCAAGCAGTTACAGTGGGTGTAGGTGCCTCCTGCACAGTATTCACCTGAAGCTACCCCGTATTGCTGGTGTTTTTCTGTTGTGTAACACTAACAGGCACCTGCAAGCAGTTACAGTGGGTGTAGGTGCCTCCTGCACAGTATACACCTGAAGCTACCCCGTATTGCTGGTGTTTTTCTGTTGTGTAACACAGACAGGCATCTGCAAGCAGTTACAGTGGGTGTAGGTGCCTCCTGCACAGTATACGCTACCCCTTATTGCTCGTGGTGTTGTTCTGTTGTGTAACACAGACAGGCATCTGCAAGCAGTTACAGTGGGTGTAGGTGCCTCCTGCACAGTATACACCTGAAGCTACCCCGTATTGCTGGTGTTTTTCTTTTCTTTAACACTAACAGGCACCTGCAAGCAGTTACAGTGGGTGTAGGTGCCTCCTGCACAGTATACACCTGAAGCTACCCCGTATTGCTGGTGTTTTTATGTTGTGTAACACAGACAGGCATCTGCAAGCAGTTACAGTGGGTGTAGGTGCCTCCTGCACAGTATACGCTACCCCTTATTGCTCGTGGTGTTTGTTCTGTTGTGTAACACAGACAGGCACCTGCAAGCAGTTACAGTGGGTGTAGGTGCCTCCTGCACAGTATACACCTGAAGCTACCCCGTATTGCTGGTATTTTTCTTTTGTGTAACACTAACAGGCATCTGCAAGCAGTTACAGTGGGTGTAGGTGCCTCCTGCACAGTATACGCTACCCCTTATTGCTCGTGGTGTTGTTCTGTTGTGTAACACAGACAGGCATCTGCAAGCAGTTACAGTGGGTGTAGGTGCCTCCTGCACAGTATTCACCTGAAGCTACCCCGTATTGCTGGTGTTTTTCTGTTGTGTAACACTAACAGGCACCTGCAAGCAGTTACAGTGGGTGTAGGTGCCTCCTGCACAGTATACACCTGAAGCTACCCCGTATTGCTGGTGTTTTTCTGTTGTGTAACACAGACAGGCATCTGCAAGCAGTTACAGTGGGTGTAGGTGCCTCCTGCACAGTATACGCTACCCCTTATTGCTCGTGGTGTTGTTCTGTTGTGTAACACAGACAGGCATCTGCAAGCAGTTACAGTGGGTGTAGGTGCCTCCTGCACAGTATACACCTGAAGCTACCCCGTATTGCTGGTGTTTTTCTTTTCTTTAACACTAACAGGCACCTGCAAGCAGTTACAGTGGGTGTAGGTGCCTCCTGCACAGTATACACCTGAAGCTACCCCGTATTGCTGGTGTTTTTATGTTGTGTAACACAGACAGGCATCTGCAAGCAGTTACAGTGGGTGTAGGTGCCTCCTGCACAGTATACGCTACCCCTTATTGCTCGTGGTGTTTGTTCTGTTGTGTAACACAGACAGGCACCTGCAAGCAGTTACAGTGGGTGTAGGTGCCTCCTGCACAGTATACACCTGAAGCTACCCCGTATTGCTGGTGTTTTTCTTTTGTGTAACACTAACAGGCATCTGCAAGCAGTTACAGTGGGTGTAGGTGCCTCCTGCACAGTATACGCTACCCCTTATTGCTCGTGGTGTTGTTCTGTTGTGTAACACAGACAGGCATCTGCAAGTAGTTACAATGGGTGTAGGTGCCTCCTGCACAGTATACACCTGAAGCTACCCCTTATTGCTGGTTTTCCCATCTCCCTGCAGGCCATTCGAATGACTGGAAGGCCAACACGGAGAGGCAGACAGTCACGAGCCAATAAAAGAGGGCAAGCAGGCTCTGTGTCTGGGGGCAACAGTGCTGGTCGTGGACGCGGTGCATTGTCATCAGCACGTGGCCATGGGACACGCTTGTCCTTATTTTCGGCAGCTGGACGTGTTGAGCCGCAGCATGCCGAAGACTTGGTAGAGTGGATGACCAAGCCCTCCTCATCCTCTCTCACCTCTCAGCAGGCTCAGGGTACTGGCAAAGCAGCTGCCAATGTGTCCTCTTCCCTCGTATCAATGTCATCATCAGTCACTCCTTCCCTAGACCCACCATGTCCTCCTGAGGAGTCCCCCGAACTGTTTGAGCACAGTGTTGGGTACATGCTCCAGGAGGATGCCAAGCGTTTTGAAGGGTCTGATGATGATACCCAGCTAGAGGAAGGCAGTAGCGTGAGCGCAGAGAGAGGGGATGCTCAGGAAGGACAGCAATCTGGCAGTCATGTTCCATCAGCTGCAGCATACTGCCAGGTTTTCTCCAGTGATCAAGAGGGAGGGGATGATGAGGTCACTGACTCCACGTGGGTGCCTGATAGGAGAGAGGAGGAGGAGGAGGAGGATGAGGAGGAGGCACATCTCCAACGAGGCAGGATGCCCTCCGGGGGCCAGCGTAAGGGCAGCACACCGACTAAATCACACCGCAGAGCTCCGCCTGTGCAGGGCGCTGCCTCTGCGCGTTATTCCAAAAGTTCTTTGGTGTGGGCCTTTTTTGAGACGGGTGCATCAGATCACACCGCTGCTATTTGCAACATATGTCTCAAGCGTATCTCGCGTGGCCAAAACATCAGCCGCTTGGGCACCACATGCTTGACCAGACATATGTTGACCTGCCATGCAGCTCGTTGGCAAGCGTACCTTAAAGACCCACACCAAAGAACAAAGCGGACCTCTCCTTGCTCCTCATCAGCTGGGATCTCCAACCCCACTATACCTTCAGTCCTCTCTGAAACCTGCACTGAGAGGAATGAAGGTGTAGAATTAGGTGTGTCACAGTCAAGTAGTTGCGGGCACTCTGCCAGCAGTACCCTGACGTCCGATTGTAGCAGGCAAATTTCCCTGCCCCAGCTGCTGGACCGTCGAAAGAAGTTCACTCCCAGCCATCCACATGCCCAGCGGTTGAATGCTAGCTTGGCTAAATTGCTAGCACTTCAACTGCTACCTTTTCAGTTGGTAGACTCGGCCCCCTTCTGTGAGTTTGTGCAATGTGCGATTCCTCAGTGGCAGGTTCCCAAACGCCACTTTTTCTCCCGGAAGGCGATTCCGGCTCTCTACCGGCATGTGGAAGGCAATGTCCATGCCTCGCTGGACAGGACGGTCAGCGGTAAGGTGCATATTACCGCTGACTCATGGTCCAGCAGGCATGGACAGGGACGTTACCTATCTTTCACGGCCCATTTGGTCACTCTTTTGGCAGCTGGGAAGGATGCAGGACAAGGTGCAGTAGTGTTGGAGGTTGTTCCGCCACCATGCCTCCAAAATGCTACTACTGGTTGTGACACACCTCTTTCCTCCACCCCCTCCTCTTTTTCTTTCTCCATGGCCTCTTCCTGTGCTTTGTCCTCTGAACCAGCGGTGCTCCGTAGGCGTTCAAGGAGCTACGCAAATACGCAGGCAAAAAGATGCCATGCCGTGCTTGCGCTGGTGTGTTTGGGGGACAGGAGCCACACTGGGGCAGAGGTTCTGTCAACTCTGCAGGGACAGGCCGAGAGGTGGTTGACGCCACGCCAGCTTAAGCCAGGAATGGTGGTTTGCGACAATGGTACAAACCTCCTCTCCGCCCTCCGACAGGGACAACTGACCCATGTGCCCTGTGTGGCTCACGTCCTTAACCTGGTGGTGCAGCGGTTCTTGGGCAGGTACTCGGGCTTACAGGATGTCCTGAGGCAGGCCAGGAAAGTCTGTGTGCATTTCCGCCGATCATATAATGCCAGTGCTCGGCTGGCTAAGCTGCAAAAGGAGTTGAACCTGCCCAAGAACCGCCTTATGTGAACGTTGGCCATGCTGCAGTGGCTGCACACACAGCAGAGGGCCATCAATGAGTACCTGTGCGACTACGGCACCAGGACAGGGTCAGGGGAGCTCGTTTTTTTTTCACCACGCCAGTGGGGCATGATCAGGGATGCATGCACTGTCCTGGCACCATTTGAAGAGGCCACAAGGATGGTGAGCAGTGACAGTGCATGCATCAGTGACACTGTACCTCTTGTCCACCTGTTGGAGCATATGCTGTGTGGAATAATGGACAGGGCACTTGAGGCAAAACAGAGGCAGGAAGAGGAGGACTTCCTTGCCTCTCAAGGCCCCCTTTATCCAGACAGTGTTCCTTCTGTCCCACCCATCACACAGGAAGATGAGGAGGAGGAGGATTGTGTCAGCATGGAGGGGGAGCCTGGCACTCAGCATCAGCAGCAGCAGTCTTTTAGGGATGATTTACAGTCCCAAGAAACCAGTGGACTTGTACATGGCTGGGAGGAAGTGGCTGTGGATCATGTCGTCCTTAGTGACCCAGAGGACTCCAGACCGAATGCCTCAGCTAACTTACGCTGCATGGCCTCCCTGATCCTGCAAAGCCTGCGGAAGGATCCTCGTATTCTTCGGATCAAGGAGAGGGACCATTACTGGCTGGCCACTCTCTTTGATCCACGGTATAAGGGTAAGGTTGCGGACCTTATCTTGCCGTCTCAGAGGGAGCAGGGGATGAGACATCTCCGGGAGGCCTTACAGAAAGGTCTGTGCAACGTGTTCCCAGAGACTGGGAGGTTACAAACTCCTGGTCCTGGACAACGAGTTGCTGAGGCTTCGGTCAGTCAGAAAAGGAGCGGTGGAGAAGGTGGCCGTCTGACCGATGCGTTCAGACAATTTTTTAGTCCGCAGCTCCAAGGTATGATCAGTTCCAGCAACCATCGCCAGCGTCTGATTTACATGGTCCAGGAATACCTAGGGGCAAGGTCAGACTTGGACACCTTTCCCACCAAAAATCCTCTGGCTTACTGGGTCTTGAGGATGGATCACTGGCCAGAGCTTGCACAGTATGCAATTGAGCTACTGGCCTGTCCTGCATCCAGCGTTCTTTCGGAACGCACATTCAGTGCCGCTGGAGGCTTTGTAACCGATCAAAGGGTGCGCCTGTCCACCGACTCGGTCGATCGGCTGACCTTCATAAAAATGAATCAGTCTTGGATCACCAGCTACCAAGCACCTGATGCTGATGTAACCGAATATTTTTTTTCTAAATGTCACATCCCTTCAAGACTGCCTATGCTGATGCTGAGTGAATGTCCTGTTATGTTGACTGACTATCCTCTTCCTCCTCAATGATCCTGCTGATAGCTTAGAAGAACATTTTTGGTTCTGGGTGCCGCCACCAGTGGCTAAGGCCCAATTTTTCAACCCCTGTTTAACAGGGGCATGTAATTACAATATTTGATGCAATGCTTTGCAGCAGGGCTCATTACTGCACTCCAACTAGAGTATCTGGGAGAGGTTGCAGTGTCGTGGCACCAGCACCAGTGCGTAAGGCCCAATTTTTCAGCCCCTGTTTAACAGGGGCGTGTATTTACAATTTTTTATGCAATGCTTTGCAGCTGGGTTCATTGCTGCGCTCCAAGTACAGTATCTTTGAGGGGTTTCAGTGTTTTGGCACCAGTGCCTAAGGCCCAATTTTTCTGCCCCTGTTTAACAGGGGCATGTAATTACAATTCTTGGTCTAATACTTTGCAACAGGGCTCATTGCTGCGCTCTAAGTACAGTATCTGTGAGGGGTTGCAGTGTTGTGGCACCAGCACAAGTGCCTAATGCCCAATTTTTCTGCCCCTGTTCAACAGGGGCATGTAATAACAATTCTTGATCTAATATTTCACAGCTGGGCCCATTCCTTCGCCCACCAAGAGTAACTGTGAGGACTTACAGTCTTGTGGCACCACCGCCACCACCAAAGACCCAATTTTTCAGCCCCTGTTCAACAGGGGCATGCAATTACAATTCCTGATATAATAGTTGACAGCAGGGCGTTCCAGCGCCCACCAAGAGTAACTGTGAGGGCTTACAGTGTTGTGGCAAAACCAACACCTAAGGGGCAAATTTCTGCAGAGTATCTACGGCAGGCCCCTACTTTCAAACATCCAACTTACAAACGACTCCTACTTGCAAACGGAAGGAGACAACAGGAAGTGTGAGGAAATCTACCGTTAGGAAGGGAAATTCTCTCCTGTAAGAGTTAATATGGGAAAAAGGTGTCTCCTCTCTACTGATGCTTTATCACCAATCCTTGTTTCAATAAAAACCACAAACTTTCCAAAAACATTTGTCATTGGGACGGAAAGTGAGGTGAAATGTTCTGAACAGGTGCACAGACAGCAAAACAAATGTTACAGGGGTGTTAACCCTTCCCTATGTACTCCAAAAAGCTTAAAAATAGATTTTTTGGCTAGAGCTACACTTAAAAAATTTACCTGTTCCAAATTAAAAACAGATTCTACTTAAGAACAAACCTACAGTCCGTGTCTTGTTTGCACCGCCTGTATACTGCTGTTCAGAGTATATAGGGCCTTTTTTTATTTTGGGTGCGGGGTTCCCCTTAATATCCATACAAGAACCAAAGGGGCTGGTAATGGGCTGGGGTAGGGATGGGTGATGGAGTAGCCATGCCATTTTTCTCAATGATTTTCATCCATATTGCCGGGACCAGACATTATATTAAAGCCGCAAGCAGTTTTAAATGGCTTTTTTTCCTTTAGAAATGTCAGTTTGTGCAGGGACAGTTCTAAACACGGGAAACATGTGCCACTTCACAGGCATACTTTAGACACCCCACAGGTACGATATTTAAAGGAATATTTCACTTTTTTTTTTTCACTTTATGCATCATTAAAATCACTGCTCCTGAAAAAACGACAGTTTTTAAAACTTCTTTTTGCATTGATACATGTCCCCTGGGGCAGGACATGGGTCCCCAAACCCTTTTTAGGACAATAACATGCATATTAGCCGTTATAATTAACACTTTACATTTCGAACGTTCGCGTCCATTGTATTTAATAGGGTTCTAAAGTTTGCGCGAACTTTCGGTCCATTCGCAGGTTCTGGTGCGAACTGAACCGAGGGGGTGTTCGGCTCATCCCTACCATCTACCAATGAGCAAATCCTAAAACAATAAATTATATACAGACTGTAGGAAATAAGCACACCGCTAGCGCCAAATCAAGCAAAAGTGATACATTTATTTAGACCTGAAAAAATTAAGCCAATAAATGGCCTAAGAGCAGTTGCTTAAATCCTTGGTAGACATTTTAGTCCCAACACCCCACAGACAGCACAGTTAGTGCTCACATATAAACACATTAAAAACATGACGGTAAATAGGGCATGCATCTCATCATTTCAATGGCTCTGCTGTAACAGGAAAAAATATCCTTGTAATCATTTAGGCTAGGTTTCCACTACTGAAACCCCAAAGTCGATTTTGCTGCAATTTTTGTCACGATTTTGATGCGACTTGAAGCAATGCCTGTGTATTCTTGAGGTCTATGGACCTCAAGTCGCATCAAAGTGGGACCAAAGTAGTGCAGGGACTACTTTGAAGTTGCTGCGACTTGACGTCGCACAGATATGAACGGTACTCATTGGAAATTATGGGGTACGACTTGTCATGCGACTTTGCAGTCCCAAGTCGCATAACAAGTCGCACTAGTGGAAACCGAGCCTAAAGCATCAAGAATTCCTCGGGAGGAACCCAATTTAATCATAAACAGCATTGTCAAAACCCATTGTAGAAACAATCAGCAGCTGTATCATAACTATCAAGACAAAATCCAGCAGTCCACTAAAACCTTCCTAATAAAACCGATGAAATTGTATGGGGCTATCCTCTATTAGACACACTTATTTGCGCATTGCCCATCCTGTAAATTGTAATTCAGTGCTAATTATTGAAAACAACATGTATTTGTATTTGTTCCATCCAAATCACAGTCCATATACTGTAGTGGTAAAAATATAGTTATTTTCAGTGGATTTCTGCTTGAAACAAACCCATATACTGTACTTTGAGGTCAATCCTCAAATGCCCTGCATATACCATGAACGTATAGATCCTACTCTTTCGTATCCAACTCCACCATAAACTGAATATACCTGCTGGAACTATTGGGGGACCAAATCTGTGAGTGGGTGATACAGAACATCCACTGAGCTTACATGTTTCAGGGCCTACATCCCTTTAACCACTGGTTTAAGCAGACTTCATGATAAATGTGACATCATCCAATGCTTGTTAATACACAACACTTCAGCCAAAGAACATTGATGTTCAGGTATGTTACATAGTTACATAGTTAGTCAGGTTGAAAAAAGACACATCCATCCAGTTCAATCATAAAAAAATAAAATAATAATATCATACAATCCCATATACCTAATTCTATACCCACAGTTGATCCAGAGGAAGGCGAAAAACCCCAACAGAGCATGATCCAATTTGCTACAGCATCGGAAAAAATTCCTTCCTGATCCCCCGAGAGGCAATCGGATATTCCCCGGATCAACTTTACCTATAAATGTTATTACCCAGTTATATTATGTACATTTAAGAAAAAATCCAGGCCTTTCTTAAAGCAATCTACTGAGCTGGCCAGAACCACCTCTGCAGGGAGTCTATTCCACATTTTCACAGC
The DNA here is from genome assembly GCA_029206835.1 of Rana muscosa. Classification (NCBI taxonomy): domain Eukaryota; kingdom Metazoa; phylum Chordata; class Amphibia; order Anura; family Ranidae; genus Rana; species Rana muscosa. Next base: position 602,702,822 of record CM055116.1, on the reverse strand, counting down.
TCTTACTGTCAAGAAACCTTTCCGTATTTGGAGGTGAAATCTCTTTTCCTCTAGACCAGTGGTTCTCAACCTTTTTAATGCCGTGACCACTTGATAAAATTTCCCAAGTTGTGGTGACCCCTAACAGTGCTCCTCCATGCCTCTTATCAGTTTGGTTGCCCTTCTCTGCACTTTCTCCAGTTCCCCAATATCCTTTTGGAGAACTGGGGCCCAAAACTGAACTGCATATTCCAGATGAGGTCTTACTAATGATTTGTACAGGGGCAAAATTATATCTCTCTCTGGAGTCCATACCTCTCTTAATACAAGAAAGGACTTTGCTCGCTTTGGAAACCGCAGCTTGGCATTGCATGCCATTATTGAGCATATGATCTACCAAAACCCCCAGATCCTTCTCCACTACGGATCCCCCCAGTTGTACTTCCCCTAGTATGTATGATGTATTCATATTCTTAGCCCCCAAGTGCATAACTTTACATTTATCAACATTAAACCTCATCTGCCACATAGTCGCCCAATTAGACAAGGCATTGAGGTCGGCTTGTAAATTGGTGACATCCTGTAAGGACGTTATTCCACTGCATAGCTTAGTGTCATCTGCAAAGACAGAAATTTTACTTTTGATCTCAGACCCAATATCATTTATAAAGATATTAAAAAGTAAGGGTCCCAGCACTGAACCTTGGGGTACACCACTGATAACCTTGGACCATTCAGAGTAAGAATCATTAACCACGACTCTCTGAATTCTGTCTTTTAGCCAGTTTTCTATCCATTTACAAACTGATATTTCCAAGCCTGTAGACTTTACCTTGCACATGAGCCGTGAGTGGGGAACTGTATCGAACGTTTTTGCAAAATCCAAGTATACCACGTCCACCGCCACCCCTCTGTCCAAGGTCTTACTTACCTTTCTGACAACTTCTGTCTTTCATGAATCCATGCGGTCTGTTGCTTAAAATATTTTTTTCCAGCAAGAACTCATCTATGTGGTCTTTTATTAATCTCTCCCGTATCTTCCCAACTATAGAAGTTAAACTAACAGGTCTATAGTTACTTGGTAAAGACTTTGTTCCCTTTTTAAATATAGGCACCACATTGGCCCTGCGCCAATCCAGTGGTACTATTCCTGTCAATAATGAGTCCCTAAAAATTAGATACAATGGCTTTGAAATTACAGAGCTCAATTCTTTTAGGATCCGTGGGTGTATGCCATCTGGTCCAGGTGCTTTATCCACCTTTATTCTGTCTAAATATTTCTGGACCATATCACTTTTGAGCCATTGTGGATTTGGGGCTGTGTCACTACCACCCCCATTTTGGACATGAGCTCCCCCATGCTCCTTTGTATACACAGATCTGAAGAAAGTATTTAATAAATTAGCCTTCTCTTTGTCCCCAGTCACCCACTCTAGATTATTTTGTAAAGGGCCTACACGCTCAGACTTGACTTTTACAATATATTTGAAGAATTTTTTGGGGTTGGTCCTACTATCTTTTGCAATCTGTCGTTCGTTTTGAATTTTAGTATCCTTGATTTCCTTTTTACATATCCTGTTATATTCTTTGTAACATTTAAATGACACTAGTGTTCCCTCATTTTTATATTTTTTAAAAGCTCTTTTCTTGTAGTTTATAGCTTTTTTAACTTTGGCCAATAGCCACATAGGTTTTATTTTTAGCCTTTTAAACTTATTGCCCATGGGAATATACTTTGCAGTAAGTTCACAAACAGTTTTTTTGAAGAATTCCCATTTCTGTTCTGTGCCCATTGATGCCAATATTCCCTCCCAGTCTAAGTCCTGGAGAGCAGCTCTCATCCTTGGAAAATTTGCTCTCTTGAAATTAAGTGTTTTTATCATTCTGTGTGCATTTCCACCGGTCATATAATGCCAGTGCTCGGCTGGCTGACCTGCAAAAGGAATTTAACCTGCCCAAGGTTTGATTTTTGCCTACAGCTAACATCAAATGAAATCATGTTATGGTCACTGCTACCCAGGTGTTCCTTTATCTGAACATTAGTAATAAGCTCTGCATGGTTTGAGATTACCAGGTCCATGTGTGTGGGGATGTCAGCATTAAAGGCGGCATAAAATTTGACTGTGGGTAGAACCATCTAGATCAGGGGTGTCAAACTCAGTTTCATCGTGGGCCACATCAGCATTATGATTGTCCTCAAAAGGGCCGGTTGTACCTGTAAGATTAGATGTCCAGTGCATCCCCTCCCCTTACATTAGATGTCGAGCCACCCCACCATCAGAAGTTGAGTCCCCCACTCTCCCTTACATCACAGTGCATCCCCCTTTAATTATGCTGCTGCTGGGAAGAAGCTGGATGCATTGCTGAAAGCAGAAAGTAGGGGTCTGGAGGGGGATCAGAGGAGGGCTGGAGCTCTCCTGCAGCTGCAGGAGAGATGCGAGGGCCACATGAAATGGCCTGGAGGGCCGGTTCGGCCCGCGGGCCTTGTGTTTGACACCTGTGATCTAGATTATAAGAGATAGAAAACACACAAGGGCCCAAACCCATAGATTGGTAATATAATAGTGTGTTACTGATTCGTCCGTTAGACAGGGGACCTCCTCAATTGACCAGTAACTATCAAAAGCTCAACTGGGACAACCCATCCGGGTCACCCTTCCAAGAAGTTGAATATGGAGTATTAACCATGGGTATACAAATATAGAAAAATATTTTATTGTGACAAAAATAATTACAGTTGAATAAAAATGTTAAGCCAATTGGCTATGAACCTCCGAACACCCACACTTAAAAATATATGACAACGTTGTATCTCACAAATAACAAAATGGGGCCCTGTACTCACATACATGCTACACACAGATAACATTCACCAAGCCTCTCAATTATTTGGCTAGGATGCAGGGTGACTGGGAATACTTATGTACATGCCTCCTATGATGCTTGTGTACATAACATTCAATGATGGATCAATGGACCCAGTCACTTAGGATTCTCAGTAACAACGCACCCAGCTCTTCACAAGGAGTTTGGTAATGGGGTTTTGAACAGTGTCAGGACATTAAGGCGCCTACTACAAATATAGTGTGGCAGTTGGAACAGTACACTAGGAGTATTTTCACACTTATGTGTTTGTATATGTAGTTAGATCCAATAGGTGTGTATGTTACCGGCCTCAAAATGTGAATTAAGAGAGCCGATAATTGTAGACGTGATGAGATAAGGTGATCAGCTTGGCGTGGACTGCAAAGAATCACACAACAGCATAAGACAGGACCACTGGGTTTTATGGCTGGAAATCGTTTGACTTTTACATAACAATACATCTTTTACATTTTTATAATCACATGTTTATAACTATTAACAATATATAATACAAATTTTAACTGAAGTATTTTAAACCGTAGTTACACAAAAAACATTGTTATATTTTAATAACATATATATATTCCTGTTATTCCGTGTTATAGATGATGATGTACACTTTAACTCTGCAATAATGGTATTGCCAATGCCATGCTTTAATACAAACATTATTTCGGTAGTTCTCTTTTTTAACCACTAGATGGTGCACATGAAGCAATGCATAGCTTTACATATAGGTTTTTCTTAAGAATATCAGTTTCCAACATGTGCTTTTCTAACTTTATGGAACTTGTATAAACCAAGTTTCAATATACTTATTTAGAAGGGTTTAGTGCTTCTAATAGACATTTGTTCTGACTAATGCAGTATTTTCATGTTTTTATGTCCTTTTCACTTGTTTCTCACACATGCTGTTCTAACTTCTAATAGCAGTAAAACTATAACATACAGTCTGCTGTAACTTTCCCTGCATCTGCTACAGATGTTTAAGAATCTTTCTATTATAGTTTAATGCAGATTAGGAACGATTTAGAGTACATACCTGCAAAGAATCACACAACAGCATAAGACAGGACCACTGGGTTTTATGGCTGGAAATCGTTTGACTCCAGTCACATGGTGGGTGGCCTTATATAAACTCTGTTTGTGTACCTTCTCTGCCATCTACTGGTTCTTGATAGAATAGCAGGAAGGTATTTCTTTGCTAGAAATAAAATAAATGAGTATGTACTTTGCTTTGGGGTGTCTGTTTTGTGACCATATAAACCCCAGTCCGTCACACTCTCCCCTCCTTCAGTTAATGGCTCCCGACATTAAACTCAATGGTTATCTGAACACTGTTTAGTGATTTAAGTAACCCAGATAGGTACTTGTTGCCACCAAGGAGCTATGTTAACTACCTGGCATGTCATGGGAGTAGCTAGCATTGTAGGAGTTTGTACGGTGTGAATCTGACTTGGTATGTATCTTGGTTGACCTAGTGTGTCATATGTAAAGATCTCTTTAGGCTTAGCTTGTCTGGTAGATCTTCTGACAGGAGTTGAGTCATCTCCATCAACATCATTTTCCATTTGCATATCTTGGCTCACAGTTAAGTCTTGACTTAATGAGGGTAATTCTGCAGTGTCTAGTCTCACCATGTCTGTAGCCCAGATTTGGTCGCCAACTAATGTTCCATCATTTTGTTCTTGTTCAAGATTGGGTGTGGTAGTTGTAGGATAGAACTCTTCTGCAGAAACTCTTAAAGGGATTTTCTGTACGTTTTGAGAGTTTTGTTGAGACGCAACACGATCATGACTTTCTGTAGTCTCTGGTATATAAGGATAATACCATCTTTCTTCATCTGAACATTCCTCCTCTTGGTCCACATCCATTCTGGTCTCCTTTCTGTTACTTGATTGTCTTTGTTTCATTGGTACTCTTGGAATGTGTCCTTCAATTGGTAGGTCATTTACTGGTAGTAAAAGATTTCTGTGCAGCACTCGAATAGTCTTTTTACCACTTTCAGGCTGAATTTTGTACACAGGCCCATCTTTGATTCTTTCTACCACTTTGTGTACTGATTCTTCCCAGTATGAACGAAGTTTACCAGGTCCTCCTCTTTCAGAGAGATTTCGTACTAAGACCCTATCACCCGGTTGAAGAGGTGCTCCTTTTATCTTCTTGTCATAGTACTTCTTCCCTTTAGCAGATGATTTTTGGCTATTCTCGGATGCGATTTTGTAAGCTTCTTGCATTCTGGATGCCCATTTTTGAGTAAATGTTGGTTGACTTTCTGATTCCTTTTCCAAATTTAGGTTGAGCATTAGGTCAATAGGCAAACGAGGAGATCTTCCATACCATAGAAAGAATGGCGAGTATCCTGTGGCTTCATGCCTGGTGCAATTGTATGCATGAACCATATGTGGAAGATATTCTTTCCAATCTGACTTTTTCTCTTCCTCTAAGGTGCGAAGCATCTGTAACAAAGTACGGTTCAGTCTCTCCACTGGGTTACCCTGTGGATGGTACGGAGTAGTTCTTGAATGAGAAATCCCTGCCAATCGTTGCAATGTCTGAAACAAGTTGTTTTCAAATTCTCTTCCTTGGTCATGGTGGAGTTTCTCTGGATAGCCAAAACGTGGTATGAAATCTTGAAAGATCTTTTCTGCCGCCGTTTTTCCAGATTTGTTCTTAGTGGGATACGCTTGTGCAAAGCGTGTAAAGTGGTCAACTATTACAAGTATATACTCATATCCTCCTTTGCTTTTTTCCAAGTGAAGATAATCAATGGATACTAACTCCAAGGGTGAACTGGTAGTAATCGAACCCATAGGTGCTCTTTCGGTGATATTTGGACGCTTTTGTTTGATGCAGTTGCACTTCTTCAGCACATATTCATCAATGTCTCTTTGCATAAATGGCCAGTAAAATCGTTCACGTGCTAGGTGGGTTACCTTGTCTGTACCAATGTGACCCATGTCATCATGAAGATTTTTTAAGACCAATGGTTTTAGCTTTTCTGGTGGGACTAGCTGTTTTCCGGTTCCAGCGTCTCGGTAGAGGATTCCTTCATCAACTCTGAGTTTGTTCCATTCATGTATCAAACGTCTTGTTTTACTGGTCATACTCTCCTTTTCTTTGTGGTTTGGAATCCAGTCCTTCTCCTTAAGCCAGACAACTTCTCTAATGTTGGTATTGTCTTGTTGTAATGCTCTGATGTTCTCCTGAGTCATTGGGCAGATTGTCTGTCCTTTCAGCAATTCTTCGGCCACATCACTTTCTGAGTGAAAAGTCAATGAAGCTACCCATAGTGCCTCTTCTTCATCGACAGCTTTGCTCCCTTGCCACATAGCTGACACAACCTCAGATGGTACAAGCTCTGTGTACTCACTCAAATTCTTTGTGAGTTCCACCGGAAATTGTGACAGTGTATCCGCGTCTGCATTCTGTTTACCTGGCCTGTACTTGATATCAAAGTGGAAATCGGCCAACTCGCCAACCCAGCGATGACCCACAGCATTCAGTCTGGCAGTACTCAATACATATGTCAGTGGGTTGTTGTCTGTGTAGACTGTGAATGTTGGAGCGTAGTACAAGTAATCTCTGAATTTGTCACAGACTGCCCACTTGAGAGCTAAAAACTCAAGTTTACCAGAGTGAAGATGGTAATTGCGCTCTGCTGGAGTCAATGTTCTGGAGCCAAACCCGATAACACAAAGTTTTTCTCCTTGTCGTTGGTACAGTACAGCACCTAGGCCTTCATTGGAAGCATCAGTGTGTAAAACGAAGGGTAGGTCAAAATCAGGGTATGCTAGTATTGGTGGATTGGTTAGCATGTCCACCAGTCTGGATACTACAGCTTGATGTTTGGGTGTCCATTGAACCGGTGTTTTAGATGGCACTTGTGTTTTGTTCCCATTTTTCTTTGTAGGTTTCCCTTGATTGTTTTTGGTAATGGATGTAGCAGATTCTTTCTCAGTGTTCTGCAAAAGTTCATACAGTGGTTTAGCAAGTCGAGAGAAATCTTGAATGAAGGACCTGTAGTAGCTCAGGAATCCTAACAAAGATCTGACTCCTCCTACTGTTTTTGGTTCTTTCCTTTTCAAATGTAATACCGCTTCAAGATCTTTTGGGTCAATTTTTATGCCTTCTTCTGACACCATTCGTCCAAGGTATCAAATCTGTCATTTAAAGAGTTCACACTTCTTCGGTCTAAGTTTGATACCATGCTCGCGCATTCGACTAAGCACTTGCCTAATATCATTGACATGCTCCTGAAAAGTTTTGGAGTAGCAAAGTACGTCATTCAGGTATGGAGAACAACATTTGTCTCTGATGCCCTCTAGTACATTTTCCATGCATCTCTGAAAAGCTGCTGGGGCATTAGTTAATCCGAACGGAATACGATTCCACTCCAGGAGTCCCCAGGGGGTGCTAAAAGCCGTCAGATGTCTGGAGTCTTCATGCACAAAGCCTTGATGATACGCACTACCCTGGTCCAGGATTGAGAACCATGTAAATCCTCCTAAGCTATCCAGCAGATCTTGTATTCTGGGTAATGGATGTCTATCTGGGATAGTCTTTCGGTTTAACTCCCTAAAGTCAACACATAGTCGTAGGCTACTGTCCTTCTTTCGAACACAGACAACCGGTGATGAGTATGCGGAAGAAGATTTTGTTACCCAACCTCGGTCAAGAAGGTTTTGGATATATTCTTTCACTTCCTTGTATAGGGGTTTCGGTATCGAATTGTAGCGTTTCTGGACAGGAGTTTCATCTTTCAGATTTATCCTCAATTTCAGGTTAGGAATGCATCCTATGTCTCCCTCATCTCGAGCAAAGACATCTGATTCATCATATAACATTTGTCTTGCTATCTCCTGTTCTTCTTTTGAGAGATCTTCCAAATTGACAGGTGGGTGCCACTTAACAGATTTGTTAGTGGATAGCTGATTTCAAGTGTCCACTTGATTCAACTGGTTTACATGAAACACCCTTTTCTTCTGGTCAATTCCCTTTCCATCGTCTTTGTTTGGAGACAATGGTAGAATTTCAGCTGCTGGAGAAATGGTACCCAATACTGTTCTGGGCGGAAGATAGATGTCATGTTGAGCACGGTTCAGTATAGGTATCTTCACCAGTTTAGAGAACCCATTTGGCACATCTACCACTGAAGGAAATAGTTCAAGTCCTTCCTCAACTGGATATTCTGGAAGTGGTTCAAATGGCATGATTCCTCCTTTTGGCCATGCTCTAATTCTGCATTTGACTTCACAGATCTTGCCTCCTTTAATCTGGAGTCCCTTCTTCCCCACTTTGACCATATGACTATCGGATATTTCTCCTGGGTCAGTTGCTTGACTGACAGCATTGACAATGTTATTCGCTACACTCTGTCTTACTTTCATAGCTTCACTCAGCAAGATAGTCAGGTTTTGGGTGCTGTTTGGTCGGTCACGGTTTTCTCTGGATCAATTCTTCGATCACATTAAACCCAAGAATTGGATTGCCATTACAAACAGTCACTCACCAGCATTGGTACATAGATGGCTGAGTTTCCATGTCTACTACTTTCGAATTCCAGGCAGACTTCAATCCATCCGATGAATGGAATGATAGAACCATTTGCAGCTGTAATAGATAAGTTGTCATCACAAAGTAAATCTTGTATGTGCCTGATGGAGACACTGGGTAGAAACTCTTCTAACCATGCCTTCCCGAAAATGCTGACCTGAGCTCCTGTGTCCATCAACATGTCAACCGGAACACCATTCATCCGACATGACAGTAGGCATTTTCCTCCAATTAATTGTGCTACATGTTGTTTGGGGAATCCCTTCTCTTTTTGGAGTGTTCTAGTTGACCGGTGGGTAAATACCCTGTTTACCTTCGCACGGGACAGATCATTTGAGGTGGTCACTGGTTGTCCCTTCCCAGTGACCATCTGTCGTTTCCCGACTGCCTTTTTTTCTTCAAGCAATCAACCGCTCTGTGTCCTGTCCAACCACAGTAGAAACAGTGGTAGCAGTTCTGTCTCTCTCGTTTAATGCAATCATCACACCTGGGTTTGCAGTGAGCTGTATCTGGAACTTGAACATTGGTTAGTGGCTTAGTCCTTTGGTTTCCAACAACCGGAGTTTGCTTCATCATCTTTTCCAGGTTCTTTGTGAGAGCAGAAACCTGTGTTGTTAGTTCCGTTAATGCAGTGTGATTTGCTCTAGCATCTCCCTCAACTCTCTTTTGCAAGGTGTCTTTTTCACTATTACCTGGTGTCTGTGATGAATGAACAGTAAGAGGTTTATGTTTAGGTGCACTGTTTAAGCGTCTCTGTCTTTCTGTTTCCTCATCAACTGATCTGGTGACCTGCTCTATGATAAAGTCATCCGTTACTGTCAAATCAGACACGTAAGGCTTGATATCTCGTCTAACATTAGAGTTTTTTTCGTTTAGTCCCTGATACAGTGTATGAAGGAATATGCCTTGCACCAGTTTTTTGTCATAGTTAAGCTCTCGCCTATCATGTTGTGATGTGGACAGAACTTTTTGTTTTAACCCCACTAGCCTGTAAACAAATTGTTGTGCTGTTTCTCTTTCTTGCTGGGTAGCATTGCTAAGGTCCTGAAATAACTCATTACCACTTCGTTCTCTCATATGTGACTTCAAAAACCTTTTCAATTCAGCAACAGTAAGATCATCTTTGTCAGTCAACACATCTTTAAAATGACCAGGTTTAATTATTCTCAACATGGTGCGTATAATTTCAGATTCAGGGAATTTTTCTGTTAGACCCTCGTCAATTTGTCTGCACGCGCTACTGTAACTCATGTCCGAACCATGATCTGAAATTACACCACCATGCATTTTGAATTCTCTACGTGGCAATAAAGCAACAACGTCAGTTAATCTCACCACCTCCGATACCTGTTCAGTCCTTGCAGTCCCACTACTTATTATTTTTGCAGCGGTTGCAATGTCCACAGTTGGTGTACTTTCCTTGTTAAGTTTTAGTTCATTGATCTTGTCTTGGATGATGAGTAGGTAAGACATGCCTTGATCTTCTAACTTCTCCAGCTGATCACTTCTCAAGTAGTCTTCAATAAATTCAACGAGTTCCATTTCATTGGTACCAGTCACTGATGGAACGTCCACATCTCTTTCATCTTCCAGCATAATAGCGAGGCTATGCAGCTGTTCTTCACTAAGCAGATGAAGTTGTTTCCGGATATCCCACATCAGCGCACGACGAGGAGACGCCATATCTGTTGCACTCTGAAGACTTCCACTCACAAGGCAGACGACACTCACGACTCTCCTTGTAGCTCTGTAGTAGGCTCACGCTTGTCTCGCGCTTCCCTCACACTGGTAATACAACGAATCCCGGCACGACCCCTCAAAATGTTACCGGCCTCAAAATGTGAATTAAGAGAGCCGATAATTGTAGACGTGATGAGATAAGGTTATCAGCTTGGCGTGGACTGCAAAGAATCACACAACAGCATAAGACAGGACCACTGGGTTTTATGGCTTGAAATCGTTTGACGTTTACATAACAATACATCTTTTACATTTTTATAATCACATGTTTATAACTATTAACAATATATAATACAAATTTTAACTGAAGTATTTTAAACCGTAGTTACACAAACATTGTTATATTTTAATAACATATATATATTCCTGTTATTCCGTGTTATAGATGATGATGTACACTTTAACTGTGCAATAATGGTATTGCCAATGCCATGCTTTAATACAAACATTATTTCGGTAGTTCTCTTTTTTAACCACTAGATGGTGCACATGAAGCAATGCATAGCTTTTGTGATATTGGGGTGTTTTAGCTCAAGTGGATAGATGCGTTTTTATGCAGGGAGTCCATATCAGACAGGCATTCTAGTGAAGGGCCTGGTAGCCCACGTTTATTTAAACAAAAACAAAAGCAAACTGTCCCTTCAGGATTCCCACGCAGGGGTTTAACTTCATTTAGCAGTTCAAAAAAATAAGGAAAACATACCAAGCCACCTGGCTCTCTTGTTAGCAGTTCCTCTGCTTGCTTTAGGTACTGATACCTTAAACCACTATATCTTCCAATCTCACAGTCTTGGATGCACACAGCTTTGGGCTTCCTAAACGCACACAGCTTGAAGTCCCTTAATGCACACAGCTTCTGGCTCCTTGGACGCACACAGCTTAAAGCCCTTCAACGCACACAGCGTTTGTCCTCACACAGAGACACTCACTAGCAGCTACTGCAGTAAGCAAGCTGCTCACCATCCTTCACACTCCTTCACTCTCACCAGCCCCTCATTATATTGGTTGTGTGCACCTGAGCACATACCATGCTGGCTGTCCACAAGACCCGGACACAGGGTTGGAGATCCCATCCCACCCAAGACTCTGAAGGATCTCCAAGCCATAGAAGCCCCATGTAGAATTAGCAAAATCTGAGAAAACTGCCAGAGCAGTTTTCTCTGTTTTTTTAAATTTACGCTCTGTAGCTCTGCACTCAGCCGATATGCAGACTCTGTGTCCACTTTAACCCTTTTTTCACTGGGACAGAGCCTCGCTCTGCCACATACCCCCCCCCCTCTTGTTTTGATCCAGAGGGAGAAACACCTGCACCCATCATAGTAGTTGGGACACCTCTGTGCTGGCCATCAGCCACGTAGGCCCAACCCTTTTTTCGGGTGTGCTTCCAGGTACGTCCCGGCTTGGATCTTAACAAGATCCTATAATTCCGTATACTCTGCCTTCCCTCTCTTCTCTTTGGGTCCCTGAGCATACTCTCCTCTCTTGGGGGAACTCTGCCTACCCTGATCCTACCTTTCAGCTTACGTAAATAAGTTGTATCTTTCACCACAGGTCTTTCAGGTTCAAAAACCTCTCTCTTGTTACCCCGGGCAACCACATTGCTTTTAACAGCGCCAATCATTAAATCATATATTTTAATGTCACACTTTCCAACGCAATCAGTGCTGTCCATCTCAGTGCTTGTTAGTACCAGACCTGAGGAGGGACCACACATAGGCGAGAGATTAAATCCCACAGGACTAAAGCCAAGTTCTACCTCACCTGTTGTCCAACACTCCATGGGTAACTGATCTAACAGATGACACTGATCTAGGCACAAACTACTTCTTTCTGATGTACACATTACATTGCTATAGGTGAATGCTGCAGCACTTTTTCTCACAGTGTCTCCGGGTACTTTAACCACTTAAGCCCCGGACCATTTGGTAGCTAGAGGACCAGAGGTGAATTCAGAATTTTGCACTGCGCTGCTTTAACTGTAAATTGTGCGAACATGCAATGTTGTACCCAAACGAAATTTGCGTCCTTTTCTTCCCACAAATAGAGCTTTCTTTTAATGGTATTTGATTGCCTCTGCGATTTTTATTTTTTGCGATATAAACGGAAAAAGACCGAAAATTTTGAAAAAAAAATGATATTTTCTACTTTTTGTTATAAGAAAAATCGAATAAACTCAATTGTAGTCATACATTTAGGCCAAAATGTATTCAGCCACATGTTTTTAGTAAAAAAAATGTCAATAAGCGTATATTTATTGGTTTGCGCAAAAGTTATAGAGTTTACAAACTAGGGTACATTTTCTGAAATTTACACAGCTTTAAATTTGTGACTGCCTATCTCATTTCTTGAGGTGCTAAAATGACAGGGCAGTACAAAACCCCCCCAAATGACCCCATTTTGGAAAGTAGACACCCCAAGGAAATTGCTGAGAGGCATGTTGAGCCCATTGAATTTTTTATTTTTTTGTCCCAAGTGATTGAATAATGACTAAAAAAAAAAAAAATTACAAAAAGTTGTCACTAAATGATATATTGCTCACACATGCCATGGTTATATGTGGAATTTCACCCCAAAATACATTTTGCTGCTTCTCCTGAGTACGGGGATACCACATGTGTGGGACTTTTTGGGAGCCTAGCCGCGTACGGGACCCCGGAAACCAAGCACCGCCTTCAGGATTTCTAAGGGCGCAAATTTTTGATTTCACTCCTCACTACCTATCACAGTTTCGAAGGCCATAAAATGCCAAAATAGCACAAAACCCCCCCAAATGACCCCATTTTAGAAAGTAGACACCCCAAGGAAATTGCTGAGAGGCCTGTTGAGCCCATTGAATATAATTTTTTTGTCCCAAGTGATTGAATAATGACAAAAAAAAAAAAAAATTACAAAAAGTTGTCACTAAATGATATATTGCTCACACATGCCATGGTTATATGTGGAATTACACCCCAAAATACATTTTTCTGCTTCTCCTGAGTACGGGGATACCACATGTGTGGGACTTTTTAGGAGCCTAGCCGCGTACGGGACCCCGAAAACCAAGCACCGCCTTCAGGATTTCTAGGCACAAATTTTTGATTTCACTCCTCACTACCTATCACAGTTTCGAAGGCCATAAAATGCCAAAATCGCACAAAACCCCCCCAAATGACCCCATTTTGGAATATAGACACCCCAAGCTATTTGCTGAGAGGAATGGCGAGTATTTTACAGCTCTCATTTGTTTTTGAAAATGAAGAAAGAAAATATATATATATATATATATATATATATATATATATATATATATATATATTTTTTCAATTTTCAAAACTTTGTGACAAAAAGCGAGATCTGCAAAATACTCACAATACCTCTCAGCAAATAGCTTGGGGTGTCTACTTTCCAAAATGGGGTCATTTGGGGGGGTTTTGTGCTATCTGGGCATTCCATGGCCTCCGAAACTGTGATAGGCAGTGAGAAGTGAAATCAAAAATTTACACCCTTAGAAAGCCTGAAGGCGGTGCTTGGTTTTTGGGGTCCCGTACATGGCTAGGCTCCCAAAAAGTCTCACACATGTGGTATCCCCGTACTCAGGAGAAGCAACAGAATGTATTTTGGGGTGTAATTCCACATATGCCCATGGCATGTTTGAGCAATATATCATTTAGTGACAACTTTGTGCAAAAAAAAAAAAAAAAAAATTGTTGTTTTTCCGCAACTTGTGTCAACATATAAAATATTCCATGGACTCGACATGCCTCTCAGTATATAGCTTGGGGTGTCTACTTTCCAAAATGGGGTCATTTGGGGGGGTTTTGAACTGTTCTGGCATTTTATACACAACATTAGGAAGCTTACATCCACTCTTCTAACCACTTGAAGACAAAGCCCTTTTTGACACTTTTTGTTTACATGAAAACATATTTTTTTTTGCAAGAAAATTATGTTGAACCCCCAAACATTATATATATATATATTTTTAAAGCAAAGGCCCTACAGATTAAAATGGTGGGTGTTGCATTTTTTTTTTCTACACAGTATTTGCGCAGCGATTTTTCAAACGCATTTTTTGGGTTAAAAAATACACTTTTTTTAATTTTAATGCACTAAAACACACTATATTGCCCAAATGTTTGATGAAATAAAAAAGATGATCTTAGGCCGAGTACATAGATACCAAACACGACATGCTTTAAAATTTCGCACAAACGCGCATTGGCGACAAACTACATACATTTTTAAAAGCCTTTAAAAGCCTTTACAGGTTACCCCAGTAGATTTACAGAGGAGGTCTACTGCTAAAATGATTGCCCTCGATCTGACCTTCGCGGTGATACCTCACATGCATGGTGCAATTGCTGTTTACATATGACGCCAGACCGACACTTGCGTTCGCCATTGGGCAAGAGCAGGGCAGGACAGGGGTGCTTTTTTTTTTTTTTTTTTTTTTTTTTATATTATTAATTTTGCTTTTATATTTTATTTTTAAATTGTTCCTTCCAAGTATTTTTTTTTTTTTTATCATTTTTATTGTTATCTCAGGGAATGTAAATATCCCCTATGATAGCAATAGGTAGTGACAGGTACTCTTTTTTTGAAAAAACTGGGGTCTTCTAGACCCTAGATTTTTCCTCTGCCCTCAAAGCATCTGACCACACCAAGATCGGTGTGATAAAATGCTTTCCCAATTTCCCAATGGCGCTTTTTATATCCGGGGGGGGCATTCCCTCCCACTGCTTGTAAAAGCAGTCCAGAGGCTAATTAGCCGCTAGGATTGCTTTTACATGAAAGCCGGCCGCAGGCTGAAAAGAATGATACCAAGATGATACCTAAACCCGCAGGCATCATTCTGGTATAAACATTCAAAGTCCAGCAACATACCAGTACGTTGCTGGTCCTTGTTGGACATGTATTGTAATCTTTTTATTTCATGCAGCCAGTTGGCTGAACGAAAAAAGAGATTGATCGGTGGGTATGCCCACCATTAGAATACCGCCCTTCATCCACCCACTTCCAATGATGGGCATACACGCACCATTTATATATGCCGAAGCATGGGGGCATCCTCCCGCAAAAAAGTTATGCCGCACACACATGGTCGGACTTTTCCACGGGCAAGCCTCCGTCGGAATTTCTACCGTATGTACGCGGCATTAGGAGCAAAATCGCTCCTCCGCCCCTGCTGCCCCAATGCTTCGGCATATTTGCTTTTTTTTTTTTAACTGTGGTGGTGAAATCACCTCCTACAGCACTGGAGTCGCAGGGATCAGGCCTGTCTCTGCGAACGCTGCAGTTATGTGTGTTTTTGTTTTGTAAGTGACAGTGATCGATCGATACTGCACTTGGGTGGCCTGGGCTGGACGGAGGGGCAAAACGCAGGTGCCAGCAGGTATCTGGGCTGATCCCGCTAACACTGCGTTTTTGGGAACCCTAAACTGCTGGGGACGCTAGTATAGATCTGATCAGATCAGATATTGATCTGTTCAGATACTATACCACTAAGGGGGGTGTATGCTTCACGCGTGGGCGTTAGCGTTACTGGCACTAACCTGACGCTGCCTGGGGTGTGACTCAGACCCTCTCTGACGCTAAAACCTAATTGATATCACCCGCCGGGCGATCAGGGGGTTAAACCTTTATTGGGTTATATACACGGCGGGTGCCCTGACACTATAAAAAGCAAACTAACTAACCAGCGTCACCCGTAACACTTATATGGTGATCACTGGTGAAAGGGTTAACTAGGGGCAATCAGGGGGTTAAAACCTTTATTAGATAATATATGGGGGTACCTGACGCTATAAAAACCTGCGGCGAACCTAAAAAAAATGACCAGCTACCGATCTGCATCACCGACACTAAGACAGCGTTTAGAAAAACGATTGCTTAGCGACAGTGGTGATGGGGGTGAAAGGGTTACCTGGGGGGGCGATCAAGGGGGTTAAACCTTTATTAGATAATATATTGGGGTACCTGACGCTATAAAAACATGCGGCGAACCTAAAAAAAAATACTGGCTACGATCTGCATCACCGACACTAAGACAGCGTTTAGAAAAACAATTGCTTAGCGACAGTGGTGATAGGGGGTGAAAGGGTTACCTGGGGGGCGATCAAGGGGGTTAAACCTTTATTAGATAATATATTGGGGTACCTGACGCTATAAAAACCTGCGGCGAACCTAAAAAAAATTACCGGCTACCGATCTGCATCACAGACACTAAGACAGCGTTTAGAAAAACGATCGCTTAGTGACAGTGGTGATAGGGGGGCGATCAAGGGGGTTAAACCTTTATTAGATAATATATTGGGGTACCTGACGCTATAAAAACATGCGGCGAACCTAAAAAAAATTACTGGCTGCCGATCGGCATCGCTGACGCTAAGACAGCGATCAGAAAAATGATCGCTAAGCGACAGTGGTGATAGGGGGTGAAAGGGTTATCTGGGGGGTGATCAGGGGGTTAAACCTTTATTAGGGGGGGTTAGGGGGCTACACTGGACCTAAGACTAAACTTTGGTGACACTTTTACAGTCACAAATGTCACTGATTGCAGTGATCACTAAATAAATGGTCACTGCAATCAGTGACACTGTGACTGGGGGCTGGGGGGGTGATCTGGGGGGTGATCTGGGGTGTCTGGGGGGGCGATTTATGTCCCTATGTGTCCTGGTGTCAGTGTAGTGTTGTGTGCACTGACCTGATATCTTCTCTTGTACGGCGCTCGGTATATGTGAGCGCCGCACCAGAGATGACATCACTTCCTCCTGCTCCCTCTGTCTGACACAGACAGAGGGGGCATTTCTATTCGCCGGGAGCGATCGCGAGGGGGTGGCCAGAAACGAATGGCTGCCCCCTCATCCCGGAACGCTCCCGGACACTTAGCCACCGCTCACTGTATAGAAGGGGCGTCCGATTGGACCCCCCAACTGTACAAAGGCAATCACGTACACTCTACGTGATTGTGCCTGTCGGTGCCATTCTGCCGACGTATATATACAGTGAGCGGTCGTTAAGTGGTTAAGTTGTACCTCTTTCTGAGTGATAGAAAGCATCTCTGCTAGTGCTGCATCTATTCTGGGCCCTTCCTTCTCATGAGATTTAGCTGCCGAGAAAGTATCTGCGCCCTCTACTGACCACTGCTCAGCTGCACCTTGGAGCACACCCGCAGAGATGTTTCCAGTCACTACACCAGCCGGAGAGACCTTTGATGACTCCAACAGTTCTGAGCGCCTTCCAAACAACTCAGTAACTGGGAGCACCCCCTTAGAGAACCTCAGAACTATTTGCCACACTGTTAACAAGCTTCCCAGCACAGCCTGTACCACCTGGCTCCACCTATTGGTACCACGCAGCACCACCTGGTCCGACTGCGGTGGAGACACCCAAGTGTACAGTGAGGGCACTTTTACCAACTCCAGCATTTCTAATAAAGTTTTTGTCAACTCTATGCAACCAATGTCTAAATGCGTGACCTTTTTGGGAACCTTTCCCCTGTCCGAGACATGGAGGGGCTCATCCATTGCAGATTGTGAGGTTGAGACATTTGAAGAGACCACCATCTCCTTGAAGGTACCCCTCATCCCAGCCTGTTGCTCCCCTGGAGCGCTGTCAGACACATGTCTCCTCTTCACCTCTAACGCTACACCAATGAGCCTCTGCGAGTCAACATTAGTCACATTGTCAACTTGACACTTGCCATTATTTAGTTGCTGGGCCGTGGACAATCCATCTGCCATGCCTGCGCCCAGAACCGTTCCTTCAGACTGGAGGGCATCAGCCTTTGCAGGGGCTGGCGTGCCCTTGAGCACTGGCCATTCTGCGATCCCTCCACTGGGCACAGCAGGTGTTCTGTCCACAACTCTGTCACACATCATTGCTTCGTAATTCCTTGTCACTTGGCCTAGTGCCGCAACTGCTTCCTTGCACCAATCATCCCAGTCTCCTGTGGTTCCATCACTGGTGCTCCACAGCACTGCATCACCTGCTCTAGAAGGCCCAACAGGAACCTGGGATTCACTAGCCAAAACAACACACTTGTCACTTCTATCTACCTCACATTGTGACAATATTTTTTTTCTCACATCACACTGGGAGATTGCATCCTCAACCAAGGCAAGGTGCAATACCTTATTTTGAACACCTTGCTTTGGTGGCGCTACAGACACATACAGCTCTTCACTTTCAGCTTTTGCAGGCTGATCTAACCCCTTGACAACTGGGTTACACTTAGGGTTGTGGGGCTGCGCCCACACACACTCACTATGTAATACAGTCTTCCCTTGTTTCACCAGAGTAGCACCACAGCAATCCTGGAAAACCTCTGGCTCCAACACATGGAGGCCCCATGAGAGTTCCATGGACAATCCTGCGCTTCTGGTTGTCATGGGAGATATCCTACTCCCATCATTGGTAGTAAACACATTTCCAACATTTTCAGACATGACACTAAAGGAAACACATTTTTCAATGTCATGATCACCAATACCATCACATTTGCCAACAATAACACTTTTGTCAGCATAACCATCAGAATTTTCACTACGTGTAGACATAACTGCTACTTTTGTGGATTGTCTATTACCCACCAAAGCCTCTGAGTGACTCCTCACAGCGCCCTCCATTTTTAAAGGGGCACCCTTTCCTACATGGGCAGCTCCAAAGTTGACCTGGGAAACGCTCGGCTCCGTCACTGCGGGCTTCTTGGAAGTCTCCCTGGGCAACCCTGCAGTACTTGTCACTAGGGAACATGGCACAAGCACTGTTTTGGTCACCCCTAACTCTATTTTCCCAGCCACCTGCTGGACTATAGCAGGCACATGCAGAGTCCCCATGTCCTTTCCAGTCTTTAGCCCTGCGGCTAGTTGGGCTTTATTCTGTGCCTCCCCACTGCTCTGGGTAGTACACTGCCGCAAGTCTATGTCCATTGGCACTGCGGATCTCCCCACTGGATCTACTCCCACTTCACTGGGTTCAGTACCATAAACTGGAACAGTCTTACCATTTTCAGTGGCTGGCATCATAGCCTTCACTTGAGTGCGCTGTCTCTCAGCTGCATCCATACCAGCTACTGTCTCTTTGGGGCCATATGGCGACACTGCAGCCTTTCCAGACTCTTCAGCGGTGTTCCAGAACCTTGGGCAAGTAAAGATCCCATGCCCCACTTGACCACATTCCAAGCACGGTACTGGACGCTGAAATTAAATTTCTTGGCATCTCCTCAATGCCTGGCTCTCTTTTGCCATGGGATACCACTCTTGAGGACTCCACTGGTCATGACCATCAGCAGACAGACTCCTTGGATCCCCAACATCCCTGCTGGCCTGGACGTTGCTTCCACGGACGACCATTCTCCTCTTTTCCACACGCTGTTGTCCACCCGGCTTCCTGTTGCCAGGGACAACCTCTTTCACTTCACTTTTAACTGGGGGTGACATGAGTAACTTACTCCAGATCACAGAGATTTCACACTCAGTCAAATTCTCTCGTTTGGCTGGGGCATGTGGTGAAATACCCTCTAGCCACAGTAGCCTTTCTCTTGCTTCAGCAAGGATCGCCACCTTTTTCTGCTTTGACCGCCCCATCCTTGCGGTGTTGCACACAGCAACCAGTAACACAGTTCACAGCAGAGGGAAGAAAATGTGATTCTCCTTTCACAGGTACACAACCTGCATGCAACACAGTCCATCAAACTTCTGTGCAATGATGTTCGCCTGGCTGCCACACACAGCTAGCAGCAGTTCATCGCAGAGAAAAAATTGACTTTTCGTTCACAGGTACACCACCTGCAACACACAATGCCTTTCGCCTGGCTGCACTTCCACACTCAGCCAACAGTTCCTGACCTGAACTCAATGTGGAGCAAGGACCCGGATTTCACCGTAGTGTTGCCCGCTGAATCCACCACTGTGATATTGGGGTGTTTTAGCTCAAGTGGATAGATGCGTTTTTATGCAGTGAGTCCATATCAGACAGGCATTCTAGTTAAGGGCCTGGTAGCCCACGTTTATTTAAACAGAAAAACAAAAGCAAACTGTCCCTTCAGGATTCCCACGCAGGGGTTTAACTTCATTTAGCAGTTCAAAAAAATAAGGAAAACATACCAAGCCACCTGACTCTCGTTAGCAGTTCCTCTGCTTGCTTTAGGTACTGATACCTTAAACCACTATATCTTCCAATCTCACAGTCTTGGATGCACACAGCTTTGGGCTTCCTAAACGCACACAGCTTGAAGTCCCTTAATGCACACAGCTTCTGGCTCCTTGGACGCACACAGCTTAAAGCCCTTCAACGCACACAGCGTTTGTCCTCACACAGAGACACTCACTAGCAGCTACTGCAGTAAGCAAGCTGCTCACCATCCTTCACACTCCTTCACTCTCACCAGCCCCTCATTATATTGGTTGTGTGCACCTGAGCACATACCATGCTGGCTGTCCACAAGACCCGGACACGGGGTCGGAGATCCCATCCCACCCAAGACTCTGAAGGATCTCCAAGCCATAGAAGCCCCATGTAGAATTAGCAAAATCTGAGAAAACTGCCAGAGCAGTTTTCTCTGTTTTTTTAAATTTACGCTCTGTAGCTCTGCACTCAGCCGATATGCAGACTCTGTGTCCACTTTAACCCTTTTTTCACTGGGACAGAGCCTCGCTCTGCCACACTTTACATATAGGTTTTTCTTAAGAATATCAGTTTCCAACATGTGCTTTTCTAACTTTATGGAACTTGTATAAACCAAGTTTCAATATACTTATTTAGAACGGTTTAGTGCTTCTAATAGACATTTGTTCTGACTAATGCAGTATTTTCATGTTTTTATGTCCTTTTCACTTGTTTCTCACACATGCTGTTCTAACTTCTAATAGCAGTAAAACTATAACATACAGTCTGCTGTAACTTTCCCTGCATCTGCTACAGATGTTTAACAATCTTTCTATTATAGTTTAATGCAGATTAGGAACGATTTAGAGTACATACCTGCAAAGAATCACACAACAGCATAAGACAGGACCACTGGGTTTTATGGCTGGAAATTGTTTGACTCCAGTCACATGGTGGGTGGCCTTATATAAACTCTCTTTGTGTACCTTCTCTGCCATCTACTGGTTCTTGATAGAATAGCAGGAAGGTATTTCTTTGCTAGAAATAAAATAAAATAAATGAGTATGTACTTTGCTTTGGGGTGTCTGTTTTGTGACCATTGTGACAGCAGGAAGGTAAAGTCACCTGGTTGCATCCAGGGGGGTAGATATATTTCGCCCAGATTCAGGCTTTACGCCGACTTATACAACTAGGTGGAGAGTTGTATAAGCCCAGCTGAGGCTAGTAGGCTCATGAATGACTCATACCTCTAGGGAGAGTGTGGGGCGTCGTGCAGACAGGGAGTTGATGAGACCAGCTGAAGCTTGTCAGCTCATTTAGGCCTCTATAAGAACTCCCAGCTTCATTAGATGTTAGCTCATGCCTGGAACCAGACCTGTGTGGACTGTCTAGGGAGAGTGAACCCCTGTGCGGTGAGACAAAGCCTGTGTGGCTATTTGCTTGGACATTTAAAACCAGGGACTTAGGGACTAGGACAGCACTAGGCTGATCCCAGTTGTTAGTTAGGAAACCTGTATGTTTAGCCAGAGGTCAAGTTGACCAGGATTTATTTTGTTTATGTTTCTTTTGCTTTGCTGTGTTTTGTCACTGTAAATAGAAAATAAACCGCACCTTTTTGATTTTGAAAACCACAACCTCCGTTTGCTGGGCCTGTTTTTGTGTGGGGAGCCCATCTCGGGGGTCACACACACCCGCTGCCGAGCTAACCCCCTCACAGTTGGTGGAGAACCAGTGGCAGTTTTTTTTTAAGCCAGCATGGAGGAGATACTGAAGCAGCTGGCTCTAGCAAATGCCAATCAACAGCAGACAAATGCAGGTTTGCAAAAGAGCCTTGCAGCTCAACAACAGAACTTCGCAGCCCAGCAGCAAGCTCATCAACAGAGCCTTGCAGCCCAGCAGCAGACAAACGCAACTTTGCAACAGAGTCTGGAGGCTCAGCAACAAGCCCAGCAGCAATCTGAGGCCCGCTTCATAGACCTGTTGCAGAAGCAAGAGCAGAGACTACAACAACAGATGGAAGCAGCAATGCAGCAACGTCCGCAGACCAGTGAGGAAAGCCGTCCCACTAATACCGCGTCCTTTGGGGTGAGTCGTTTATTGACAAAAATGACTGGAGAGGATGATCCAGAGGTATTTTTGACCACATTTGAAAGGACCGCTGAAAGAGAAAAGTGGCCTGAGGAGCAGTGGGCTGGACTGGTGGCTCCTCTGTTAACTGGTGAATCGCAGAAAGCTTACTATGACCTAGAGCCTAACCAAGCAAAAGACTATGTGATGCTAAAAGCTGAAATATTGGCAAGGCTGGGTGTCACCCAGGCTGTCCGGGCTCAGCGTGTGCATAACTGGACTTTCCAGCTTGGAAAACCCCCCAGGTCTCAAATGTATGATCTCATTCACCTGAGCAGAAAGTGGCTACAGCCAGAGACTTTGTCCGCACCAAAGATTGTGGAACGTGTTGTAATGGATCGGTTTTTGAGAGCTCTTCCTACTGCCATCCAAAAGTGGGTAAGCCATGGAGACCCAGAGACGGCCGATGGTCTTGTGGATCGTGTGGAGAAATACTTGGCTACAGAGAACCTGACGGCCTCTTCCAGAGACACTCGGACTTTCCACCCTAAGACCAGACCATCCCCAGGGGCGGATAAGAGGATTCCAAGGGGTGAGGGTGGAGAGAGTGAGAGGGTGGGAGCTCTACCCCAAGTTTGGCGAGAACAGCCTGGGAAATCAGCGGCTCAAGAGGCCGCAAGAAGGATCGTTTGCTACCGCTGCCGGCAAGCGGGACATATTGCAGCCAATTGCCCGGTTGTGGAGGAACCCATGCAGTGTGACTTTCTGACGGGCAGACGTCAGTCGCTGTGTGCAACAGTCGCATGCACTGCCATTCGAGGAACTGAGAAACATTTATGCAAAATGTGTGTTAATGGTAGAAATGTTGTGGTATTGCTGGATTCAGGTAGCCTTGTGACCCTGATAAAGGCTGAGTTAGTTAAAACAGAGGTCTCTGGGAATAGCAAGGTAGCTGTTATTTGTGTGCATGGGGACACCCGAGAGTATCCAGTGACTACAGTGTGTTTCGAGACCCCCAAAGGTACCCTCTCTCATCCAGTGGGCTTAGTATCTCAGTTACCGCATGACGCCATTGTGGGAAGGGATTTTCCGAAGTTCTGGGAACTGTGGGATGATCCTGAGCCCCCCACTGGTGCCCCTATGTACCAGGAATGTGATAGCCAGAACTCCCCTGAGAGTGGTGAGGACTCTCCGGAATTTCCCTTATCAGTATTGGCAGGGGAGACTCAAGAAACTGGAGAGGAGCCCACCTCCTCAGACGAAAACCTACCGTCTGTGGAGTTTTCTGATCTTGAGGTTCACAGGGAAAACTTTGCCACAGAACAGTTGAAAGACCCCGCCCTAATAAAGGCACGGGAAAACGTAGTGAAAATAGATGGCGAGTTAGTGAACCCAGATAATACCTGCACTTACCCATACTTCAGCGTAGAGAAGGACCTACTGTATCGGGTGGCAAAAAGGGCAGAAGAAACCGTTGAGCAGCTTGTGGTGCCCAAACCTTACAGGAAGTTGGTGTTGGAGTTGGCCCATGGGCACATTCTTGGAGGTCATCTGGGGACAGAGAAAACCCGAGAGAGGGTATTACAGAGATTCTATTGGCCGGGGGTGATGAAGGACATAGAAAATTATTGTTCCTCCTGCCCTGTGTGTCAGAGGTCGGCCCCGATGCCACATTTCCGTAGCCCGCTGGTCCCTCTACCCATCATTGAGGTCCCGTTTGAGAGGATCGCCATGGATTTGGTAGGTCCTATAATCAAGTCCGCTAGGGGGCACCAGTACATATTAGTTATAATGGACTATGCCACCCGTTATCCAGAAGCGATCCCTCTCCGAAATACCTCGGCCAAAACCATAGCCAAAGAGCTATCTCTCTTGTGTTTAGCCGGGTGGGTATTTGTGAAGAACTGCTTACGGACCAAGGTACACCCTTTATGTCCCGGGTTATGAAGGAGCTGTGTAAATTGTTCAAAGTGACGCAATTACGTACATCTGTGTATCACCCCCAAACCGATGGGCTGGTTGAAAGGTTCAACAAAACCCTAAAACAAATGTTGAAGAAAGTGGTGGATAGAGATGGAAAGGATTGGGACTGTCTACTTCCTTATCTGATGTTTGCTATTAGGGAGGTGCCCCAATCCTCTACGGGATTCTCCCCCTTTGAGTTACTGTATGGGAGACACCCAAGAGGGCTGTTGGATATTGCCAAGGAAACTTGGGAAAGTGAGAGTTCTCCCCACAGGAGTGTGATTGAGCATGTCGCCCTGATGCAAGACCAAATTGCACAGGTAATGCCCATCGTGAAGGAACATTTGGCCCAAGCGCAGTTAGCACAGCAGAGAGTGTACAACCGTGGAGCCAAGACCCGTACCTTTTCCCCGGGGGATAGGATACTGGTACTTGTCCCTACGGTTGAAAGTAAATTTCTTGCCAAATGGCAAGGCCCCTACGAGATAATGGAAAAAGTGAGCGAAGTGAATTACAAGGTCAGACAACCAGGAAGGCGAAAGCCCGAACAGATCTATCACGTTAATCTGTTGAAAGCCTGGAGGGATAGAGAGTCCCTAGTCGCAGACACTTGGTCACCAGCTCAAACTGGTTGCGTGATTCCTGAGGTTGGAATAGCAGCCACCTTGTCACAACCCCAACAACAGGAGGTTAAGGAGTTTGTGCTTCGCAACAAGGAGGTATTCTCTGAGCTGCCGGGACAAACATCTGGGGTAGAGCATGACATCATTACCCCGCCCGGTGAAAGGGTGAAGTTAAAACCCTATCGGATCCCAGAGGCCCGACGGGAGGCAATACGGGAGGAAGTACAGAAAATGCTGAACTTAGGGGTGATAGAGGAGTCCCAAAGTGATTGGTCTAGTCCCATTGTGTTGGTGCCTAAACCGGATGGGAGCTGGCGATTTTGTAACGATTTTCGTCAGTTGAACAAAGTTACAAAATTTGACACCTACCCCATGCCACGTATAGATGAGTTGATCGACCGGCTGGGAACAGCCCGATACATGACGACTCTTGACCTCACAAAAGGGTATTGGCAAATCCCCCTGGCCAAGTCGGCCAAAGAGAAAACCGCATTTGTAACCCCAGACGGGGCGTTCCAATATAAAAGAATGCCGTTCGGGTTACAGAATGCGCCGGCCACATTCCAGCGGAAAATGGACCAGATGCTGAGGCCCCATCGGAAGTATGCTGCGGCTTACCTGGATGACATAATTGTCCATAGCACAGATTGGGCCTCACATCTGCCAAAAGTGCAAGCAGTCCTGGACTCTGTTCGGGAAGCGGGGTTTACGGCTAACCCCAAGAAGTGTACCATTGGGCAGGAGGAGGCCAAATATCTTGGGTACACCATTGGGAGGGGAGTAATAAAACCCCAACTCAACAAAGTCGAGGCCATCCAGAGTTGGCCACGTCCCAACAGCAAGAAGCAGGTACGAGCCTTTCTGGGAATCGCTGGGTATTATCGGCGATTCATTCCCCACTTTGCTTCTAAGGCTGTGCCCCTAACCAACCTGACGAAGGGGAAAGGGTCGGTCATGATTAAATGGACCCCCGAGGCTGAGGCAGCATTCCAATTCTTGAAACAAGCCTTATGTAGCCAGCCAGTGTTGTACTCACCCGACTTCTCTAAAGACTTTGTCGTACAAAGTGATGCGTCAGATGTGGGGTTAGGAGCAGTATTGTCCCAGGTCTGGAACGGGGAAGAGCACCCAGTCATTTACCTCAGCAGGAAGTTGAAGTCCCATGAGGTAAATTACGCCACCGTTGAAAAGGAGTGTTTAGCGGTGAAGTGGGCTCTAGATTCCCTTCGGTACTACCTGCTAGGTAGGCACTTTGACATGGTTACGGATCACGCTCCGTTAAAGTGGATGGCTCAAAACAAGGAAACAAATAGAAGAGTGAATAGGTGGTTCCTGGCCCTCCAGGAATTCAACTTCACAGTAAAGCATCGCCCTGGCGTTCAAATGGGGAATGTGGATGCTTTGTCTCGAGTACATGAATGCCTGATTGCTGGTGTTCCAACCCCGAGGTTAAAACAAGAGGGGGGTATGTGACAGCAGGAAGGTAAAGTCACCTGGTTGCATCCAGGGGGGTAGATATATTTCGCCCAGATTCAGGCTTTACGCCGACTTATACAACTAGGTGGAGAGTTGTATAAGCCCAGCTGAGGCTAGTAGGCTCATGAATGACTCATACCTCTAGGGAGAGTGTGGGGCGTCGTGCAGACAGGGAGTTGATGAGACCAGCTGAAGCTTGTCAGCTCATTTAGGCCTCTATAAGAACTCCCAGCTTCATTAGATGTTAGCTCATGCCTGGAACCAGACCTGTGTGGACTGTCTAGGGAGAGTGAACCCCTGTGCGGTGAGACAAAGCCTGTGTGGCTATTTGCTTGGACATTTAAAACCAGGGACTTAGGGACTAGGACAGCACTAGGCTGATCCCAGTTGTTAGTTAGGAAACCTGTATGTTTAGCCAGAGGTCAAGTTGACCAGGATTTATTTTGTTTATGTTTCTTTTGCTTTGCTGTGTTTTGTCACTGTAAATAGAAAATAAACCGCACCTTTTTGATTTTGAAAACCACAACCTCCGTTTGCTGGGCCTGTTTTTGTGTGGGGAGCCCATCTCGGGGGTCACACACACCCGCTGCCGAGCTAACCCCCTCACACCATATAAACCCCAGTCCGTCACATGTACAATTAACCACTGTCTGCGGGCACACAGTTTCAATGATTGTTAATCTTGTGGCATAAATAGAGGCAGCTGGATGTTGAAGTGGCCTGCACTCAAAAACCAAACAGCATAGCTCTAACCGAGCATTTTATTTCACCAGGTATGTCCACCTTAATGTAGAGTCCAGCAGATTCAGAACAGCAGGTTAGGGGGAAATGCACAAGTCTATTGGGTGTCTGGCATGGCCAGAATGAACTCAAGTAGTAAAGGTACTGAATCCTGCTTCTTACTGCTGGTGCAAGAGATCTTGGTAATAACTGGTTAAAGATGAACCCTTGAGAGTTCTAAAGCATGAACATCACAGTTCCATATGCATAAGCATACAAACAGGCTTGTCCAGAGGCTATCACAACTTGTCCCCATGCTGTCACTGTCTTAGTGACAGCCTTTTTGTATACGCAGGGATGGACCCTAATTAGGATTCTAGGAACACTTTTAAGCTCATTTCATTGTTTAATCCTTTAGGCATCAGGGTTTTAAGTCTGAAAATCCAGGCCTTCTCTTTCCTCAAAAGTACTGTGTCAAAATCGCCTTGCCTGTTAGTTAGTTTCAGGGCAAAAAAGCCCTTGACCTTAAGGCCATCTTGTTGTTCACTGTGGAATTCCGCAAAGTGTAGCCCAATATGTGTTTATTTTTTGAATTGAATACTTTTCAGGAGCGCACCGAATCTGATACGAAGCTGGCGTTTGGTTTTTCCCACATATCATTTTTTGCAGGGGCATTCCAAGATGTAAAGGACCCTCCTGGTGGCACAGTTTATAAATAGTTTAATCGTCCCCAACCTCTGAAGGAACCACAAGGGGCACACGTGCGGACCAGACATATAGATCATCTATACACTGCTGGATCAGCTCAGTGCCGGCTTTTAGGAATTTACCCATGTGAGTGTATGATACTATTTTTAATTTTAATAAATATTTTAAGACATACTGCACCATGATGGCCCTTTATGTGTTTTATGAGCAATCATAGAGTGATATTTTCCATCAGCATATTGGGAGGAACTGCTGAAAAGTCTGGTACATGGATATCCATATGAACCAAAGGCGCACTAATCTAGCCTATCTGGTGAGTGACCAATCTATGTGGTGGTGGTATAAGTACAACAAAATAATACTCCTGCGCTCTGATGTCTTGGTGTATGCGGGGCGTGTCGATCATTCCTCAGTAAACAGGCAACACTTTAGGAATCTTGCAGCCCTCCTCAGAACTATGGGTGTTCATACAACTGTAAAAAAACAAAAAACAGGAGGGCGCACCGACCTAGTGTATTACCAGATAAAATCTTTATTAAAATGTATAAAAACAGCAATGGTCCTACTCACAAGCAGAGCGTTAAAATGAGCTTTTTCTAGTGACCAGCCTGAATCATAGGACGACTGAAGTTAAAACTCGATGACCAGGGAGATAGATGGTACCTCAAATGTGCTGGACGGCCGACGCGTTTCCGGGGCGCACCCCTTTCTTCAGAGCCTACACAGCTTGTGGTATCCTATAGGATAGGATACCACAAGCTGTGTAGGCTCTGAAGAAAGGGGTGCGCCCCGGAAACGCGTCAGCCGTCCAGCACATTTGAGGTACCATCTATCTCCCTGGTCATCGAGTTTTAACTTCAGTCGTCCTATGATTCAGGCTGGTCACTAGAAAAAGCTCATTTTAACGCTCTGCTTGTGAGTAGGACCATTGCTGTTTTTATACATTTTAATAAAGATTTTATCTGGTAATACACTAGGTCGGTGCGCCCTCCTGTTTTTTGTTTTTTTACAGTGGTGGTATAAGCACATACGTGGTGAATGTGAAAGTTCAGCAAGTCATCTGGGATAGAAACAATTGTTCACATTGGACTATTTGGACACTTATTATGCTATTCATTGAGATATATCTACCTATTCCATAGTATTGTATATACAACCCACTGGGAGGATCTAATTAACAATTATTATTTCTATATCATATTAATATATTATTTATTATATCTTTATTCATTATATAGGGTGTTTTTTGCACATTGGATTATACACTTCTTTGTACATGGTCATTGATTGTTGCTCATTGCATATTGCACTTTATAATTGCAGCAGGAATTCCTTCTATTGTTGGCACGTATAATATAATTTAATTGGCGGTTAATACACATATTATTTATGTTCAGAGCACCAAGTTCACATAATTGTTTAGATTAATATAGAGATAGTGGTTTGATTTATAAGTCAGCGCAATTCACTTTTTTCTTTTCATTTAATTTTCATTTAACCTGTATTGGTTGTATGACTTTTAATTGCAGCAGACTGTTTTTGAGCATAAGCATCTTGGCGCCGGTAACACACAATTTCACATTTTACTTTTGTAAACACTTTTTACGGGCAGCAGAGAATGGAGGTTTTTTCATTTTTGGCTAATCGCAGGCTGGATTTGGGCGAACTCTTTAAAAATTTTGATGACACCACAGCAGTGAACTTGGAACAAGGGTTTAAAAACCTTAAGCAGGCCATGGATAAACAGATAAGGGTGTGGTGGGACATCATTACATTAGAAACGTATAAAGAAGCCAAAATTACACCCAGAAGACTAAGGTGGGATTTAGGACCGAATGATGGGTTGGAGGATGAAAATCTTTCCAAGGCATGTTTTTTTTTTTTTTTAACGGCTGTGAAAGTAGACTATTGGATATGATAGTAGACAGACGTAAAATAAAACTTGCCAAAATAGAAGATAATATAAATACCATCAGAGAGAATATGACACCACATGTTGAAACAATTGACTATAAAACTAGAGCCAGTAAACTACAAGAGTTCCTAGTAAAATTAGACAATGAGGTAAAAACGAAGAAAGTTAAAAAATATCAGAGAGATAAAAAAGATTACATAGCCGGAAAAGTATATAAATGGCAGGAGGATGAAATTATAGTTAATTCCGCAAACACTTCCCTTAGTGAAGGGTTAGAAGATAGGGGTACGGTCATAGAGGGTACCAATACCGTAAGGACAACACACCCCACCCCTAATGTAAGTAAGACACCTGCACCTATCCCCAGTACTAGCGCCCAAAACAAGAATACCCCTAACAGAGTAGACCAAGGGGGTAGCATGGGATATCCCGCCCACCCTCCAGGCCCTGGAGAGGAGGCTATAGAGGGAGGGGATACTATAATCAAAACTATGGAGCACCACACTGGCAGGGGGGATGGAGGGACTGGAGAGAACCGTACAAACCGCCCATGCCGGTTTTCCAGACCAGCAGGGGGGCTGGAACAGGAGTCCACAGGAGGGAGGTTGGAATGGAAACCACCAAGAAGGAGAGGGTGCAGAGGGGGAAGCAAAAAGAAAAATAATGAATTAGGGAAAGGCATTTATAATTTAACGGATATTATTTTTTCACAGGAAGAGTTAATGGTTTTAGACAAAGGAATAAAATATGCACCCAATAAGCCCTTTAATCCGTTCGAAGCTTTTATAGATCTTCAGAAATGTATTAGAAAACTCAATTTGAATTTTTTTTTTTTAGGAAGGGGGGATAATAATCCACGACAGTGTAACACAATTTACAAACATAGTGAATTGAAAAATAAGTCCACGTTCAACCCCAAATCCAGTACTAACCAACATATAGAGGTCTTCAAAAGAATGGTGTAAAAAGAGATTAAAAGTATCAAACCAGGTAAACATAAACAAACAGATAGGATATGGCAGGGAATTAAGAAACTAGAAAAGAGGAAGGACATAGTGGTCAGACCAGCAGACAAAGGGGGAGGGCTGGTGGTATTGACTAAAAAGGGTTATGGGAGTGAACTAGAGAGATTGGTCCAGGATAGTACCACATACCAAATATTGAAAAATAATCCAAATAAAGAACTCAAATATAAACTGAGAGAATTCTTGCAGACAGAATATTGAACAAAAAAGAGGGCAGATATTTGCTGCCAGATGCACCGAAATATATATCAGGTTCCGAAAGTCCACAAAAATAAAACAAAACCACCGGGGAGACCCATAATTAGTGGAATTGGATCAGTCCACTCCAGAATGGGGGAATATCTGGATGTTTATCTCCAGCCCTTAGCAGGGAAGGGACTGGCCTTCATTAAAGATAATAAGGATGTGATCCAGCTGCTTGAACAGGTGGATGTGGATGACTCCACGCTGTTGGTGACAATAGACGTGGAGTCGTTGTACACTAATATCAAGCAGGTGGATGCATTGGCAGCTGTAGCATGGCCTATGAAACACTTCTCGGACTTAAGATTAAAGCAGAGAAGGTTCATATTAGAAGGTTTAAGGAAGGCCATGGGGAATAATTTTTTCTGGCACAACCACCGGTTTTACAAACAGATAAAAGGAGTGGGAATGGGCAACAAGTATGCCCCAAGTGTGGCCAACATTTTTCTGAATAAATGGGAAGAGGAGGAAATATTCGGAAGGCTTTGGCCACACTTACAAGTCTATAAAAGATTTATAGATGATATCCTAATTGTCTGGAAAGCTAACCTTAACGAACTAAATTAATTTGTTCAACATATAGGTGCGAACCAATATGGTATAAAATTCACAGTTAAATGTTCAGCAGGAGATTATTTCTTTTCTTGATTTGGAAATATTCAAAAATGGAAATAATTTGTACACCAGAACCCACTTTAAGGAAACGGATAGGAATGGGTACATCCCATACAGCAGTTGCCACCATCCCCAATGGAAAAAAGCAATACCTAAGGGCCAATTCATTAGAATTAGACGCAACTGCAACTTAATGGTAGATTACAAGGAACAAACTGAAGTACTCATAGACAGATTTGTGGACAAAGGATATGAAAGGGAACAACTAGAGTACACCAGGGAACAAGTTGAGCAAATGGACAGGTCAAAATTATTAAAAAGTAAAAATAAGAACAAGAAACATAAAGATAGGATACCGTTTATTACAGGATTTAATAAAGAGTATAGGAAACTAGAAGGGATCATTAAAAAGAACTGGCCAATCATCAGTAACGATCCACACCTGAGCCAAGTTCTACCATATAAACCTGTATTCATTTACAGGAGGGCTAGAAGAATAAGAGACGTAATTGTTAAAAATGTACCCGACCCTCCCAAGAAAATGACCACCTTTTTGGGTTTTTTCAGGTGTGGGAAGTGTAAACCCTGTAGGCTCACTAACAAAGCGAGCAGAAAATTAATTAAATTTCAATCTCGTTCGACAAAGCAAGAATTCAAGATCGCAAAACGTATCACCTGCAAGAGCACGCATGTTACCTACATACTGGAGTGCAGTTGTGGCCTCCAGTATGTAGGAAGAACCACCAGGGCCCTATCTTTCAGAATAGGTGAGCATGTGAGAAACAAAAAGAAGGGGTATAAATATTACAGCGTCTCAAGACACTTCAGAGATGTACATAATAGAGACCCCCGGCACCTCACATTCTATGCCATCGATCGGATTGAACAAGACTGGAGGAATCAAAATTTATGAAGGGCGGTATCTCGTAATGAAAACTTTTGGATGTTTAGATTGAACACAATGAAACCACAGGGGATGAATGTGGAATTAGATGTTAATTGTTTTATAGAGGATTATTAATTATTTTTTATTTTAATTTTATTTTTATTTATTTTTTACTTTTTATTTTAATTTTAATTTTTATCTTTATTTCTATTTTCATCCACATCATATATATCCGCATACATATATATTTTTCCTATTCACTACAGATAGGGATATACAGGAATAATTTGGGTATGATTTAAGTAAGAATTGAGTTTGTTGTAAAAGGGTGGCATAAATAATTGTAATATAAATAGCAATTTTATAGTGTGATTTAAGGATAAGTGCTCATATACATTTTTTATATATTTTTAAACATGATGTGCCTGTAATTGTAAGAGCGACCCAGCCGTGTATAGGGGTGACCCAGTACAATTCTTGGGGCTAGCTGATGTTGTTAATGCACCAGGATTATACAAAATATTGAGGAGTTTTAAACCTGGGGGAATTCTAATAATGGGGGTTGCTATCTCCAGTAGTCAAAATGGCGGCTAGCACACTTCCGGTACGCGGAGATAGCACTTCCAACCGGAAGTGGTAATAGATGGGGCATTTCCATTAACCAAGATGGAGGATACGCCACTTCCGGCCCCACGGAGCGGCCGTCCTTTATCCAAGCAATGGGGATGGGTTAATATTAAGCGTAAGGGGGTATAAATTAAGGGACAGGCGGACACTAGGCAGCTTCTTGATGACGCATTGATTGCGAAATGCATTGAGGCTGCGGGATTATCTGCTTGTCATTTCTGGTAACAACAACGAGGTTGGGGGCGCTATTTCAGCTTGTGAAGGAACCACAAGGGGCACACGTGCGGACCAGACATATAGGTCATCTATACACTGCTGGATCAGCTCAGTGCCGGCTTTTAGGCACTTACCCATGTGAGTGTATGATACTATTTTTAACTTTAATAAATATTTTAAGACATACTGCACCATGATGGCCCTTTATGTGTTTTATGCGCAATCATAGAGCGATATTTTCCATCAGCATATTGTGAGGAACTGCTGAAAAGTCTGGTACACGGAGTGGTTATCCATATGAACCAAAGGCGCACTAATCTAGCCTATCTGGTGAGTGGCCAATCTATGTGGTGGTGGTATAAGCACATACGTGGTGAATGTGAAAGTTCAGCAAGTCATCTGGGATAGAAACAATTGTTCACATTGGACTATTTGGACACTTATTATGCTATTAATTGAGATATATCTACCTATTCCATAGTATCGTATATATACAACCCACTGGGAGGATCTAATTAACAATTATTATTTCTATATTATATTAATATATTGTTTATTATATCTTTATTCATTATATAGGGTGTTTTTTGCACATTGGATTATACACTTCTTTGTATATGGTCATTGCTTGTTGCTCATTGCATATTGCACTTTATAATTGCAGCAGGAATTCCTGCTATTGTTGGCACGTATATTATAAGTTAATTGGCGGTTAATACACACAGAGGCGTAACTAGAAACTTCAGGGCCCCGGTGCAAGAAATCATGAAGGCCTCATCCCTATCCCCCCCATTACCTCTGTTGTAGAAGTAATGGGGGGGATAGGGATGAGATCAGTGGTGGGGGGGATTGGGATGAGATCAGTGGTGGGGGGGATGGGATCAGTAAGGAGGCACAGGTGGTGGTGGGAGAGGATGGCACCACCACTGCCACCACCCTCAAGTACCACCACAGCCACCCCCCCTCAATTATCACCGCTACCACACCCCTCAAGTACCAGCGGTGGTACTTGAGGGAGGTGGCAGCGGTGGTGCCATCCTCTCCCACCACCACCTGTGCCTCTTACTGATCCCATCCCCCCACCACTGATCTCATCACTACCCCTCCCCCCATCACCTCTGTTGTAGAAGTAATCGGGGGGGATAGGGATGAGATCAGTAGTGCAGACCCCCATCAGTATAGAATCCCCCTTAGTGCAGAACCCCCCCATCAGTATAGAATCCCCCTTAGTGTAGACCCCCGCACTATAGACACATTCCTTAGTGCAAACCCCCCATCAGTAAAGACACCCCCCTTTAGTATAGACCCACCATCAGTATAGACACCCCCTTAGTGCAAACCCCCGCAGTATAGACCCCCCTGCAGTGCAGACCCCCCATCAGTATAGACCCCCCCATCAGTATAGACACCCCCTTAGTGCAAACTCTCGCAGTATAGACACCCCCATCAGTATAGAATCCCCCTTAGTACAGACCCCCGCAGTATACACAACACCCCCTTAGTACAGACTCCTGTAGTATACACACACCCCTGCAGTATACACACACCCCCTTAGTACAGACCCCCGCTGTATAGACAACCCCTTAGTGCAGACCCACAGTGTATTACACAGTCCCCCTTAGTACAGACCCCCGCAGTATAGACACCCCTCTTGGTGCAGACCCCCGCAGTATAGACACCCCACTTGGTGCAGACCCCCGCAGTATAGACACCCCTTAGTGCAGACCCATGGTGTATTACACAGCCCCCTTTAGTACAGACGCCCCACTTGGTGCAGACCCCCCATCAGCATAGGCACCCCTCTCCCCCCCCCATATATCCATCTCTACTTAAAATAAAATGTACAGTACAGACCTCAGAACAGTGCGGACGTGTACACACAGCGGTGTGTGTCCCCCTGGCTCCTCCTCCTCACTGGATGTAAACAGAGAGGAGGAGGCGCCGGTGGCTTCAGTCCCCACTGACAAGAGCGAGTGTAGGGAAGCGGGCGGTTTTAGCGGTGCCGGCCGCTATCCACGGGTTTCACCCGTGTGCGACTCGCACCCCCCCACCCAGCAACGCCGTGACGGGCAGCAGTTGTGCCCCTCCAGTGCCGATCCTGATCTCCCTGGTGCCCTAAGCAAAATTCTGATAAGGGGCCCTTTACCTGACCCATGATGCCGTCACCCATAACTCTTCACCAATCCCCTTGGATAGCGACCCAGCCCCATAGCATCATTATACCAGCCCGACAGCATAATGTCATTATTATCTTGTTCATAAAAGGAAAAACCATGCATTTTAAAGCACATTGCCCATCATTGCAGCCTGATTGTGCCCATAATCATAGCCTCACCGTGCCCATAATCATTGCCTCACCATGCCCATATTTGCAGCCTCACCGTGCCATAATCGCAGCCTAACCTTGCCATAATCGCAGCCTTACCGTCGTGCCCATAATCGCAGCCTCACGAGTCACTACAGTCAGTGCCTGGATATTACACACAGTCAGCGGACATGGTCGTTACCATAATAGCTAGATATTTACTTTACTCATTCACATAGAGCGTGGGGTATCTGGGGATCCTGTTATTTTTAATAGAGGCTTCCAGATTCCAATAAGCCCCTTATATGCAGACCCCCACAACCACTGTGTTAAGGTTGTGGAAAAAGACCCTTGAGCAGTGACTTTCTAAGATGGGTCCCAGCATTGACAATATTATCCCGACCCGGTCTGCAGACATATATAGAGGCTCTCTAATTCACATTTACTGAGATAAGTACCGTCTTGAGGGTATGCTATTACCTGATGTAGTCCGGGATCTTGTGCACTGGAGCAGCACTCTGCAGTCCTCACCATTTATCCAAGACAGTTTGTGTTGCTGTGTTATTCCCTTGGTCTCACCTTGCCTGGATATTACACAGTCAGCGGGCATCTCCCGCTGTGTCTTGGAGCTCAGTGTGAAAAGTTTGCCCGTGCTGTGAGAAAGGTCCCGCCCTCCTCCTACACAGCTTGTGTGATAGACGCAGTGTTCTGTCTATCACACGAGCTGATCTAGGAGGAGGGCGGGACCTTTCTCACAGCACGGCCATTCGGCCAAGCTTTTCACACACTGAGTTCCGAGACACACAGCGGAGATGCCCGCTGACTGTGTCCCTCACACGGGCGGGTGGCGGGCCCCCCGAACTTGGCGGAAATACAGGGCCCAGTCGTGACGGTGACTGTTGCGACCCTGAAAATTCCGCCACTGAATACACATATTATTTATGAATCGACTTATTGATGTGCAAGGAAAAGTGAATCTGCCTGGTTAAAAAGATGGGTGCACAAGACAGGAATAGTGCTAAATAAACTATGGATCTATTTAAAGTGGTAGTAAACTCTGTTTAGACACTTATAACTAATGGTAAGCTTATAATAAAGCTTATCTGTAGGTACAAGGAATATCTCCTAAACACTGGCACATGCATGCTGAAGGAACGGCATACTTGTGTCGTTCCTTCAGAGCCCTGTGCTGCGGCCGAGACTCCCATGTGCAGAGGTGTAATTGTGGCTCCGGCCACAGCCAGAGCCCGCAAACCCGGAAGAAAGACCAGGTGAAGATTAAAGTCCTTTCAGTGGTGACAGCACGCAGCTGGAGGGCTTTGTTTCAAGGTAAGTCTTTCATACTGTGCTAGTATGCGGTGCAAAAGATCATATCTAGCGTCTGTATGTTCATGGCATATGCATATGGTACAGTTGAGGATTGACCCCAAAATACAGTGGGAAAAATAATTTGTTGGTTTGGAAAAATTGTGGAAATTTTTTGCTTAAAACTGTCTTATATACAGCGGGGAAAATAACTATTTGATCCCCTGCAGATTTTATAAGTTTGCCCACTTACAAAGAAATTAAGGGTCTATAATTTTTATCATAGGTGTATTTCAAATGATAGAGACAGAATATCAACCAAAAATCCAGAAAAAACACATGATACAAATGTTATAAATTGAGTTGCAGTTCAGCGAGTAAAATAAGTATTTGATCCCCAAGCAAAACATGACTTAGTACTTGGTGGAGAAACCCTTGTTGGCAAGTACAGAGGTAACGTTTTTTGTAGTTAGTGACCAGGTTTGCACACATCTCAAGAGGGATTTTGGTTCACTCTTCTTTACAGATTTTCTCTAAATCCTTATGCCGCGTACACACGACCGTTAATCATGTCATGCAAAAAAACAACGTTTTTCTCGTCGTGATTCCTCTCAAGCATGTCTTGCATACACACGTTCATGAAAAAAAAAACGCTTGAGCAAAGCACGGTGACGTACAACACGTACGATGGCACTATAAAGGGGAAGTTCCATTCGAATGGCGCCACCCTTTGGGATGCATTTGCTGATCTTGTGTTAGAAAAGTTTGGTGAGAGACAATTTGCGCTTTTCAGCCTCGTGCTCTTCAGTCCGTTACAGCGTGACGAATGTGCTATCTCTATTCTGAACTCCCGTCTCATACTTGATTCTGAGCATGTAGAACCCAGCTTATCCATATAAGAATTTTGATCAAAGGTTTCCCTGTCAATGTGGATGTAACTCAAAAATTACGGTAAGACTGATTTAAAAAAAACAAATATTGAAACTACAAAGTTATGAAGTATAACCAATCCGATCAGGACTATCCCTGTCTGCCTGACAGGTATATGCAATTAGTACATAAAGCATTATAAACTGAAAAGAAGGAAACAACCAATAAGAAGAGAGAGAGAGAGAGTCTGAAGAGGAAAAGGAGAATAATGCCCTGTACACACGATAGGAATTTCCTATGGGCTAAAATCTGATGGAATTTTCTGTCAGAATTCCGTTCAAGCTGTCTTCCATCAGCCTTGCATACACACTGTCAGACTAAATTCCGACCGTCCAAAGCGCGGTGACGTAAAACACTACGATGAGCCGAGAAAAATTAAGTTCAATGCTTCCGAGCATGCGTCGACTTGATTCTGAGCATGCGTGGGTTTTTTTCTCCGACGGAGCTCCACACAGACGATCGGAATTTCCCATAGGATTTTTTCCATCAGAAAAATGTAAAACATGTTCTATTTCCAAACTCCGATAGAAAAAAATACTATGCGGCACAAACACGATAGGAATTTCGGATGAAAAAATTCCATCAGACTTTTTTCATCAGAAATTCCTATCGTGTGTACAAGGCATAAGAGAGGAGAAGAGAAGAAGTAGAGAGTCCACGGGGTGCGAGTCAGAGGAGTCTTACATCGAAAGGTTTAGGAGATATCCGGGGTAGCTACATATAAGTTTTATTATAGGCTTACCTGTAGCAAAAAGTGGATTGTAAAGGTTTACAACCACTTTAACCACTTACGGACCGCCCGCCGCAAGTTTACTTTGAAGAGAAATATCGTTGTTATGGCAGCAACGGCGGAGGCGATTGGGTCCTCTGCTGCTTGGTATGGAGATGAGTGAGGGGAAGATGGCCCCCACCCATTTCCATATCATTGTAGGGCGGAAGCGACATCAAAACGTCACTTGCACCCATAGCTCTTAAAGGGCCATTTATTTTTTATTGCATTTTAGTGTAAATATGAGATCTGAGGTCTTTTTGACCCCAGATCTCAATTTTGAGAGGTCCTGTCATGCTTTTTTTCTATTACAAGGGATGTTTACATCCCTTGTAATAGGAATAAAAGTGACACAATTTTTTTTTAAAAGAACAGTGTAAAAAATAAAAAATAAAAGGTAAAATAAATAAGAAAAACTATTTTTTTTTTTTTAAACGAGCCCCGTCCCGCCGAGCTCGCGTGCAGAAGCGAAAGTGAGTAGCGCCTGCATATGAAAATTGTGCATAAGAATTTGATTCTGTTCTTGTTTTTCACTTCCAGAGTCCTGGTGGAGCGAGATTTGAGAGGTCTCTGGAACATGGATGACAGATGTTCATCTGGTTGGCAGTTTGTCTGTGCCATACCACACTGCAAATTTGTTCGGACAAACATTCAGGGGAAAAGGGACAAACAAAAATATTCAAATTAATACTTGCAATATGAGGTTTCTTTTTCTTATGGACAATTTAGGTTTAATACGTTTTTATTGTTTTAACAAGCTTATAGACAGAAGAAGCATAGACAGGATCAGGCGCCCGACAAGGGGCGACACTGTCTACAAAAACATGAAATATACACGGAAAGTACAGTGCATTCGTGGGCATACAAATGATAGACTTGCAATAATGACCATTTCCAACAGTTAGATCAATAGTACTGACAGTCAAACAAGTGTGGCTTCGCTCGGATTGGGCGCCCCTGTGGGAACCTGCTGCACCCAGGATCCGAGGAAGGCGGCGTACCAGAAATGTACCGTGTAGTTCGTCAGAACTGGAATGTCAATGAACATACAAATCTCCATAGTGGCAATAGGGAAACTTGTATTGAAAGGTCAGAATGCATTTGAGTCCAAGAAATGGCTAAGCAAAGCAGATAGCATACAAAGTAGGAAAAGATAAAGACGAAAGATAGAGAGAGAAAATTAGCTAGCTAGAGGGGGAGGGATGGAGAGACAGAGAGCCCCAGTTCACTGGAGACACATCAGGCCAGGATATGGGGCCCGGTTTACGGGGTAAGGTGAACCCTTAAGGGACATTTGCGATTGAGAGTCCATGCTTCAGTTTATCTGAAGTAGAGTAATGCCTCCAGATACTCCAGGCAAAGGAAAACTTTGCCTGTTTGTCTAGA
The DNA here is from genome assembly GCA_029206835.1 of Rana muscosa. Classification (NCBI taxonomy): domain Eukaryota; kingdom Metazoa; phylum Chordata; class Amphibia; order Anura; family Ranidae; genus Rana; species Rana muscosa. The sequence continues at coordinate 602,662,812 of CM055116.1, read as the reverse complement.
GATCTAGCGTGCATCTCCTCCATAAGCATAATATCGTTTACCTCACCTACCCATTCTATAAGGGATGGGGGTGAGGTCGTTTTCCAATGCCTAGAGATTAGTTGTCCACCTGCACTGAGGAAGAATTTTAGGAGGTGATGTTTTTGGAATTTAGCAGTGCCAGGTAGTATAGAAAGGAGAGCAATAGCAGGGGAGGGCGTAAGAGGTTTGTCATAGATTTCAGTATAAATCTGGAAAATTTGCGTCCAGAAAGGGCGGAGTACCTCACAGTCCCACCAGATGTGGCTGTACGTACCTTGCGCTGAAGTGCATCTCCAACAGATGTCGGTGGTTGAAGGGAACATGATCCTGAGGGTGGTTGGCACTCGATACCATCTGGACAACACTTTATAATTTATTTCTTGCGTGTAGCTCGATATGGAGGATTTGTGGGTAAAGAGAAAAGCTTTACTCCATTCAGCTTCAGTGAAATCTTTCCCGAGTTCCTCCGACCAAACTGCAGTGTATTTAGGTAAGGTGCCGTGAGTGTGGTCCAAAATCATTTTGTAGAGTAAAGACAGAGTGTGGCGTGGGGTTCCAGGAAGTGTGCAGAGCTGTTCAAAGCCAGTCAGGGGTCTGTGAATCTGTTTGGAGTCGTGGAGCGATTTACAGAAGGAGTTCAAATGGAAGCGAGTAAGCCATGTCACCTTGGAGGCCATGTCACCTTGGAGGCCGTAGCTTCACAGTCAGTCTCAAAAGTACCATGGGTAATGTTAACAAATTGTCGCGCTGTGGGCCATGTGGTTCTGTTGTAATTGTCTAGAACGTGAATAGATCTGCTTTCTGGGAGGGTCGGGTTGTCAAATAAAAGGGTGAGGGGGCTCGGCTCAGTGGATAGAGAGTAGCTCTCCCTCCTGCGATACCAAATTACCAAGGCGTCTCTAGTCAGAGGGGACAGCAGAGAAAAAGACCTATGGGTCCGGTTATGCCCCCATAAAAGTGCTTGAAGTTCAATTGAGGACAGGTCTTGTTCCACCTGGGTGGAGGCTTTGATCAATGGTCGGGGGAACCATTCCAGGATTCGGGAGACTACTGCCGCAGTATGATAAAGCTCAAAATCCGGCAGACCTATTCCACCTTTAGAGGTGGAGGAGCATAAGAGTTTATGTTTCAACCTTTGGTGGTTCCCCTTCCATACAAAACGAATGGCCATAGAGTGGAGGGTGCGGAAGAACGCGGACGGGAGAGCAATCAGTAGGGCTTGAAATAAGTACAGTAGTTTAGGGAGTATATCCATTTTTAATGTGTTCATACGGCCAAACCATGACAACGGTAGGTCCATTCAGCCTTCAGTAAGGCGTCTAAGTTTTGTGAAAAGCGGACTAAAATTCAAGGCATCTGACGTGTGTGCTGGGATGGCTGTACCTAGGTATGATATGGAACTCGTCTGCCATTGAAAGGAGAAGTTGGCTTTAAGGGAAGATAGGGTGGATAGTGGTAGAGAAAGATTTAAAGCCTCCGTTTTGGAAATGTTTAATTAATAGTTGCTGAACCGACCAAATCGGTCGATCTCCGCAAGTATTGAGAGGATACTGATATGAGGGTGAGTTACATACAGGAGCAGATCATCAGCGTATAGAGAAAGTTTACATTGGGAAGAGGGAGTTTGTATACCATGTATAATTGGATTCGCTCTAAGAGCTTGGGCCAGGTGTTCAATCACGAGAGCAAATAGGAGAGGGGAAAGAGGTCACCCCTGCCGGGTGCCATTTGCGATCGTGAGTGTTTCTGACTGGATACCATTGACTAAAATGGAAGCAGAGGGTTTGGAATACAAGGACATAATACACGAGAGCTCTTTCGGACCTAGTCCTACCTGGGTGAGGGTGGATTGAAGAAACGGCCAACTGACCCTGTCAAATGCCTTCTCCACGTCGCAGGAGAGAAGGCAGGTCGGTATGCGATTACGTTGAGCATAAGCTATGAGGTGGATAGTTTTGGTGGTGTTGTCCCTGGCTTCGCAACCAGGGACAAAACCCACCTGATCTTTATGTATGACTTCTGGCAGCAAGGGTGAAAGGCGATTCGACAGGATCTTGGCAAACAATTTTAAGTCTATATTCAAGAGGGATATCGGTCTATAATTGGAGCATAAAGAGGGGTCCTTGCCTGGTTTTGGAATAACTACTATTTGGGCTTGGAGTAAAGCAGATGAGGTGGTGAGGGACTCATCTATGACATTGAATGCTTTCGCTAGAAGAGGAGCTAACAAGAGCGCAAACGCTTTATAAAAACGTGATGAGAAGCCGTCCGGGCCAGGGCTCTTACCGTTTTTGAGGTTCTTTATGGCAAATTGGAATTCAGTTTCGGACAGGGGGGATTCAAGATCCTCCGTGTCAGAAGCTGGGATGTTTGGGAGTGCAGTTTCTTGAATGTAAGACGGTAGGTCCTGCAGTGGGACTCCTGACTGGGGCGTGCCTGGTGAAGCTTGAGGAGGTAGGTTATATAGGGCGGAGTAGTATTGGCGGAATTCTTCAGCTATGGCCGAGTTAGCCAATAGCTTACCTTTAGTGGAGGAGTTGATAAAGGGAATACGTTTCCAGACCTGTCTGGGCTGGAGTGTGTTTGCTAGGTGTCTACCACACTTGTTAGCTTGTGAGTAATGGGCAAAACGCCCCACATCTCTCGCTATCAGTGAGCGTGCTGTGAAAATTTGCAGGAGGTCTCTTCTGGCATTGGTCAGGTCTAGTAGTACAGTAGCGTCAGGGGTACGTTTATGTGATTCCTCTAGAGTTGCTATAGTAGCAAGGAGGCGTGTAATATCCACCTTGTGGGCTTGTTTAAGTCTAGAGCCATGTTGGATGAATTTACCTCGGAGGACGCATTTAAGTGCTTCCCACTGCGTTAGTGGGTTGGTATCATCATGTGCGTGGTCAGTAATGAAGTGATTAATAGTCTGTATGACGTCTTGTGTGCAGACTGAGTCGGACAGCAAGGTGTCATTCAGTCTCCAAGAGGACCTTTTCGTGTAAGTGGGGATGTTCCCCAAACTCAAATGTATGGGGGCGTGGTCAGACCAGAGAGTGAGACCTATAGAGGTATTGGGGGAGTAATCCAGGAGGGTTTGACAGATAAAAATATAATCTAACCTACTGTAAGAAGAGTGTGCAGGGGAATAATATGTGTAATCCCTAGTGGTGGGGTGCAGCACTCTCCACACGTCCACTAGGGCAGGGGCGGATCCAGGGGGGGGCAACAGGGCAACCCCCCCCCCAGACCATCTGTCACACTCACTTGCTTGCTCTGTTTTTTTTTTTTGCGCCTGATCTCCCGAAATTTGGGGACCCAGTACCGGCCGGCCATAGGTCCCCTGTAGCCCCATGTCTCCTCTGCAAGTGTGCAAAGTTTGGTGTCTAGGGGACCTACGGCCGGGGAGCACTGATTTTTTAAAGCCGGGCACCCCTTCCATAGACTCCAATGTTAAATGGTCATTTCTCCGGTGACTTTGGGGACCCAGACGGGATAAGTCAGAAAGGAGTGTGCGCATTTTGGTCAGGGAGGCCGGGGAGATGGAGGACTTACCGGTTGAAGCATTGAGACGGGGTATCAAGGTGGCATTGAGGTCACCTCCCAGGATCATGTTGTTTGTGTTGAATTTTTTCAAGCGAGAGACCACAGAGGAGAGGAACTGCAGTTGATCCTGATTTGGAGAAGACACATTATTTATGTTATAGATCACATTCATGTAAGACAACTTAAGAAAGACAAATCTTCCAGCGGAATCAATGCAGGTGTCGAGAACATCTGGCGTGAATGAGGCGTGGAAGGCGATGGAGACCCCCTTCGATTTCGTTGAGGGGTTAATACTATGAAACCAGACGTGGTATTGTTTATGGAGGAGATGCGGAATCTTGTCAGACCTAAAATTAGTTTCCTGAAGGACGAGAATCTGGGTGCGGAGTTTGTGGAAGTGGTATAGAATTTGCCTTCTCTTCTCAGGGGTGTTTAGACCCCTGGAGTTAAGAGAGGAGACTTTCAGGGAGGCTTGCGTTGCCATGGAGGGATCAGGTTAAGGAGTAGGTAACTACCTACATAAGTGGGGCTCGCTGTCTCAAGGGAGGGGGTAGGGGAGGATAAGGTGGGGATTGAACAGATTCCACTGGGGGACAAGGAGATGGAAAGCGTAAGAAAAAGGAGTGAGAGAAAAGGAGCAGAGAGAAAAGAAAACTGAGGCCTCAACGGCCATACTAGTAACGTTGCTAGCAACATATCAGCTAAGACCGCTATGGGCGCTGAAAACCCTAAGTGGGGGGTCGCGGTCAGTGCATAGAGGGGGCCCACAGACACCGGGCAGTAACAGTAAACTCTTATAAACATCAATAAACTAGCAGCTCAGGACCCTGGGTGGCTGTATACTGGTAATTGGACTGTAAGCAAGTACCTGAAAGGACAAGTCCCAGGAAAATACCTCAGGAGCCAGATAGCCAATAGGGTCCTGCATCTGGCTTCCAGACAGAACAGTGCAATAATAAAAAAGATGGGGGGAGGGGTGGGAAGGGAAAAGGGAAGGGGGATCAGACATAAGGGGGGAAACAACAATAATTGCAAACAGTAACAGTCTATTAGACCGGGGTCATAGTTCTCAAAGACAAAAAAAGACAAAACCCTGTATGTGGAAGACAAAGAATGGGTTAACAACATAGTTTCCCAACTAAACTGTAACCAGGGATGTCATCACGGGCCTGGTGCCTGTAAAGAAGTAAGTAATTAGTCAAAGAACAGACAGTGGAGGATCATCCTGCAGTCGACTTGGAGGCCTCAGATCTGGAGCGCTTGGGCTTCTTGGATTGTTTCTGCCATCCAGAAGTGATCGGAAATCCGGGAGTAGCAGCATGTAGTGGCCAGTCTGGTAAAGGAATCTGAGGTAGCTCAAAAATCCCGAGGAACTTTGGGAGATCACCCAGCGTGCGGAATACCGCCGACTTCCCTTCATGAGATGCAAAAAGGTTGAACGGGAAACCCCAGCGATATTTAATTTGTTTTGCTTGCAGACCGCCCGTGAGGGGCTTCAGGGCTCTATGCATGTCAAGGGTCAGCTTGGAGACATCTGGTAGCAGGGACACTTGGGTGCCATTAAAGTATATGGCCTCTTGAGTGCGTGAAGCTTGCATGAAAGCATCCTTAATTGCATAAAAGTGGACTCTGCAAATAACGTCTCTGGGGTGTTCCAGGTTCAGGTTCTTGGGGCCCAGGGCCCTGTGAACACGATCAAGTTCCAGAGGGGAGTCTTTGTCTTTGTCAAGAAGCTCATTGAACATGGCGATGACTGCAGGGGTCAGGTCTTTCGTTTCCACCGACTCTGGGAGGCGGCAGATGCGGATATTGTTGCGCCTGGCCCTGTTCTCCTGGTCATCTTGGTGGTACATTAGCTGCTGGATTTGCAGTGTATGCTAGTTTAAAATGGCTTCATGTGACTGTACTGTTGAAGCTGTCTCCTCCACACTGTGTTCCACTTCCTCTAGCCTGTTTGTGACATCTCTGCGCAGCTCAGCTATCTCCTGTTTGTATGAGCGCTCCATTCTCTGTACACAGGCTTCAAAGTCATGTCTGGTAGGCAGGGCCTTAATGTATGCCTCCATGTCCCAGCTACTATATGAGCGGTGCGACTCAGGAGAATGACCTGCAGAGCGGATGGAACCATTTTCAGAGTCTGGAGGGGAACTGGCTCGCTGCCTGGTTCTCATATGTGGCGTGGCACGCTGTGAGGCAGCTCCTTGTGAGGCCGCGTGTGTGCCTGAGGAGCGGGTCGGCGCCATCTTGGATGAGGGGGGGGCATGCTGACTCGATCCCAAGCGCTTGAAGAAATGGTCAATATCCCCCTCTTTGTGCGGATCGGGGGTATGGTGCCTCTCTCCCCCACCTCTCCTCCCCATTAGAGACCTTACAGCGGGTCTAGGAAGCCAGGGGAGCCGCGATGTATTCGGTGTGTGCGGGAGCTCCGGGAGAACACGTCCTACTCCTCCATGCGCTTGGCCACGCCCCCATTATTATGGACAATTTAGCGCTAATGCTGAATCTGAAAGACTGTGTCCATCAAGAAGACTTGTGAAACATTTTGCCAGAGTCTCTCCTGCCATTTATGAATGCAAACGTACTGTGAATAGAAGTGCAATGGGTTGGAGGTGGAAGAAGGAAAATAACCCATCCAATCCGTCAGAACAAGAAATGTAAAATATGTTTTTTTTTTGTCGGAGGGAGGAATTGAAAGAAGGAAATCATGTTTTTAATGTGAGACATGTATTGACATAACTGAATTAATATGGTACGGGTACCCAGGATGCTGGCACTTATGCATAGTAAGGTGTCCGTTGGCCAGACTAAGGGTGCCAGGTGACACATCAATGGAGTGAAATTTCCTTGTGGGGGTGGTGTCTCAATCTTAGCAGTCCTACAGAGAGGTTACTGGATAAGTGGGACAGCAGAACTGGATATGGGGGAGATATGCCTGGTTGATGTCTCACCTGAGAGGTTGGAACCTTGCACAGGTAATGCCAGTGACTACACACAGAAACATACTCTATTAGAGAAAGGGAACAAACACTGGCTACCAGGATACAGTATGCCTTCACCACATGGCGCTTCAACATCTCACAGTGGTTGATAAAAACCTATTACCCTATATGTGCTGAGTATACACTAAATCAAATACGGTCATTGTACCAGTGGATTACTCCCAGAGATGTGCGGACAAGGAATGAGAATCATTCAGGACCCTTATTTCTGAGAAGTAACCGAAAGAGGAGGGATGTATTCAGCACTATATTGGGGGGAATAGGAGCTGGGATGGGTGTTGTTAATGAAGTGGACTTCGGTATCCTGAGGAACAAACTCTCAGCCATAGCTTCAGACAGTAAGCAGGGCTTTGTTACTCAGAGATTGGTGACATCCTTAATAACATTCACAAAGTCACATAAATACCCAGGTTAAAGTGGCTCAGGATTTTGTCCACTATGTTGAGAGGTTGGTAGAGAGTGTGGTGGTACAGGACAGAAATCTGTCATGGGCTCTGGTGTGCACTCAGGGACAAGCAGTGAGGGACAGTGGCCTTATGAGTTAGCATCACAGCTCACTAAGACTTTTCCAAAACACGTCGATTGCACTAATCCAAAGTGGTGGTCGAATGCCTGGATGGGCTGTGCTAGTTTGGATTGTGAAAGGTGTTATGCTTCCTCATTGATCCCATATACAGAAGTGCAGACTCGGACTGTATATTTGGTGGCATCAATGGGCTTGCTGACAGGGGATTCTATCTTGTTGCATCTGAAGCTAAATTACCCACATGTGATCAGAGAAGATGGAAGCTTGAGGCTGGTTGATATTTCCCTCTGTCTGGGGCATGACCATGATGTCCTTGGTATGTCAGGTCAATACACGGTGGTGAATGAAGAATGTTGAGAAGATGTTTCACTCTGTGTTCTGGATGGAGAGCTCATTGCTGGGAAGGAAGCACCCAGATATTATTTGGGACATAGACCAGTTTCTTTTTATTTGTCCTAAAGGATACTGATGTAACATTAGTCATTCAACTAGGGTGTTCCTTGAACCTAACAGTAGATAGAGTTGCATGGTATATCCTGGACATGGTCTCTGAAATACAGGCACAGGGTTGGAATTTTGTCATTGTTTCAAGTTGTTATGTGTTGTTGGACTCAACATTTATATAGAAAGGTCTCACATTTATCTATGCAAGTTGAGGGACGAATTGACGGTATGGTCTCTTCGTACAAGTTAGAGGCTTTGCTGCCAATTCAGAGTCCTGAAGTACCACAGACATGCCAATTTGCGGTAGAAAAACCCATTGTGAGCAAGCCTGTCTAATCCCGACCTGTATCTACAATGAAGGTTTGTAGGAGGTTTGGAGTGGGATGCTTAATTTGGTGGGTCACATACATATGCATATATTATGGTAATGGTTGATTTGCGTGATGGTATAGTGTGACATATGTGTATTTTTGAAGACGCCCTGTGAGAGGGCGAAATGTATTCATGCAATTTCCAGTTCCAAATCCAGAAGACGTCACTTCCGGTTTTCGATTGGAACGCACACTGACAGCGTTTGTCTGCTGTTTTTACTGTTGCTGGATCCATGCTTATTTTTAAACCTCTGCTTGTAAGTACTTGTTCACTTGCGCAATAAATTTCTTGGTCAACAGTACTTCACTATGGTACCTTTTCTTTTTATTATTTCGGGTATCATGATCCACATTTGACATTTACAAATTACAGAGATCTTCATGTACTGATGCGATCTAGCCTGGCCAACTTCTCAAAGCCTGAATGACTCCCAGACTGAAAAGCTAGGGGTCCATTCCATCCGGTGAGTGGGGCACATAATATAAGAGGTGTTTGAATATGAAATCTGGATACACGAGCCTCTGCACTCTTGGGGGCTGACTGAAATGTAACAAGTTGCACATCAAAGCTTTGTAGCATATCAGCACATTCATGCCCCGGGTAGGGGGTATGGGAACAAAAGCTTGGCTCCTGACCAACTGGTGTGATAAGATTGAAATCCTTGATTAACACTCTGCAAGAAAGCTTCAAAGAGGATTGATGAAGTTGAGCTACAGAAGATCAAAGGGCCAGCTATCACTGAAGATGACCCAGGTCACATAGCGATGATTCATGGACGAATACTGCCCCTAGACGACACTACAGCATGCTTTCTGGAGGATGGACAGATATTAGGACTGCCTCTTGGCGATATTTCCATTGGACAGGGAGCTTTTGGGGGGACTGTGGTGTATGAGGGGGTCTGAATGCAGTTTAAAAGTGCACACAGAAGGGAAATCTGCCCTTTTCCCTCGCTTGGCTCTCTTGCCGCATAGCCCTCTCTTGCCATTTTGAGCCCAGCTGACGAGACAATCTTACGTAACGTATTATTGATGTTTTTGTATTTTTTATGCTTTGTAATATTCTCCTTTAATGTTTTTATGTTAGCATTTCCTATTTTCTTGGGAAATAAATAAGATGTTGTTTTACTAAGCAGTGTGTTTGTTTTCGTAGCTAATCTTATATCATTGTACTATCAACAGTAACATTATCAGAGTTTTAATAGACTAGCTAAGTATAGGAATAGACAAATTAATACGTATATGGAATAAATAGAGGGAATCCATAACCACCCGGGCAATATTTATTTTACCAAGGCAACAAAGGAGTGGCTTAAGAAGAAGAAGAATATTAGGGCCACGGAGTGGCATAGCCAGTCTCCAGACCTTAATCCTATAGAAAATTTATGAAGGGAGCTGAAACTTCGAGCTGCCAAGCGACAGCCAAGAAACCTTAAAGAGGAACTGCAGTCTGCTTATATAATTTGTAATAAAAACATCTTTGTCATTCTGAAGCTTCCCTCCAACCACTTTGCATATTATTTTATATATACTGTGATTCTGTACTTGCCAAATATGCTGTAGAAATCTCCCTCCACTGAGTCTGGCTGCATCCTTTTTAACTGTGGGCAGCTGAAGCTGCTACCTGTTCACTTCCTGGATTCACACAGACACACAGAGGCACACCTCCAGCCCTGCAGCTCTCATTGCCCCTATTATGATCCCACCCCCCCTCTCTTCCTGGCAAACTCTCACGAGAGTGAGAGAGAGGGTTGTGCAGGATGTCACAAGCTTTTTACCAGACAAGAAACATAAAGTGGGCTGTATAAGGTATTTACTGGCTGAAAAAAAAATGTTTTACTATCCAAAGTTAAAACAACAAGGGCAGAGGATTTAATAGATTGAAAGATGAAATGATTACTGAAGTTCCACTTTAAGGATTTAGAAAAGATCTGTAAAGAAGAGTGGACCAGAATCCCCCCCGAGATGTGTGCAAACCTGGTCTCCAACTACAAGAAACATCTTACCACTGTGCTTGCCAACAAGGGTTTCTACACCAAGTACTAAGTCATGTTTTGCTTGGGGATCAAATGCTTATTTTACTCACTGAACTGCAACTCAATTTATAACATTTGCATTGAATTTTTTCTGGATTTTTGGTTGATATTCCATCTCTATCATTTAAAATACACCTATGATAAAAATTATAGACCCTTAATTTCTTTGTAAGTGGGCAAACTTACAAAATCTGCAGGGGATCAAATAATTATTTTCCCCGCTGTATATAAGACAGTTTTAAGCAAACAATTTCCACAATTTTTCCACTGAAAATAACTATATTTCCTTATACAAATATATTTATACCACTACAGTACATAGAATGACTTGGGTGGAGATGTGATTATAATGTCAGAAAGGCAACAAATACAAGTTGTTTGGACAGTTAGCTCTAAATTACAATTTACATAAATGGGGAATGTCTAATAGAAGATAGCTCCTATATAATTTCATAGTTTTAATATCCAGGTTATAGTGGACTGTTGGATTTTTTTCTTGATGGTTTGGTACAGGTGCTCATTATTCATATAATGGGTATTGACTATGCTGTTTATGACTCGGGGGTTTCCTCTCAAGAAAGTCATTGAATAGAGTCATTAAAATGATAGGACGTATGCCCTATTCACAGAGGTTTGATAGAGAACCTGGAAGCTTCATAACGCGTAACCACGCCCCTTCCTGTGGCTCCTTGGTGACATCACATCCGTTCTACGCTGGCCCTGCTTTTTCTCACTTGCGTTCCACGCTGTCCCTGCTTTTTCCAGATGCGATCCATCATGGTCTTTGAGTGCGGTGAGGAGCAAAAACATCAGTCCAGTCAGAAAACCTGACTTACGCCCACCATCAGACCACAGATAATTTAGACATGCTTGCTTTTCTCTTTTTACATGCCAGTTGCATATAGTCTTTTTAATTAACTTGTGTTTTAATACTGCACCTAGCTGGTGCCCCCCTTGTGTTCCTTTTTTTCAGCAGGAACGTGGGGGAACACAGTTCCGGCACCTCTAGGACTGAGTGTATGTAATGGCAAGGGGTGCTGTGGTGTGCTGCAGGGTCTGTAGATGTTGGCGGCTGGGGCTCTATTGTCGCTGGAGGGGATCTATTTTTGAAGGGGGGGGAATGTTGTTGCTGGGGTGGTCTATTGTTGCTGGCAGGGGATCTATTGTTGCTGGGGTGGTCTATTGTTGCTGGGGGTTGGGTCTTATGTTGCTGGAGGGTCAATTGTTGCTGGAAGGGATCTACTGTTTGGGGGGGTATATTTGCTGGCTGTTGGAAGATCTGTTGTTACTGAGGGATGGGGGTGGTATTTTCTTGTAGGTGGTCCATTGTCGCTGGGGGTCTATTGATGCTGGCTTCGAGAAGATCTGTTATTGGGGACTATTGTTGCTGGGGTTTTTTTTGTTGCGGGTGGTCCATTGTTGCTGGGGGGAGATCTATTGTTGCTGGCTGCAGGGGATCTATTATACTGCTTTTCTTGTTATCATTAACAAGTTCTATACAAAAAGTTAGTACCACAAATGTTACTGTATTCTCCAAAAGGGGTGGTCTTGGGAGGTGGGTAGGGGGTGGAACCAAGGAATGGTGCTCGGAGGTGGGTAGGGCTGGAGACAAGGGGCGACTTGGAAAGGGGGAGTTCCTGCACCTATTCTCTGAGAAAAAAAAAGCCCTGAGTATAGTCAAAGCCCTTTTGGCCATACCTCCCCTCTGGGTCACAGTAGTGCACTTAATTCTACACTCCTGTGACCCAAATGCAGCCGACAGCAGGTTAAAATCCGCTGTCGGCTGACTTCACAGAGCCGTTCCAGGCTCTGTAGGAATCTTGACAATGACGTTAGGATTCGCCCAGATGCCTAAATTATATCAGATTGATACTGCAACCATCTAAGTGAGTATGTATGTTTTTTTCCAATTCCATACTTCTCTTTTAATGTGTTTATATGTGACCACTAATGGTGTTGTTTGCTAGTTGTTAGGACTATAAAGCGGACCATACACTTGTTCAATTCTCCATCCACAGAAACATGGTGGATGAGGAAGCCTCCACCACTATCATAATACACTGATTAGCTGTTGCAATTGATTGGCTGCAGAAAAATGGAACAAAAATTTCCCAAAATTTTTTCGACATAAGTTGATCAAACTATTGACTTCTGTCAAACGGGTCCTTCCACACACGGATTGAAACTTGGTTTGTACCTGCTAAAAACTGACAAATTTATTTTAGTGTATGGCCAGCTTAATGTTCTCAAAATCATTAAGCAACTACTCTTAAGCAATCCATTAGCTTTTTTTCAGTCTAAGTTGTTTTGTATGATTTGAACCTAGTGGTATGCTTATTTCCTACTGTCTGTATATACTTTAGTGTTATAGGATATAATTGGTAGACAGAACATTAACCTAATTTAGGTGATCAGTTTAGATAAAACATTTGAAAAACCTGTTAACAAGTATTGGACTATGCAAGTGTGGAGGAGAGGAGACACTATTGTGCCCAATGACATTCACTCTGCTGTAATTCCGGTGCTGTAATGCTCTAGTGCCCTTTCTTGATCACTAGAGGGGGATTTCCACTGAAGAAGAATTATGGGACTTGTAGGACTGAAAACACCTTCTGACGTATCACGGCCTGATTACACTGCAACTCCCACTAAGCCTTGTGGCAGAAGGAGGGTCAGGAGGAATTCTGTGGGTGGGTTTGCTTTCTTGGCAGCGAGGGACCATAGCGACAACATCAGGGTGTACCAGCATCTCTAGGCAGGGAAGGCCCTCAGTTACAGAACAGCTGTTCCTTCTCAGTGGTCATCACGCCAGTGAATGCCTTCAGCAGCACAACGGTCATCATACCCGTAAATGCCTTCAGAAGTGCATTGGTCATCACACCAGTGTATGTCTTCAGTTACACAGCAACCATCATCACAGCACAGGAGTCTCAGAAGGACTACATCTGAGGATTGGTGAGAGGGCCGTGTGCCCAGTTATAGCACATCACTCTGACAGCAAGCCCAGGCCCAGGTAGCCACTGAGGTCCTATACTATTCAGTGGCTCCTATAGGGGTAGGCCTATACTTACTACATTTTTTTTCTTCAAAGGTGTATATTGTATAATTGAGATAGGGTTATTAGGCTATAAATATGGATTGTTGGACAGTTTCCAGAGAATCTAGTATCCCCAAATCCCTGGTGAAGGATAAAAAGATTAGGAGAGAGACATGGCTCCCTCTAGAGTAGTGGGACTTTAATTGAGGATATTAGTGTCTATAACCAAGGTAAGCACGCATATACAATTTTTTTTTAAAAATAGGATTTATTTTTCGGACATCACGGGACACAGAGCGACTTAGTCATTACTAATGGGTTATATAGTTTACCTTCAGGTGCTGGCACTGGCAACTTCCAAACCGGAAGTACCCTCCCCTATATAAGCCCCTCCCATCCGGGAGCACCTCAGTTTTTTTGCCAGTGTCTAAGGTGTTGGCCAAAGAGTAACATGTGTTTTCCTGGGCTTGCGTACAGGTTCTTTTACGGGCCTTAGTAAGCTGTTCCGGATCCCACCAAAAAAGCTTCATAGCTAAACGGTCGGTACCCGGGCCTTGCAACAGAAGAGCAAGGTTTTGCCTGTAATGCCTCTCTTAGGAGGGCTAGACCCTGGGATCCAGAGCTTTGGTCATACCCACGACCAAGATGTTTTCTGTGCAGGGTGCTATACAGGTCCAGGGGAGTGGAATCCTTGGGAACGCGGTCCCTGAAGGTTTAATTACAATGCCTGCCGTGATAGGTGAAGTTTGGGCTTCTGTGGACCAAACAGAGTCCTGCGGCAGGGAACAGGTAAGTGGGGGCCCCCAGGAACTTGGTTCTATTGGGGGACCCCCAAGCCTAATTTGTCTTTCTGTCTGTTACCTAACGGTATTCCCGCTAATATCTGTGTATGCCTGTAACTACTGAAAAATGTAAAATTTTAATAGTAGTCAAGAAAAAAAAAAAAAAAAAAAAGAGGACCGCGGTACCTGTGTTAAACCACTAGAGGCCGCTGTGGTCCATTTTTTCTTGTCATGTGGATCTTTGGTTTTCTCAAATCAAAAGATCCAGGCAGTTGGTAAGTTCTCTGTGGGAATCCACTTCCTCTGCCCTGTTGCTGCGCTCATCCACCGCACAGGCCCTCCGGCAAAAAGGGCCCTGGCTCCTAGTCCCT